>CM064910.1:9853479-11053479 GCA_032727855.1 Quercus ilex subsp. ballota | reverse complement strand
GTCAAATCGCATTTGAAGTTTCAAAACTTTCCCAATTGTCATCTCTGGATCTATGTTGCAACTATGATTTTTCTTTGGGCAAATACTTGCAATTCAAAGATTTGAGCCTAACAAGCCTAGTTGGAAACCTAACGCGCATAGAAAACCTTGATTTGAGTGGGGTGGGCATATTTTCCATGGTGCCTAATATCTTTGCAAACTTATCTAATTTAAGGTCCCTTTATCTCCATGACTGTGGAATGCATGGGGAATTTCCAATAGGCATCTTTAAGCTACCAAATTTGGGGGTTCTTGATGTGAAGTACAACCAAGATCTCACTGGTTCTTGGCCTCACTTTCAATATTGGAGTAGTCGTTTGGAGGAAATTGACCTTGGAAGCACTGGTTTCACTGGTGAGCTGCCCACCTCTATGGGAAATTTCGGCTCCTTGATTGCTTTGAATATTGGGGGTTGCAACTTCTCAGGATCCATTCCTTCTTCAATTGGTAACCTCACAAATCTTATTTATCTCAAGTTTTCAAATAATACTTTGGTGGGTAACATCCCGTCTTCGATTGGAAATCTTATTCAACTTGCTTTTCTAGACCTCTATGATAATCAATTATCTGGTCCAATCTCTTTTTGGGTTTACAAACCTAACACAACTCGTTGTTCTTAACTTGGGCGGCAATCATTTAACTGGTCCAATTCCTTTTGGGCTTATGAACCTCACAAAATTATATGTCTTGGGTCTTTGGGAGAACAAGCTTGAAGGTCAGTTTCCAATCTCCATCTTTAAACAAAATAATCTTTATTTTCTTGATATTTCTGCTAATTACCTGGGTGGAACTTTGTTTATTTGCAACATGACTTCTCTTTATATCTTTGCTGTGTCTGATAACTACTTTAGTGGTTCACTTCTTCCTTGCTTGCACAATATCTTGGAACTGAGGATGATTAGTTTGAGAAGAAACAAATTCCAAGGATTATTACCAAGATCATTGTCCAATTCCACCATGTTAGAGGCCATTGATGTTAGTAATAATCAATTCAATGACACCTTTCCCTCTTGGTTGGGAAATCTTCCAAACTTAAAGCTTCTCCTCTTGCGGTCCAACAAATTCTATGGGCAAATATTAGAAAGTCCTGAAACCAATTATCACTTCCCCAACTTGCGAATCATTGATCTTTCTTACAATGGTTTTTTCGGAAGGTTGCCATTAAAGTCCTTTAGAAATTGGAACACCTTGAAATTGGACAATGAATTCCACGTGACATATATTCAGGCAGAAATATCTTCTAGTGATGGGACATACCATATGTATTACGATTATGATTATACAATGCAACTAACAAACAAAGGTCTGGATATAGCGTACGACAAGGTCCAAGAATTCTTTAGAGCCATTGATATGTCAAGCAATAGGTTTGTTGGAGAGATTCCAAGTTACATTGGAGATTTGAAAAGGCTTCATATGCTGAATCTTTTCAACAACTTTCTCACTGGACACATTCCACCATCTATAGGAAATCTTACCATGCTAGAATCATTGGACCTTTCTCAAAATAGGCTCTTAGGGGAGATTCCATCACAACTGACGCAACTTACTTTTCTCGAATGGTTCAATGTTTCTCATAACCAACTCACTAGCTCTATACCACATGGGAAACAATTTGATACATTTGAAAACAAATCCTTTAAGGGGAATTTAGGCTTGTGTGGTAATCCATTATCATAGAAATGTTGGGTTTTTGATTCTTCACTACCTTTACCTTCAACTTCTAAACAAATTCAAGATTCTGCTGTGTCTCCCTTTGAATTTGGTTCGAAAATAGTTTTTGTTAGGACATATGTGATTCACTTTGTAGGAACATATATCACTATTTTGTGTAATTGGCTAATCCTTTGACAAAACGCACTTTACTTGTATTTGGGTAGATCTAGGATGTGTTTAATATCTCAAGAAACTTTGTTTCAAGATCAAGTGTTGAAGCCATGCAAGTCTGTCCAAAATTCAATTCTGAAAAGTGCCTGTCATTAAAGCTCCACAGCTAGCATCAATCGAGCTTGAAGAGTTGTTCCAGTCTTATGGCTCGACAACAGCTCGACCGATAGCTATTTGTCGAGGTTTATGAAAAAAAGAATTCCAGTTCTGTTTTGATTCCAATTTGTGATTATATGTTTGAGCTTTCTTTTCTCATAACCCTAGACATATAAAAGGATTATTTTAAGGGCCGTCAAAGGTAGAACAAGTTGCACAAGTGTTGAGCAAAGTTTGTTCAAGCAAATTGTGATCGGAGATAGAATTTGCCCTAGTTCATCATTCTTGTGAAGAAGTTGCTGTGTTTGTACACCGCAGGGTTTTGTGACCAAGCACCTTCTCAATCTTCATCGCTGGATAAACTGAAGAACTTTGTAACCAACAACCTTCTCTAGTTGGTGATTGAAGTCGCGTACTGGGATCCGCGCAATTGGTTAGTCATGTACTAGGAGCCGTGCATTACAAGGAGAGATTGTCACTATAGAACAAGTCTAATTGGGTATTGGGGTAAGGGTTCAACTGTAGGTTGATAAAAGGTACTGGGATTGCTTTACTTGTAATTGCTTGTTTTGATAATAGTAGATTCACGGGAGTGGTGACCTTAAAATCACCTGGTGGGGTCTTTGCCATGTAGGTTTTCCCCATTTGTAAACAAATCACCGTGTCAATTTAATTTCCACTGCATACTTAGTTTTATTGTTGATTTGTTTGTGCTACCACGTGTTTGCATGTTAATTTGATTAATTAAATAAACTTGGCTAATTAATTAATTAATTCATCACAAGGAGTCAATATGTTTTTCGCCTATCAAGTGGTATTAGAGCAGACACACTCTGATTAGGGTTTAATCTTTGCTGTGTGATCTATTGACCCCTGTTTGTCATGGACAGATGACAATCTCTTATTATACCTCCATTATTTGATGGTACTAACTATGCATACTGGAAAGTACGAATGAGAGTTTTTTTGCAGTCTCTAAATGAGAAGGTGTGGCAAGCTATAGAGATTGGCTGGACCAAGCCAAAGGAAGCGCCGGCCGATTGGGATGATGCTAAGATCAAGGCGGCAAATTTCAACAGCAGAGCATTGAATGCCTTATTTAGTGCGGTCACCAATGAGGAATTCAAGAAGATATCCTTCACTGAAACTGCTAAGGAAGCATAGACCATTCTCCAGACAACCTATAAGGGAACCAAGGCTGTTAAGGACTTAAAGCTTCAGAGGCTCACTACAAGCTTTGAAGAGATGGAGGAGGATGAGTCGTTCGATGAGTTCTATGCTAAGCTTAAGGACATAGTGAACTCAATTTTCAATCTTGGGGAAACCATTCCTGAACCCAAGATTGTAAGAAAGGTGCTTAGATCTTTACCCGAGAGATTCCATGCCAAGTTCATCGCGATTGCGGAATCATAGGACATTGACAAGATTACTTTGATAGAGCTGGTTCGTAATTTATAGACCTATGAGCTAGGTTTAACAAGAATTGGCAAGTCGGATAAAGGTAAGAGCATGGCATTGAAGGCCAAGAGTAGTGATACTGATGACTCTTCAGATGATGAGGATTCTAAGATGAAATCCTACATTACGAGGCAATTCAAGAAGTTTTTGAAGAATGCCAATGGGAAGGGCTTTGACAAGGACCGTAGGCAATCTAGTTCTTCTTAGTCCAAGAGCCAAGACAAAGGGAAGAAGGATGCTAGGGATGACGGTCAGTACACTGTTCCTTTCGGACCAAAGTGCTTTGGGTGTCAAGGTTTCGGTCACATGAAACAAGAGTGCCCCACATATCTCAAGACTATTAGGAAGATGAAGGCACTTACTGCTACATTGAGCAACACTGAGCCTGAAGATGATTCCGACAATGAGGATGACGGAATCTTGAATGCCTTCACTACCACTGTCAATCCTACTGGGGGGATTGTTGAAGATATGGATGAAAAAGAAGAATTAGTGGAATCTAAGTTAGAGAAGATGGATGAAAAAGATGACATCCATATAGCCTATGCAAAGTTATACATGCTCTCAGAAAAGCACGAGAAACTGTATAGGTTGACCACCAAGAAGCTTAGTGATGTGGAGCTTGAGCGTGAAGAGCTTTCCACAAAGTTTGATGAAGCCAATCAAACTATTGGGGCATTGAGATTTGAGAATAACTTCTTGGCGGAGAAGATCAAGAAGCTTGAGGCAAAACTGTTCCAAGTCAGAGCTCAATTGGAAATGACTTTAAGTGCTAAGTTCGATGAAATGCTTAGTCTTCAGAAATCTGCTTCCGATCGAACCGGTTTAGGGTATGATTTCTCTTCTCCTAGTATTGCTTCTACTAGTTCTACTCCTCCTGCTAATAATGTTGAAATTGAGAACACTAATGTCAAAATTGATTTAGCCAGTGAGAACATAGACAAGGGTAAATCTATCTTAGGAGCACCCCCTAAGCAGGATAAGATAGAAGTTAAAAAACCTAGGGCTAAGAAGGCTAACTCTCAAAAGCCTAAACAGAAGAAGCAGCATCTCTGTCATTACTGTGGAGTAGTCGGTCATACTCGACCTAATTGCTATAAGTGGCTAGCCACTCAACAGAGCAACGACATGATAGCATCAGGAAACCAGAATCAGTTTCCATCCTTTTTTGCTCCCTTTGGAGATCTTCTTAAAGCTTTCATGTTCCTTTTGAACTTGAACAGTTTCAGTTCTTCTCCCTCACGGCCAGCTCAAGGGTTCACTTAAAGGAAAGGTTCTTCCAAGGTGTGGAAGGAAAAGGGCTCCAAGTGATTCTATCACTTCTTCTCTCTTCTTGTTTTTATTTGCATTACTTGTGTGTTTTGCTTTACTGTTTTGAGTCAGTCTAGTTTTTATGCTTTGCTTTGTTTAACATGTTTTTGTTTGTTTTAAGTTTTGTTTATTTTGTTTTTGATATAAAAAAAAATTGAAAAATCAAAAAAATACAAAAATAGTATGTGTTTTGTATACATTGATACTTGTGTACCTTAGATGGTTATTGAAACAAAGTTTTCTAAACTTTGTATCTTTTGCAAC
This sequence comes from Quercus ilex subsp. ballota, assembly GCA_032727855.1. NCBI lineage: Eukaryota > Viridiplantae > Streptophyta > Magnoliopsida > Fagales > Fagaceae > Quercus > Quercus ilex. Next base: position 11,048,424 of record CM064910.1, on the reverse strand, counting down.
TTAGATGAGCATCTCTATGCACAACTAAGCAAGTGAGCTTTGTGGCTCGTGTTTGTGATGAGTAAGATTAAGTTATTTCTTGTACTTAACATTCGTATCACTTTTTTGGACATGAAGAACTGGAAAATCCTAAGAGAAATGCATCAATAACCATCTTACCACTGTTGCCCACCAATCATGAACAACATTTGTGTGCTTTGGCGTAGCAAATTGGAATGTCAAATGCTTAACATAACTGGGTATTTCTTTTCTATCTCTTGTATGCCCATGCATGGTTTGCTTGAAAGAAAAAATATGCAAAGAAAAATCAAAAGCAAAAAGATCAAAATGCTTTTAAATATTATTGCAAGCGTGTATTCTAGGAGATGTGGGAGTTATAGGATGTACCTCAAAGGTGATAGTCCCCATCAAACAGTTATGATTGTGTGTGAGTTAAAGTGATTTTCTCATATCTCAAATCGTCATAACTAGTTAACACTTATGCAATCTTGCGACGTTTTTCACACACAACACGTAATATTTTTTGCTACTCTTGATACATGTGCAGGTACAATGTGATTTGGCCATCACAAGGTTTTACATGTGTTAATGTATGCTCACTAAACTGTCTTGACTTGTTTTTGAAATATAAAATTAGTTAGACTTGTTTAGTGTGTGTGTGTGTTTTTGGGATCTATGTGCTTAAAGTTGTTGTTGTGAGATGATTTTGAGAGTTTAAAATGTTGATTGGATTATTGGTTGAGTTGCATGCTTGATTGCATTCATATATGTGTTTTTCCCTTCTTAAAAAACTGTTTTTAAGCAATCTCGACAGCTCCTCGACACCTAGCTTATCTGTCGAGCTCTTAAGCTGTTTCTTATTGCAATCTTGACACCTCTCGACACCTAGGTGGATCGATCGAGAAAGCTCTTGTCCTCTCGATAGCTTCTCGACAGCTAGTGGATCGATTGAGCTTCTTTAATCGTGTTTGTTGAATTGTTCCTCAACACCTTCTCGACAAATGAATCTGTCGAAGCATCTTTTCTTGACACCTATCTCGACACCTCTCGACACCTCTAGCTGTCGAGTTTTCTTGACCTTCTATATAAAGGTTCAGCGAGATCTGATTCTCACTTTTCTCGATCTCTCTCTTGATAGATTTGTCTTTTCACCTCCCAAACCTCTCTCACTCTCTCCAAACTTCTCCCTCAAGGTTTCTTCAAGGTTTTTCCAAGTTGTTTTCATTTGGTGAGTTTCTAATCTCTCATTTTCATGCATTTCATGTTTTGAAACCTAGGTTTTGGGGTTTTTGAAAAATTTTGGGGTTTTTTCAAAATTAATGAGTTTTTGTTGAAATTTTGGGATGGGTTTTTGCTTAAATGAGTTTAAAATCTCATGCATTGCATCACATAAGCATTATAACAGTATTATCATGCATTTAGATGTGTACGAATTGATTGTGTGCTGGTAGGATTGGATTGGGCTGAGCCCATGATGCTTTTTATATTGCATGTCACATGTTCATACATTTCCCATGCATATGTACACTCTTTTCAATATACTTGCTATATTTGAACTGTGTTGGGACTTTTCTGATTGTCTCTCTCTCTCCCTCTCTCTTTTGTTTGCGTTAGTCTGTGTCTATGGCACCTAAACGCAAGTCTACACTGTCCCAGAACCCTCTTCGTTTTAGGGCATCCACTTCATCTGATCCTACTCCATCACATATTTAGTTCCGTGATGAGGATGCCTGAAAGGCCTTCTCGGAGAACTTTTCTCGACGAGGCATTCATTTTGAATGCCAAGTCATCCTAGCGGACTTCGCTGACATTGACCTACTCGATGTCATTCACAGTCGGGGTTGGGAGTCACTGTGTGATATCTCGGTCACTTACCCATCCGTGCTGATCTAGGAGTTTTACTCCAACATGCATGGATTTGGTTTTTCAGTACCTCTCTTTCATATTTGCGTTCGAGGTACGCGCCTTGCTGTCACACCGCAGATTGTTGTGGATGTGCTCCGTGTCCCCAAGGTAGAGCATCCTGACTATCCTGGTTGTAAACGTCTGAGAACTGTGTCCAAGGATGAGTTCAAGTATGCTTTTTGTGAGCGCCCTTCTGAGTGGGGTGAGTGTCAGTTCACTTACTGCACAGACCTTGTTAAAGGTCCTCAGTTTTTGAACATGGTCATGACTTTTGTTCTTCACCCTCTCTCTCACTATAACTTTATCACAGAGCCTCGTGCTCGATTTTTGTTATTCCTTCTTGAGCATCTTACTATTGATTTTTCTTCTCACTTTATTCTTTCTATCATAGATGTTCATAGGGATTCGGCGTCCCTTGATAAGCCCATCTTCCCTTCGACTATCACGAGGATCTTACGCCACTTTTCTGTTCCCTTTCCAACGTCCAACCACTTTACCTACATGTGTGCCATAGACGCTGCTATCGTTAAACGGAGCGAGGCGCAGTTTAGGTCGAGGCAGTCTGGGTCAGCAGCTCCTCCCTCTCGTTCTACTCTATCCACATCCATTCCTTCCTCTTCTTCGAGCGATGTGACTTTTGTGGACATCATGGCACAGCTGCAGCGCATGGATGCTCGCCTCAACACTCTCGAGTTGTGTCAGGTGAACACCCGTGTGGGTTGTATTGCACGACAGCAGGCGGTCATGTGTCTAATGCTTAGGATGCTGATGATGATGATGCTTCCGAGGATGATGATGATAGAGATGCTAGCTCTTTCGGTATCGATGAGATGTCTACTTGACACTCTTACCCTTTGTCACTTGTGACAAAAAAGGGGGAGTAGTTTTTGTATATGAGAGTAGTCATACTTAGGGGAAGAGTTAGTATAGGACCTTTTTGTTAGGGGGAGTGCTGATATCTGAGGGATGTAGTGAAGATTATATGTATCTTTTTATTTTCTCTACTTTAGATACATTTATTCTTGTACCTTAGGTCTTGTGACCATTATTGACATACATTGTACTTATTTTCTTTATATGATGATGTATGTTTCTTTTACCTACCCTTACATGTGTCGTTTCTTTTCTCTCTTTATGCACATGCTTCTTATTACTTGTATGCAATCTATTATTTCTGTTTCACACAAAGATGTCTTGATGAGTTTTGTTTAAAGTGTTTTAGAAATGCAGGTTGTGAAAGTCTACTTGCCATAAACTCTCTTCTTGCAAAGTTTTTAAGAGTTTGTGTTAGCATAAATTTTATTATATTCAACAAGTGAATATGAGTTGAGTGATTTATGACTTCTCTCATATCTCATTTGTTAGTGTTAGGACATATGTGTGTTCACTTGTTAAGAACATATGTCACTTATTTATGTAAATTGGCTAATCCTTTTGACAAAATGCACTCTACTTGTAATTGGGTAGTTCTAGGTGTTTTTAATACTTCAAGAAACAAGGTTTCAAGATCAAGTGTTGAAGTCATCAAGTCTGTCCAAGAAAAAGCAAGCTGAAGTGCAAGTTCATTAATTCTCGACACCTTCTCAATAGCTACCTCGACACCTGCTATCTATCGAGAATTACAAAATTAGATTTTCTGATCTGATTTCCTTGGGATCCGTGAATATGCTTTTTGGCATTCTTTTCTTCTAACCCTAAACATATAAAAGGATTGTTTTAAGAGCCGTCAAATTGTACACAAATTGCAAAAGCATTGAGCAATCTTTGTTCAAGCAAATTGTGATCAAAAGACGAAGTTCTTGACCTAGTTCATCTTCTCTCAAGAAGTTGCTGTGTATTTTTGCACCATAGGATTTTGTAACCAAGCATCTTCTTGATCTTCATCGTGTATGATGAACTGAAAAACTTTGCAGCCAACCTCTCCTTCTTAGTTGGTGTTTGAAGTCGCGTACTGAGATCCGCGCATTGGTTAGTCACGTACTTGGAAGCCGTGCATCAAAGGTGGAAATTGTCACTACAGATCAAGTCCAATTGGGTATTAGGGTAAGGGTTCAGCTGTAGGTTGGTAAGGTACTCGGGATTCCTTTACTTGTAATCGCTTGATTTGATAATAGTGGAGTTTCGGGAGTGGTGACCTGAAAATCACCCGGTGGGGTTTTTGCTGTTAGGGTTTTCCCCATTCGTAAACAAATCACCGTGTTATTTAATTTCCGCTGCATATTTAGTTTTTGGTGATTTGTTTGTGCTTCCAAGCAATTGCATGATAAATTGATTAATTAATAACTTGGCTAATTAATTAATTGGTTTAATCACAAGAGGTCATTCAGATTGTGGCCTATCAAGTGTTATCAGAGCAGGCACACTCTGATTAGGTTTAATCTTTGCTGTGTTGATCCATTGACCCCTGTTGTCATGGCTGTAACCGACTTGAAGAGATCTTTGTTTTCAAATACATCTTGTTTTTCTAGTCACTATTTGTTTGAGTGTCTCAGCAAATACAAGTCTAAAAGTTATTTGAATTCACTTATGATGACTATTGGAAAAGATCTCAGTTTTGCTAAGAATAAACTAGACTGTCTCAGAATGAAAATGTGCAAAGGAGTTTGTCTGAGAAGAGTGAAAGTTATAGGCTTAGCTCATAAAAGGCAGTTGAGAGAAAGAACCATTCCCTCTGACTTATCATCTAAGCATGAAGTGTGTTTCATGATGAAGTCTGCATTCAAAGTAATGGACACATGTCTATGGTATCTTGACAGTGGTTGCTCACGACACATGACTGGAGACAGATCTCTCTTTAAGGTCTTCGAGTCTAAGAAAGGTGGCAATGTTACCTTTGGTGATGGAAGCAAGTCACAAATTAAAGGGAAAGGGATCATATCTCTGCCAGGACTGCCAGACATTGCAAATGTCCTTTATGTAGAAGGTCTAAGGGTGAACCTATTGAGCATAAGTCAGACATATGATCAAGACTTCATGGTGCTATTCTCAAAAGGAAAGTGTCTTGTTATGGATGAGTCTGGAAAGAAGCTCATTAGTGGGGTTCGCACTTTGGAAAACTGCTATGGATTGGTTCCTGATGCTGATATTGTGTGTAATAGCATTCGTTTGCCCAATGAAGATCTATGGCATCAACGAATGGGACATGCTAGTTACAAGCATTTATCTATCGTATCTAAGCATGAATCAGTCTTGGGGATACCAAAACTTAGTAGAATAAGCAATGTGGTGTGTGGACCATGTTAGCTTGGAAAACAGACAAAAACTAAGCATTCAAGCACTCAGACATCAGCTATATCCAGACCATTGGAGCTGTTGCATTTGGATCTCATGGGTCCAACCAGAACCGAGTCTCTTGGGGGTAAGAGATACATCATGGTTGTGGTAGACGACTTCACTAGATACACTTGGGTCATTCTACTACGATCCAAGTCTAATGCTCCTGAGCACATTAAGGCTTTATGCACAAGACTGCAGAATGAAAAGAGCCTGAAGATTGATTGAATTCGAAGTGACCATGGGAAGGAATTCGAGAACTCATACATGGAGTCCTTCTGCATAAGATCAGGTATATCTCAAGAATTCTTTGCTCCTGTTACGCCTCAGCAAAATGGTATGGTAGAAAGGAAGAATAGGGTTATTCAAGAGATGGCTAGAGCCATGCTGCATAACAAAGATGTGGCTAGAAACTTGTGGGGAGAAGCTGTAAACACTGCATGTCATACAGTTAATAGGGTATACTTCAGACCCGGTACCAAAAAGACTCCCTATGAGTTGTGGAAAGGAAGGAAGCCTAATGTGAAGTACTTCAGAATCTTTGGAAGTACCTGCTTCATTCTCAAGGATAGAGAGAATGTGGGAAAGTTTGACTCTCGGAGCGATGAAGGCATATTTCTGGGCTACTCTTCTACAAGCAAGGCTTATCGGGTGTACAACAAAAGAACTATGAAGGTAATGAAGACAGTAAATGTCGTCATTGATGAGTCTTCAGAGTCCAGTTCTGAGAAAGGCATTGAGGGACTCTCCAAAGAAATTCTTCCATCTGAGCCTAGGGAAGTTCAAGACATTACTGAACAAGAACTTGCTTCTCCAAGTACTCCCAGTACTCCCAGTATTGTGGAAGGGACCTTCATCTAGAATCAAATTAAATCATCCTCCAGAAGTTATTGTGGGAGACATGAATGAACTCACATTAAGGAAATGCACAGTTGATAAATGTGTTGCTAACTTTGTGTCTTATTCCTGCTACTTGTCACAGGTTGAACCTAAGAAAATTGAGGAAGCATTACAAGATGAGAGTTGGGTCGAAGCAATGCATGATGAATTACTTCAGTTTCAGAGGAATGATGTTTGGACTTTAGTACCTAGACCGGAAGGTGAACACATCATCGGTACAAAGTGGATATTCCGCAACAAGACTAATGAAGAAGGAAATGTGATTCGCAACAAGGCTCGACTTGTGGCTCAAGGATACTCACAAATGGAAGGAGTAGACTATGATGAGACATTTGCCCCAGTTGCCCGAATGGAGTCAATCAGAATTCTTCTTGCCCTAGCATGTCAACTGAATTTCAAACTTTATCAGATGGATGTAAAGACTGCCTTCTTGAATGGGTTACTCAAAGAGGATGTCTATGTGGCTCAACCAAAAGGATTCATTGATCCACACTTTTCGGATCATGTGCTGTACCTTAAAAAGGCACTTTATGGCTTGAAGCAAGCTCCTAGAGCCTGGTATGATAGACTCACACAATATCTGGTGTCACATGGGTTCATAAGAGGGAAGACTGATCAAACTCTCTTCATCAAAAAGGAAGATGGGGAGTTGATAGTTGCTCAAGTCTATGTTGATGATATCATCTTTGGGTCGACTAAGGATGAACTGGCTCATGGCTTCTCAAAACTCATGCAAGCCGAGTTCGAGATGAGCATGATTGGAGAGCTGACCCACTTCCTAGGATTACAGATTCGCCAACAAGATTTAGGTATATTCCTTTCTCAATCTAAATATGCTAAGAATCTTGTGAAGAAGTTTGGTTTGAATTCTGCTAGTTCTGTTAGAACCCTTATGAGCCCTAATGTTAAACTTACTGTAGACTTGTTAGGCAAGAGTGTTGATCCTTCTCTCTATAGAAGCATGATAGGTAGTCTTCTTTACCTTACTGCTAGTAGACCTGACATTAGTTATAATGTTGGTGTGTGTGCTAGATATCAGGCTAATCCCAAAGAATCTCACATGACTGCTTTAAAAAGAATTATAAAGTATGTCAAAACCACTGCTGAGTTCGGTGTGTGGTATAGTAAGGACACTAATGGTGTCTTAGCTGGGTGCTCTGATGCTGATTGGGCTGGAAATGCTGATGATAGAAAGAGTGCCTCGGGGGGTTATTTTTATGTGGGTAACAATCTTGTCTCTTGGATGAGCAAAAAGTAGAACTCCATCTCTTTATCCACTGCAGAAGCTGAGTACATCGCTGCCGGTAGCTGCTGCACCTAACTTCTCTGGATGCAAAAACTCCTTCATGATTATGGTATTTGTCAAGAGCATCTCACTATTTACTGTGACAATACCAGTGCCATCAATATCTCTAAGAACCCGGTTCAACATTCTAGAACCAAACACATAGAGATTCGACATCACTTCATTAGGGAGCTTGTCGAAGATGGTACTCTCACTCTTGAGTTTATCCACACTGATGATCAGAAGGCTAACTTGTTCACCAAACCTCTTGACAGCAAACGTTTTGAATTCCTTCGTCAGAACATTTGTGTCATCTCCATGGATTGATCTCCTTCTTTTGTCCCTCTTCCTCATGCATTTGCATCTAGTTTTTGCTTTGCTTTGATAATATGTTTTTGTTTGTTTATTTTCAGTTTTGTTTATTTTGTTTTTGATATAAAAAAAAAAAAATTGAAAAAAAATCAGAAAAATACAACAACAGTGTGTATTTTGTGTACTTTGGTATTTGTGTACCTTGGATGGCCAATGAAATAAAGTTTTCTAAATTTTGTATCACTTGTAGCTTAGATGAGCATCTCTATGCACAACTAAGCAAGTGAGTTTTGTGGCTCTTGTTTGTGATGAGTAAGATCAAGTTCTCTTAAACTTAACACTCATATCACTCTTTTTGACGGGTAGGACTAGAAAATCCTAAGAGAAAGGCATAAATGACCATTTCACCACTGTTGCCCGCCAATCATAGTATGACACCTGTATGCTTCGGCATAGTAAAAGTGCAGTGTCACAGACACCTGTATGCTTCGGCATAGCAAAAGTGCAGTGTCAAAGACATCCGTATGCTTCAGCATAGCAAAAGTGCAATGTCTATACTTAACATGTTGGGTATTTCTTTTCTCTCTTTTTATGCCCATGCACGATATGCTTAAAAGAAAATATGCAAAGAAAATATAAAGCTAAAAGATTAAAATGCTTTAAATATGATTGCAAGCGTGTTTTCTAGGAGATGTGGGAGTCATAGGATATATCTCGAAGGTGATAGTCCCCATCAAACAGTTATGATTATGTGTGAGTTAAAGTTATTTACTCATATCTCAGATCGTCATAACATGTATATACATATGCAATCTTGCGATATTTTTCACACACAACACGCAATATTTTTTGCTACTTTTGATACATGTGCAGGTACAATGTGATTTGGCCATCACAAAGGTTTTACATGTGCTAATGTATGCTCACTAAACTGTCTTGACTTGTTTTTGAAATATAAAATTGGTTAGACTTGTTTAGTGTGTGTGTGTGTGTTTTTGAGGATCCATGTGCTTAAATTTCTTGATTGAGAGATGATTTTGAGAGCTTAAAATGTTGATTGGATTTTTGGTTGAGGTGTATGATGGATTGCATTCATGTCTGTGTTTGTCACTTCTCGAAAAACTGCTTTTAACTGATGGCTCGACACCTCCTTGACATCTCCTCGACACCTGGTCATCTGTCGATTTTCTCAAGCCCTTTTCTAATCGCAATCTCAACACCCGTCTCGACACCTGGTGGATCGATCGAGAAATCTTCTGTCTTCTTGATATCTTCTCGATACCTTGTCGATCGATCGAGCTTTTGATCTTTGAAATTGGTCTTGTATCTCGACACCTCTCGACACTTGAAGCTATCGAAGGCCAAATCCTCGACACCTTCCTCGACAGCTTCCTCGATACCTCTTGACACCTCAGCTGTCGAGATTTACCGAGGTGTCTATATAAGGCCTTGTCGCGATTTTTCTCTCATTCTCTCGATCTCTCTTGATCTGTCTGAAGGCTTTTCATCTCCCAACCACTTTTCTCTCACTCAAATCTTCAAACCCTCTTCATTTTCGGTCTTCCCTTGCTTCAATCACTTGGTAAGATCATTTTTCCCTTCCTCTTTCATGCATTTCATGTTTTGAAACCTAGGTTTTGGGATTTTTGGAAATTTTTGGGGTTTTTCAAAATTGATGAGTTTTTCTTCAAATTTTGGGTTGGGTTTGCACTTAAATATTTTCAAAATGTCATACATTGCATTTCATGTGCATTAGAATGGCATTTACATGCATTTAGATGTGTGCTCTATGTTTGTGTGCTGCTAGGATTGGATTGGGCTGAACCCATGATGTTTTTTTTTTTGCATGTCACATGTTCATGCATTCCCATGCATACGTACTTGTTGTTCAATATATCTGATATATATGAACTGTTTTGGGACTTTTCTGATTGTCTCCCTCTCTATCTCTTTCTCATTCTTTTACGTTAGTAGTGTCTATGGCACCCAAACGTAAATCCACTTCGGCTCGAAACCCTCTGCGTTCTGGAGCTTCCTCTTCTTCTGATTCTGCTCCTCTTAACCTTCGGTTACGTGATGGAGATGCCCACAAGGCATTTTCTGAGAACTTTTCTAGACGAGGTGTTCATTCGGAATGCCAAGTCATTTTGGCGGACTTCACCGACACTGACCTTCCCTCTGTCATTCACAGTAGGGGATGGGAGTCACTGTGTGACGTCCCAGTCACTTGTCCTCTCGTACTCATTCAGGAGTTTTACTCCAACATGCACGAGATTGATCGTTCAGTACCTCTCTTTTTCACTCGCGTTCGAGGTACGCGCATCCCTGTTACACCGCAGCTAGTTGCGGATGTACTTAGGGTTCCTAGGATAGATTTTCCTGACTATCCTTCCTGTGAGCGTCTGCGGACTGTGTCCAAAGATGAGCTCATCTCTGCCTTTTGTCAGCGTCCTGCTGATTGGGGTGAGCATCAGTACACATCATGTAGGCCTTTTGCTAAAAGCCCTAGATTCTTAAACATGGTGATGACTTTTGTACTCCATCCACTATCTCACTACAACTCCATCACAGAGTCTCGTGCTCGATTTTTGTTATCACTTCTAGAGCATCTTACTATAGATTTTTCTTCTCATTTCATCCTTTCTATTATAGATGTTCATCTAGATTCGGCGTCCCGTGATAAGCTCATCTTTCCTTCTGCTATCACGAGGATCTTACGCCATTTTTCTATCCCTTTTCCAGTGTCCGACTACTTCGCTCACATCTGTGCTATAGATGCCGCTATCGTAAAACGTAGTAAGGCTCAGTTTAGGTCGCGACAGATGGATTCCACTCCTCCCTCCCGTTCAACTCCATCCAGATCAGCTCCGTCTACATCTGCTCCCTCTTCCTCTACGAGTGATGTATCTCTAGGAGACATTATGGCGCAGCTGTAGCTCATGGACACTCGCCTCGATACATTCTCCACTGAGTTGTATCAGGTGAATGTTCGTGTTGGTCGTATTGCATGACGGCAGGCGACCATGGGTGGTTTTGCTCCAGAGGCTACTCCTTCACCACCTCCTCCAGCAGCTTCTGACTCTGAGGATGATGATGATGATGATGATGATGCTTCGGATGATGATGATGGAGATGCTAGCTCTACTGATGAGATGTCTACATGACACTCTACCCTTTGTCACTTGTGACAAAAAGGGGGAGTAGTTTTGGGTTATGAGAGTAGTCATCTTAGGGGGAGAGTTAGTATAGGACATTTTGATAGGGGGAGTGTTGATATTTTTGAGGGATGTAGTGAGGTTTTGATGTATCTTTTCTTTTCTATTCTTTATAGATACATTGATCTTGTATATGAGGTCTTTTGACCAGTTTTACATATATTGTACTTATTTTCTATATATGTGGATGTATGTTTCTTTCACATTTCTCTTCATGTGTTGTTTCTTCTCTATCTTTATACACATGTTCTTTATACTTGTATGCAATCTATTTATTTCTGTTTCACACAAGATGCCTTGATGAGTTTTGTTTAAAGTGTTTCAGAAATACAGGTTGTTAAAGTCTACTTGCCATAAACTCTCTTCTTGCAAAGTTTTTCAAGAGTTTGTGTTAGGATAGATTTTATTGTATTCAACAAGTGAATATGAGTTGAGTGATTTATGACTTCTCTCATATGTTCATTTGTTTGTTGTGGTTTTGTCACGGATTGCCAAAGGGGGAGATTGTTAGGACATATGTGTGTTCACTTGTTAAGAACATATGTCACTTATTTATGTAAATTGGCTAATCCTTTTGACAAAACGCACTCTACTTATAATTGGGTAGTTCTAGGTGTTTTTAATACTTCAAGAAACAAGGTTTCAAGATCAAGTGTTGAAGTCATCAAGTCTGTCCAAGAAAAAGCAAGCTGAAGTGCAAGTTCATTAATTCTCGACACCTTCTCAATAGCTACCTCGACACCTGCTATCTGTCGAGAATTACAAAATCAGATTTTCTGATCTGATTTCCTTGGGATCCGTGAATATGCTTTTGGACCTTCTTTTCTTCTAATCCTAAACATATAAAAGGATTGTTTTAAGAGCCGTCAAATTGTACACAAGTTGCAAAAGCATTGAGCAATCTTTGTTCAAGCAAATTGTGATCAAAAGACGAAGTTCTTGACCTAGTTTATCTTCTCTCAAGAAGTTGTTGTGTATTTTTGCACCATAAGATTTTATAACCAAGCATCTTCCTGATTTTCATTGTGTATGATGAACTGAAGAACTTTGTAGCCAACCTCTCCTTCTTAGTTGGTGTTTGAAGTCACGTACTGGGATCCGCGCATTGGTTAGTCACGTACTTGGGAGCCGTGCATCAAAGGTGGAAATTGTCACTACAGATCAAGTCCAATTGGGTATTGGGGTAAGGGTTCAACTGTAGGTTGGTAAGGTACTTGGGATTCCTTTACTTGTAACTGCTTGATTTGATAATAGTGGAATTTCGGGAGTGGTGACCTGAAAATCACCTGGTGGGGTTTTTGCTGTTAGGGTTTTCCCCATTCGTAAACAAATCACCGTGTTATTTAATTTCCGCTGCATATTTAGTTTTTGGTGATTTGTTTGTGCTTCTAAGCAATTGCATGATAAATTGATTAATTAATAACTTGGCTAATTAATTAATTGGTTTAATCACAAAGGGTCATTCAGATTGTGGCCTATCAGTTATTTATGGTTTTGTCACGAATTGCCAAAGTGGGAGATTGTTAGGACATATATGATTCACTTGTTAGAAACATATGTCACTATTTTGTATAATTGGCTAATCCTTTGACAAAATACACTTTACTTGTATTTGGGTAGATTTTGGATGTGTTTAATACTTCAAGAAACTTTGTTTCAAGATCAAGTGTTGAAGCCATGCAAGTCTGTCCAAGATTCAAATCTGAAAAGTGTCTGTCATTAAAGCTCGACAGCTAGCATCTATTGAGCTTGAAGAGCTGTTCCAACCTCGTGGCTCGACAGCAGCTCAACAGATAGCTATCTGTTGAGGTTTATGAAAAACAGAATTTCAGTTCTGTTTTGACTCCAATTCGTGATTGTATATTTGGACTTTCTTTTCTCACAACCCTAAACATATAAAAGGATTATTTTAAGGGACGTCAAAGGTGGAACAAGTTGCACAAGTGTTGAGCAAAGTTTGCTCAAGCAAATTGTGACTGGAGACAGAATTTGCCCTAGTTCATCATTCTTGTGAAGAAGTTGCTGTGTTTGTACACCGTAGGATTTTGTGACTAAGCATCTTCTCGATCTTCATCGCTGGATGAACTGAAAAACTTTGCAACCAACAATCTTCTCTAGTTGGTGATTGAAGTCGCGTACTGGGATCTGCACAATTGGTTAGTCACGTACTGGGAGCCGTGCATTACAAGGAGAGATTGTCACTATAGAACAAGTCCAATTGGATATTGGGTTAAGAGTTCAACTGTTGGTTGGTATAAGGTACTGAGATTCCTTTACTTGTAATCGCTTGTTTTGATAATAGTGGATTATTGGGAGTGGTGACCTTAAAATCACCCGGTAGAGTTTTTGTGATGTAGCTAGGTTTTCCCCATTCGTAAACAAATCACCATGTCAATTTAATTTCCGTTGCATACTTAGTTTTATTGGTGATTTGTTTGTGCTACCACGTGTTTGCATGTTAATTTGATTAATTAAATAAACTTGGCTAATTAATCAATTAATTCATCACAAGGAGTTAATACGTTTTTGCCCTATCAGTTTTGGTTAGGTATGGATTAGGTATGGATTTGGACTAATCGTCGGAGTGATAATTGGCAACATTGTGGCTACAAAAAACCTTGATTAGTTGATGAAGTCCTTTGGAATAAGGCAACGGACACAAAGAAACGTGAGAAGGGAGCATAGGAACAAAGGTTTTTTTTTTTTTGGAAACTGAGCTTGCACCTTGCATACTTACTAATAAAAATTGTGTTCTACATGTTCTGATAGAGTAAATTACATACTTTTTTTATTTTTATTTTTATTTTTTTAGTACTTATATCAGGTGGAGCATCCTTTTGCTTTATTTTATATACACTTAAGACTTTTTATCCCAATAAAACGACTCATCCCTAATCAAAAAGTTCTTTTATATTTACATATTACAGTTCTATACCCGTGCAATGCACGAACATTGTAATATCCATTTCCTTTAATGTTTTTGGCATATTAAAGATTAAAAATTCAAAGGAATCAATTTTGTATTAGAAACATTTTCAGTTCAATCAAATGAACGATATTTTTTTGTATTGGTCAATACCAATTGTTTGTTTATTTAGACCCCTGAACATATAGATTGTTTAACCTAATGAATTAGTCAAGTAGTTACTTAGATTGATTATGAGATCTAGGTTAAACATAATTAAATCATATCATGTAGTGTGAAAAAATAAATAAGACAACGATATGATTACCCAGAAAAAGTAATGAAACCAACTGTTTCAAGGTTAAAATTTAGGGAGGATTTAACCTAACTATTCTCAAGATAAACAAATCCACTATGATAGAATGGAAGATTACAATAGATTTTCTTCCTAAAATCTAAAGCTGCTTCTTGTAGAACTTACTCATACGACCACGTGCAGCTTCGAATTTACGGACTCTTCTATCTTGGATTTGTAGAACGTAAGCTCCTACGCTTATGACTTTGAGATCCCACTCAAAGGTTTAGTAACACAAACTTGCGAGTTTGTGACTCCAAGACCACCCTTGAAGGTTTAAATTATCAACTATGTATGATCTTGTTCCAGCAACTTCAGATCTACTAGTTTTAAGGGTATCAGAATGATTTCCGGTAGTGACTTTGAAAGGAGAAGGCACAGTAACTTTTAGATCTCACAAGAGCACTTCCAAAGTCTTCACAAAACGTGCCTTAGGGTTTTCCTTTATATACTAGAAGTGTTTCACTTGAGACCCTAAACGTTTAAGCAGAGTTTGGATTGAAATAAAATTTTGTAGAAAATCATGTTTGCGATTTTCGATCGGTCGAGGCTTAATTTTGATCGGTTGAACCTCACTGAAATTAAATTCTCATTTTTGCAGCTTGAATGTTCTTGTATTCTGACTTATAACACCTTGAGTATTGTCTAATCAAACCTACAAACTTAGGAATCTATATCTAGACAAGTTTGTGCTCATAGTTTGCCAATTGTTCTAAACTTTTAGAACTTAACACCAATGTACCATTTGGGGATTATCATTACAGTATATATATTCACTAAATTAGTAAGTAATAATTAAAGTTCATATTGTAATTTAACATGTTCTTATGTTTTCTAAAAGGAGATATTTAGAATTCAAATTCCCCTCCGACTATTGAACCATATAATAAGAAATTTAAAAAAAATATCAATTCAATTTTTTTTACTAAAAATTTGAAAAAAATTAAAAAGAATTCTTTATTTTTAGCATCTCCAATAAATTGGGAGTAAGAATACATACCATGACCTCTCCTAGACCCCATATAAGTGGGAGCTTTCTACAATGGGTACAACATTTTTTTAATAAATAAATATCTTCAATAACTTAACGTAACTTTTATTTTTGATGAAATTCTGATTTAGTACATGATCATATATAACTTAAGGTAGTATTTCTTTATTTTAAATATAAATTTGAACTAGATTATGCATTATACAAGTGGTGGGTTCATTGGTATGAGGCGTGTCGTAAACTCATAAATCCCGAGCTCAATTCATCAAAATATAGATCTATAGGGTTTTGGGGTTGTCTCATGAAAAATGAGTGGAATAATCAAGCCAAATGCTAGGACACTAAACTATCCGTTATATGTTATATATATATATATATATATATATATATATATATATAAAACCCATAGTATCAATTCATTACACTTACATACAGTAAAAGCATAATTCTATTCACCCCATACTTCCAAGAAAAATTAATTGCTGGGGATTTCTCTACTACCTAAACCTCGACTTCGAATATGGAATTCAAAGGGATCAAATAGGAAATGATCATACTTCACCGCCCCATAGAATTTCGACAATTCAACATGATCCTTCTCACTGCATCACGCCAAGCTAATTTAGTCCAAACCTGAACCAAACTCTTTTAGTTAGAATTTTTTTTTTTTTCATTTAACATTATTTTAAAAATTTTTTAGTTAGTTGTCATGTTTGTAAAACTATGTAGGAAACTCGAGATTCTAAAACTCGAGTTCAAAGTGAAATTCGAGTTTCTAAAACTTGAGATGTGTGTGATGGTAAGATGATGTGGAAAAAAATCCACGTGGAAATCGAGTTTTAAAAACTCGATTTCTTGTGTTCACTTGATCCTTTCTTCTTCTGTGAACTCTTTCTTCTTTGTTCTTTGTTCTTCTTTGTTCATCTAACTTTGTTCTTTGTTCACCTAGTCTTGTCTTCTTCTTCCTCTGGGTTCTTCTCTTAGTCTTCAATTTCTTAAGAATCTCAGATCTTCATCATGTTCTTCAGATTGTTCTTATTCTTTTATGGAAATCGAGTCTTTAAGACTTGAGATCTATGTGGCATATTAGTGTCCAACTTAGCAAGTAAGAAGCGAGTCTTAAAGCCTCGAGTTCTATATGGAACTAAAGTTTCTAACACTTGAGATGCTAGTTTGCTAAATCCTTTCAAACGCACGTTAACTTACTATGTTCTATCCTCTTACTATGCTAGTCCCCAAATATCCCCCTTTTAGTTAACTACAAAGCCAAACAATTTCCTCCTAAACTATAAAATCGAGTAATGCCTCCCCTTCGCTGCCCCTCTTGCCTTGAAATTATTGAAAATAAGAAAAAACCTCCTACTCTGTGTTAACACATGATGGAAAATTTTGATTCTTGGATCATTCCGCATTGAAATTACTAAAGGACTCTGATAGGAGGAATGTAAATGACCCAATAGTTAAGGGGGGAAAGTGTAAATGCATTTCTTATTAATAGAAGAAAAAATAAACTTAATTTAGTAAACAAAATATTTTAATAACATAAAAAAATATAATGTAAATGTAAGTTATAAAATTTTTTTTTTAAATTTTTGCGTGCCTAGTTTCAATTTATTTTTTTGAACCTAGTATTGGAGTTAGTACCATCAGTGTTACACTTAAGGTTACTCATAAACTAAGTTGATAAGGGTAATTTTGACAGTATTAGACTCGTTCACATAAGATAAAACCGTTGGGCTCAATGAACTCGTCAGCCATACTATACATTTAATGAAGAAGACGACATCCTCGTAAGGCCGACGTCAACACATTCAAAGCTGACGACTCCACCTCCAAGCAGATGGCATTTGGGACCTGACTACTAGAACATCTAGACAAGATGGGAAGCTGACGGGGATAAAAAAGGCTTTGACGGATCCAACATGGTTTTGCTTGGACTCCACAAATGAGTATATATGGAAACATCTTGTGCCCCACGAATAACCATAATCAAGAGGATCTGTACAAGGAAAGAATTCCATAAGATACGCGCATTAATAAGAATCTTCCCCACAAGGAAAGACCTTCTCCGCCAAGGAATGAATGTTAACTCTACACTACTATAAAAACCCCAAAGCTCTCACAAATCAAGGTATGCATAATTCACCCTAACTCTGTCACTCTAGAGTTGAGAAAGTTCTCTAACTTGACCTTCGAAGGGTAATTTGCCGGTACCACACCAGTACTCTTCGTAGGGTCTTCTTCTTCTTTTTGTGTTGCACAAGTCTTGTTTAGAGCACGTGAGGACCATGTATCTTACTGACGATTTTCAACATCATTAGTTAGCGCCATCTGTGGGAAACGCTTAAAGCCATACTACCGCTTCCCAGACAAAGAGTTGCATGGTACTTACTCGCTTGGTGGCAACTACCAACAATAATTAAGGAGATGAACCACGTACCACCGCCCTCGAGAGATAGGTTCAAACTTTCGTCGCGACCGTAGAACGCCTTACCAAGCAAAATCATGACCTAGAGGAGCAACTACGCCAAAAGAACATAGTGCTTAACACTTAGGAGGAGGACCAGGAAGGAACCAGCGCTGAGAGGAGGAACCAAGAAGGGTCAGAAGGCAACAACGCCCCAACTAGGCAAGAACGACAGGATACAAGCTGTCCATCCTCCGCAGATATGGCTCCACCACCGCATTTGGTCGTGGAGATGCAGATGATGAAGGAACGGATGGACTTCATGATGAACGCCCTCAGAGGACGGGTATCGAGCGACCTTGATAAGTTGATCCATCGGACGGACTCACCCTTCATTGCATCCATTAAATTATTCCCCCTTCCAGCAAAATTTCGCATGCTGTAGATAGAAGCCTATGATGGCTATAAGGACCCCCTAGATCACCTGGAATCTTTCAAGACCCTGATGCACCTGCAAGGGGTGGCAGACGAAATCATGTGCAATGCCTTCCCCACTATGCTGAAGGGACTTGTAATGGTTTGGTTCAGCAGGTTGACGCCCAACTCCATTAGTACCTTCAAGGAGTTGAGCGCCTAGTTTGCCTCGCACTTTATCGGGGGACACAGGTATAAAAAGTTCACTGCCTGCCTAATGAACATCAAGCAACGAGAGGATGAAACACTGAGGTCCTACATTACTCACTTTAACAAAGAGGCCCTCTCGATTGATGGAGTTGACGACAAGATACTCGTGGTTGCATTCACGAACGGGTTACAGAAGGGTAAGTTTCTATTTTCCTTATACAAAAATGACCTAAAGACTATGTCAAATGTACTCTACAGGGCAACTAAGTACATGAATACGGAAGATGCACTGTTGGCATGAGAAGAGAAGCCTAAGAAGAGGGAAAGACAGGAGGAAGCACGATAGGATAGGGGTTGAAAGACGACAAGGAAAAGAGATCGATGGGAGGATAGGCGCTACAAACCTCCTACTGGGAGGTTCACAAACTTTACCTCGCTAACTGCCCCGATTGACCAAGTCCTGATGCAGATCAAGGACGAAGAAGCCTTGACATTTCCCGGCAAGTTGAAAAGAGACCCCAATAAGAGGTCCAGAGACAAGTACTATCGCTTTCACCGTGATTACGATCATGACACATCTGACTGCTATGACTTGAAGCAACAAATAGAAGATCTTATTAGACAAGAAAAGTTACAGAGGTTTGTCAGCAAGGAAAGAGCGGACCCACCACAGGAGCAGGTTGCCCGACGGGAGAACGAGCGTCCTAGGCTGCTGGTAGGAGACATAAGAATGACTGTAGGAGGCACTGCGGCTTCTGGCTCGTCCAAAAAATCTTGTAAGACTTACCTCAAGATGGTTCAGAACGTCCAGCTGACGGGTTTCATACCAAAGATGGTGTGAATCGACAACCCCATCATTGAATTCTCAAAGGAAGATGCTCGACGTCTCCACCATTCGCATGAAGATGCACTCGTCGTTAGCATACGGGTAGTAGATGATAACACACACCAGGTCCTGATTGACAACGGAAGCTCCATTGACATCCTCTACTACCCGGTGTTTCAGCAAATGAGGATTGATAGAGAACAGCTGGTTCCGACCAACGCCCCACTCGTTGGATTCGGAGGGACAAGAGTATACCCCCTCGGCGCAGTCACGTTGCCCGTAACAGTTGGTAATTACCCTCAGCAGATCACTAATGTCACGCCCTAAATCTGATACCCAGATTTGTGACCATGACCGGCATGCTAATATCAAGCTTAAACCTGATATTAACAAGAACCAACTTAACTTTTTTTTACAAAACTTTTACAAAAGCTTCCCTCTTTCTTATCATTCTTGTTTCTTTACTTAAATGATATAACTTTTCGCTTGACATTCAAAGCATCTACACTGTACTCAAAGAATCACATAATCCACCAATTACTCAACTTCTAAATTTCACATAATACATCTCTTAATGCTTTAAGGTACACAACTTTTATTAGATCCTAAAATACACAATACTACAAATCTAAACATCAAATTGCTAATTTAGGATCTATACATATAAAACTAAAACTAGCTCCTTCCAAAACTCGACTAAGACTCTCTCTGCTCCAAAAATAAAACCTGTTGACTGAAAGAGTGTAAGGGGTGAGCTACACAGCTCAGTAAAGGTAAGATATATGAGAATTTAATAAGGATGCATGTAAATCAATTCATTTCATTTATCAACGTTCAGATAGGAGAACACCTTTTCATGCATAGTATTTTATACTATTTATAATAATAACTTATACGCTCTTCGTAGGAAAATAATTGTTTTCCCTTTTCTTATCAGAATAATTTTACCAAAACCTTTCAGATTGAATTTCTTTCATTTCTCACAAAGTCACCATATATATTTTCATTAAAAAATAATTATTTTAACTTAAATAAGATAATCGGTAACTTTGTCTTAAACTGGAAACATCTTAAAGAATAATAAAACTTTCCTTCATAAACTTCTTCTTGTAAAATATTATAACTTTCATAAACATAAAACTTAACGTTTCATAAAGAAAAAAAGATATCTGATAACTTCTTAACATAAACTTGTACTTTCGTCAGAAACTTTATCTTTATAGTACAACAGAATTTCAGAAACTTTTATCTCTAATGAACACCTTTTATTTTCATCAGAAACTTCTTCTTTCCAGGAGAGCTTTTACTTTTCAGAATGCATTTAATTAAAATAATTCTCTCATGATTAATAACATAACATAGCTATTCATAAATAACATATTGGTTAGTCCCTATCTGATAAGTCTGTATAGAGAAGGCCTCGTCACATTTGGGTGCCCTCGTGTGTATGATATTGTTCCTTTTGGGAGACCTGATGGCACATCCCCTCCAGGGTTCCTCCTCGCCATCCGTACACACTGGGGAGAAGGCCTTGTTCAGATTAGAGTTATGGGCAACCCTATTTCCTCTACTTTAAATGGCCAAACAGATAACATTTTCCATGGAAAGCCAGTAATTAACCCCTACTGGCCGAGTTCAGATCACCAGAGGACATAACTCGAAAACCTTTCATACTTATACATTATATTGAAATTTCTTATTTTGCATAACATTTCATAATAATAGCATTTCCATTATTTTCTTTAAACATCATGTTCGTAGAATTAGTAATAGCATCAATATGCCTACATCATATACATAAGGTTTCAAGAACCCACGAACATATCTTTGTCTGAAACATGCTTATATGCCATATCTCTAATCAAAACCTTTTAATGCATAATATACTTTAAAATCACCTCTTGACTTACCAAATGCTTATATACTTATCTTATTCCTGAAGGCAGAGGAACTGAGAGCCTAAAGTCGAAGGAGCTTAGACCTGGCGGCTAGTAACACCTAAACCAAAATCAAAGCTTATTACTATCCATTACTCCTTATCATAACTTATACATTTATCCCAAAGCCTATCTCTCACAATCAATGAAATCCTAATCCCACCTCAACGAAGTTCCCACAAACACAAAATACATTCATCAAACCACAAGATGTACTAAATTATAGAGAAACCAACATTCTCACATTCATATCATAACTCTATAAGAGCCAACTTCATTTCAAAATGTGCTTTGAGATTAAGGAAATGATGCATGCATAAACATAAACTCTTTTAAGCGTGGTCATGTAACCATATATACTCACATGGCAACAAACAACACATTGAATAAGACAGCTTCATAAAAACAACCGTCGGATGGTTTAGAACCCCTCCTTTGAGTACTAAACCTTGAACCAAGTTATAAAAAATTTATCTATGATGAGCATAATAAATTATAGCTCAAATCATTTACCCTAACTTTAGAATTAAATCATTAAAGTTTGGCATGTCCCTTACTGTTCACTGTTGTATTCCAGCAGCATATACTTCACTTATAAAAATACAAATGAGCTATCACTTCACATCTAAACTTCATGAAATTTTACAGAGAAAATCCTCTCTATGTCTATTATTTACCATAAAAATTTCGGAGTCAAAGAATAAAATCATGATTTATTAAAAATCCTACAATACAGCATACTCAAATCTGTCCTGACAGAATTTCGTGCAATTTAGAAATTAAACCATTATTTTTATATTAATCCAAATGCTGTGAGACCACTTCCATTACAACCATATGTGTCTAAAATTTCATAGAAAATATATCTAGAATCCAAATTCACTGTACAAAATTTAATACATAATTTATCATGCACAAACACAGAATCTGTCACAGTAACAGCTTTGCAAGTTTTTCTTGTAAATTCACAAACAATTATCAAAGGATGGCATTTTCATATGGGGATTTTTATGCACTCATTAGACATGTTATAAAACACTTATATATAGTCATTTAACCATGCAGAGCAAAATTAACTACAACAAAATCCCAGTAGTAACATCAATAGTACTCATCCTAACTTTTCCTTACTTCCTTAATCATATACAATCATTAATTAGTAAAAACCCTAAGCTACCTTCAACAAACCATCAACACAGTTTCAAAGCTTCTTAAAACAGCTTATATATATAGACTTACAAGTTTCCAAATTTTACAAACCATAAATTAGAGAATAAAGAAGAAGACTAAACAAAACAGTTATACTATCAAAATACCCAAAATAAGATAAGGTTTTATTTACTTACCCACAACTTTGAAGCTGAAATCTTAAGGCTAATCCTTTAATTTCTTCCCTAGAGTGAGGCATTTGGTTTTGATGAGAGAGGGAGGGAAGAATTGAGAGTTTTTTCTTCCTTTGGTGTTGGACCCGTGGGCATGAGAGGGAGAGAAGAGTTGAGAGAATTTTCTTTCTTTTGGTGTGTGAACCCGTGGACTCAAGAGAGCTTCTAGCTCTTTCCTTAAGATAAAAGAGAGTAAAGTGAGGTGAAATTTCTGATTTGTTTGGACCGGTGGAAAGTGAGAGCAAGAGAGTTTCTTGAGTCTTCTTTCTTTGAGAAAGTCAAAGAAGAGATAAAGGTGCAGCCAATAAGAACAAAGAAGGAAGAAAACAAAGAAGCAAAGCAAGAAGACCAAGGAAAATTCTGGTGCAGCCAAGAAGTCAAGCAAAAATATCTTGGGTGATTTACGTGTATTGCTAAGGAAAGAAAGGATAACTCACATTTTCAACTTTTAGTATTTATACTTTTCACCCTCCCATAATTTTATATTCTAGAAATGCCCAAATAATAAAATAATTTTGCACATAAATCCTTACCTTTATACTTAATTAAACACCAACAACTATATAATAATAATAATAATAATAATAATAACTTAACCACTTAATATAATTTTGTACATACTTAGTATATATTTATAATACCAATAGTCATTCAATTATTTATAATTTTACAATTCTTATTCAAATGTATTATAAAATAATATGCTTATTAAATACTCTTATATTAATTTAGAAAGTAAGTGATTAAAATAACAATTAACCACTTGAACACATAGGTTAACTATAAAGTTGGGTCGGGGTGTTACAACTAAGGATGTCACATTCCTCGTTGTCAACTACTCGTCTGCCTACAATGCCATCCTAGGATGACCTACCCTTAACTCATGGAAGGCCGTAACTGCGACCTACCACCTGATGATCAAATTCCCCGCTGAGTATGAAGTAGTAGAAGTACGTGGAGACCAAGTGGTTGCACGTGAGTGCTACGTAGCAATGTTGGAGATGGACGATTATCTACAGACATTGAACATAAAAGAGCAGCGGATGGTGGCAGAGCCCGTTGAAGAACTTGAAGAGATACTTCTTGACAACTCCAGAGCAGATCGAACGACTAGGATTGGCACCCTCACCAGTTCGCTGGTCTGCCAAGCACTCACGACTTTTCTCAAAGAAAACCAAGATGTATTTTCCTGGAGCCATGAAGACATGCCCGGGATCAACCCTTCGGTCATGATGCATAGGTTGAATGTGTCGCTCACTTTTCCACCTATCCATCAGAAGAAGCGGGTGTTCGCCTAAGAACGAGACAGAGCTATGGTAGAAGAAGTCTGTAAGTTGCAAGGAGCAGACTTCATTAGAGAAGTTTACTACTCATACTGGCTGGCAAATGTGGTGATGGTCAAGAAAGCCAATGGGAAATAGAGGATGTGTGTAGACTTTACAGACCTGAACAAAGCATGCCCCAAGGATAGCTTCCCCTTCTGCGAGTTGACGTCCTGGTAGACTCTACGGCCCAACACCAGTTACTAAGCTTCAAGGATGCCTTTTCTGGTTACAACTAAATCAAAATGGATGAAGCGAATCAGGAGAAGACTTCGTTCGTCGCTAGCCAAGGCCTCTTTTGCTACAAATTTGATAGGTCACAATCTGAATGACCCCTTGTGATTAACCCTAATTAATTAATTTAGCCAAGTAATTAATTAATCAATTAATCATGCAATTTTATGGAAGCACAAAAAAATCACCAATCAACTAAATATGCAGCGGAAACTAAATAACACGGTGATTTGTTTACGAATGGGGAAAACCCTAATGGCAAAAACCCCACCAGGTGATTTTCAGGTCACCACTCCTGAAACTCCACTATTATCAAATCAAGCGGTTACAAGTAAAGGAATCCCAAGTACCTTACCAACCTACAGTTGAACCCTTACCCCAATACCCAATTGGACTTGATCTGTAGTGATAGTCTCCACCTTTGATGCACGGCTCCCAAGTACGTGACTAACCAATGCGCGGATCCAAGTACGCGACTTCAGAACACCAACTGAGGAAGAATGGTTGGCTGCAAAGTTCTTCAGTTCATCCACTTGATGAATAGCAGGAAGATGCTTGGTTACAAAACCCTATGGTGCAAATACACAGCAACTTCTTGATGGAAGATGAACTAGGTCAAGAACTTCGTCTGTTGATCACAATTTGCTTAAACAGAGATTGCTCAATGATAATGCAACTTGTGTCACCCAAAACGGCTCTTAAAATAATCCTTTTATATGTTTAGGATTAGAAGAAAAGAAGACCCAAAAACATATTCACGGATCCCAAGAAAATCAGATTGAAAATCTGACTTTTTAAATCTCGACAGATAGCAGGTGTTGAGGTAGCTGTCGAGAGGTGTCGAGCTTTAAAAACTTTGCACTTCAGCTTGCTTTCTCTTGAACAGACTTGATGACTTCAACACTTGACCTTGAAACATTGTTTCTTGAAGTATTAAAAACACCTAGAACTACCCAATTACAAGCAGAGTGCGTTTTGTCAAAGGATTAGCCAATTTACATAACTAAGTGACATATGTTCTTAAACAAGTTAAAACATATATGTCCTAACAATCTCCCCCTTTGGAAATCCGTGACAAAACCACAATAAACAAATGAGCATATGAGAGAAGTCATAAATCACTCAACTCATATTCACTTGTTGATTACAATAAAATCTATCCTAACACAAACTCTTGAAAAACTTTGCAAGAAGAGAGCTTATGATAAGTAGACTTTGACAACCTGTATTTCTGAAACACTTTAAACAAAACTCATCAAGGCATCTTGTGTGAAACAGAAATAAATAGATTGCATACAAGTATAAAGAACATGTGTATAAAGATAGAAAAGAAACAACACATGAAGAGAGAGGTGAAAGAAACATACATCAACATATATAAGAGATAAGATAAGTACAATGTATGTAAAAATGGTCAAAGGACCTTATATACAAGACCAATGTATCTAAGAGATAAGAAAAAAATACATATAGCCTCACTACATCCCTAAAAAAAAATGACAACACTCCCCCTATCAAAAATGTCCTATACTAACTCTCCCCCTAAGATGACTACTCTCATAGCCCAAAACTACTCCCCCTTTTTGTCACGAGTGACAAAGGGTAGAGTGTCATGTAGACATCTCATCGGCAGAGCTAGCATCCCCATCATCATCATCATCATCATCCTCATTATCCTCAGAATCTGACACTGCTGGAGTAAATGGTGAAGGAGTAGCCTCTGGAACAAATCCACCCATGATCGCCTGCCATCGTGCAATACGACCCACACGAACATTCACCTGATACAACTCAGCAGAGAGTGTATCAAGACGAGTGTCCATGCGCTGCAGTTGTGCCATGATATCACCAAGGGATACATCGCTTGAAGAGGAAGAAGGAGCAGATGTAGATGGAGTTGATCTATATGGCGCTGAACGGGAGGCAGGAGTGGCACCTGGCTGTCTCGACCTGAACTGCGCCTTACTACGTTTTACGGTAGCGGCATCTATGGCAGATATGTGTGTGAAGTGGTCGGACACAGGAAAGGGAACGGAAATATGGCGTAGAATCCGCGTGATAGCAGAAGGAAAGATGAGCTTATCACGGGATGCCGAATCAAGATAAACCTCTATGATAGATCGGATGAAGTGAGAAGGGAAGTCTACGGTAAGATGCTCAAGTAGAGAAAGCAAAAATCGAGCACGAGGCTCTGTGATAGAGTTATAGTGAGAAAGAGGATGGAGAACAAAAGTCATCACCATGTTAATGAATCTAGGACCTTTAGCAAAAGGCCTACATGATGTGAACTGATGCTCACCCCAATCAGCAGGGCGCTCACAAAAAGCAGAAATGAGCTCATCTTTGGACACAGTCCTCAGACGCTCACAAGAGGGGTAATCTGGAAACTCTATCCTAGGTACCCTAAGCACATCCGCAATAAGTTGCGGTGTGACAGGAATGCGCATACCTCGAACGCGAGTGACAAAATGAGGTACTGAAAGATCAATCCCGTGCATGTTGGAGTAGAACTCCTGTATCAGCACGAGAGGGCAAGTGACCGGGATGTCACACAGTGACCCCCATCCCCTACTGTTAATGACAGAGGGAAGGTCAGTATCGGCGAAGTCCGCCAGAATAACTTGGCGTTCCGAATGAACACCTCGTTTTAGCAAAGTTCTCCGAAAATGCCTTATGGGCATCTCCATCACGGAACCGAATATTAAAGGGAGTAGTATCTGAAGAAGTAGAAGCTCCAGAACGTAGAGGGTTCCGAGCAGGAGTGGATTTACGTTTGGGTGCCATAGACACTACTAACGTAAAAGAATGAGAGAAAGAGAGAGAGACACACTCAGAAAAGTCCCAACACAGTTCAAATATATCAAATATGTTGAACAACAAGTACGTATGCATGGGAATGCATGAGCATGTGACATGCAAAGGAAAAAACTTCATGGGCTCAGCCCAATCCAATCCTAGCAGCACACAAACATAAAGCACACATCTAAATGCATGTAAATATCATTATAATGCAAATGAAATGCAATGTATGACATTTTGAAATCATCTAAGTACAAACCCAACCCAAAATTTCAATAAAAACTCAACAATTTTGAAAAACCCCAAATTTTTATGAAAAATCCCAAAAACTAGGTTTTCAAAACATGAAATGCATGAAAAAGGAAGAGACAAGAGATCTCACCAAGTGATTGAAGCAAGGAATGAGCAAGATCCAAGTGGGGTTGAAGATTTGAGTGAGAAAATCAAGTTTGGGAGATGAAAAGCCACGGACAGATCGAGAGAAATCGAGAGAAATGAGTGAAAATCGCGATCTGCCCTTAAATAGGCACCCTAGTAATTCTCGACAGCTGAGGTGTCGAGAGGTATCGAGGAATCTGTCGAGGAAGGTATCAAGGAAAATGCCTTCGACAGATGAAGGTATCGAGAGGTATCGAGATGCAAGGAGAGATTCAGATACGAGAAGCTCGATCGATCGCGAAGGTGTCGAGAATGTATCGAGGAGACAGAAGAAATCTCGATCGATCCACAAGGTATCGAGACAGGTGTCGAGAAAGAAGACTCAAACAGCATAAGTGAATCTCGATCGATCCAATAGGTGTCGAGAATCTATCGAGAGGACAGAGACTTTCTCGATCGATCCATCAGGTGTCGAGGAGGTGTCGAGATTGTGATAAGAAACAACTTGAGAAGCTCGACAGATGACCAGGTATCGAGGAGGTGTCGAGGGAGGTGTCGAGCCAGCAGAAAAAGGCAGTTTTTCGAGAAGGGAAAAACACAGACATGAATGCAATCCAACACACATCTCTACCAAAGATCCACTCAACATTTAAACCTCTCAAAAACATCTCTCAACAAGAAAATAAGCATAAGGATCATGCAAAACACACACACACACACACACACTAAACAAGTCTAACCAATTTTATATTTCAAAAACAAGTTATGACAGTTTAGTGAGCATACATTAGCACATGTAAAACCTTTGTGATGGCCAAATCACATTGTACCTGCACATGTATCAAAAGTAGCAAAGAATATTGCGTGTTGTGGTGAAAAAACATCGCAAGATTGCATATGTGTATAGATGTTATGACGATCTGAGGTATGAGAAAATAACTTTTAACTCACACACAATCATAACTGTTTGATGGGGACTATCACCTTCGAGGTACATCCTATAACTCCCACATCTCCTAGAATACACGCTTGCAACCATATTTAAGCATTTTTAATCTTTTTGCTATTTATTTTCTTTTATTTTAGCATATCATACATGGGTATATAAAAGAGAGAAAAGAAATACCCAAGATGTTAAGCATTTGACATCGCACTTTTGCTATGCCGAAGCATACGAATGTCTTTGACACTGCACTTTTGCTATGCCGAAGCATACAGGTGTCATATTATGATTGGCGGGCAACAGTGGTAAGATGGTTATTTATGCCTTTCTCTTAGGATTTTCAAGTCCTACCCGTCAAAAAGAGTGATATGAGTGTTAAGTTTTAAGAGATAACCTAATCTTACTCATCACAAACAAAAGCCATAAAGCTCACTTGCTTAGTTGTGCATAGAGATGCTCATCTAAGGTACAAGAGATACAAAGTTTAGAAAACTTTGTTTCATTGGCCATCCAAGGTACACAAGTACCAAAGTACACACAACACACACTGTTTTTGTATTTTTCTGATTTTTCAATTTTTTTTTTAAATAAAAAACAAAATAAACAGAACTGAAAGTAAACACACAAAACATGTAAAACAAAAATAATGCAAAAACTAGACTGACTCAGCAGAAAAACATAACACACAAGTAATGCAAAACATAGAAACACAAAAAGGAAAAAGAAAGTGATGAAATCACTTAAAGTCCTTTTTCTTCCACACCTTGGAAGAGCCTTTCCTTTGATTGAATCCTTGAACCGGCGGTGAGGGGGAAGAATTTAACCTGTTCAAGTTTGAAAGGAACATGAGGGCTTTCAGAAGATCTCCAAGAGGAGCAAGAGAGGATTGAAGCTGATTATGGTTTCCAGATGCTATCACGCCATTGCTCTGTTGAGTGGCTAACCACTTATAGCAATTTGGTCTAGTATGACCGGCAGCTCCACAATGATGACAAAGATGCTGCTTCTTTTGTTTAGGCTTTTGGGAGTTAGCCTTCTTAGCCCTAGGGTTTTTATCATCTTTCTTATCTTGCTTAGGGGGTGCTCCTAAGATAGATTTACCCTTGTCTAAGTTCTTACTAGCTAATTCAGTTTTGATATCAGTATTCTCAATTTCAGTATTATTAGCAGGAGGAACAAAAACAGTATTGCTAGTAGAAGCAGTATTTGAGAAAGAAATACCATACCCCAAACCAGTTCGATCCGAAGCAGATTTCTGATTGCTAAGCATCTCATCAAGCTTTGCACTTGAAGTCCTCTCTAGTTGAGCTCTGACTTGAAACAGCTCTGCTTCAAGCTTCTTGGTCTTCTCAGCCAAAAATGTGTTTTCAAATCTCAGTGCTCCAATAGTTTGATTCGCCTCATCAAACTTTGTGGATAACTCTTCATGATCAAGTTCCACATCACTGAGCTTCTTGGTGGCCAGCCTGTATAATTTCTCATGCTTTTTAGAGAGCTTATAAAGCTTCTCATAGGCTGAATGGATATCATCTTGATCATCCATTTTCTCAAATTTTGATTCCACCATTTCTTCTACTTCATCCACTTCTTCAACAATCCCTTCAGTAGGATTGACTGTGGCGGTGAAGGCATTTAAGATTCCGTCATCCTCATTGTCAGAATCATCTTCAGGCTCAGTGTCACTTAGAGTTGCAACAAGTGCCTTGCTTTTCCCAATGCTCTTGAGATATGTAGGACACTCATGTTTCATGTGTCTGAACCCATGACATCCAAAGCACTTTGGCCCTACAGGAACAGTGTACTGACTTTCATCCTTAGCATCCTTCTTCCCTTTGTCTTGGCTTTTAGACTGTGAAGAACTGAACTGCCTTCGGTCCTTGTCGAAGCTCCTTCCATTTGCATTCTTCATAAACTTCTTGAACTGCTGAGTGATGTAGGACTTCATCTTAAAATCTTCATCATCTGAAGACTCATCTGTATCACTGTTCTTTGCCTTCAAGGCCATGCTTTTACCTTTACTTGACTTGCCAATCCTAGATAATCCTATCTCATAGGTTTGCAAGTTTCCTACCAGCTCAGTCAAAGGAATCTTGTCAATGTCCTTTGATTCTTCTATCGCCGTAATCTTGGCATGGAATCTCTCAGGTAGAGATCTGAGCACTTTCCTTACAATCTTGGGTTCAGGGATGGTTTCCCCAAGATTGAAGGCTAAGTTCACTATGTCCTTGAGCTTGGCATAGAACTCATCAAATGACTCATCCTCCTCTATCTTAATTTCTTCAAAGCTTGTAGTGAGCCTCTGAAACTTTGAGTCTTTGACAGCCTTTGTGCCTTCATAGGTAGTCTGGAGGATGGTCCAAGCCTCCTTAGCAGTTTCAGTTGAGGATATCTTTTTGAACTCCTCATTTGTGACTGCGCTAAATAGGGCATTTAACGCTCTGCTGTTGAAGTTAGCCGCCTTGATCTTAGCATCATCCCAATCGGCCGGATCTTCTGTTGGCTTAGTCCAGCCAATCTCTACAGCTTGCCACACTTTTTCATCTAAAGACTGCAAGAAAGCTCTCATGCGTACTTTCCAGTATGCATAGTTAGTGCCATCAAATAAAGGAGGTATAATTAAAGATTGTCCTCTATCCATGACAAACAGGGGTTAATGGATCAACACAGCAAAGATTAAATCCTAATCAGAGTGTGCCTGCTCTGATATCACTTGATAGGTCACAATCTGAATGACCCCTTGTGATTAACCCTAATTAATTAATTTAGCCAAGTAATTAATTAATCAATTAATCATGCAATTTTATGGAAGCACAAAAAAATCACCAATCAACTAAATATGCAGTGGAAACTAAATAACACGGTGATTTGTTTACGAATGGGGAAAACCCTAATGGCAAAAACTCCACCGGGTGATTTTCAGGTCACCACTCCCGAAACTCCACTATTATCAAATCAAGCGGTTACAAGTAAAGGAATCCCAAGTAACTTACCAACCTACAGTTGAACTCTTACCCCAATACCCAATTGGACTTGATCTGTAGTGACAGTCTCCACCTTTGATGCACGGCTCCCAAGTACGTGACTAACCAATGCGCGGATCCAAGTACGCGACTTCAGAACACCAACTGAGGAAGAATGGTTGGCTGCAAAGTTCTTCAGTTCATCCACTTGATGAATAGCAGGAAGATGCTTGGTTACAAAACCCTATGGTGCAAATACACAGCAACTTCTTGATGGAAGATGAACTAGGTCAAGAACTTCGTCTGTTGATCACAATTTGCTTAAACAGAGATTGCTCAATGATAATGCAACTTGTGTCACCCAAAACGGCTCTTAAAATAATCATTTTATATGTTTAGGGTTAGAAGAAAAGAAGGCCCAAAAACATATTCACGGATCCCAAGAAAATCAGATTGAAAATCTGACTTTTTAAATCTCGACAGATAGCAGGTGTCGAGGTAGCTGTCGAGAGGTGTCGAGCTTTAAAAACTTTGTACTTCAGCTTGCTTTCTCTTGGACAGACTTGATGACTTCAACACTTGACCTTGAAACATTGTTTCTTGAAGTATTAAAAACACCTAGAACTACCCAATTACAAACAGAGTATGTTTTGTCAAAGGATTAGCCAATTTACATAACTAAGCGACATATGTTCTTAAACAAGTTAAAACATATATGTCCTAACAAAATTGATGCCCTTCGACCTCAAAAACGCGGACGCGACATATCAGAGGCTCATGAATAAGATGTTTGCACATCAGATTGGAAGAAATGTCCAAGTCTACGTTGACGACATGCTGGTAAAAAGTCAAAGGGAGGATGATCTCAGAGAAACCTTCGACACCCTTCGCTCTTACAACATAAAACTCAATTCGAGCAAGTGTGTATTTAGGGAATAGCTGGGAAGTTCCTAGGGTTTATGGTGTCTTAAAGAGGTATCGAAGTCAACCCAGACAAGATTTGGGCCATAATAGATATGGCAGCACCAAGGAACGTGAAAGAAGTACAGAGCCTCAATGGTAAGGTAGCCGCGCTGAATAGGTTTGTGTCAAGGGCAATGAACAAGTGCTTACCTTTCTTCCGCACAATGAAGAAGTCTTTTGAGTGGACGGCCGAGTGTCAACAAGCATTCGAGGATCAGAAGGCCTACCTCTCTTCCCCACTATTGCTAAGTCCCTCCAAATCAGGGTAAAAACTGTTCCTCTACTTGGCTGTATCCTCAGTTGCTGTTAGTGTGGCCTTGGTTAGAGAAGAGGACAAGGTGCATAAGCCTGTGTACTACACCAATCGGGCACTCCGTGGTGCAGAGGAGAGGTACCCACTGATGGAGAAGCTCGCCTTCACTTTGGTTACGGCAGCTCGAAAGCTCAAGCCATACTTCCAGGCCCACATGGTAGTTGTCCTGACCTACAAGCCCCTACGGCGAGCGATGAGCAATCTTGAAGCCGTCGGATGAATGGCACTATGGGTAATAGAGTTGAGTGAATTCAACATACAGTACCGCCCACATACTGCCTTAAAGGGGTAGGTGGTCGCTGACTTCATTGCGGAGTTCACTAACATGGAAGGCAAGGGGGCAGAAGAGTATTCTCAGTGGAGTATCCACACGGACAGATCACCCAACAAGTAGGCTGACAGAGCGGGTATTGTACTTCGTTCTCCAGAAGGGGACGAGATTGAATGCATGGTTCGTCTCGACTTCTTTACGACCAGCAATGAAGTGGAGTACGAAGCTCTAGTGGCAAGATTAGATCTCGCCAAAGCAGCAGGGGCGACGAGTGTGGTTATTCATTGCGATTCTTAGGTCGTCACAAACCAAGTGAACGGTGATTACGAATGTAAGGGTGAAAGAATGAAGAAGTACCTGGAGCAAGTAAAGAAAAGAGTGGAAGAATTACATGCCAAGCCGACCGTCTTGCCAAGACCGCGTCGGCGGAACACATGATCACCCCCGATAAGGTACTGTCCTTTGTTTAGTTTTCACTATTAATAGATGCCATCAATGTGTAGGAGGTAGGTTCAGGAAGCAACTGGAGCACACCGCTAGTCTTCTATTTGAAAGACGGCAAATTACCAGACGATAAGGAAGCTGCAAGGAAGTTGAAGGTCCAAGCAGCACGGTTCGTTTTGATAAAGGACGTCTTGTACAAGAGATACTTCTCCCACCTGTATCTAAGGTGCTTAAGCCCTAAAGAAGCGGACTATGTCATGAGAGAAGTCCATGAAGGGATCTGCGGGAACCACTCAAGGTTGCGGTCGTTGGTACACAAACTAATTTGAACTGGATACTACTGGCCCACTATGCAGAAGGATGCCCAGGTTTATGTCAAAGCCTGCGACAAATGTCAAAGGCTCAGCAATGTCATCAGATAGCTAGCAGAAGAGCTCATTCCAATAATGGCCCTATGGCCTTTTGCTCAATGCGGATTGGATATCATCGGCCCATTCCCAATAGCGATGAGACAACTGAAGTTCCTGATAGTGGGCATAGACTACTTCACCAAATAGGTAGAAGCTGAAGCCTTGGCCACCATTACAGAGAAGAACGTACGAAACTTCGTCTAGAGGAACATCATTTGCAGATACGGAATCCCTAGAGTCTTAATCTTAGATAACAGGAAACAGTTTGACAATGACTTGTTCAGGAACTTTCGCTCCCAATTGGGGATCAAGAACCACTACTCCTTACCCGTCCACCCTCAGGCTAATGGGCAAGTTGAGGTTACGAACTGATCATTGCTTAAAATCATCAAGACTCGGCTCGAGGGGGTAAAGGGCATATGGCCAGAAGAGTTGTCGAGCATACTATGGGCATACAGGACGACAGCTAGAACACCTACGGGGGAGATGCCATTTCAACTAGCATATGAAAGCGAAGCAGTTATCCCAGCTGAGGTTGGACTCACAAGCTACAAGTTGGACATTCATGATGAAAGAAGGAATGACGAGGCCATACGTCTATAGCTTGACCTAGTGGACGAAGTCTGGGCAACAACTGAACAAAGACTCGCATGATACTAGGACCTTATGGCCAAGCACTACAACGCCAAAGTCAGACACAGAGACTTCAAAGTTGGAGACCTCGTCTTGAGGAAGGTGACGGACGCCACCAGAGATCCCACCCAGGGAAAGCTCGGTCTAACTGGGAGGGACCCTACAGAATCGCCTTATGGCAGAGGAAAGGCACCTACCACCTGGAGACGTTAGATGGATAGAAGTTGCACCATTCATGGAACACGAAGTGTCTCAAGAAATACTATAAGTAGATGCCTTGAAATTATATAAGTTCACAAGTGGACGGGTCCATTATTAAGTCCACAAAGTGGACGAGTTCATTGTTAAGTCCACAAAGTGGACAAGTTCATCCTATGAGGATATCTCGAAATTATATAAGTCCACAAGTGGACGAGTTCATTGCTAAGTCCACAAAGTGGACGAATTCATCCCATGAGGATGTCTTGAAATTATTTAATTCCACAAGTGGATGAGTTCATTATTAAGTTTGCCAAGTGGACAAGTTCACTGCATGAGGATGCCTCGAAATTATTTGAGTCCACAAGTGATTGAGTTTGTTACCTAGCCCAAGTGGACGAGTTCATTAATCAGTCTATAGGTGGATGAGTACACCAAAGTAGACGGGTTTATCTTAGTTATTTACCAAGTCTTTTAAGAGACAAGTACATCCTAACACATAGGCACAATGATGGATGGATGTATGCATATCAAAGGATAAAGATTAGCACACATGCTAAAAGTGATAGATGTAAAATAATACACCATAGATAAAGTGAAGTGTTTACAAACAAAGCCCAAAACAGAAGGGCACTTAATATTATCTGAAAATAGGACTAAATACATAAATTGTTTCTAAAAGTAAGAAAGCTAAACTATAGGGTTCTAGACGTCCTGAACTGGAGGGTTCTCATTGTCTTTAAGAGGATTCTGGGCATCATGAGTAGAAGGGATTTTGGTGTCATAAGGAGGATCTTCGGTAGACAGGATCAAAGGAGAGACAGGTTTCTCCACAACAAGTTGTGCAAGAATTACACCATCATTTTTTGGATCTTGCTCTGATTGGGTAGAGTCATCGACTTCCTTAAAAATGGTGTCGCCAGCAGGGGTTGACGGTAGGGGGTCATCCATGGTGACCTTGGATAAATCCAAGTGTAGGTAGACGGACTTGACTTGCTTCAAGCAATCCTCAAACCCGTTACCATAGTAGACTGCGCAGGCATCAATGAAAGGATGTGAAGCCTTGAACTCCGTTACGGCATTAGCTCTGGCAGTCTCTACTGGCCTGCAGAGAGCCGTCAGCTCCTTCTCCAAGGTCACCTTGGCCTCTTGCTCCTTTTCCCGCTGACAGGTCTCCTCCTTCAACTTCTCATTCAACTCTGTCACCTCCTTATTCGGAGTACGTAGGGCATCCTTATTTTGATCCTGTTCATTGGTCAAATTTTCATTGCACTTCCTAAGACAGTTGATTACCCCCTCCTCAACGACGCACCTATCTTGAAGCGCTTTCATGTGCACTAGCGCCTGAAAATGAATTACAACTGTTAACTGACGAATAAACAACAAAATAAAAAGAGTCTGGGAAAAGAACATACCCTAGAAAGGTGTAAAAGACCCGACGCCCCCAAATCTTTCGTCTCCTGCTCAGTGTAGGGGTTTAAGTCCTTCTTCTTTATGCGTAAGGAGACGACGGGTTCCATGAGTGACGGGGCCCATCGCCGTCATTAAGCCTTTGCCAGCTCCATGACTTGGCTTCGGGGGCGATAGCTTTTTAGGCTGTTTATTGCCAGGAGTGACCGTTCCTTTCTTAGAAGGGCGATCATCCTTCCCTTCAGCTTTTCTCTTTGGCACCCCCTTTCTGATGACCTTAGGGGCTGACGAGGATGCTCCCTCCTTTCCCTTCTCCTTTTCCTCCTTCTTACATGCTGCAGCCGACGCCCTCACTGATGCCCTCATTCTGGCTACCTCTATTTCTGTAAAGGACAAATGACGGGAGTTAGACATAAAGAAGACAAGGAAACGAAGAAAAAAAAAGGTAATAAAGGAAGAACTTACGCCAACGAGAGTAACTATTCAACCTACATGCTGTAGGCGTCAGCTCTGGACCACTATAATAGGCATGTAGCGTATCAAGAGTGATCAAATCCCTGCACTTCTGTTCCTCGAATGGAATCTCCAGAACCAACGTATAGAAGCCTCCTGCTTGTTAGTTATGCATGGACGAACACTGGCTGAAAAAGAGGAACGACAATGTTAAATACTTAGCAAATAAATAAAGAAAGAAGTAAAAGAAAAAAACTAATGGCACTAAACTTGAATCTTTGACAATACCCCAAGTATTGTCAAAGCCATGGGGCATTGTAACCCACTCCTTTGGATGGCATACCCAATCCATCCCTTGAACAAAGAAATATTTGCCCTTCCAATTCCTATTGGAATCAGGCATATCCGACGCAAGCCTAAGCCCTTTCTTCCTCGCAGCAAAGTGGCATATCCCTTGGGATGAGACGACCCCATAGGATTTCAACCCCAATGAATATCCTCCAAGCATTGGGAGTGACTTGGCTGGCAGATAATCCAAGAAAATTGGCCAACTGACGGTGTAATGCCGTCAGTGGCAACCTCAGTCCTGCCGCGAACATGGCATTGTACATGCCGACGTTTATGGTCTTCCCCGAGTAGCATTTCTTAAACTTCCCAGGGAGACGGATTGGGATATAGTCAAGAATTTGATAATGGTCCTGCAAGTTCTTAAAGATGTTGGCCGTCATCGTCAGCTTAAAGTCAATGACTGTCCACATTTTGGGGAGAATAAATGGACGAGTATGGCCATCCCCGAGGCTTCCTGAACTTCCTCCTTTAGTGGCTCTCTCATCAACTTCACCCTCATCCCCGTCATCTTCTTCCCCGTATTCTTCGTCCTTTCCTCCCTCATCACCCTCTTCTCTCTCTTCTTCCTCACCTTCCCTTCCATCATAACTTTCCATTTCGTCGTCAGGAGAATGGGTGGATGTTTCCCTCTCTGACGACTAGGAAAAGCCCTCCTCGGGCTCATGACCTAACTGGAAGATTTCGTCATAGCTCGCTTCCTCACGGACTAGCAACTGTTCACTCGTCACTTCTCTTGACGTCTATTCACCTACAAGCAACGAAGTAATCTAAGAACCTATTTGATGGGTCTCTAATAGAAATGCCGACTAAACTACCAGAGCTAAAGTAAAAAGAAAAAAGAAAGCGAAGGAAAAAGAGGACTTACAGGATGAAGTGATGACTCTGGAGATGACGGAGTCCACAAGCTGATGGTGGCAAGGTAACGGATGACAGCTCTCTTTCTCTTAGAGTTTGCAAGGATGAAATAAGAAAAAATGTGGGGAAGAGGTGAGGCATTTATAGGACGAAAATACACGGGAAACGAAGCCAACCAGCCTATGCCACATGTCCTAAGCATTAAATGATGGTTGCTCGGGGAACCATTAATGAACGCCCCTTTTTCTGAACAAATGAAAAGCTACGAATCAAACTCCATGACCGACGGGGCCATGGAGTAAGGGGCAGTTGATAAGGGTAATTTTGAAAGGGTATCAGACTCGTTCACATAAGATAAAACCGTCGGGCTCAATGAACTTGTTAGCCATACTATACATTTAATGAAGAAGACGACGTCCTCGTAAGGCCGACATCTACCCACTCAAAGCCGACGACTCCACCTCCAAGCAAACGACATTTGGGACTTGTTGACTAGAACGTCCAGACAAGATGGGAAGCTGAAGGGAGGAAGTTGACAGGGATAAAAAAAGCCCTTGACGGATCTAACATGGTTTTGCTTGGACTCCACGAATGAGTATATATGGAAACATCTTGTGCCCCACGAATAACCCTAATCAAGAGGATCTCTACAAGGAAAGAATCCCATAAGATACGCGCATTAATAAGAATCTTTCCCACAAGGAAAGACCTTCTCCGCCAAGGAATGAATGTCAACTCTACACTACTATAAAACCCCCAAAGCCCTCACAAACGAAAGTACGCACAATTCACCCTAACTCTGGCACTTTAGAGTTGTGAGAGTTCTCTAACTTGACCCTCGGAGGGTATTTTGTTGGTATCACACTAGTACTCTTCATAGGGTTTTTTTCTTCTTTTTGTGTTGCGCAAGTCTTGTCTAGAGCACGTGAGGACCATGTAGCTTACTGACGATTTTCAATATCACCATAAGTTAACTATAACTATATATTTCAAATAAGTAAAACATAATACAATAAATAAATGATCATTAATATATGAAGTTAAAAGATTAATATAAATATAAGATATTCTAAAAAATTATTTAAATACTTAAAAGTGAAAAAAAAACTAACTTAGAAATATTAAAAATATGATTCATAGTTCAACTAGTTGGCATCTCTTAGTGTGTCTAACGGCACCTGAGACCTAGAGGTGCTAGGTGCCATTAGACCATTAAGGTTGTCATCAGTAGCAATTTTTTTTTTTAATAGTATGACATAATCTCGAAAGTACAAACACTTTATTTGGGGTATTATATTCGTGTTGGACACAGGATGGGTCGAGAACACAACTACACACATGTCCCAACCATGTCTTTTTTTTTTTTTTTTTTTTTGGTTGAAAAGTTGCATGACACAATTGGGACATGGAAGGACGCTTATCTTTTATTTCTTTTTAATTTTAATCTTGAATGCCTCTATAGTTATCTTTTATTTACTCTTATGGTTCTTATTTATTTATTTATTTTTTTGTATTTTGTATTTTGAATTTTGAAGATCATTTATTAGTCATGAATTCACTTTATTATTGTTCTTAAATTGA
Organism: Quercus ilex subsp. ballota; assembly: GCA_032727855.1. NCBI lineage: Eukaryota > Viridiplantae > Streptophyta > Magnoliopsida > Fagales > Fagaceae > Quercus > Quercus ilex. The sequence goes on along the minus strand of CM064910.1, from coordinate 11,009,592 downwards.
TATATGTTTAACAATATATGGATGAATATATACTTAAAAATATTTTAAAATATAAATAAAAATATATTTAATAATTAATTAGTATGCTTATTCTCGTTGAGTCTTGTTCTATTTTTTCAAAAATTATTTTATCGCATTGTTACACTCGTACCCGAAATTGTATACATGTCCGTGCTTTCTAGTCACATGAGGTACCTTCAAATTTGACATTGGTCTAATTTTTTATTTTTTATTTTTTTGAGAACTGACATTGGTCTTTTATTTATTTATTTATTTTTTTTGAGAAGAACATTGGTCTTATTTGAAGCTAGCAACTCTGCGCCAACCCATTCCGCGATGCATGTTGTATTTAAGATATTCACGTTTTGTTCTAATGTTTTTAGTATCTGAAGCAAAGATATATTTCAATTAGTTAATTTTTGACATGGACCTCCATCAGTCTTTATATTCTATTCCCAAGACAACACATCATTTGAATATTGTAGTCATTTGAATAGAAAACAGAGAGGATCATTTTCCTAAAATATTATATTTTATATTCTACCAAATTAGCTTCAACCACACGGCCACTGCAAGCAAATGACCATAAAATCTGTGTGAGTAATGCAAGGAACACAACAAAAATCACAACAATTTCACAGCATTTCTAAATTAGCATGTCAACTTGTACATGGGCTACCATAACTTCCACTTAACTTCCACTTGACATCAAAAGCAATATTGATCCCACATGCCGCCAATGACCACCCATGATATACTCCCAATTGAAGAGAGAGAGAGAGAGAGTAGTCAATATACTCCCAATATTGACCACCCATGCCGCCAATCCACCATTTCATATCTATTTTTATTATTGACCACCCATGCCGCCAATCCACTATTTCATATCTATTTTTATATGTTAAAATGTGAACATATATTTTCCTATCAATTGTGGATATATACGTTTAATAACCGGCTTAAATAATATTTTTCCCTTCCACAATTTGACTTTTAGGAAGAATGGGATGTAAATGCTCATACATTTCCTCAAAAAGTAATTGGGAGGACCACTCTATCCAATATCTCATATCTCGCTTAAAGTATTTGATGAAAATATGAAATATTCTCTGAGTTGACTAACTTTTAAGACTTTTATGTGCTCATTGGTTTTATTTTATCTTGTTATTTATGTTGAAATCTATTTAGTGGAATCCTATTCACCCAAGACTTCAACTAACGTTTAATTTGGTTCAGACAATTTCATGCCAATACATGGGTAACACCAGACAAAATTTCACTGCTCAAGATTGATGTTTGAAATTGCCTAGAGAAACTGGAATGCAATTATGGAAACATAAGTTTGGACACACTTACATTTTCAAGACACACTTAATTAAAAACAAAGAATTGATCAAATTTTCAAAAAAATACAACTAACATGAACAACAAGACAAGGGAAATGGAAATGATACTTTGGAAACCAAATAGACATATGATAGGATTTTTTTTTATTTTTCAAAATATCTATTTTTGGAGTTTATTTTATCACCTAGATAGTAGTAAAATAACTATTCTCATTCTGTTTACCAAAAAAAAGAAACTATTCTCATTTTAAAAGACTTCATATTGCACACCGTTTGGTACATATATTGAAAACTAGATATTGTACACCACTTGGAAAAAAGCTTTTTGTTTTTGTTTTTGTTTTTCTCAGTGTGTGTGTATATATATATATATATATATATATATTTATTTTTAATTTAATACAAATTTTTTTATTTAATACAAAAAGCTAACCTTCATCTTTCTGTCACACCTTTAGTATAAAAATTACCGAAAATTATATATTTTGTCTTATATTTTGCAAATAAGCTATCAAACAACCGCGTGATACCAAACAAAAATAGAGTTTTCCGTTGATATATGACTTTCTTGCTAATTCTTTTGGTATAATTCCAAAAATAATTTTGAAAAATTACCTAAAATGCTGATAGAGGTTATATATGTTATAACCCCACCAATTTGATGTTCAAATTTTGCCAAGTTATTTATTTGGTGACATGACACCACCCTGACCCCAGTGTCAATATTGTTGAGCACGTCAAGGATAAACTAATAAAGAATTTTAAGGTTCGCCAATTAAAGTTCACTTTTGACATAAGACGGAATATTTACGACAACTCGAAGAGCACTTAATAATTCATATAGATTGTGTCTATAAATAGTAATATACTTGCAGTCCAATTTGTATTCAACTACGCAGCAAAGAGTGCTAAACATATATAATTAGGAGTTTAAGACATCATCATCATCATCATGGGGTTTTCATTTTGTTACACAATGCTGATGCGCTTGCTTTACATACTCCCTTTGTTTTATCATATACATTCCTCTCCTTCCATGCATCCACTATGCCATGATGATGAGAGGTCAGCCTTGTTGCAATTCAAGCAAAGCTTTACCATAGAAGAGTCTGCTTCCAGTTTTCCTATTGCATGTTCTAGGGTCATATCTTGGACACAAGGAGAAAACAGCACTGATTGTTGCTCATGGGATGGTGTTGACTGCGATGGGGACACAGGCCATGTGATTGGTCTTGACCTCAATAGCAGTTGTCTCTATGGTTCAATCAACTCTAGCAGCACTCTTTTTCATCTTGTTCACTTACAAAAGCTTAACCTTGCTGACAATTACTTCAACTACTCTCAAATCCCATCCCAGGTAGGCAATCTTTCGAGACTGACACATCTGAATCTAGCTCATTCTATGTTTTCCGGTCAGATCCCATTAGAAGTTTCAAAGTTGTCCCAACTGTCATCTCTCGGTCTGGGTTGGAACCATGATTCAAAGAAAAATCTGTTACAGTTGGGAAGGTTGAGCCTAACGAGCCTAGTTGAAAATCTAACCCTTCTAGAAGATCTTGATCTGAGTAGAGTGAGCATATCCTCCACCGTGCCTAATATCTTTGTAAACATGTCTAATTTAAGGAGCCTCTATCTCTTTGACTGTGGAATGTATGGGGATTTTCCAAAAGACATTTTTATGCTGCCGAATTTACAGATTCTTGACGTAAATCACAACGAAGATCTCAGTGGTTCTTGGCCTGACTTTCAATATTGGAGCAGCCCCCTGGAGCAAATGAGCCTCGCACGCATCAATTTCTCTAGTGAGCTGCCCTCTTCAATGGGAAACCTCAGCTCCTTGATTGCTTTGGAAATGCCCAGTTGCAGCTTGTCAGGGTCCATTCCCTCTTCAATCGGTAACCTCACAAATCTCATTTACCTTGACCTTTCAAATAACATTTTAGTGGGTAACATTCCATCTTCAATTGGAAATCTCATCCAACTTGGTCTTCTATGCCTCCACAATAATCATTTGTCTGGTCTAGTCCCTTCTAGGCTTGCTAACCTCACACAATTGATTATCCTTGACATGAGTTACAATCAATTAACTGGTCCAATTCTTTTAGGGCTTAGGAAGCTAACACTACTAAATGAATTAGGTCTTGCAGGCAATGAGTTTGAAGGCAAGTTTCCAATCTTTATCTTCAACCTAAGGAATCTTAACTTTCTTGATATTTCTAATAATTACCTTAGTGGTATTAAATGGATTTGCAACATGACTTTTCTTCATGTCCTTGATGTGTCTAATAACAACTTTAATGGTTCACTTCCTGAATGCTTGCACAATATGTTCTATGGAAGCAAATTGAGGATGATTAGTTTGAGAGGAAACAAATTTCAAGGCTTGATACCAAGATCATTGGCCAATTGTACGATGCTAGAGGCCTTTGATGTTAGTAATAACCAATTCAGTGACACTTTTCCGTCTTGGTTGGAAAATCTTCCAAATTTAGAGATTCTCATCTTGCGGTCAAACCAATTCTATGGTAAAATATTAAAGAGTCCTGAAACCAATTATGAGTTCCCAAACTTGCGAATCCTTGATCTCTCTTACAATATGTTTACTGGAAATTTGCCATTAAATTCCTTTAGAAATTGGAATGCATTGAAATTGGAGAAACACGATCACCCTTTGACATATATTCATGAAAAACAATGTTTCAATGTGGGGACACACCATTTGTATTACTATTATGATTATTCAATGAAAATAACAAATAAAGGTGTGGATACTGTATACAACAAGGTCCAAGACATTTTTAGAGCCATCGATATGTCTAGCAATAGGTTTGTTGGAGAGATTCCAAAATCTATAGGAGATTTAAAGGACCTTAATATGCTCAATCTTTCCAATAACATTCTCACTGGACGCATCCCTGTATCTTTGGAAAATCTTACACAATTAGAATCATTAGACCTTTCTCAAAATAGGCTCTCAGGAGAGATTCCACCACAGCTAACACAACTTACTTTTCTCGAATGGTTCAATGTTTCTCATAATTATCTCACTGGTTCTATACCAGAAGGGAAGCAATTCAACACATTTGAAACTAGTTCTTTTGAGGGAAATTTAGGTTTGTGTGGAAATCCATTATCAAAGAAATGTTGGGATTTTGATTCTTCACCTGCAGTTTTCGATCGAAGTCTGGACTCACCTGGGTTTCACTTTGAATTTGGGTGGAAAATACTTTTGGTTGGGTATGGATTTGGATTCATTGTTGGAGTAATAATTGGCAACATCGCCACAACAAGAAAAGAAGATTGGTTGAAGAAAGCCTTTGAAATGACGCAAAGCACAACTAGTACAATAATGGAACTTGCGAAGGGAACATATAGAAACTGAGAAGCAACTTCACCTTCTTCTTCTTCTTCTTCTGTTTTAATTTGTTTCTTCCTCATTTTCGTATTGTTCTTTATGTATTTTGGGTTGGGAAATATTAGTATTAAACTATATCATCTCAATGTATTTACTATATAATCAACTTTATGTTATATACATTATGATTGTGCCAACTGCCAAATGCATTCCTTCTTTTATTTTATTTTATATATATATATATATATATATAAGTAAGTGTATGGCCATGTTACGGAGGATATCCATTTAATTCCAAATTAATGAGTTAAGTTCTTTTGATTTCTGTTTGATGTTTCTTAACCCAACACTTCTTATTCCTAATAAAAGAATCCGTACCACACTAAACTAATCCTACCAAAACGAGTTTATTTAATCTTTTGTTGTTCCACTTGTTCAAAATTTGCTAGAGTAGCACTGTAGCTTTTTTATTTAATTAATAAACATTGGAAGCTAGTGGGATGTAAAAGAGACTTTGTATGAAGAAAGAGTGGCATATATGTTAATGTCGGTTTACTGAGAGCAAATCCGTCCATTATATCCTATTATATAATATTAATTGCTTAAAGTATCTGGTTGCATCTTCCCTGCGACTGAGTTCATTAACTTTAACTAAGATTTAGGGCTGTGTTTCTTTCATGCAACGTATTTTAATAAGTTTAAAAAAAAAAAGTTGGTAAAACCCTGTGCAAAAGAATTTTTACCCTAACACTTAGATCCTCATTATTGTCATGCAATAAAGAAATTTATTTTGGAATGGGTTCTAGTGGAAATTTATTCACCAAAAAAATAAAAAATAAAAAATATACAGAATTATATTTAATGGAGTTTGAATAATATGCAAATCAAACTCCTAGACTCTCATAATTAATACTAATCTCATCGCATGGGTTTCGTGTGTAGTCTGGGGCTTTTTTTTTAATAATTTAGTATCATAATTTCATATTTATCCTAATTAGAGATTTACGGGTTTATCAAATAATATTATACATTTGTGAATTACTGATACAGACATGAGTGTCAAGATGCTAACTTCAAAAAAATCAACATCCACACACAAACATATGATTTGCTATTTTAGTGTTTATTTTTTGGAGCTAACTTTATGACATTCCTGATTATATCAGTAGTTTGCAAATGCATGATATTATTGAACAAATGTGTAGACCTTTATAAATTGAGATAAATGAAAACATTAAGAAAATAGAGTGAGTTTTTTATTTTAATTTTTATACAAAATTTTCTAAATAACTTTTATACCCTCAGTTATTTAATTGTTTGAAATAATGTCAAGTAAAAATATGGATAGCTTATAGCATTCGGAAAACAGGTAACTAACTTTCCATAACCTCTTAATATATACCGAAGAATAGAAGATAATACCCCAGCAAACATAAACACAACTACGTCTAACCAAATCACAACACCTCTAAATTTCCACAACTGGAGACGACTTGACTTATAATTTGGATTTGAAACGACGTCGAGAGTCTATGTTTCTATCCTTTCTAGGAACCGTTCTTTCTATATAGTCAAAAGTGAAAAGGAAAATGACAAAAGCTATACTTTCACATTTCATCAGTCATCACAAAATGAAATCATGAAAACCTGTCGGAGACACATTTTGTCCACAAGGCCCCCCAATGCTGTGCTTAAGATTGATGTCTGAAATTGCCTACAGAAACTCGAATTCAATATTATATTTGCATGTGCATATCAAACTTTGACAATTGAGCATGGCACTATAAGTTTAAAAATATTGAAACTCTAAAACTACCACTGTATCTATAGTAACATAGTTATATATACTGATAAATAAATGAAATTAAATTTTTAACCAAAAAGAAACATAAATGCAACAGATACAAAATGTTCACCACTCTGGAAATACACCTAAAGTATACTCCCTTCATCCCAAATTGTTTGGCATGTATTCCATTTTAGAATGTCCCAAAATTATGTCCTGTTTGAAAAGTCAAATGCCATTAATTTAGGAACATTCCCTTTATGCCTTTAATTTATTTGTGGGAGCATTTTTTTTAATTAAAAAAAAATTAAAAACCTAAATTTTGAAATCCACTAAAGCTATTGTTTTGCCACCAGTAGAGTTTCTAATTTACCGTATTAAAATTTGATTTAAAGTTAAGGATTTAATTTGGATTAGGCTTGGTGGCTATAGAATTTGGATTTGAATATAGGCTTAAGAGTAGTACACTAATAGCGTTTGAAATCTACAATAACTTTGAAAATTGCTTGGCAGTTGGCGCCAATACTAGAAATGTTTTTTTTTCTTAAATAATTTTTTGATAAATTTGTTTAAGGGTAATGTAGGAAATTTTTAACTTTTTTTAAAGAGATAAGACAGTTAATGATATGTTTCCCTAAATAATTGGATTTTTCTAACTAGGCCAAATAATTTGGGAAGGAGGGAGTACAAAGCAAGAAACTTGATAACTATTGGAATCCACCAAAAGGCTAAAAAAAATTAATTCTGAACAACACTCGCTAATCTCATTTCATACGTGAACTTGTATAAGACTAATTTGGAACAATCTCTCAAGCATGAGTAACGACATTGACAACTTACATTTTCTAGACATAAACATCTAATCAAAATTAAATATTCAAAACACAACTAACAATGTGAGCAACTAAGACTAAGGAAATGGATAGGACACTTTGGAAACTAACAATGTTAAGGATATTACAAATTTTATTACATACACATTACAACTTAATGTGTAATCAATTACGTGAATTTTAGTTAGCTCAACTTGTAAAGTTTTTTGACGACGAATAAAAGATTTGACATTTGAACTCCGTGTATACCAAAAGAACATATTAGTTTATCTGTTAAGGCTCCAGTACAATGCAACACTTGCTATGATCACTGTGTGCAGTGGATACTTGAACAAAGTTAATTGTTAGTTGGATAGGACATGCATTAGGGTGTTGTATAGTGTTAATTAGGCTTCTGTGTTGTAATGTGTTGTACTTCTTACTTAGTTATAGTTGTTCTTGCAGCCAACTACAGTAAGTGTAGTAATTTAGTAGCGTATAAGGCTGAATTGATTATAATATGAGATTCATTGATTAAGAATATACTTAGTTCTCGTTGAGATATGATTCTAAATCATTTTTATGTGGACAACTTGGTCTGTTGGGACAAAAAATCCAACCGCATTATCATGAACCTTAGAGTCAGGTCCTCGTTAATCAGAATATTTATGTTGGAATATCCGGTTAGTGAATGTGTATTCACATTAACGGTTAAATAAAAAACCCACACAAGACAAAATAGTTAGTAAAAACACTTTTATGTGGCCAAAAGTGAAATTGAAAAACAGGCAGTTTCACATTTCAGAAAATGAAATCATGAAAAACTTTCGATCGGGCATTGGAACTTAGATAAGTGGCGGAACCACTATTTCCTTTATAGAGTGGTGTTTATTTCACACATTATTATACATAAAGTACATACTATTGATGTCAAAAATCACCAGTTGGGTTACTCGCCCAAATCAGGAGCTCTGGAGGTCTTTTAGGATTTTGCGAGAAAAAGAAAGCTAATCGAAGAGACCACTATGTTGTTCTCGGTGGGGAGCCTCATATGCTTAAGTTAGTATCAATCTCTATATTTTGTATGTAGATAATATTTTGTGGTTTTTTACTCATACCCAAGCAAATGAGGTGGATTGTTGGTTTTATAAGTGGCTTGGGTAGCTGCTATGCTCATAAATGTCTTCCTTTACATAGTTACAGGTGGTTATTTTCCTGAGTGTAACGGTCTCTGTTTTCATGAAAGTTTAAGGCCAATAAGTAATGGTCGTCATTTAATCTGTTAAATGTGCTTGAATGGTTGCATCTTTTTCTTTGATGGTCTACTAATGACACAAGGTCATCCATTAAGATGGACGTCTTTAATGATTTTTCTAGACTCATCACATACATTCACTTTTTTGCACTCAACTACATGCGACTTGAAGAAGGAAAGACTTGGTTTTCAGACCCGAACCGTTTAAAGAACTAAGGAAGGGAGAGGTTTAAGGTTTTTAAGGTCGGACCGAGGTTCAACCAGGTCGAACTATAATGACGTCAAAGTTAATATAATAATATTTAAAATACAAATAAATATATTAAATGTGTAAAAATATGAAAATTTACCCTTAAAAAAATATAAAGCAACTAAAGCAACTTTCAAACAAATTTTCGTTATTTTTATAAATTGAATAGAAAAAATAAATATAAACAAGCTTTAAAAGTTGTGTTTATTAATCTTTCAAATAAAACACATTTTAATTTAAAATAAAATCATTTTTAACATAAATTTACAAATTTTATATTCATATTTATTGATGTAAAAGCATAATTCTTGAACCAAAAAAAATTTAGAAAATACTATTGAGTAAATAGTGATAAAATTAAACGTAAAGCTATTAATCTTGTACAATTAAAATAAATAAAATATAAAATTCAAATATGACCCAAGGAAGCCAATTACTTTCCTCAAAAAAGTAATTAGGACAACAACTCTATCCTTATCTTACATCTTTCTTAAAGTATTTGATGAAATCTTTTCTGTGTTGAAAAAATTTTAAGACTTATGTTCTCATTGGTTATTTAATCAAGATATTTATTTTTATTTTTATTTTTATTTTTTTGAGAAACCATCTTGTGAACTTTTGGATTAAGTAGTACCTGTTAAATCAGCCTAAAAAACATTATAAGAAAGTGGAGGAACAGACTCCATCCACACAACATAATCGGAAACATGAATAGCATGTCTAACTAGACTATGGGCCAACTTGTTATCTTCTCTCTTTGTGTGAGAGTAGAATAATTTACTAAAGCAACCGGAAAAAGACTTAACATCCTCTATCAACAAGTCAAATGTGTTAGGACTTGTTAGAAACATATGTCACTACTTTATGTAATTGGCTAATCTTTTGACAAAACGCACTTTACTTGTATTTGGGTAGATCTAGGATGTGTTTAATACTTCAAGAAACTATGTTTCAAGATCAAGTGTTGAAGACATGCAAGTTTGTCCAAGATTCAAGCTGAAGAAGTGTTTGTCATTAAATCTTGATAGCTAGCCATCTATCGAGCTTTAAGAGCTATTCCAGTCTCGTGGCTCGACAGCAGCTCGATAGATAGGCATCTGTCGAGATTTATGAAAAATAGAATTTCAAATCTGTTTTAACTCTAATCGTGATTGTATGTTTGGACTTTCTTTTGTCACAACCCTAGACAAATAAAAAGATTATTTTAAGGGCCGTCAAAGAGGGCACAAGTTGCACAAGTGTTGAGCAAAGTTTGTTTAAGCAAATTGTGACTGGAGACAGAGTTTTGCTGTTAGGAGCCTCACTAAGGTGCATTTGAGACATTGTGGTTAGTTAGTGCAGAGTGCAGGGTAGTGTGATGGACAGTGCAGGGCAGTGTGATGGGCAGTGCAGGGAACAGTGCAGGGAAGAGTGTAGGGTGTGCTGTTATGACAGAGTGTCAAGGGACAGTCATCAATAGCATTAACGTGTTGTACAATGGCTTTATAAGTGTTGTATTGTTGTAGTTTGGTTGTATTGCATTAAAATGTTGTACTTAGTTGGTTGAGCTTAGTTAGATAAACTGTGAGGTGTTGTACCTAGTTAGTTAGAATAGGATATAAATTACAATTTAGATTGTAAAGAATTCATTGAAGAAATATCACATTGAATAGCTAATTCCTTGAATTGCTATAGGAGGTAGATTCCCTCGAAGAATCAATCAATGGAGGCCTAGTTCCCTCGAAGAACTACTAAACTGAGAATCAATAGACAATTAGGAATTTGGATTCTTATCATTTGGTATCAGAGCTGGTTCAGTCATGGTGCAAGAAACAAGATACTCCCTGTTGAGTGAGACTGTTTCATCGGTTCAGCAGAGGTTAGATGATCATGCCTTTGCCATGGAAATGATCTCTCGAGAGGCTGGAAGCTTTAGACAACAATTTCAAGGGATTGCAAGCTGCGTTCGAAGAGAGACTACCAGTAAGGCAACAACACGAAGGCTCTGTTCCTTAGCCAGGAAACAATCATGAAATGGAGGTGCGATCAAATCAAGCTCACCAAAGACCTGAGGTAGGTGTTCAATTCCCTAAACCTATTAGATTGGAGTTTCCTAGGTTCAGTGGAGGTGATCCTTCTGCTTGGATTTTTAGAGCTGAACTATTCTTTAGGTATTATGAAATTCCTAGAGAAGAGAAGGTTTTGAATACTTCTTATCACCTTGATGATGAGGCTTTAATCTGGTTTCAAGATTGTGAAAGATCTTTAGATTCATGGGAAACATTTGTTAGGGCTATACAGGTCAGGTTTAGACCTTCCTCATATGATGATCCTATGGAAAATTTGACTAAGCTTAAACAGATTACTACTGTGGCTGTTTATAAAAGTCAGTTTGAGATGTTGAGCAATAGGATCAAGAATTTACCTGAGTCTCATAAGCTTAGTTGTTTTTTAAGTGGATTAAAGGATGAGATAAGGTTGGCTGTGAGGATGCAAAATCCAAGGACATTGAGTGCTGCCTTTGGGTTAGCCAAAATTCAGGAGGAATATTTGTTCACGTGTAGGAAGGCTTATAGACCATTCCAAGAATCTAGCAAGACTAATTGGCAAGAATACCCAACAACTAGGCATGACAGTAAAGTTGAAGCTAAGGTGCCCATACAAAAAATTACATTAGCCCAAATGGAAGAGAGGAGAAAGAAAGGCTTGTGTGTATTATTCTGATGAAAAATGGCAACCCAGACACAAGTGTAAAGGACTCAAACTATTCATGATTGATGAAGTTCAAGAAGTGTGTCAAATGGAAGTTGGGGATGAGGATTTAACTACAGAATTGCAGTTGAACCAAGCTGATATTACCCTATATGCATTATTGGGCAGTCCTTCCCCGGGTACCATGAGGGTGTTGGGTCAGATTAGGGGACATTGGGTGGCGATTCTTTTGGATACTGGGAGCTCCCATAATTTTCTTGGTGCTGTTTTGGTTAGAACTTTGAAGTTGGCTGTGGACACTACAAGAATTTTAGAGGTGAAGGTGGCTAATGGAGAGGTGATCAAAACTAAAGGGGAATGTAAGGATTTAATGCTTAAAATGCAAGGTAATGAGTTTATAGTGAATTTGCATGTGTTGTCTTTAGGGGGCTGTGATGTGGTGCTAGGAACTCAATGGCTTTGCACTCTTGGCCTTATTAGTTGGGATTTCAAGTAGCTAAAGATGGGGTTCATGTACCAGGATAGACAAATATGGTTGCAGGGCATTAAACCTACGGGTTCCTTGATTTAGGCTACAAATAAATTCTTAAATAGCCAATCACTAAGGGGCTGCTATTGCAGATTGTATCTACTAATATGGCTGACATATCCAAGGCTTCAGAGGTTTCCACAGAAGTGTTGTCCTTGCTTGAAGAGTATGCTACTGTTTTTGAGGAACCAAATGGCTTACCTCCTTGTAGAGGGCATGAGCATCAAATTCTCCTCAAGCCAAGTACTCAACCAACTTGTCAAAGACCCTACAGGTATCCATATTATCAAAAGACTAAAATTGAAACTATTGTTAAGGATTTGCTTGAGTCTGGTTCAATTAGAAATAGCCAAAGCCCTTTTGCTTCACCAATGTTGTTAGTAAGGAAGGCAGATGGTAGCTGGAGGATGTGTGTGGACTATAGGGCTCTTAACAATGATACCGTCAAGGATAAGTTTCCCATTCCTGTGGTGGATGAGCTCCTTGATGAATTGAGTGGTGCTTGGGTGTTCTCAAAGTTGGATTTGAGGTCTGGTTATCACCAGATTAGAATGAAGGAGGAGGATGTGGAGAAAACAGTCTTTAGGACTCATGAGAGCCATTATGAGTTCTTAGTCATGCCCTTTGGGTTAACTAATGCTCTTTCTACATTTCAATCTCTCATGAATGATGTGTTTAAGCCTTACCTCAGGAAGTTTGTCCTTGTATTTTTTGATGATATTCTAGTCTATAGTAACGACATGGTCTCTCATGTTTTGCATCTCAGATCAGTCTTGAAGGTACTGCTTGATCATAAACTGTTTTCCAAGAGAAGTAAATTCACCTTTGCTTGCTTTGAAGTTGAGTATTTGGGACATGTTATCTTAGGCCATGGAGTGAAGAATGATCCTAAGAAGACTCAAGCTACGCTAGACTGGCCTATTCCCAAGAATGTGAAAGCTTTGAGGGGATTCCTAGGATTAACAAGCTACTACAGGAAATTCATAAAAGGATATAGGTCCATTGATGCCCCATTGACTGACCTTCTTAGGAAGGATGCCTTTGGGTGGACTGAACAAGTTGACCAAGCATTTCAGAATCTTAAACAAGCTGTTTCTCAACCCCTTGTCCTGGCCTTACTCGATTTTTCTCAGCCCTTTGTAATAGAGTGTGATGCTTCTAGTTTTGGAATTGGGGCTGTGTTGATGTAGCAAGGAAGACCTATTGCTTTTTACAGCCAACCTTTGAAGGGTAAGAGTGCTCATTTATCTACATATGAGAAGGAGTTATTGGCCCTTGTGACAGCAGTAAGAGAGTGGAGAACCTATTTGTTTGGGAAACCCTTTGTGATCAAAACTGATCATCAAAGCCTGAAGTACCTGCTAGAGCAAAGAATTGGCACCCCTATGCAGCAAAGATGGGTAACTAAGCTCCTTGGTTACTCCTTTCTCATTGACTATAAGAAAGGAAAGGAAAATGTAGTGGCTGATGCATTATCCAGACAAGGTGAGAAGGTTCACTCTGATTCAGAATCTGTTTTGCTCAATCAAGTGGAGTTGGTAGACTCTGATGACTTTTCAGTCTTTGTGCTGGTTCATTGTGATCATTCAGACTTCAATTTGTTTTGTTTGGACAGTCTTAATAGCTTATTTCTCATTTCCTTTCCTCATCCAACTTGGCTTGAGGAATTGAAAGCTAGCTATACCACTGATGTGGAGGTGCAAGAAATCCTACAAACACTCCATTCTAATCCGGTTGCTGTTGGCAAGTTTAGTCTGCAAAATGGACTTTTGTTATATAAAGGCAGACTTTACTTGGGCTCTAATTGTGTTCTGAAGCCTAAGGTGACGAGTTTAGTGCATGACAGTCCATTGGGTGGACATTCTGGTTATTTGAAGACCTTTCATAGAGCTAAAAGGGACTGGTTTTGGAAGGGGATGAAGAAGGACTTGAAGGAGTATATTAAAGGCTGTGAGCTGTGTCAAAGGATTAAACATGAGACATGTAAACCAGCTGGACTGTTACAGCCCTTAGAGATCCCTTAGACACCCTGGTCTTCCATTAGTATGGATTTTGTGGAAGGGTTACCTAAGTCCTTAAGGCATGATGTGGTGATGGTGGTAGTGGACAGGCCATTTTATTCCACTATCTCATCCTTATACAGCAGTTAAAGTGGCTTCCTTATTCATGATTCACATTTTGAAGTTACATGGGCTGCTTACTTCTATAGTGAATGATAGGGACCCAGTGTTTACTTCAAGGTTTTGGGAGCAGCTATTTAGATTGCAAGGAGTTGACTTGGCTATGTCCTCTGCCTATCACCCTTAATCTGATGGTTAGACTGAGGTGGTTAACAGAAGTCTTGAGCAATATCTTAGAGCCTTTGCTGGTGACAAGCCAAAACAGTAGGTAGAGTGGTTACCTTTGGCTGAATTCTGGTTTAATACTAACTATCACACTGCAACTAAGGTGACTCCTTTTGAAGCCCTTTATGGTTTTCAACCCCCTACGTTGCTAGACTATATTCCTGGCCTCACTAAGGCTGCTGCTGTGGATGATTTTTAATTAACTAGGCAGCAGATTTTGGAACTTCTAAAGGGCAACTTAATGGCTGCTCAAGACAGAATGAAGTTACAGGCTGACAAACATAGGCAAGAAAGAAGTTTTGAGGTGGGTGATTGGGTTTTTCTGAGGCTGCAACCCTTTAAACAACACTCCCTTCGTTGGTCTAAGGTGGGGAAGTTAGCACCTAAATTCTTTGGCTAAATTCTTTGGCCCTTTTCAAATTCTGCAGAAGGTTGGGTCTGTAGCATATAAACTGGATTTGCCTTCCACTTCAGGAGTCCATCCTGTGTTCCATGTCTCTTGCTTGAAAGCTAAAGTTGGGCAATCTGTTACTCCTATCCCAACACTTCCACCAGTTGATGCTCAGGGCCACATCACTCCTGAACCAAAAGCTATTTTACAGCAACGACATTGTCAGCTCAGGAGGTACAAGGATGCTACTGAGGTGTTGGTTCACTGGGAGGGCTATTCTCCAGCTGATGCCACTTGGGAACTTCTTCATAAATTGCAAGTTCAGTACCCTCACCTTGTGGGCAAGGTGCTTTAAAGGGAGCGGCAATGTTAGGAGCCTCACTAAGGTGCATTTGAGACATTGTGGTTAGTTAGTGCAGAGTGCAGGGCAGTGTGATGGACAGTGCAGGGTGGTGTGATGGGCAGTGCAGGGAAGAGTGTAGGGTGTGCTGTTATGACAGAGTGTTAAGGGACAATCATTAGTAGCATTAACGTGTTGTACAGCGGTTTTATAAGTGTTGTATTGTTGTAGTTTGGTTGTATTGCATTAAAGTGTTGTACTTAGTTAGTTAAGCTTAGTTAGATAAGCTGTGAGGTGTTGTACCTAGTTAGTTAGAATAGGATATAAACTACAATTTAGATTGTAAAGAATTCATTGAAGAAATAACACATTGAATAGCTAATTCCTTAAATTGCTATAGGAGGTAGATTCCCTCAAAGAATCAATCAATGGAGGCCTAGTTCCCTCGAAGAACTAGTAAACTGAGAATCAATAGACAATTAGGAATTTGGATTTTTATCATTTGCCCTAGTTCATCATTCTTGTGAAGAAGTTGTTGTGTCTGTGCCCCATAAGGTTTTGTAACCAAGCATCTTGTTAATCTTCATCGTGGATGAATTGAAGAACTTTGCAGCCAACAATCTTCTTTAGTTGGTGATTGAAGTCGCGTATTGGGATCTGTACAATTGGTTAGTTACGTACTGGGAGCCGTGCATCAAAAGGAGAAATTGTCACTACAGAATAAGTCCAATTGCGTATTGGGGTAAGGGTTCAACTATAGGTTGGTATAAGGTACTGAGATTCCTTTACTTGTAACTGCTTGTTGTGATAATAGTGGAATTTCGGGAGTGATGACCTTAAAATCACCCGGTTGGGTTTTTGCCGTGTTGGTTTTCCCAATTCCTAAACAAATCACCGTGTCAATTTATTTTTCGCTGCATACTTAGTTTAATTGGTGATTTGTTTGTGCTACCACACATTTGCATGTTAATTTGATTAATTAATTAAACTTGATTAATTAATCAATTAATTCATCACAATGGGTCAGTTTGTTTTTGGCCTATAAAAATGGGGACAGAGACTTTCATCATTAATCAAAGCATGATGGACCAACCATGAGTCACCTTCCATAACAACATTATTAATCCCAACCTCCCTAGCGAATATTAATTCCAGCACTCTGGTAGCTGTAATTGTCTTTATTTCCACTGCATTGTAAGCCCAAGGGATTTATTGAGAAAGAGCTGCAATAGTTTGACCTGATGAGTCCCAAATAACCATGCCGATCCCAGATTTATCCTCATGTTCAAAAGTGGCATCGTTGTAATTGATTTTAAACAAATCAATGGGAGGGGGCTGCTACGATACTTGGGTTTTTGGCTGGGGTGGGTTTGCATCAGGCTAGGCTTTAGTGAACTCGTCAAGACGATCCTTTGCCGAGGATGCGATTAGGTTGAGAGCACAGTGGGGTTTGTTGAGTCGTACTTGATTTCTCTAAGCCCAGATTGACTACACCATCATTGAGAATAGCTCTGGGTTCTTGTTTTGCTGGATCACCCAAGAGAGTAGTTCTTTGAAGTCCATAAAGCTACGAGTTCAAAATTTGTCCAAACCTCGTTTAGCTTTGGGCACAACCACAGTGCATGTAATGGACTTTTATGGTGTAGTTCGCAATGGTCACAGATAGGATTAGAAATTATAGTTCGTCGGTTTCCTTTCGTGGGTAGTGAGTCATGGCAAGCCCTCCACACATGGTTTTTCACCTTGTTTGGAGTTCATAGCGACCATAAGTGTCTCCATAGTTGTGTCTCATTAGGTGATGGTAACCTTTGGTGCTCGGGTTCTGTCTCCTCCTTCAGGAAACAGTATCCTGATTTACAGGTATATTGTCCATCATGTGTCAAAGGCCAGTAGAGAGTGTCATCAGCCTCAACTCGGGCAAGGGGAATGTTTTTATTGTATCAGCTTCCTGGGCAGTGAAAAGGCGATCCACCATATTCGTGTTCCATTGCTTTAATTTAGGATTGATAAGGATATCAACTGTTGCTTCACTCATTGATTCCATAACCGGGGACAAAATCAAGTGCTGGGTTTTCAAAGGTAGCCATCTGTGGTTGTAGATTTGGATAGACTTTCCATTTCCTATGCGACATTTTACACCTCTTAGGTTGACATCCTTACCCTATAGGATACTCTTCCATACATAAAAGCTTGATCTCGAATCTGGCGCTTCCATGATTGAGTAATGTGGAAAAAAATCTGGCTTTGGAAATTCTATATAATAAAGAATTTTTATCGTTTAAGAGTCGCCATGCTTGTTTTGCCAATAATGAGTCATTGAACATCGCTAAATCTCTAAAGCCCATTCCACCCACCATTTTTGATTTTGTCATCTCATCCCACTAAAGCCAATGTATTTTTTGCCTATTACCCCGTTCACCCCACCAAAATTTTTTGATCATCACTTCAATGTCATTGCACAAACCCAATGGTATTTTGAAGCAACTTATTGCAAAAGAAGGAATAGCTTGTATAACAGATTTGATCAACACCTCATGCCCTGCTTGTGACAACAATCTTTCTTCACACCCCTTTAATTTCTTCCACACACTTTCCTTAATATAATTGAAGCTAGCTTTTTTTCATTTCCCAACCAACAAGGGAAGGTCCAAATACTTCTCATAATGCTGAATTTCCTGCACCCCAAGCAAACCTTTAATAATTTCTTTAGTATCATTTGAGGTGGATTTGCTAAAGAAGAGTGTTGTTTTGCTTATGTTAACTTTTTAGCCCGAAACACTTTCATAGGCAGCCAAGAGATTGAGAATAATATTGCACTCATTGGATTTGGCTCTGCAAACCAGTAGGCTATCATCTGCAAAAAAATAGGTGGGTTAGTTTTGGTCATTTTTTGCACAAAGAGAAGCCCCTAATCTTCCCTTCCTTTGCTGCGTTCCTGATGAGCCCATGTAGGCCTTCTGTGCAAATAAGGAAAAGGAATGGGGATAAGGGATCACCTTGTCTGATGCCTCTGCTAGGGTGAATAAGCCCTTTTGGTTCTCCATTCAGTAATATTGAACAAGTAACAATTTTAAATCACATCATGATGAGATTGATCAATCTTTTAGCAAACCAAATTTTTTCCATCAAGGCTCCAAAAAGACCACTCCACCCTGTCATATGCCTTACTCATGTCTAGTTTAAGTGCTATATAGCCCGTCTTCCCTGATTTGTGATTCATCATACTATGTAAAGTTTCAAAAGCGACCAAATTATTATCTGAAATCGGGCGATCTTTAACAAAAGCTTATTAGTGTTTCGAGATAATATTTGGTAGCACTTTTTTCAACTTGTTTGTAATCACTTTTGAAAAAAATTTTATATAGCACATTACATAAGCTTATTGGCTGAAATTCATGGACATGCTCAGGATTCAATTTTTTTGGAATAAGAGTAAGAAAGGTATGGTTAACTGGTTCAAGGAGAATACCTGTGTTTAATCACAAGAGGACATCCTTTGTAAGATCATTATCAACAATATTCCAAAAATGTTGGTAGAATAGTAGTGGCATCCCGTTAGGTCTCGGGGCTTTGAGAGGTGCCATGTCTTTAAATGCTGCCGTCGTTTCCCAATCATGAAACTCAGCAGTTAGCTCATGATTCATCTTATCATTGATACATGGGGGAGCATGGGAGAGGGCCTTAGCTGCATGATTTGGATTTGATGCGGAAAACAAGTCTTGGTAGTAGTTGCTTAAAACCGAAGCAATTTCATTTGGGCCCTCATGCCATTGGTTTCTTTCTTCTCAAATTCTCCTAATAGTATTTTTCCTGTATCTTTTGGCGGTCTAGCTGTGAAAGAATTTTGTATTGCTATCTCCTTTGGTAGCCCATAGTACCTTTGACCTTTGGTTCCACATTCTTGCCTCCCTATCTATAAGGATGTTGATTTTTGCTTTCAATTCTTTGACTTGATGATTACATCCACTCCTTTGTGCTTGTATCTCGGCTTGGGTGAGGAGTTTCTTTTCTTTTCTAGCTCTCTTCTTACACTCCCAAAGCAATTTCAATTCCACCACTCTAAACCTTTACCACACTTTTCAACTTTTGTGATGACTAAATTACCTATGGTTCCACCTGAAATTCCTTCTTCATTAGCTCTCCAAGAAGATTCCACCCTTTCACCAAATCGTTCATCTGATAACCACATCTCCTCGAATTAGAAATTTTTTTTCCCCATTGGTGGATCCAGACCCAAAAGGTTGATTAGACAAGGATGGTGATCAGATGAAACACACCTTAGGTGATGAACATAAGTGCCAAGGACTGTCATGCACTACTCCAAGTGTAACAAGGGCCAATGTAACGATGGTGATCCAGTCTCTCCTAGATTGACCTTCCATCCTGAAAGTGCCTACTCCAAGTGTAACGAGGGCCAATGTATCCCAGGTCCATAAATCCTCACTCATCAATTACCTCCCTAAATTGTTGCATCTGATTATGATTTTAAAGAGCTCCACCCAACTTTTCACCTTGTTTTATAATTTCATTAAAATCCCCTGAACAGATCCAGGGAATATCTATAGGATGGACAAGACCTCGAAGATCATTCCAGGCTTTCCATCGTTTTGGTGTTTCAGGTTCACCATAAAATCCTGTAAACCGCTAGGCATTCTCGGTGTTTTTATTGATAAGAGAGACAATAAAATACTTCAATGAAACCTCCACTGTAAGGTTGACTGAAGCTCTCCAAAAAAGCATCAAACCGCCTCCCCTACCATTGCTTGGCACCAATGTTATTAATACCATTTCGGAGCCCGTTTCGGTTTGTCCAGTGGAATGGAATATTTCGGTACCGGCCGATTTCGGCGTACCGTTTCAGGGTGTTTCGGGGTTCCTAAAAAATAATTTATATATATTCTTGTAGAACATAAAAATGTCAATTCTAATAAATAAATAACTAAATATCAAATAATACAAATCATTTAGTCTTAACTCTTAAGTCTTAAACATCAATATAACATCAATTTAACATCACACAATAAGAAGATTAACAAGACAATAACTAAATATCAAATAATACAAGATTTACTCCTCATCATCATCCATGAGAGAAGGATCAAATTCATCATCAAAAGAACTCCCACAAGAACTACCAGCACCCATTGCAAGATTTGTCAAGCCATGCTCATTGTTGTTGTCATCATCATCATCGTCATCAACATCAATAGTTTCAAGTTCAGCATCCTCTTCCACATTCACTATGCCTGTTGGTTCATTAAGACAATCCCAATTTATGTCATCTAGATTAAGAAGTGCAGGTTCTTCAGCCACCCAATCTTCCATCAAGTCAATGTTATCCAAGCTTATAGGATCCAATGCATACTTATTCCTTTGAATGTTCCTACCAATGAGAATATTAAACATTAGTAACATTTTATAAATTATAATTATTTGAAAGTACATTTCATTTACATATGAGTAACGATGATAAATTTACCTTTCTCGAAGCCTCAAATTATAATGGACAAAGACCAAATCATTTACTTGTTTATGTTCTAATCTATTTCTCTTCTTTGAGTGAACATATTCGAATGTGCTCCAATTTCTCTCACAACCAGTTGCGCTACAACATTGACTTAGCACACGAATAGCAAATGATTGTAAATCTGGAGCTCCAAGTCCAAATTGCTCCCACCATGAAACTACAATAACAAATAAGAATGTAAAATAAGCATTGCCCATGTAATCTTACAATAACAACTATAAAGGATAAATAGACATATTGAAAGGAAATACTATTAAATTATTAATGTTTACCTGGATTTAGTCTCTCTCGTTGGCAGATTGCTAGTGATGTGCCAAAGTCACCAATTGACTTTTTGTACTCATCAAGTTGTGAACTTATTTTGTCTTGAATGTCAGGAATCAACCTCATTAGAGTGCTTAGCAACCCTCTTTGAACTTCATTTTGCCTTTTAAATGAAGGCCTAAAGTAAATTGCAGGGTTAAGAAAGCAACCTGCTGCATGCAAAGGACTATGAAGTTGTTTGTCCCATCTAGAATCAATAACTCTAATATAATTTCCATACAAAGAAACTTTGTTCTTCAACCTTTTTTTTATTTCCTCTTTTGCTTTGTCCATTGCTTCATACAAGTACCCCATAGCAGGTTTCTCATCCCCATCAACAAGACGAAGCACTCTAACTAAAGGCTCACTAACTTTCACTATGTTCTTGCATTGAGACCAAAACGAATAATCTTCCAAAACAATTTTACTTATCTCCTTCCCAACGGCAGTCTTAGCATGGGGGCATGAAAGCCATTTATCACAAGTGAACATTTGTCTGAGCTCTTTTTTGAACCTTAGCATGCTTTGTAGACTTAAGAAGTTAGTGGCAAACCTTGTAATTGCAGGACAACATAACTCCCTTCCATTTGTAAAATCTTGCCTCATCAAGTCTAAAACAACTCCATGGTTGTAAATGAACTTTGTTATCTTTTTTGCCTTCTTAATTGCTTCATCAACAAGAGGGAACCACCTAGGATTAGCAATATTCTCCAACATCAAGTCTATGCAAATGAGCCGCACAAGGAGACCAAAATAAAGTACCATACTTCTGCTGTAATTTTTTTCCAGCTTTTTTATAAGCAGAAGCATTATCTGTAATCAATTGCACAATATATTCCACACCAATTTCTTGAACAGCAAAATCAAATATGTTAAACAACGTTTCAGCATCCTTTGTAAGGCCTGAAGTGTCAATAGATTTCAAGAACATGGCACCCCTTGGACAATACACCAAAAAATTCATTATTGGTTGTTGTTTTTGATTTGTCCACCCATCAGACATCACTGAACAGCCATATACTTTCCAATCATTTTTTATATCTAACAAAAAACCATTAACTTCATGCACAGCATTTTTCAAAAAGGGTCCCCTCAACTCATAAAAAGAAGGCCCCTTAAATCCCGGCCCAATAGCAGCAATGGAGTCTATCATAGGTTGATAATAGGGTGACTGAGATGCATAAAAGGGTACATTAGAATGATACCACCATCTTGCCACATTCATTTTTGCATTATCAATCATTGCTTTTGTAGCCAAAGCACTTATTATAGAGGGTTGAGCACTGGGGGTTGTTCTAGGAGCAAAATAACTCTTAATTTTCTTCTTTTCTCAACATCCTTTCCCCTAGATTTTATTTTACCTAATGTTTGACGTGGACTCTTTTGAGTCTTTTCAACAACCCTAACCTCATCCTCCTCCTCCTCCTCCTCCTCATCATCATCAACATCAAATGGATCACCATATGGGTTCCCTATTTCAGATTGAATCCTCTTTTTA
This sequence comes from Quercus ilex subsp. ballota, assembly GCA_032727855.1. NCBI lineage: Eukaryota > Viridiplantae > Streptophyta > Magnoliopsida > Fagales > Fagaceae > Quercus > Quercus ilex. The sequence goes on along the minus strand of CM064910.1, from coordinate 10,987,164 downwards.
GTTTGTTTAGATTTTTTCAAGTCTTCAATCATTTGTTTCATTTGAAACCTAATATCAGATGAAACAACTTTACATGGTTCAACTTGACCCCTAATCCCAGCAAGATGATACTTAAGTCTAGTAATACCACCCCCTTTAATCAACTTATTACAATGCAAACAGATAGTGTTATTTTTCGCATTAGGCACTGCACGGGCATGAGCCCATGCGAGATCCTCTGATCTTGCAGGGGCAGAGGCCACAGAAGCAGAAGAAGTACCAGCTGAACTATGATGAAAACGATGATCAACCATAGTTTACTGTTCAATGAAATGAAATGAAATTCAATCAAATGCAGTAGCTAAAATTTAATTTAATTTGCATGAAGTGGATGAACAAACAAATCACATATCTTAAAATTCTTAACTCTTACGTCTTAATCTTAACTCCTAACTCCTAAGTTCTTAACCACAAAACAAATCATAAGAAAAAAAAATTTATGACAATCCGAGAGAAATGAACCAATAAAAGACTGAAGCTTAAGTTCTTAACACTTAATCACACATATCTTAAGTTCTTAACACTTAATCTTAAGATTCTTAACACTTAATCTTAAGATTCTTAACAAAAATCATAAGAAAAAAATCTTAAAAAATTCGAGAGAGTGAGAGTAGAGAAAGAATACCTATTTTGGCCGAAGTTTCAATCCGAGAGAGTGAGAGAGTTAGATATAAAAGCTTAGGAGCAGAGAGCACAGCACGAGAGAGTGAGAGATTGAAGCTTAGGAGCAAAGGGCACAACACAGAGACTCCACAGAGAGCACGACGGCAGTGAGTGAGAGAGAGATTGAGAGTGAAAGAATAAGAATAGAAGAGCTGAAGAGGAATATAGGATTAGGTTTTTTAGTACTGTCCAAAACGACGTTGTTTTGGAGTCTTTGGACTGCCATTTTTTTTTTTTTTTTTTTTTTTTAAATAACAGGCCAAATCCTGTACCGGCCGAAATTCACATCTCGGCCGGAATTGGCCGGAATTTACCGGAATGGCCGGAATGACCCGGAATGGCCCGAAATTTGACCCGAGGTGGAACGGAGGGTATTCCAATACCGGTTTGCATACCGGAACGGAACGGAATCAATAACAATGCTTGGCACCACCCATTTATTTTCAAAATCTATATTTCATTGTATTCGATCTAGTCTTGCTTCGTCCGCCCATGTTTTGGCTATAAATACAATAGAGGGATTTTTTGCCTATATTAATTATACAAGCTCCTTCCTTGTATGTACGTTTTCAAGCCCACGACAGTTCCACACTAGACAATTCATTGAGATTGGCGGAGCTGAACCTCAGCCTCCACCAAATCTGAAAATATACCATCATCAATCTTCAGAACCTGTTGACGTTTGCCAGGTAAATCTGATTGGAAATCAACCTGTTCCATACTCCTCTTTCCATAGCAGCGAGTGGTACTATGTTTTTGTGTGGTTTCCTTTGGTAAAAGGTTTGGCTAGGCGAGTCCATTTTGGGAGAACACGCAACTGAGTGCCATGTGAGGAAACCCTAGCATCAACCAAAACTTTTGGGTTCTCATTTAATTCAGTAACCGCAGACTTGGGCAATTATTGTGATCCATTGATGGGAGAGTCCTTAATTGAGGGAGACACGGTGAATTAAAGAAATTTGATTCCTTTTCAGTTTCCACAGGTTTTGCTCCAACGTAATTTGCATGTGCATTAAGGTCATGAATGTCATTTAGGGCTGAGACAGCTGGACCAGTTACATTAACTTTAATACTCTCCCTGATTCCACGTTCTGCTGTGTTGGTCCCCGACTCATTCGCTTCCTTCCCCGTCGTGTCTGGAAACTCAAACGTCCCTGTGTCTGTAACTCTCGGCGGTTGAGGAATTTGATCGTGCTCCATTTGATCCTCCCTTGCGGGTTGGTGCTCATCGCAAACTACTGGCCTTTGCATATACGTGCTTTTGGCTTTGTAAAAACCTGGAACATAAATCAAGTTTTTTCTGGCTGAGACAAAGGCAGGGGCGCGGAGATGTGAACCAATTTCGTGCCAACGCATTATACATGGTAACGCCAAACAAAATTCACAATAAAAAAATATCAATTATAACAATATAACCACATGACTGATTAACACAAATCAAACTCTAAGACCCTTAAAATTAAGGTCAGTAACAAACAGTAACACAAACTAACCTAAATCACAACACATCCAATTTAGACAACTGGAGACGACTTGACTTGATCTTGGATTTGCAACAACAGCAACAAACGAGAAAGGGTTTATATATGTATCTATAGGAAGTGTGGTTTTATATGGTCAGGTCAAACGCAAAAATGATAAAAATACACTTTCACATTTCAGAAAATGAGATCATGAAAGTGTTTCACAGTGCTTAAGATTGATGTTTGAAATTAACTAGAGAAACTGGAATGCGATTGTATAATATTGGCATGTACATATCAAATAGAGAATTGAGTATGAGAGATCCGTTTGTTACCATAGTAACAGTGGCAGTTCTAGGATTTTTTTCTAAAGGGGTCAGCAAGAAGATCAATCTTAAGTAAAATATCAATCTTACAATCTAAATGGTTTTCTTATTACAAATTTGTCTATAGTATGTACTTGTAATAGAATAAAAAATAAACTATAGGTTCATTTGACATATTCTTTTCTTAATATGTCATGTCAGCATGCAAGAGAGACTCTTACGATGAAGGGGATGTGGAGATAGCCGTAACTCTAGCATGGGCAATATGGTTCAATCGAAACGAGGTTCGGCATGGCGGAAATAGAAAGAATGCTCTGGCGTTGGTTCACTGGTCTCGATAGTACCTACAAGAGTATTAAGAAGCAACTCGGGTGAACGATACACCAGTAGTACCACAAGTGGTTAGGTGGTCTCCTCCAACAAGGCCGAGATATAAAATCAATGTAGATGATGCAATTTTTTCAGCTTTAAAGTTCGCTAGTGTGGGTGTGCTGATCAGAGATTTCGAGAGTTAGGTAATAGCGGCTTTGTAAGAAAATCAATGCTCCTTTGGGTGTGTTGGAAGTGGAAACCAAGGCAGTTGAAGTGGGCTTGGAGTTTGCTAGGGACACTGGAGTTCATGATTTTATTCTTGAGGGTGACTCTTTGTTGCTATACAATGCTCTTTGTGGTTTTTCTGATCCACCTTCCACGATAGCTGCTGTAGTTAGGGGAGTGTTGTTATCATGTGGGTCTATAGGCAGGGTTGAATTTTCCCATGTAAAAAGGTAAGACAATAGACCTGCTCACTTGTTAGCAAAACATGCATTTGGTATTGAAGATTATGTGACTTGGATAGAAGAGAATCCTTGCTTTCTAGAGCAAGCTTTTCTTCATGATGTAACTTCTTTTTGAGTTCTATTAATAAAAGTCTCAGTCTTCCCATCAAAAAAAAAAAAAAAAAACATGTTAATTGTTGTTGTTAAGTGAATTTTAATTATTACTGCTTAAAATACTTTTATTTATTAGTTTATGACAATTATATGTTTATATTGTACTATCAATATAAGAGTTATATTATAGATAATTATACTATACACATTTGTAAAAACTATACAATATTGTATACATTTGTTTAGAAATAATGTAAATATTACAATGATAGTACAATGTAAACTATGAATTTTCCATTAGTTTCTCAAAAAAAAAAAATTTAAAATAAACTATGAATTTTCCATTAGTTTATTTCAAATTTATTAAGATCTAAATGGACTTTTTAAAACAATTTTAGATGAAAAAAATAATTACTTTGTTGTTGGGCTTACCATTTCTCCAAGATTTTAGATAAAATTTGATTGTTGTTAGGCCTTTTTTTGTATTTAAAAAGATCAAAATATTGTTAAGATGATCATAATTAAGTTTATTTCAAGTGGGTTCTAAAAAAATTTAGAGTTAGAGTGTTCAAATTTTTATTTAAGAGGGTCAAAAAAAAAAAAAAACAAAATATTATATATATATATATATATATATATATATCTAAATTGCTAGCTCAGGGGTTCATTAATGAACCCCCTGAACTATACATGGGGCCTCCCATGCATAGTATATATATTTATGCAGATAAATGAAAATTTCATCAACAAAAATAAAAATAAATGCAACAGATGCAATGAGAAATATTATCTGCAAACAAGATCAAAACAATCCAAACGACATAAAAGGAACAAAACTAAACAAAGGTCCTTAAACAGGATAAAAAAATAGTCAAAAGTGATCCTCTATAAGCCACAAAGAACTCTATTTAAGACTAAAATTCTAAACATTTCAGCAGCTGCAACTAGTCAAGCTCTTTCGGGAGATCCGTTTGATACCATATTTTTCTGGGCTATAGACGAAATGCAAATACAAAATCATAATGAATGGATAAGCTCATACCTAACCTACCCACTAAAAGATAAAAAGCAAGAAAGTTGCCATCTATTGGAATCCACTGAGAGATTTAAACAAATTTTGTTTTTCCTAATTCTCAAAAGCCACAGACCGATTAATTCAAAACAACACTCACTAGTCTTGCAATTGGAGCAACCCTCCAAGCATCATGAGTAATACAACTTACAATTTGGAGACCTCAACGTTTAATTGAAATCAAAGAATTAATTGATCAAATATTCAAAATACAACTAACACGACCAACAAAAGGGAAATGGAAATGATAATTTGGAAACCAAATGGGAAAGGAAAACAAAATTTCAGAGTGTATTCCATCAACCTAGATAGTTGTAAAACAATTATCATATTGCACACGGTTCGGTACATTGAAAACTAGATATTGCACACCATTTGGCAAAAACACCTTTTTGTTTTGTTTTGTTTTTTTTTTTTTTAATTTAACAAAAATATTTTATTTTAATTTTTAAAAAGCTAAATTATATATATATATATATATATATATATCTATATTTTTGTTAAACTTTTACCATAAAAGCTAACAAAAACTATATTTTTTTTATCTCATATTTAGCTAAAAGCTACTGGACAATTATGTGATACTAAACGGACATACAGAATTTTCCACTTGTATATGACTTTCTTGCTAATTCTTTTGGGATATTCCACAATTAATTTTAAAAATTACCTAAAAATACTGATTGTAGTTACATATGTTAATGTTATAACTTCACCAATTTGATGATCAAATTTTGCCAAGTTATTTATTTGGTGATGAGACACCCGTGTCAATATTTAATTTTTGTGCTCGTCATAAGGACTTGCATTAAGCTTGCCAATTAATCTTTTTCAAGCTTACGCTTTTGCCGTAAGAGGTATTTACGACAAACTCGCAGTAGTTGAGCACTTCATATAGGTTAAGGTTGTGGATATAAATAGTAAATACTTCCAATCCAATTTGTATTCAACTTCAGGGTGCTAAACACACATAATTAGGGTTTAGAACATCATCATCATTTTACTACACCATGTTCATGTTGATGCACTTAATTTACATACTCCCTCTGTTTCATCTTCTACATTCGTTTCCTTCCAAGCAGCCACTATGCCATGATGATGAGAGCTCAGCCTTGTTGCGCATTTCAAGGAAAGCTTTATCATAAACAAGTCTGTCTCTTTGTATGATCTTATTGCAAATCATAGGGTTGAAACTTGGACATTAGAAGGAGAAAACATTGATTACTTGCAATTCAAAGATTTGAGCCTAACAAGCCTAGTTGGAAACCTAACGCGCATAGAAAACCTTGATCTGAGTGGGGTGAGCATATTTTCCATGGTGCCTAATATCTTTGTAAACTTGTCTAATTTAAGGTCCCTTTATCTCCATGACTGTGGAATGCATGGGGAATTTCCAATAGTCATCTTTAAGCTACCAAATTTGCGGGTTCTTGACGTGAAGTACAACCAACATCTCACTGGTTCTTGGCCTGACTTTCTATATTGGAGTAGTCGTTTGGAGGAAATTGACCTTGGAAGCACCGGTTTCACTGATGAGCTACCCACTTCTATGGGAAATTTCGGCTCCTTGATTGCTTTGAATAATGGGGGTTGCAACTTCTCAGGATCCATTCCTTCTTCAATCGGTAACCTCACAAATCTTATTTTTCTTAAGCTTTCAAATAACACTTTGGTTGGTAACATCCCGTCTTCAATTGCAAATCTTATCCAACTTGCTTTTCTAGACCTCTATGATAATCAATTGTACGTCCGGTCCATTCACTTTTGGGCTTACAAACTTGACACAACTGGTTGTTCTTAACTTGAGCGGCAATCATTTAACTGGTCCAATTCCTTTTGGGCTTATGAACCTCACAAAATTATATGTCTTGGGCCTTTGGGAGAATGAGTTTGAAGGCCAGTTTCCAATCTCTATCTTTAAACAAAATAATCTTTATTTTCTTGATATTTCTGCTAATTACCTTAGTGGAACTTCGTTTATTTGCAACATGACTTCTCTTCATATCCTTGATGTGTCTGATAACTACTTTAGTGGTTCACTTCTTCCATGCTTGCACAATATCTTGGAATTGAGGATGATTAGTTTGAGAGTAAACAAATTCCAAGGACTATTACCAAGATCATTGTCCAATTGCACCATGTTAGAGGCCATTGATGTTAGTGATAATCAATTCAATGACACTTTTCCCTCTTGGTTGGGAAATCTTCCAAACTAAAAGTTTCTCCTCCTGCGGTCCAATAAATTCTATGGGCAAATATTAGAAAGTCCTAAAACCAATTATCAATTCCCCAACTTGCGAATCATTGATCTTTCTTACAATAGTTTTATCGGAAGGTTGCCATTAAAGTCCTTTAGAAATTGGAACACCTTGAAATTGGACAATGAATTCCACTTGACATATATTCAGGCAAAAATATATTCTAGTGATGGGACATACCATATATATTACGATTATGATCATACAATGCAACTAACAAACAAAGGTCTGGATATAGCGTACGGCAAGGTCCAAGAATTCTTTAGAGCCATTGATATGCCAAGTAATAGGTTTATTGGAGAGATTTCAGGTTACATTGGAGATTTGAAAAAGCTTCGTATGCTGAATCTTTCCAACAACATTCTCACCGGATACATTCCACCATCTATAGGAAATCTTACCATGCTAGAATCATTAGACCTTTCTTAAAATAGGCTCTCAGGGTAGATTCCATCACAGCTAACACAACTTATTTTTCTCGAATGGTTTAATGTTTCTCATAACCAACTCACTAGCTCTATACCACACGGGAAACAATTTGATACATTTGAAAACAAATCATTTAAGGGGAATTTAGGTTTGTGTGATTATCCATTATCAAAAAAATGCGGGGATTCTAATTCTTCACTACCTTTACCTTCAACTTCTAAACAAATTCAAGATTTTGCTGTGTCTCTCTTTGAATTTGGTTGGGAAATAGTTTTGATTGGGTATGGATTTGGACTAATCATTGGAGTGATAATTGGCAACATTGTGGCTACAAAAAAACTTGATTGGTTGATGAAGACCTTTGGAATAAGGCAACGGACACAGAAATGTGAGAAGGGAGCATAGGAACTAAGGTTTTTTTTTTTTTTTTTAACTGAGCTTGCACCTTGTGAAGATATAATTAAATATGTTTAGAATGTTACAATATCATGTGCATACTTACTATATAATTTAATAAAAATTGTGTTCTACTTCTACATGTTCTGATAGATCAGTAAAGTGCATACTTTCTCCTTTTTATTTTTATTTTTTTTAGTACTTATATCAGGTGGAGCAACCTTTTGCTATATTTTATATACACTAAAGACTTTTTATCCCAATAAAACGACTCATCCCTAATCAAAAAGTTCTTTTATATTTACATATTACAGCTCTATACTCGTGCAATGCACGAAAATTGTAATATCCATTTCCTTTAATGTTTTTGGCATATTAAAGATTAAAAAATCAAAGGAATCAATTTCGTATTAGAAACTTTTTCAGTTTGGTCAAATGAACGATATGTTTTGGTATTGGTCAATACCAATGTACCGTTTGGAGATTATCATTACAGAATATATATATATATATATATATATATTCACTAAATTAGTAAGTAATGGTTAAAGTTCGTATTTTAATTTAACAGGTTCTTATGTTTTTTTAAGGGAGATATTTATTAGAATTCAAATTTCCCATCCGACTTTTGAATCATAAAATAATAAATTTAAAAAACAACTATTTCAATTAAATTTTATTACTAAAAATTTGAAAAAATTAAAATCAATTCTTTATTTTTAGCATCTCCAATAAATTGGAAATAAGAATGCATACCATGACCTCTCTTGGACCCCACATAAGTGGGAGCTTTCTGCAATGGGTACAACATCTTTTTTTAATAAAAAAATAACTCATTATTTAAATATCTTCAATAACTTAACATAACTTTTATTTTTGATGAAATTCCGATTTAGTACATGATCATATATAACTTAAGGTAGTATTTCTTTATTTTAAATATAAATTTGAACTAGATTATGCATTATCTGAGTAGTGGGTTCATTCATATGAGGCGTGTCATAAACTCAAAGGTCCCAAGTTCAATCTATCAAAATATAGATCCATAGGGTTTTTGGGGGTGTCTCATGAAAAATGAGTGGAATAATGAAGCCAAATGCTAGGACACTTAAACTATCCATTATATGTAAAAAAAAAAAAAAGAAAAAAAAAAAGAAAAAGAAAAGAAAAGAAGTATGTCCATGAAATTGTCCAAGGCCCTCATAGTATCAATTCATCACACTCACATACAGTAAAAGAATAATTCTATTCACCCAATGCCTCCAAGAAAAATTAATTGCTGGGGATTTCTCTATGTTAGGTTCTAAAGATTTAGGATTTTATGTATTTAGAACTCTAATTTGTATTGTTGGCAAACCATGATCAAAACAGGTTATTTAGTCTTGTTTAAACTTGCTCAAAGTTGGGTCTTTCATGTAAAGTTGGAATCGAGTGGCTACAGATGCATTGGTGCATTTCGGCCTGGCTTAATCGATCGAAGGAAAGGCTCGATCGATCGAATCTCGGGCAGAATGTTTTTCTGTAGAATATTCCAGCTCAGCCCTAACTCATTAAACGTTTTGGGTTTTCTGTTTTTACCCTAGGTATATAAAGAAAAACCCTAACCACGTTTTTAGAGTTGATCCAGTTGTATTGTTGCTCATACATCGCTGTTTTGTGTAAATCTCTTGTGAGATCTAGAAGAGCTTTCCTTTACACAAAACTTAGGGTTTTTCAAGATAGAGATTACTTCAACATCTTGATGATCAACTCGGTTGCTACCATTGAAGCTTAAAGAATATCAAGCGTGAGTGCTTGTAGCTGATTGGAGAATCCAAGAAAGAAGGAGTTCGTGGATTCGGAGCTTGCACGTGGTCGTGTCAGTAAGTTCTACTGGTGGGTAGCATTAGGAAGTCAAGCGGGGAGCTTGTAAGTCCTTTTGTATGAACTTCGACTCTTTCATAGTGGATTCAGGTTTACCTTGAGGATAGTTAGGTCAAATCCTCCCCAGGTTTTTACCGTGTGGTTTCCTGGGTGATCATATCATTGTGTCTTTTATTTTTCCGCTGCTTTATATTGTTGATATGATTGTTAGATTGTTTTAACCTAGAATTGCATAATTTGACTAAGTAATAACTTGGCTAATTAACTAGGCTAACCAATCTGGTTGTTTTAAGGGGTCTAAAACCGTTCAAGTGGTATCAGAGCGTGTTGCTCTCTTGTTAGAGATTTTTTGATCTCTGAGCTGATCCTTGACCCCTGTTGTCATGGAGCATGGACACTCTCTTGTTGTTCCTCCTCACTTTAATGGGAATAACTATGCTTATTGGAAAGTGAGGATGAAAGCATTCCTGAAATCTATTGATGAGAGGGTTTGGAATTCCGTTGAATACGGATGGCAGAAGCCCACTACTCTTATGAGTGAGTGGCAAACTTCTGAAAAAGAAGCAGCAGGCTTCAATAGCAAAGTTATGAATGTCATTTTCAATGCTGTTTCTATGGAGGAATTTAAGAGGATCTCTAATGTTGAGGTTGCTCATACTGCATGGAAAATCCTCCAAACTGTGCATGAAGGCATAAAGGCAGTTAAGATCAATAAACTGCAGCAATTGACTTCTAGATTTGAAAGCATTAGAATGTCTGATGATGAATCTTTTGATGAATTCTATGCTAAATTGAATGATATTGTTAATTCTGCTTTTAATTTGGCTGAAATCTATGATCAACATAAAATTGTTAGGAAGATACTTAGATATTTAACTGAGGACTTTAGACCCAAAGTGACTGCCATAACTGAGAGCAAGGATATGGACTCCATCCCCGTTGATGAGCTTGTAGGATCTCTTCAGTCCTATGAGTCTGACCTACCCAAAGTGAACAAATCCAAATCAATGGCTCTTAAGTCAGTTGATGATGTTGATGGTGGTGGATTTGATGATGAGCTCTCTGCTACAGAGATTGCATACCTTGCCAAGAACTTTAGAAACTTTCTTAGGAATACCAACAGAAAGGCAAGAGGTACAAACACTGCTGAACCTAGAAATTTTAGGAAGAATGATCCCACTAAGGTTAATAAATTTGAAAAACCTAGAGAAAAAGTTGGTCAATCTTCAAATAATTCTTTGGGTCCTCAGTGTTTTGGCTGTCAAGGGTATGGTCATGTGAAATCTGAATGTCCTACATTCTTGAGGTCTAAGGGTAAAGCTATGGCTGTAACCCTTAGTGATAATGAGGTTTCTGATGATGAGTCTGGATGTGACGAGGATGGAAACTTTATTGCTTTCACTGCTATTACTGTAGTAAATGAAAGTATATCTGTTGAAGAGAACCCTTCTGATGGGGAACTCTCTGAGGATGCAGATCTTCAAGAGGCCTACGATAAACTTTGCAAAATTGCTACAAAGGATGCTATGAATGTTGAACTTGGCCTAAAGAAAATTGAATCTCTTGAGCTTGAAAAGAAGAATTTGCTTGTTAAACTGTTTGATGCTAATGATCTTTTGAACAATGTTAAATCTGAGAACATGTTTTTGTTTGATAAAGTTAAAACTTTGGAACATGATTTATCTGTTGCTAGATATGCTAGTTCTAAATTTGACCAAATGTTGAATGTTCAAAAGTATCCTTCAGACAAATCTGGTTTAGGATATGTTGAAAGCATCTTTGATTCCGTACCACATTCCACGAACTTTGTTCCTTCTTCTTCTTCTAAACCTTCCGTGAGTGAGGTTGTGAGTGAAACTGTCAAACCCCCTGTGAGTGAGGTTGTAAAATCTGTAGAAGTTTCATCTCTTAAGAAGATTAGGGTTGATCTAGCAGAGTCTAAACCTAAGGATTCTACTCTTTCTAAGGACAAGATGCATGGTAAACCTGTTTGGGTTTGTCATTATTGTGGAAAGTTTGGACACATTCGTCCAAAATGTTACAAGCTTTAAGTTGCTAAGAGAGCAAACAAACCAAAGGTGTCTGTGCCTCAAGCACAAGATCCTATGGCACTTATTGGTGAATTGGTTAAGGCGTTGAACCTCTATTCCAATTCTGGAGTTGGAAATCATTCAAATGTGAATAAGAACTCTAATGCTTGTGGTGCATCTAAAAGGTTTTGGATGCAAAAGACTGGACCTAATTGAGTCTTTTTGACATAGTCCTTGTGCTTCATTGCTCATTCCTTTGTGACCATTGTTCTTTGGTTTTTGTTTTTTTTTTTTTGTTTTGTTTCTAGGATTTGCATTGCATAACATTCATGCATTTCATTCTAGGATTTATTTGTTTTCTCTTTTAAATTTTTTTTTTTTTTTTAAAAAAAAAAGGGAGAAAAGAAAATTGTGTTTGACACTATTTTTCTTGATCTTTGAAAACAAGGTTGGTCAATTTATTTACACTTAACATGTCTTATGTACCTTATTTAGCTTTGATGAGCTTATTTATTACACTTTACTAGTTGAAACTTTGTAGTGCATGTTGTGTGGGAAAGATGTTTATGGTGTTTATCACTTTGTCTTAATCTTGAAGTCACATATTGTTTGACTATTGAACTTAATCCTTTTGAGAAAGGCATAAATAACCATCTCACCACTGTTCACTAGCCAATCATGAACACCTTAGTGCATATCATAAGATTTTGTGCTCGAGAAAGTGTAGCACATGCACAAAAAGAATATAAGGTGTAGCCTCGGTTTAATTGCTTAATGCTTAAAATTTGGTGTGTACTATTAGGCTTGATGCCAATTCACTTAATTAAAACTGGTGTGTACTATTAGGTTTGATGCCAATTCACATAATTAAGAGGCTAAATACAAGAAACTTACATGATTGCAAGCTTATGTTTTAGGAGATGTGGGAGTTATATGATGTAACTCTTTAGGTGAGTCTCTTTTAAATTCTATATGATGGATTTTGTAGACTTTGTGATTGATTTCTATTCGCATATCACCTCACATGTATCTCAAGTTTTGCTAGTTTGCACACATTACACGAGTTACTCTTTGCTAAACACTGTACATGTTATTGTGTGTGTTTTTGGTCTGACCAACCAAGTTTGAAAATATCTTGAGAATTATGCAAAACATTATTTTGCCTGAGAAATTAAGGATGAACTGGCTGAAACTTTCTTTGGAGAAACTGGGATTACAAATTTGGGTTTTTGAAAAATCATTCCATTTCATCTCATACTCATGCATTGTGTTTCATTGATTTCAATGCTTTGAGGAGTTTTTTTTTCAAAAATTGGTTTGAGATTTTCAAAACTGTAATTTTTTCCAAAATACTGTGATCCGCTGCCTGTTTCGATTGATCAAGTCTGTTTTTGATCGATCGAAAATTTTAAAATTCCTTTTAAAAAAAATTTCGGAGTGACTCGATCGATCGAAAGTAATTTTTGATCAATCGAAAGTCGTGAATCAGCTTTTTCAAATAGTGTTCTTTGACTGATTCCTTTCACTTTTCATAAGTTTTTTTCAAACTTCTTTTCTCTCTCCAACAAGGCTAGGATCTACAGCGAATTTTTTGTCGTTTTCCTCCAAATTTTTTGCAAAGTTTCTCTTTCCTCAAGCCGGTTAGTCTCTTTTGCCCCTCATTTTTGAGTTTATTTGCATTTTTCATGCATTTTTCATGCATTTTCTCTGCAATTTTCGGACCTCTCTTAAATTGGGATTTTTGATGTTTCATGCCCAATTCTTTGCAATTGATTAATGGGTTTTTATGGGGACATATTATAAACTTAATTGTGATAGTTTGATTTGATTAATTTTGGGTTTTGTGAGAAATTGAAATTTCTAGGGTTTATGTTTAGTTCCGAATTGGGGATTTTGTTCAATTAGGTTGAAATTGATGAAATTGGCTTGTTGATTGGATGTAATTAGGCATTATAATCTTTGTGTTATGTTTTGTAATGCTTAATTCATCCATGTGCTACAAAATATTTCAAGTTGTTTTTCAAATTTTTGGGGTTTTTGTTAGAAACTTCATGCTCGAGTCAATTTTGTGCAATTGAACTTAAAATTGAACTTTGTTTACTGCATTAGTACATGCATCATGTCATTTTAATTGTTCATGCATCATATAGATTTTTGCTCTATATTTTTTTGTGCTGACTTGCAGTTTGCCCTTGGTTTTTACTTCTTTTGTTCTGTTGTTTTTCTCTTGTGTCTCTGTCCTTCCTTAGCATCATGCCTAGGAAAACTAGGGCTCGTAGGTCTGTCAACTCATCTACTCCTTCCCTTCCTCCCTTTGACCAAGAGAAATTTCCTAGTGAGAAAAACCAAGAGATTTATGATAAGCTAAACCTTAAGAGGAAGATATGGTCTGAGCGTTATGTAATCTTAGATGAGCTTGATCCTGCCATTAGGGCAAACTTTGAGCGTAGGGGCTGGTTACCCTTGGTGGATATTTCTGATCCTCCTCTACCTGCTACCTTGATTAGAGAGTTCTACTCGAACATCTCTATCCGCGTCTATGATTCCAACACTTTGGTAAAGAGTTGGATATGAGGCGTAGAGTACACCATTACTCCTAAGGTAGTGGCTGATGCTCTAGGGGTTCCTTTGGTATAGCACCCTGTTTACCCATATGATGAGTCTCCTGTTTTGAGTGATGTCATGTCTTACATCACTGGGTCTTCTATCCAGTGGGGTTCTGATCCTAGGATCACCACTACTGAGCTTTCTGAGTTATACTATCTCTTCTTTAGGATAGCCTACCACTCCATCTGGCCCATTTCTCATCTTCACACCATTCCTCTCGAGCGGTGTGTATTTTTGTACGCTCTTGTCACTGATGCTCCTATCAGTTTTCCCCATTTGTTTCTTCGTTTTTTGAACGAAGTTTATAGGAGTTCATCTTCTGCTCATGCCTTTGTTCATCCTATTTTCATTCATAGGATTTTGCTTTATCTAGATCTTAGTGGGTTCCCTTCCTCTGAGCTTGTTCATGTGATTGCTCCTATATGTGCGTCTTTTCTTAGACAGAGGGCTGCTGTCCTTCGAGTTGGCTCTAAACACCCTAGGTCTGAGCCTTCTGGGTCCGCACCTCCTCCCTCTTCTTCTACAGGTCCTGCTGGTGAGGCTGTTCTTGATCCTGATGCTGCTGCTTCTCATCCACCTCCATCGGATGACTTTGATATCTGTTGTACTTTGGAGACTGTCATGACCGTTCAGGCGGCTCATGGTCAGCTTTTGGTGGACCTTTTTGACAAGATCCGAGCTTTACGAGCTGATCTAACGCGTCTTCGTTCACCTTCACCACCTCCTTTTGATGATGGATTGTGATTGCCCTTTGGCATTTCGTCACAAAAAAGGGGAGTAGAGTTTGTAGAGAGGAGTTTTGTAGTTAGGGAGTTTTTTTTTTTTTTTTTTTTTTTTTTTTTTTTTTTTTTTTTTGTGAAGTAGATTGTATTTAGGCGCTTCACCTTGTATATCATTTTTTTTGGGATATTCATGTTAGGGGGAGTAACATTGATTGATATACATGTTTTTTATTTGATTCTTGTTTCTTTGGATTCACTGTTTATTGATTTATATTCTATGAGTTATTCATTGATATATGTCTTTATTATGTGTTGTGTGAATCATACAAGAATGTTATACCTGTTTATATACTATTTTCTGTCACATATGCGTTTATGCGTTTGTTGAGTATTTCAGGAATATACAGGTTGATTCAATTGAATTGCTGTCTACACTTGCAACTGATGGATAGTAGTTAGGATTGTATTTAGTTTTTATGAGCATTATTTTTGTAAAGGGCTTTTTAATTGTAAACTTTGAGCTTATTGTTTGTGTTTTGTCACGGATTGCCAAAGGGGGAGTTTGTTAGGTTCTAAAGATTTAGGATTTTATATATTTAGAATTCTAATTTGTATTGTTGGCAAACTATGATCAAAAGAGGTTATTTAGTCTTGTTTAGACTTGCTCAAAGTTGGGTCTTTCATGTAAAGTTGGAATCGAGTGGCTGCAGATGCATTGGTGCATCTCGGGCAGAATGTTTTTCTGCAGAATATTCCAGCTTAGCCCTAACTCATTAAACGTTTTGGGTTTTCTGTTTTTACCCTAGGTATATAAAGAAAAACCCTAGCCACGTTTTTAGAGTTGCTCCAGTTGTATTGTTGCTCATACATTGTTGTTTTGTGTAAATCTCTTGTGAGATCTAGAAGAGCTTTCCTTTACACAAAGCTTAGGGTTTTTCAAGATAGAGATTACTTCAACATCTTGATGATCAACTCGGTTGCTACCATTGAAGCTTAAAGAATATCAAGCGTGGGTGCTTGTAGCTGATTGGAGAATCCAAGAAAGAAGGAGTCCGTGGATTCGGAGCTTGCACGTGGTCGTGTCAGTAAGTTCTACTGGTGGGTAGCATTAGGAAGTCAAGCGGGGAGCTTGTAAGTCCTTTTGTATGAACTTCGATTCTTTCATAGTGGATTCAGGTTTACCTTGAGGATAGCTAGGTCAAATCCTCCCTAGGTTTTTACCGTGTGGTTTCCTGGGTGATCATATCATTGTGTCTTTTATTTTTCCGCTGCTTTATATTGTTGATATGATTGTTAGATTGTTTTAACCTAGAATTGCATAATTTGATTAAGTAACAACTTGGCTAATTAACTAGGCTAACCAATCTGGTTGTTTTAAGGGGTTTAAAACCGTTCACTCTACTACCTAAACCTCTACTTCACCGCCCCATAGAATTTCAACAATTCAACATGATCCTTCTCACTGCATCGCACCAAGCTAATTTAGTCCAAGCCTTAACCAAACTGATATTGGAGGAATGCAAATGATCCAATAGTTAATGGGGGAAAGTGTAAATGCATTTTTTATTAATAGAAGAAAAAATAAACTTAATTTAGTAAACAAAATATTTTAATAACATATAAAAATACAATGTAAATGTAAGTTATAGTTTTTTTTTTTTTTTTTTTGTGCGTGCCTGGTTTTAATTTATTTTTTTGAACCTAGTATTGGAGTTAGTACCATCAGTGTTACACTTAAGGTTACTCATAAATTAAGTTAACTATAAATATATATTTCAAATAAGTAAAACATAATACAATAAATAAATGATCATTAATTATGAAGTTAAAAGATTAATATAAATATAAGATATTCTAAAAAATTATTTAAATACTTAAATGTGAAAAAAAAAACTAACTTAGAAATATTAAAAATATGATTCATAGTTCAACTGGTTGGCATCTCTTAGTGTGTCTATGACATTTAGGTCAAACTTGAGACCTGGAGGTGCTAGGTGCCATTAGACCATTAAGGTCGCCATTAGCAATTTTTTTTTTTTTAATAGTATGATATAATCTAGAAAGTATGAACACTTTAGTTGGGATGTTATATTTGTGTTAGACACAGGATAGGTCTAGAACACAACAACACACATGTCCCAACCATGTCTTCTTCTTCTTTTCTTTTTCATTTTTTTTTTCCTTTTTTTGTTGAAAAGTTGCGGGACACAGTTGGGACATGGAAGGACACTTATCTTTTATTTCTTTTTAATTTTAATCTTGAATGCTTATATAGTTATCTTTTATTTACTCTTATGGTTCTTAATTTTTGTTTTTTGTTTTTTGTTTTTTGTTTTTTTTTTGTATTTTGCATTTTGAATTTTAAACATCATTTATTAGTCATGAATTCACTTTATTATTTAGGCGAAAAACCCATTTTTGTCCATATATTTTCACACGATTCCCACTTTGGTCCCTATCTTTTTTTTCCACCGCTTTTAGTCTCTATCCTGGAAAACGCGTCTCGTTTTAATCCTTTCCATCAATGCCCTAATGGCCTCGTCCTACGTGGCAGATGGAACTATTAAAATAATAATAAAATATTTTATTTTGGCATTAAAAAATGCCACGTCAGCATCTAAATTTAAAAAAAAATTAATTTATTAATTTTAACTAAATAAAAAAAATTAAAAACAGAATTAAAAACCAAAAATTACATGAATTGAGATCTAAGTGTGTCTTGAACAAGAACAATAAGAACACAAACTCAAATATAAGAACACAAACCTAAATCTAAGAACACAAACACAGAAATTAAAATCAAAAAATTAAAAATCTCAAAATCACCATTTTCTCAAACCCAAAAAGATCATCAAATCCTAAAACCCTACCAAATCAATCCAAAAATACAACACAACCAATCCAAACAAAAAAATCTCAAACTCAGAAAAACTCATCTCAAGCAAGATGAACTCAGCAAACCCACCTCAAGCAAGTTGGGTTTTAATTAAACAGAGCCTCACATCAAACCCACTTTGCTCAACTTCACTCACGGTCAAGAAAATCAACACCCGTTTGCCTATAAAAATCCCTAAAGTTACTAATTTCCCAGTTTCTCTTCTTTTCCAAGGTACCCTATCTCTCTTTGCTTCTGCTTGCCATGGTGGAGTTGGGTACAAGTACAACCCATTCTTTTGGTTTACATTGCAAAAGAAGAGTAGAAGATCCGTCGGAGGATCCAATGCTGTATCCATGTTGCAAAAGAGAAAAAGATCCGGATGATTCGATCTGGTCAAAACTCGGTTATGTGTTGATTGAGGTCCTTAGTCGACTCCCTTGCCGATCGGCTATCCAATGGTAGCGTCGTTGACTTGAGGTTTGACCGACAAGAGCTATAGTGGAACGAGCTTTACGTCCGAGAAGAGCTTGTCGGCAGGGAGCATGGCCACCGGATCTGGGTTTGCTTGAAGTGGGTTTATTGGGTTCAACTTGCTTGAGATGGGTTTTTCTGAGTTTGAGATTTTTTTGTTTGGATTGGTTGTGTTGTATTTTTGGATTGATTTGATACTTTAAGGTTTTAGGATTTGATGATTTTGCTGGGTTTGAGAAAATGGTAATTTTTGAGATTTTTAATTTTTGGATTTTTATTTCTGGGTTTGTGCATCTGGGTTTGCATTCTTGTTGTTCTTGTTTAAGATACACTTAGATCTCAATTCATGTGATTTTTAGTTTTTAATTTTTTTACTTAATTAAAATTAATAATTTTTTTTAAAATTTAGATGCTGATGTGGCATTTTTTAATGCCAAAATAAAATTTATTATTATTATTTTAATAGTTTCTTCTGCCACGTAGGACGGGGCCATTAGGGCACTGACGGAAAGGACTAAAACGAGACACGTTTTCCAAGATAGGGACTAAAAGCGGTAGAAAAAAAAAGATAAGGACTAAAGTAGAAATCGCGTGAAAATCTAAGAACGAAAATGAGTTTTTTTGCCTATTATTTATTATTGTTCTTAAATTGATATATGTTTAACAATATATGAAAGAATAAATACTTAACAATATTTAAAAATATAAATAAAAATATATTTAATAATTAATTAGTACACTTATTCTCGTTGGGTCTTGTCCTATTTTTTCAAAAATTATTGTATCGCTTAGTTATACTCATAGACATGTCCGTGCTTTTTAGCTAGTCACATAAGGTACCTTCAAATTTGACATTGGTCTTATTTATATATATATATATATATATATATATATTGAGAACTGAAGCAAGCAACTCTGCGCCAACCCATTCCGCGATGCATGTTGTATTTAAGAAATTCATGTTTTGTTCTTATGTTTTTAGTATCTGAAGCAAAAATATATTTCAATTACTTAATTTTTGACATGGACCTCCATCAGTCTTTATATTCTATTCCCAAGACTAAGTCATTTGAATATTGTAGTCAGTTGAATAGAGTGTGTTGTGTGTAGTATAACTTGTTCCACCATTTCTTAAAAGTTACCATAGCTTTTGAGTGGAGTTGTAGTGTGCTTTTGTGTTAGAACTCATTTCCCTCTCCCTTGTGTGTGTGTGTGTGTTTGTTTCTCAAAAAAAAAGAATGGGTAATTGTCTCACATTGTTTAAGAGAGTGTGTTGTGTGTAGTATAACTTGCCCCACCCTCCCTTAAAAGTTACCATGACTTTTGAGTGGAGTTGTGGTGTGCATTTGTGTTAGAACCCCTTTCCCTCTCCCTTGTGTGTGTGTGTGTTTGTTTCTCAAAAAAAAGAATAGGTAATTGTCCCACATTGCTTAAGAGAGTGTGTTGTGTGTAGTATAACTTGCCCCACCCTCCCTTAAAAGTTACCATGGCTTTTGAGTGGAGTTGTGCTGTGCCTTTGTGTTAGAACCCCTTTCTTTCTCCCTTGTGTGTGTGTGTGTTTGTTTCTAAAAAAAAAAAAGTTGAATAGAAAACAGAGAGGATCATTTTCGTAAAATATTATATTTGATATGCTTTCAAATTGGCTTCAACCACACGGCCACTACAAACAACGACCATAAATTCCAAGTGAGTAATGTTAGGAACACAAAAAATATTTCAAATATTTCAAAAATTTCATAATATTTCTAAATTAGTATGTCAACTCATACATGGGGTACCTTAACTTCCAATTTTTTAATTTTTTGATATGCTAATTTGGATAAAATTAATTATTGTGTTCATACAAGGGCTTTAATTATCTCAAATTCACTATTTCACATCTAGTTTTATAGGTTAAAATGTGGACATACATTCTCCTATCAATGTGGACATATACAGTTTAATAACCGATTTAAATAATATTTTTCTCTTCTACAATTTGACTTTTACGAAGAATGGGGTGTAAATGCTCATACATTTCCTCAAAAAGTAATTGGGAGAACCACTCTTAAAGTATTTGATGAAAATATGAAATATTCTCCGAGTTCACTAACTTTTAAGACTTATGGAAATGCTCATTCATTTCCTCAAAAAGTAATTGGGAGGATCACTCTTAAAGTATTTGATGAAAATATGAAATACTCTCTGAGTTGACTAACTTTTAAGACTTTTATTTATGTTGAAATCTATTTAGTGGAATCCTATTCACACAATACTTCAACTAACGTTTAATTTGGTTCAGACAATTTCATGCCAATACATGGGTAACACCACTCCAGACAAAATTTGACTGCTCAAGTTTGATGTGAGAAACTGGAATGCAATTGTATATTGGCATGTGCATATCAAACCGATAATTGAGAATGGGAATAGGAGAAAAATAAAAATAAATAAAAACCCTCTTAATTAATTACCAAATAATATATAAATTCTTAACAATTCTATACTTAGCCACACGACTAGCTTCTAACATCATTTACAGTAGAGTTGAGAGATCAAACTCAGATCGACCACGTTTTTCTTTACATGGTTATATATGTTATTGGAATTTAGAATGGTAGCCACTAGCCAGTTGCCAAGCTCTTTCTGGGAGATCCGTTTGATACCATATTTTTCTGGGCAATGGAAGATCATAATGAATAGATCGATAAGCTCACACCTAAAGGAATCCACACCCAAGATTCAAGGGATACAGAGTAAATTATAGAAATGCTCACCACCCTAAGCAATTCACCTAAAAAGATACAGATCAAGAACTGATTAATTCAAAACAACACTCAGTACTCTCGTTTCTTACATGAGTTTGGACTAATATAGGACTAACTTGGAGCAACCCTCTAAGCAAGAGAAATGACAACTTACATTTTCAAGACATAAATGATGTTGCGGAAGCCTAAAGAGAAAGCACACACGATGCTCTCTTGATGGAACAGAAACTAAACTATTAGTTCCTGGTAGTAAACCTCGAATCCACGAGAGGTTTCCCTGAATCCACAAGGAGATAAAACTGGAATCCACCAGAAGAAAATTTGACAAAATGTCTGTGTTTATTGATAATAGTCTATTTTGCCTCTGACGGCTACAAAACATATAAATATTGAGAAAAAACGTTTAAAACCCTAATTCGCACTAATTAAGCGATTAGGTGACAAAATTACCGAATTTTACCAAAAATGGCAAAATTGAGTTAAATGCAGAATCATAAACTATTGACCTTAAGGGTCGTCCCAAAACAGACGGGACCTTATTCTGACTTTTAAACTAAAAGTTATTAAGGAAAAACAAATATTACTATAAATAGCAAAAACATTGTTTTCTGGGCCTTAACGAAGGAATTTGCCTAAATTTTGGCGACGTTCATGGTCATGAGTCTGGATCAAAACGCCGTTTCCCTTCAACCTGCCAAATTTCATGCAATTCCGACACCGTTACCCCTGATGGCCCCTATTGGCACCCCCCTTTAATCTTACGTTGTGACTTCCTGTTCCCTTGCTGCTCTAGGAAGGCATGTGCTGTCTGTTCTACATCAATAAACGCTTAATTAAAAACAAAGAATTGATCAAATATTCAAGAAATACAACTAACATGACCAACAAGACAAGGTAAATGGAAATGATACTTTGGAAACCAAATAGACATATGATAGGATTTTTATTTTTCAAAATATCTATTTTTGGAGTTTATTTTATCACCTAGATAGTAGTAAAATAACTGTTCTCATTCTAAAAGACTTAATATTGCACACCGTTTGGTACATTGAAAACTAGATATTGTACAACATTTGGCAAAAAGCATTTTGTTTTTGTTTTTCTCAGTTTATATATATATATATATATTTTTTTTTTTTTTAATTTAACACAAATTTTTTTATTTAAACAAAAAGCTAACCTTCATCTTTCTGTCACATCTTTAGTATAAAAGTTACCAAAAATTATATATTTTGGTCTTATTTTTAGCAAATAAGCTATCAAACAACTGGGTGATACTAAACAAAAATAGAGTTTTCCGTTGATATATGACTTTCTTGCTAATTCTTCTGGTATAATTCCAAAATTAATTTTGAAAATTACCTAAAATACTGATAGAGGTTATATATGTTATAACCCCACCAATTTGATGTTCAAATTTTGCCAAGTTATTAATTTGGTGATATGACACCACCCTAACCCCAGTGTCAATATTGTTGAGCATGTCAAGGATAAACTTATAAAGACGTTTAAGGTTGCCAATTAAAGTTCACTTTGGACATAAGACAGAATATTTACGACAACCCGATGAGCACTTCATAATTCATATAGGTTGTGTCTATAAATATTGATAGGCTAAGAATGTATTGACTATTTGTGATAAATTAACCAATTAATTAGCCAAGTTAATTAAATAAGTCAATTAACATGCAATACGTATGGTAGTACAAACAAATCATCAACTAAGTTAAATGCAGCAGAAAATGAAGTTGATACGGTGATTTGTTTACAAATGGGGAAAACCTTCAAGGCAAAAACCTCACCGGATAAACTAATAAAAATGTTTAAGGTTGCTAATTAAAGTTCACTTTTGACGTAAGACGGAATATTTACAGCAACCCGATGAGCACTTCATAATTTGAAAGCTCGAATTTGTGTAAAAATACAAGAGCTATTTAGACCCCCAAATTAAAAATACAGCTCAGTTGATTTTACTCTAACTTAAACTAAGTGCGGAATAGAGTAAATGCAAGTGAACAAACAATATAACTACTCTAAGCCATATTCATCAAATCACAGTAGTAAAATGAAAGTTAAAAGAGTAGGAAAAAAGAATGCAAACACAAGATAACATACCAATGTGTTATCGAAGAGGAAACCTAACAACTCGGCGAAAAACCTCTCCGCCGCCCTCCAAGTGGTAAATCGATCCACTAGAGAATGAGTTGGAGTACACGAATAACAAAAGACCCTCCAAGCCTAGTCTACCCCATGTACTTGAGCCCTCCAAGCTCCTGCTACCAACTGACTTGACGAAGCCTTGTTTTTTCTAGCTCTCTGGATTATGCAATTCAGCCCAATTGCTTCCACCAAATTAACAAATAGATTCTTCCAATACTTCCTAGCAGCACCAAAACCTTATTTTACACTCAGGATGGGTGTGGTAAGTGTTTGGGCTATCAACCACTCAAGGATTTGGATATGGAGAGGTAGGAGTTGAGGAAAACCACAATGGATTGTGTAGAGGATTGTGGGTATGACAATCTCTCACTCTCAAGGGTAATGGCTAGGGTTTTTTCTCTGAAAAGCACTCCTCTCAATATGTGGGCAATGTAGGTATAAATAATGTGGGTAAGGACCCTGTGTATCAAATATGACAAAATGGCAAAACAAAATATTTCACGGGTATCTCGTGGGAAGGCCTTACCCGCAAAATACTCGTGAAAACCAGCTGTCACCATCTATCATGACTTTTCATATTCCAGTCATGTGTTGAGCACATGGCTTCATTTCGTGGGAAGTCTTCTAGCGAGCTACTCACCAAAAATCCTTTGATCTTCAATTTGTCTTGAGTCTTCACACTCTCTCTCACTCATAACCCTTACAATGAAATCCCACATAAAATACAGTGTACATAAGATTGAACAAAATTACAATCAAATTTGGCACGGAATTAAAGCCAACACAAAATAGTTGTAAATCACAACTTTAGAATCTCCCCCTTTGGCTATTCCGTGACAAAACCCCTAAAACAGACTCTAGGCTTAAACGTGAGTTTGGGAACAGTGGTAAAACTCACTTACACCTAATCTAGAAGTTGTGAAGCACTTGCACGTATACACCTATATCCTGAAACACTCGCACACAAATAAAACTTTTATTGAGCTTATGACAAGTTGAATACAAGGTACGTATATAAGCAAGTAAAATGTGATTAAGGTAAATGAAGCATAACTTGATCAAACAAGAACAGTCATTAAAGAATGACTACAATAAACATTTAGCAAGTAAATGATCATCCGGACACAAAATGCAACTAAGAGAAACACAAAAATCAATTGCATGTCCAATACACAACCAATGCGAAATACAATAAGTATTTGCATCAAGGATACAAGATCCAACAAAGGCACAAGTGTGTAGTACTAAAGGTAATACAACATAATCTAAAAGTACTTAAAAAATTGCTACAAAGCAAGAATACACAAAAAAGTGCTTAATATAAATTGAAAGTTTAAACCAAAGTACTTAAAAGCTTTAAAAGAAAGCAATGTAAATAACCAATAGTTATAAAAACTATAAAGTCAAAAGAAAGTAGACTACTAAAAACAAAGTAAACTACTAAACCACCAAAATGAACCACTATATCTATGATATGCTATGCGATGCTCCCCCTCAAATTGTGCAACTCCCCCTCAAAACTTTCTCCCCCTTTTTTACCAAAATGGCCAAAGGAGCTAAAACTGCTCAGATTCTAAGTCGGATCCCTCTTATTATTGCCCCTGCTCCATAATCATGTCTTCAATCTGAGATGATAGCGCAGTAATCTGGCTTTCGACATAGGTAAACTGATCCAAGGTGTGCTGTACATGGGATTCTAGCATACCATACATTTGCTCAACCTTGGCAATGAGACAATCAAGACGATTGGGTCCTTGTGCTTTTGCTTGGGAAGATGGTTGTGCACAGCCCTCTGGGGCTGATGTGAACCTGTCAATCTCTTCCTCCGTGTCCCCCACCTTCCTTAATATCGTCCCTTGAGATTTGAGAAATGCCGGTTTTTGATCCGGTGATGTGGGCTTTGCTTCGAGTCACCGTATGAGCACCAATGAGATAGTCCCAACAAAGGGACAAGGACATGAAAGAACCTCAACAAACAAACCAGATCTCATTATTAATTGATCTGGTTACCATCCCATGTGGGGATCAAGTCCAATAATCAAGTTGCACGAGTTGCATGAGTAAATTCCAAATGAACTGACAGAATCTCAACAAAGAAAACATTCATAAATGAAATTTTCCCATTGCACAAGTACTAATCATATATAAACAACAAACAAACTTTGAGGACTACATCACCTGTGAGAGTTGGGACTTGGATTGTTCCCCCCAAAATTGCCTGCAATCCAAAAAAAAAAATTTAAACAACTAGATAAAAAATAAAAGTTTTTTTTTTTGGATAAATAATAAAGATTTTATTAACAAAAAAAAAAAAGTACTCTATGTTCGCAATGATAAACACAAAACACCTAAAAACAAATACAAGCAAATCAAATAGAAAGATGAACTGAAGACTGAACATCAAAAATAAAAGTAACTTGAGACAAATGATACATACAACTATATCTATCAGAAATATTGAACGCCAACTTGTAAAAAGGGGCTAGGGTACCAAATTTGGTCATTGGCATTGGCTTATAAGTAATAAAAATTTCCAAGAAACTTACTAATCTTAGGACTTTTTTTTATTCCATACAGAAACGGATAGTTTCTACAAATGTAATTCAATTATTTTTATCATTCCTCTAATGGCTTTTAGCGATCTAATAATTATAGAAACAAATCAAAAAGTACCTAAATTTTCCTGCTGCCAGAAAATTCTTGAAATGGATCTTTAAAAACATCTATCTTTAGCTTTATATTCCATCTTTTTGAAACCATAATCAACCTACAGACCCTAAAACCTTCTTCCTTAATTGATAACAGGTGACTGAGGTGGTGTTAAGAAACAACATAACAAGTGACTTCCTGGAATTCGTCTACAAAACTCAAAAACTAGCTAGAAAATCTTCTCTAAAGATAATTTTCCATATTTTCAAGTGTTAGTTCTTATCGTTTTTATCACCAAACTCTTAGTCCATTTCCAATCTTCGTCCTGGTATACATAGTGAGAAGAAGTATATTGTGGGTACTCTTCTTTCATCCATTAAATATATACTATTTGAGATGTTTCTGTCCACAGGACAGAAAATAGGCTGGCCTCCAAAAATGTTGATTCAATCAACCACAAATACATGTTAAGAATATATATGCATCCCCAGGTCAATTTCCCATGTGTCTGACATTTAAGTTTAACCTCTATTCACTTCGTAATTACAGATTACTAAATTGCCCATTAGTCCAATATCTAATAAGTGTAAGTTATACTTATACATTAATGTTGAAAAATGACAAGCTTTGTAAACAATGGCTGCAGAACTTCTTTGACAACTATTTAAGCCAATTTTGATTATGTAGGTGCATTTTGTTAGAATTTAGACGTGTCAATTTGAACAATTTGGCATTTTGGTATTTATCAAACTATCTATTCTAGATTATTTCATAGGTTAAACTATTTGGCCTATGTGGCATTCTAAACTATTTAAAATAGAGCTTGTAGGGTCTGCTTTTTGGTTGCCCAGAACCCGAAGGATATGGGTCAAAGGCCCATCGAACCCACAACAATGAATTTGTAGAGAGTGGATCGAAGGTTTAGGCGCTGGCCGGCGTTCACGAAGCGTGAACTCCTTTCTCCTTTATTGAAAAATACTTAGAACAATTTATAACTGGGGGATGCTCCTCGGCCCACGGCAGAGGAGGCTTTTTCCTCTTTTTCTTTCTTTTTTCGCCTCCCCCCCTTCAGGAGGGAATCCCTTACATTATATACCCTTTACCCAACCAATCCTAGCCCTACACTTGTTAAGCAATCTGGACGTTACTCAGGTGTTTGTCCCATCAGCCGCCTTCGCAGTCTCTTTGGGAGTCGCGGCAACCAAGGCGACGCTGGTGCGGGGTCCTTTCCTCATTAATGCGGCCAGGGCGGTAGTCAGGTACATTTAATGTGGAGGTGACTGCTTGTTATGAGCCTGTCCCTCAAGTTCTCGGACGTCCGATGATGGGGTCGTCCTCGGATTTAGGGTGACTTCTCGGCTCGGGCCTTCGGCCCAGGAACGAAGTGGGCTGGGCCGTAGGATTCTTTGGCCCCACAATAGCCCCTCAAAATTTTGCTGTCCGCATCCTCGGGCGGAGAGGAGGATTTTGATGTCCTCGGGCCTGCCACGCGTCCCATTGAGTCTGGTCCCCTGTCGGTTCTAGAGCCTTTTCATCTACCCCAGATGCGTTACTGACGTCTCAAAGGGCGCGATGTGCCCCTCATTAAGTCAAGACGGTTCTGTGCTCCCCACGTTCAACGGGAGGATGATAATCCAACGGTGGGGGTTCGCCTAACATTTATTGGCGGGAAAACCCGCGCGGCTCCTTGATTTAGGGTATAAATACCCATTCGGGAAGCCTGTTCCTCTGTCTACTTGCACCCAAGAGTCTACATCTCCAGCATAAAAAGCCTGTCCGAGGAGCTTCTACTCATTTCTGTAAGTCACTCTATCTCTCTTCGAACTTTCTCCTTCTCCATCTCTTCCTCTTTTTTGTTTGCTCTCTCTTAGCTCGCTTAGGCATCATTTGGGATGGGTAGATTTAAGAAGTATGTCTTCACTGAGGAGGCGATGGAGAAATTCATCGCCGATTATAAGATACCGGCCAACGTGGGCTTGAGGTATTGTGAGGAGGGCGAGTGGCACTTTCGGAGGCAGGAGGGTGAGGTGGTGATTCCCATCGTTGCCTTCGTTGAAGGTGGCATGAGGATACCCATGGGGCCGGTGATGAGGGACTACCTGACGCACTTCCGGCTAGCCCCCACCCAGTGTGCCATCAACGTCTTTAGGATTCTGGGCTGTGTGGATGCCCTAAACGAGAAGATGGGACTGAGATTGACCCACCATGATGTCAACTGGTGTTATAACCTCCAGTGCCTGAAGGGCGAAACTTACTATCTGAAGACCAGAGATGACAGGGTCCGGCTCATTCAGTGCCTCCCTAAGTCCAGCAAGGGGCTGAACAAGGACTTCCTCATCGTGTCTGGAGAGTGGCACGATGGCCTTCACTGCCCGACGACGGAGGGGACCCCAGGTGGGCAGTAGGAAAATGGGGAGAGGGTTCTAGGACCCTAATCAGTTCCATCCTTTACTTCGTCCATTTCTTTTTGCACCGTCTGGTTTCTAATGTGAATGTGTTTCCTCTTGCAGATCCGCACGCCTTCACGCGCCACTTCAGCCTGATCAACCGGGAAGACTTGCAAAAGGCACTGAGGGCAGAGGTTTTCGTGAACGAAGCCGATAATCAGGTTAGGGCCGCTCACCAGATCTTGGGATATGACTCGGCTCAAAAATCATTTGCGGCGCCGAAGTACGTGATCAGAGCAAAGGATCCTCGGCTTCGAAAAATAACCGTGACCGAGGACGGGTTTCGGTTCCCCGAGGTGCCCTCCATATCAGAAGGCGTGACACCTGCGGGTCCCTCCTCCTCCCTTAGACTCTCGGAGCCCGCCGAAATAGGGCTAGAGAGGGAAGTGGAAGTTGCCGATTTTGGGCCTGCCGAGGACGAGTTTGCGGTTTTTGAACAAGTTCACCAGTCCGAGGACCCTCCGGGAGACTTGGGTGACCCCCGTCTGACTGAAGCAGACTTCCCAGCGTCCAAGTCCTCTCCCCGGCACGAAATGGGTTACAAGAAGAGGCCCCAATCTAGCTTGCTGGACCTGATTGAAGGCCAACCGGGGAAGTCTGAGCCAAGGCTTCCTCCTCCTCCTCCCAAGGTTCACCCTGCCTAGGGCGGGTCGGCTCCCACACAGCCAGGGCTTCCTCTTTCTCCGCCTCAGACGAGTCTGCCCTCTGGGCACGAGCCCTCTGATCCGAAGCAGAAAAAGGATAAAGGCAAAAGGCCGGCTGAGGAAAAGTCTGCATCCCCCTGGAAGGAGGATGATACTCGGCGGCCGTCTAAACAGCTGAAGATAGGCTCCTGAGGCCAGGATAAGCAGGTTGAGGCCCAGCCTGAGGCTGAGGCCTGGCTTCCTGCCCCAATGCTCCATGGGGAGCCTCTGAGGGAAGACTCCTCCCTCAGGGATTTCAAAGAGGGCGAAGGTGCGTACGTGGCCGACGTGCTCGAGAGGTGCCTGCTACTGCCAGCTGACATGGCGAAGCTGGGAACTATGAGGAGTAGGGAGGTCTTCCTCTGCCTCAAGCGGTATTTGGGAATGGTAAGTCCCCCAGTACTTATGATTCTCTCTAGTTTCAGCCGTTTCTTTTCCTTTTTTGAGCTCGGCTAACCGTGTACTCGTTTTGTTGGGCAGGCCATTTAGGCCACTTATAGGTTGGAGGACTTGGCCCGTGACCAGGGGAAAACCATGGACGTGGAGCATGAGAAACACTTGGAGGCCACACGGGTCCTTAAAAACTCCAAGGCTGATCTTGCCAAGGCCTAGGAGGAGCTGAGGGCGATGACCAGTGCTCGGGATAACGCCCTGTCAGGCCTCGCCGGCTTCCAGAAGCAGGCCGAAGACCAGTCAAAGCGCCTGGGTGAGGCGGAGCAGCAGCTGAAGACTGCAAAGGATCTCCTTACTGATCTGCCCAAGAAGGTGGCTGCTGCCGATGAGGCCAAGAGGGTGGCCGAGTGGGCCAGGGACGAGGCCGTGAGGGCCAAGCTTGAGGCTGACCATGGCAAGGAGGACGCCCTGGCCTCTAAGCAGGAAGCCGAGGAGGAGGCTTATGCTGCGGGGATGGCCGAGACAGAAGCAGCCTTTAGGGCTCAAGTCCCCGGGCTGTGCAGGCGTTACTCTGCTGAGGTTTGGAGGGAGGCCCTCAGGCAGGCTGGGGTTGAGGCCTCGTCCGACTTGTGGAAGGAGGAAAGCATATACTACCCTCCTGCCATCCGCGAGGCAACTCCAGGTGGCGCTAAGGCCGGGGAGGCTGCGGCGGAAGCCGGTGCTGCCACGGGTGAGGACACCCCAATCGCTGAACCTACGGGCGAGCTTGTCCAAGGAGGTGACCCCCCCCCGAGGTAGCTGAGTCAGGAGAGGGCCCCGTTGAGAAGGCGCCTCAGGAGGTTACGAAGTCAACCTCTGAAGCTGAGGTTCCTGCTGTTGAGGAGGCAGCCATTCCTGCCGCGCCTTCACAGGCTGTCCCTTCTGGCCAAAGCTCGGAAGGCCCAGAAGCTGCTATGGTCCAGCCCCCTGCAGAGGGAGGAAAATAAGTGGGCAGGGCAGGCCCCTCGACGCTTTCGTCTCGCTCGTCTCTTGCATATTATTTTTTTTTTTAATTATTATTTTTTTTTGAATTGTAATGCGACGTTCATCATGTAACCCTTATGGATTTAATGCAACGTGATTTCTATTTCTTCTTCCAATTGTTCTGGCTATTTGTACATCTGCGTGTTATTCGTTTTCTTTTTTCCTTGTTGTCTCCTCTTTTTCTTTACTTGCACGACTTCATCGCCAATTATATTTCGGCCAGTTATGGCAGCGATTGTAATAACGTCAAGGTACGTACGCATAGGCTAGTATTTCGTGTCTCCGGGACTAGGAAGGACTCTTGCTTTCCCAGCGTTCCAACGCTTAGAGTCTTCTGGAGTAGTTAGCTTCCCCGTAGGCCTGAGTCCTGGGACCATGCAGTGCCCAGGTTCTGCCTAACACTTAGGATCATCTGAAATAGTTAGTTTCCCCATAAGCCTGAGTCTGGGGACCATGCAGTGCCTTGGTTCAGTCTAACACTAAGAGTCCTCTGAAGTGGTTAGTTTCCCCACAGGCCTGAGTCCGTGGACCATGCAGTGCCTTGGTTCTGTCTAACACTTAGGATCCTCTGAACTGGTTAGTTTCCCCATAGGCCTGAGTCTGAGGACAATGCAGTGCTTTGGTTCTGTCTAACACTTAGAATCCTCTGAAGTGGTTAGTTTCCCCATCGGCCTGAGTCTGAGGCCATGCGGAGCCATGGTTCTGTCTAACACTTGGTCTTCTGAAGTGGTTAGTTTCCCCATAGGCCTGAGTCCGGGGACCATGCAGAGCCTTCGTTCTGTCTAACACTTGGTCTTCTGAAGTGGTTAGTTTCCCCATAGGCCTGAATCCGAGGACCATGTAGTGCCTTGGTTCTGTCTAACACTTGGTCTTTGAAATAGTTAGTTTCCCCATAGGCCTGAGTCCGAGGACCATGCAGTGCCTTGGTTCAGTCTATCACTTGGTCTTTGAAGTAGTTAGTTTCCCCATAGGCCTGAGTCCGAGGACCATGCAAAGCCTTGGTTCTGTCTAACACTTAGTCTTTGAAGTAGTTAGTTTCCCCATAGTCCTGAGTCCGAGGACCATGCAGTGCCTTGGTTCTGTCTAACACTTGGTCTTTCAAGTAGTTAATTTCCCTATAGGCCTGAGTCCGAAGACCATGCAGAGCATTGGTTCTGTCTAACACTTGGTCTTCTGAAGTGGTTAGTTTCCCCATTGGCCTGAGTTTGAGGACCATACAGTGCTTTGGTTCTGTCTAACACTTAGAATCCTCTGAAGTGGTTAGTTTCCCCATCGCCCTGAGTCCGAGGACCATGCGGAGCCTTGGTTCTGTCTAACACTTGGTCTTCTGAAGTGGTTAGTTTCCCCATAGGCCTGAGTCTGAGGACCATGCAGTGCTTTGTTTATGTTTAACACTTAGAATCCTCTAAAATGGATAGTTTCCCCATCGGCCCGAGTTCGAGGACCATGCAGAGCCCTGGTTCTGTCTAACACTTGGTCTTCTAAAGTGGTTAGTTTCCCCATAGGCCTGAGTCCGAGGACCATGCAGAGCCTTGGTTCTGTCTAACACTTGGTTTTTGAAGTAGTTAGTTTCCCCATAGGCCTGAGTCCGAGGACCATGCAGAGCCTTGGTTCTGTCTAACACTTGGTCTTTGAAGTAGTTAGTTTCCACATAGGCTTGAGTCTGAGGACCATGCAGTGCCTTGGTTCTGTCTAACACTTGGTTTTTGAAGTAGTTAGTTTCGCCAAAGGCCTGAGTCCGAGGACCATGCAGAGCCTTGGTTCTGTCTAACACTTGGACTTTGAAGTAGTTAGTTTCCCCATAGGTCTGAGTCCGTGGACCATGCAGAGCTTTGGTTCTGTCTAACACTTGGTCTTTGAAGTAGTTAGTTTCCCCATAGGCCTGGGTCCGAGGACCATGCAGAGCCTTGGTTCTCTCTAACACTTGGTCTTTGAAGTAGTTAGTTTCCACATAGGCTTGAGTCCAAGGACCATGCAGAGCCTTGGTTCTGTATAACACTTGGTGTTTGAAGTAGTTAGTTTCCCCATAGGCCTGAGTCCGAGGACCACGCAGAGCTTTGGTTCTGTCTAACACTTGGTCTTTGAAGCGGTTAGTTTCCCCATAGCCCTAAGTCCGGGGACCATGCAGAGCCTTGGTTCTGTCTAACACTTGGTCTTCTGAAGTGGTTAGTTTCCCCATAGGCCTGAATCCGAGGACCATGCAGTGCCTTGGTTCTGTCTAACACTTGGTCTTTGAAGTAGTTAGTTTCCCTATAGGCCTGAGTCCGAGGACCATGCAGTGCCTTGGTTCTGTCTATCACTTGGTCTTTGAAGTAGTTAGTTTCCCCATAGGCCTGAGTCCGACGACCATGCAGAGCCTTGGTTTGTCTAACACTTAGTCTTTGAAGTAGTTAGTTTCCCAATAGTCCTTAGTCCGAGGACCATGCAGTGCCTTGGTTCTGTCTAACACTTGGTCTTTGAAGTAGTTAGTCTCCCCATAGGCCAGAGTCCAAGGACGATGCAGAGCCTTGGTTCTGTCTAACACTTGGTCTTTTGAAGTGGTTAGTTTCCCCATAGGCCTGAGTCTGAGGACCATGCAGAGCTTTGGTTCTGTCTAACACTTGGTCTTTGAAGTAGTTAGTTTCCCCATAGGCCAGAGTCTGAGGACCATGCAGAGCCTTGGTTTTGTCTAACACTTGGTCTTTGAAGTAGTTAGTTTCCCCATAGGCCTGAGTCCGAGGACCATGCAGAGCCTTGGTTCTGTATAACACTTGGTCTTTGAAGTAGTTTGTTTCCACATAGGCTTGAGTCCGAGGACCATGCAGTGCCTTGGTTCTGTCTAACACTTGGTCTTTGAAGTAGTTAGTTTACCCATAGGCCGGAGTCCGAGGACCATGCAGTGCCCTGGTTCTGTCTAACACTTGGTCTTTGAAGTAGTTAGTTTCCCCATAGGCCTGAGTCCGAGGACCATGCAGAGCCTTGGTTCTGTCTAACACTTGGTTTTTGAAGTAGTTAGTTTCCTAATAGGACTGAGTCCGAGGACCACGCAGAGCCATGGTTCTGTCTAACACTTGGCCTTTGAAGTAGTTAGTTTCCACATAGGCTTGAGTCCGAGGACCATGCAGTGCCTTGGTTCTGTCTAACACTTGGTCTTTGAAGTAGTTAGTTTCCCCAAAGGCCTGAGTCCGAGGACCATGCAGAGCCTTGGTTCGGTCTAACAGTTGGACTTTGAAGTAGTTAGTTTCCCCATAGGCCTGAGTCCGAGTACCATGCAGAGCTTTGGTTCTGTCTAACACTTGGTCTTTGAAGTAGTTAGTTTCCCCATAGGCCTGAGTCCGAGGACCATGCAAAGCCTTGGTTCTCTCTAACACTTGGTCTTTGAAGTAGTTAGTTTCCACATAAGCTTGAGTCCGGGGACGATGCAGAGCCTTGGTTCTATCTAACACTTGGTCTTTGAAGTAGTTAGTTTCCCCATAGGCCTGAGTCCGAGGACCAAGCAGAGCTTTGGTTCTGTCTAACACTTGGTTTTTGAAGCGGTTAGTTTCCCCATAGGCCTGAGTCCGGGGACCATGCAGAGCCTTGGTTCTGTCTAACACTTGGTCTTCTGAAGTGGTTAGTTTCCCCATTGGCCTGAGTCTGAGGACCATACAGTGCTTTGGTTCTGTCTAACACTTAGAATCCTCTGAAGTGGTTAGTTTCCCCATCGTCCTGAGTCCGAGGAACATGCGGAGTCTTGGTTCTGTCTAACACTTGGTCTTCTGAAGTGGTTAGTTTCCCCACTGGCCTAAGTCTGAGGACCTTACAATGCTTTGGTTCTGTCTAACACTTAGAATCCTCTGAAGTGGTTAGTTTTCCCATCGTCCTGAGTCCGAGGACCATGTGGAGCCTTGGTTCTGTCTAACACTTGGTCTTCTGAAGTAGTTAGTTTCCCCATAGGCCTGAGTCCGAGGACTATGTAGAGCCTTGGTTCTGTCTAACACGTCGTCTTTGAAGTAGTTAGTTTCCACATAGGCTTTAGTCCGAGGACCATGCAGTGCTTTAGTTCTATCTAACACTTGGTCTTTGAAGTAGTTAGTTTCCCCATAGTCCTAAGTCCGAGGACCATGCAGTGCCTTGGTTCTGTCTAACACTTGGTCTTTGAAGTAGTTAGTTTCCCCATAGGCCTGAGTCCGAGGACCATGCAGAGCCTTGGTTCTGTCTAACACTTGGTCTTTGAAGTAGTTGGTTTCCACATAGGGTTGAGTCCGAGGACTATGCAGTGCCTTGGTTCTGTCTAACACTTGGTCTTTGAAGTAGTTAGTTTACCCATAGGCCTGAGTCCGAGGACCATGCAGAGCCTTGGTTCTCTCTAACACTTGGTCTTTGAAGTAGTTAGTTTCCACATAGGCTTGAGTCCGAGGACCATGCAGAGCCTTGGTTCTGTCTAACACTTGGTCTTTGAAATAGTTAGTTTCCCCATAGGCCTTAGTCCGAGGACCATGCAGAGCTTTGGTTCTGTCTAACACTTGGTCTTTGAAGCGGTTAGTTTCCCCAAAGGCCTGAGTCCGAGGACCATGCAGAGCCTTGGTTCTGTCTAACACTTGGTCTTCTGAAGTGGTTAGTTTCCCCATTGGCCTGAGTCTGAGGACCATACAGTGCTTTGGTTCTGTCTAACACTTAGAATCCTCTAAAGTGGTTAGTTTCCCCATCGTCCTGAGTCCGAGGAACATGCGGAGCCTTGGTTCTGTCTAACACTTGGTCTTCTGAAGTGGTTAGTTTCCCCATTGGCCTGAGTCTGAGGACCATACAGTGCTTTGGTTCTGTCTAACACTTAGAATCCTCTAAAGTGGTTAGTTTCCCCATCTTCCTGAGTCCGAGGACCATGCGGAGCCTTGGTTCTGTCTAACACTTGGTCTTCTGAAGTGGTTAGTTTCCCCATAGGCTTGAGTCCGAGGACCATGTAGAGCCTTGGTTCTGTCTAACACTTGGTCTTTAAAGTAGTTAGTTTCCACATAGGCTTGAGTCCGAGGACCATGCAGTTCTTTGATTTTGTCTAACACTTGGTCTTTGAAGTAGTTAGTTTCCACATTGGCTTGAGTCCGAGGACCATGCAGAGCCTTGGTTCTGTCTAACACTTGGTCTTTGAAATAGTAGTTTCCCCATAGGCCTGAGTCCGAGGACCATGCAGAGCTTTGGTTCTGTCTAACACTTGGTCTTTGAAGCGGTTAGTTTCCCCATAGGCCTGAGTCCGGGGACCATGCAGAGCCTTGGTTCTGTCTAACACTTGGTCTTCTGAAGTGGTTAGTTTCCCCATTGTCCTGAGTCTGAGGACCATACAGTGCTTTGGTTCTGTCTAACACTTAGAATCCTCTGAAGTGGTTAGTTTCCCCATCGTCCTGAGTTCGAGGAACATGCGGAGCCTTGGTTCTGTCTTACACTTGGTCTTCTGAAGTGGTTAGTTTCCCCATTGGCCTGAGTTTGAGGACCATACAGTGCTTTGGTTCTGTCTAACACTTAGAATCCTCTGAAGTGGTTAGTTTCCCCATCGTCCTGAGTCCGAGGACCATGCGGAGCCCTGGTTCTGTCTAACACTTGGTCTTCTGAAGTGGTTAGTTTCCCCATAGGCTTGAGTCCGAGGACCATGTAGAGCCTTGGTTCTGTCTAACACTTG
Source organism: Quercus ilex subsp. ballota (assembly GCA_032727855.1). Taxonomy (NCBI): domain Eukaryota; kingdom Viridiplantae; phylum Streptophyta; class Magnoliopsida; order Fagales; family Fagaceae; genus Quercus; species Quercus ilex. The sequence continues at coordinate 10,951,344 of CM064910.1, read as the reverse complement.
GTCTTTGAAGTAGTTAGTTTCCACATAGGCTTGAGTCCGAGGACCATGCAGTTCTTTGGTTCTGTCTAACACTTGGTCTTTGAAGTAGTTAGTTTCCCCATATTCCTAAGTCCGAGGACCATGCAGTGTCTTGGGTCTATCTAACACTTGGTCTGTGAAGTAGTTAGTTTCCCCATAGGCTTGAGTCCGAAGACCATGCAGAGCCTTGGTTCTGTCTAACACTTGGTCTTCTGAAGTGGTTAGTTTGCCCATTGGCCTGAGTCTGAGGACCATACAGTGCTTTGGTTCTGTCTAACACTTAGAATCCTCCAAAGTGGTTAGTTTCCCCATCGTCCTGAGTCCGAGGACCATGCAGATCCTTGGACCTGTCTAACACTTGGTCTTCTGAAGTGGTTAGTTTCCCCATAGGCCTGAATCCGAGGACAATGCAGTGCCTTGGTTCTGTCTAACACTTGGTCTTTGAAGTAGTTAGTTTCCCTGTAGGCCTGAGTCCGAGGACCATGCAGTGCCTTGGTTCTGTCTATCACTTGGTCTTTGAAGTAGTTAGTTTCCCCATAGGCCTGAGTCCGACGACCATGCAGAGCTTTGGTTCTGTCTAACACTTGGCCTTTGAAGTAGTTAGTTTCCCCATAGGCCTGAGTCCGAGGACCATGCAGAGCTTTGGTTCTGTCTAACACTTGGTTTTTGAAGCGGTTGGTTTCCCCATAGGCCTGAGTCCGGGGACCTTGCAGTGCCTTGGTTCTGTCTAACACTTGGTCTTCTGAAGTGGTTAGTTTTCCCATTGGCCTGAGTCTGAGGACCATACAGTGCTTTGGTTCTGTCTAACACTTAGAATCCTCTGAAGTGGTTAGTTTCCCCATCGTCCTGAGTCTGAGGAACATGCGGAGCCTTGGTTCTGTCTAACACTTGATCTTCTGAAGTGGTTAGTTTCCCCATTGGCCTGCATCTGAGGACCATACATTGCTTTGGTTCTGTCTAACACTTAGAATCCTCTGAAGTGGTTAGTTTCCCCATCGTCCTGAGTCCGAGGACCATGCGGAGCCTTGGTTCTGTCTAACACTTGGTCTTCTGAAGTGGTTAGTTTCCCCATAGGCCTGAGTCCGAGGACCATGTAGGGCCTTGGTTCTGTCTAACACTTGGTCTTTGAAGTAGTTAGTTTCCACATAGGCTTGAGTCCGAGGACCATGCAGTGCTTTGGTTCTGTCTAACACTTGGTCTTTGAAGTAGTTAGTTTCCCCATAGTCCTAAGTCCGAGAACCATGCAGTGCCATGGTTCTGTCTAACACTTGGTCTTTGAAGTAGGTAGTTTCCCCATAGGCCTGAGTCCGAGGACCATGCAGAGCCTTAGTTCTGTCTAACACTTGGTCTTTGAAGTAGTTAGTTTCCACATAGGCTTGAGTCCGAGGACCATGCAGTGCCTTGGTTCTGTCTAACACTTGGTCTTTGAAGTAGTTAGTTTACCCATAGGCCTGAGTCCGAGGACCTTGCAGAGCCTTGGTTCTCTCTAACACTTGGTCTTTGAAGTTGTTAGTTTCCACATAGGCTTGAGTCCGAGGACCATGCAGAGTCTTGGTTCTGCCTAACACTCGGTCTTTGAAGTAGTTAGTTTCCCAACAGGCCTGAGTCCGAGGACCATGCAGAGCTTTGGTTCTGTCTAACACTTGGTCTTTGAAGCGGTTAGTTTCCCCATAGGCCTGAGTCCGGGAACCATGCAGAGCCTTGGTTCTGTCTAACACTTGGTCTTCTGAAGTGGTTAGTTTCCCCATTGGCCTGAGTCTGAGGACCATACAGTGCTTTGGTTCTGTCTAACACTTAGAATCCTCTGAAGTGGTTAGTTTCCACATCGTCCTGAGTCCGAGGACCATGCGGAGCCTTGGTTCTGTCTAACACTTGGTCTTCTGAAGTGGTTAGTTTCCCCATAGGCTTGAGTCCGAGGACCATATAGAGCCTTGGTTCCGTCTAACACTTGGTCTTTGAAGTAGTTAGTTTCCACATAGGCTTGTCTCCGAGGACCATGCAGTTCTTTGGTTCTGTCTAACACTTGGTCTTTGAAGTAGTTAGTTTCCCAATAGTCCTAAGTCCGAGGACCATGCAGTGCCTTGGGTCTGTCTAACACATGGTCTTTGAAGTAGTTAGTTTCCCCATAGGCCTGAGTCCGAGGACCATGCAGAGCCTTGGTTCTGTCTAACACTTGGTCTTCTGAAGTGGTTAATTTCCCCATTGGCCTGAGTCCGAGTACCATGCGGAGCCTTTGTTCTGTCTAACACTTGGTCTTCTGAAGTGGTTAGTTTCCCCATAGGCCTGAGTCCGAGGACCATGCAGAGCCTTGGTTCTGTCTAACACTTGGTCTTTGAAGTAGTTAGATTTCCCATAGGCCTGAGTCCGAGGACCATGCAGAGCCATGGTTCTGTCTAACACTTGGTCGTTGAAGTAGTTAGTTTCCACATAGGCTTGAGTCCGAGGACCATGCAGTGCCTTGGTTCTGTCTAACACTTGGTCTTTGAAGTAGTTAGTTTGCCCATAGGCCTGAGTCCGAGGACCATGTAGAGCCTTGGTACTGTCTAAAACTTGGTCTTCTAAAGTGGTTAATTTCCCCATAGGCCTGATTCCGAGGACCATGCAGAGCCTTGGTTCTGTCTAACACTTGGTCTTTGAAGTGGCCAGTTTCCCCATAGGCCTGAGTCCGAGGACCATGTAGAGCCTTGGTACTGTCTAACACATGGTCTTCTGAAGTACTTAGTTTCCCCATAGGCCTGTGTCTGAGGACCATGCAGAGCCTTGGTTCTGTCTAACACTTGGTCTTCTGAAGTGGCCAGTTTCCCAATAGGCCTGAGTCCGAGGACCATGCAGAGCCTTGGTTCTGTATAACACTTTGTATTCTGAAGTGGTTAGTTTCTCCATAGGCCTGAGTCCGAGGACCATGCACTGCCTTGGTTCTATCTAACACTTGGTCTCTGAAGTAGTTAGTTCCCCCATAGGCCTGAGTCCGAGGACCATGCAGAGCCTTGGTTCTGTCTAACACTCGGTCTTTGAAGTAGTTAGTTTCCCCATAGGCCTGAGTCCGAGGACCATGCAGAGCCTTGGTTCTGTCTAACATTTGGTCTTCTGAAGTGGTTAGTTTCCCCATTGGCCTGAGTCCGAGGACCATGCGGAGCCTTGGTTCTGTCTAACACTTGGTCTTCTGAATTAGTTAGTTTCCCCATAGGCCTGAGTCCGAGGACCATGCACTGCTTTGGTTCTGTCTAACACTTGGTCTCTGAAGTAGTTATTTTCCCCATAGGCCTAAGTCCGAGCACCATGCAGAGCCTTGGATCTGTCTAACACTTGGTCTTTGAATTAGTTAGTTTCCCCAAAGGCCTGAGTCCGAGGACCATGCAGAGCCTTGGTTCTGTCTAACACTTGTTCTTCTGAAGTGGTCAGTTTCCCAATAGGCCAGAGTCTGAGGACCATGCAGAGCCTTGGTTCTGTCTAACACTTGGTCTTTGAAGTGGCCAGTTTCCCCGTAGGCCTGAGTCCGAGGACCATGTAGAGCCTTGGTACTGTCTAACACTTGGTCTTCTAAAGTACTTAGTTTCCCCATAGGCCTGATTACGAGGACCATGCAGAGCCTTGGTTCTGTCTAACACTTGGTCTTTGAAGTGGCCAGTTTTCCCATAGGCCTGAGTCCGAGGACCATGTAGAGCCTTGGTACAGTCTAACACTTATTCTTCTAAAGTACTTAGTTTCCCCATAGGCCTGAGTCCGAGGATCATGCAGAGCCTTGGTTCTGTCTAACACTTGGTCTTCTGAAGTGACCAATTTTCCAATAGGCCTGAGTCCGAGGACCATGCAGAGCCTTGGTTCTGTATAACACTTGGTATTCTGAAGTGGTTAGTTTCCCCATAGGCCTGAGTCCGAAGACCATGCACTGCCTTGGTTCTGTCTAACACTTGGTCTCTGAAGTAGTTAGTTTCCCCATAGGCCTGAGTCCGAGGACCATGCAGGGCCTTGGTTCTGTCTAACACTTGGTCTTTGAAGTAGTTAGTTTCCCCATAGGCCTGAGTCCGAGGACCATGCAGTGCCTTGGTTCTTTCTAACACTTGGTCTTTGAAGTAGTAAGTTTCCCCATAGGCCTTAGTCCGAGGACCATGTAGAGCCTTGGTACTGTCTAACACTTGGTCTTCTAAAGTGGTTAGTTTCCCCATAGGCCTGAGTCCGAGGACCATGCAGAGCCTTGGTTCTGTCTAAGACTTGGTCTTTGAAGTGGCCAGTTTCCCCATAGGCCTGAGTCCGAGGACCATGTAGAGCCTTGGTACTGTCTAACACTTGGTCTTCTAAAGTACTTAGTTTCCCCATAGGCCTGAGTCCGAGGACCATGCAGAGCCTTGGTTCTGTCCAACACTTGGTCTTCTGAAGTGGCCAGTTTCCCAATAGGCTTGAGTCCGAGGACCATGCAGAGCCTTGGTTCTGTATAACACTTGGTATTCTGAAGTGGTTAGTTTCCCCATAGGCCTGAGTCCGAGGACCATGCACTGCCTTGGTTCTGTCTAACACTTGGTCTCTGAAGTAGTTAGTTCCCCCATAGGCCTGAGTCCGAGGACCATGCAGAGCCTTGGTTCTGTCTAACACTCGGTCTTTGAAGTTGTTAGTTTTCCCATAGGCCTGAGTCCGAGGACCATGCAGTGCCTTGGTTCTGTGTAACACTTGGTCTTTGAAGTGGCCAGTTTCCCCATAGGCCTGAGTCCGAGGACCATGTAGAGCCTTGGTACTGTCTAACACTTGGTCTTCTAAAGTAGTTAGTTTCCCCATAGGCCTGAGTCCGAGGACCATGCAGAGCCTTGGTTCTGTCTAACACTTGGTCTTTGAAGTGGCCAGTTTCCCCATAGGCCTGAGTCCGAGGACCATGTAGAGACTTGGCACTGTCTAACACTTAGTCTTCTAAAGTACTTAGTTTCCCCATAGGCCTGAGTCCGAGGACCATGCAGAGCCTTGGTTCTGTCTAACACTTGGTCTTCTGAAGTGGCCAGTTTCCCCATAGGCCTGAGTCCGAGGACCATGCAGTGCCTTGGTTCTGTCTAACACTTGGTATTCTGAAGTGGTTAGTTTCCCCATAGGCCTGAGTCCGAGGACCATGCACTGCTTTGGTTCTGTCCAACACTTGGTCTTTGAAGTAGTTAATTTCCCCATAGGCCTAAGTCCGAGCACCATGCAGAGCCATGGTTCTGTCTAACACTTGGTCTTTGAATTACTTAGTTTCCCCATAGGCCTGAGTCCTAGGACCATGCGGTGCCTTGGTTCTGTCTAACACTTGGTCTTTGAAGTAGTTAGTTTCCCCATAGGCCTTAGTCCGAGGACCATGTAGAGCCTTGGTACTGTCTAACACTTGGTCTTCTAAAGTGGTTAGTTTCCCCAAAGGCCTGAGTACGAGGACCATGCAGAGCCTTGGTTCTGTCTAACACTTGGTCTTTGAAGTGGCCAGTTTCCCCATAGGCCTGAGTCCGAGGACCATGTAGAGCCTTGGTACTGTCTAACACTTGGTCTTCTAAAGTACTTAGTTTCCCCATAGGCCTGAGTACGAGGACCATGCAGAGCCTTGGTTCTGTCTAACACTTGGTCTTTGAAGTGGCCCGTTTCCCCATAGGCCTGAGTCCGAGGACCATGTAGAGCCTTGGTACTGTCTAACACTTGGTCTTCTAAAGTACTTGGTTTCCCCATGGGCCTGAGTCCGAGGACCATGCAGAGCCTTGGTTCTGTCTAACAATTGTTCTTCTGAAGTGGCCAGTTTCGCAATAGGCCAGACTCCGAGGACCATGCAGAGCCTTGGTTCTGTCTAACACTTGGTATTCTGAAGTGGTTAGTTTCCCCGTAGGCCTGAGTCCGAGGACCATGCACTGCCTTGGTCCTGTCTAACACTTGGTCTCTGAAGTAGTTAGTTTCCCCATAGGCCTGAGTCCGAGGACCATGCAGAGCCTTGGTTCTGTCTAACACTTGGACTTTGAAGTAGTTAGTTTTCCCATAGGCCTGAGCCCGAGGACCATGCAAAGCCTTGGTTCTGTCTAGCACTTGGTCTTTGAAGTGGCCAGTTTCCCCATAGGCCTGAGTCCGAGGACCATGTAGAGCCTTGGTACTGTCTAACACTTGGTCTTCTAAAGTAGTTAGTTTCCGCATAGGCCTGAGTCCGAGGACCATGCAGAACCTTGGTTCTGTCTAACACTTGGTCTTTGAAGTGGCCCGTTTCCCCATAGGCCTGAGTCCGAGAACCATGCAGTGCCTTGGTTCTATCTAACACTTGGTCTTTGAAGTAGTTAGTTTCCCCATAGGCCTTAGTCCGAGGACCATGTAGAGCCTTGGTACTGTCTAACACTTGGTCTTCTAAAGTAGTTAGTTTCCCCATAGGCCTGAGTCCGAGGACCATGCAGAGCCTTGGTTCTGTCTAACCCTTGGTCTTTGAAGTGGCCAGTTTCCCCATAGGCCTGAGTCCGAGGACCATGTAGAGTCTTGGTACTGTCTAACACTTGGTTTTTGAAGTGGCCAGTTTTCCCATAGGCCTGAGTCCGAGAACCCTGGAGAGCCTTGGTTCTGTCTAACACTTGGTCTTTGAAGTAGTTAGTTTCCCCAAAGGCCTGAGTCCGAGTACCATGCAGTGTCTTGGTTCTTTCTAACACTTGGTCTTTGAAGTAGTTAGTTTCCCCATAGGCCTTAGTCTGCGGACCATGTAGAGACTTGGTACTGTCTAACACTTGGTCTTCTAAAGTAGTTAGTTTCCCCATAGGCCTGAGTCCGAGGACCATGCAGAGCCTTGGTTCTGTCTAACACTTGGTCTTTGAAGTGGCCAGTTTTCCCATAGGCCTGAGTCCGAGAACCCTGGAGAGCCTTGGTTCTGTCTAACACTTGGTCTTTGAAGTAGTTAGTTTCCCCAAAGGCCTGAGTCCGAGTACCATGCAGTGTCTTGGTTCTTTCTAACACTTGGTCTTTGAAGTAGTTAGTTTCCCCATAGGCCTTAGTCTGGGGACCATGTAGAGCCTTGGTACTGTCTAACACTTGGTCTTCTAAAGTAGTTAGTTTCCCCATAGGCCTGAGTCTGAGGACCATGCAGAGCCTTGGTTCTGTCTAACACTTGGTCTATGAAGTGGCCAGCTTCCCCATAGGCCTAAGTCCGAGGACCATGTAGAGCCTTGGTACTGTCTAACACTTGGTCTTCTAAAGTAGTTAGTTTCCCCATAGGCCTGAGTCCGAGGACCATGCAGAGGCTTGGTTCTGTCTAACACTTGGTCTTTGAAGTGGCCAATTTCCCCATTGGCCTGAGTCCGAGGACCATGTAGAGACTTGGCACTGTCTAACCATGCAGAGCCTTGGTTCTGTCTAACACTTGGTCTTTGAAGTGGCCAGTTTCCCCATAGGCCTAAGTCCGAGGACCATGTAGAGCCTTGGTTCTGTCTAACACTTGGTCTTCTGAAGTGGCCAGTTTCCCCATAGGCCTGAGTCCGAGGACCATGCAGTGCCTTGGTTCTGTCTAACACTTGGTATTCTGAAGTGGTTAGTTTCCCCATAGGCCTGAGTCCGAGGACCATACACTGCTTTGGTTCTGTCCAACACTTGGTCTTTGAAGTAGTTAATTTCCCCATAGGCCTAAGTCCGAGCACCATGCAGAGCCATGGTTCTGTCTAACACTTGGTCTTTGAATTACTTAGTTTCCCCATAGGCCTGAGTCCTAGGACCATGCGGTGCCTTGGTTCTGTCTAACACTTGGTCTTTGAAGTAGTTAGTTTCCCCATAGGCCTTAGTCCGAGGACCATGTAGAGCCTTGGTACTGTCTAACACTTGGTCTTCTAAAGTGGTTAGTTTCCCCATAGGCCTGAGTACGAGGACCATGCAGAGCCTTGGTTCTGTCTAACACTTGGTCTTTGAAGTGGCCAGTTTCCCCATAGGCCTGAGTCCGAGGACCATGTAGAGCCTTGGTACTGTCTAACACTTGGTCTTCTAAAGTACTTAGTTTCCCCATAGGCCTGAGTACGAGGACCATGCAGAGCCTTGGTTCTGTCTAACACTTGGTCTTTGAAGTGGCCCGTTTCCCCATAGGCCTGAGTCCGAGGACCATGTAGAGCCTTGGTACTGTCTAACACTTGGTCTTCTAAAGTACTTGGTTTCCCCATGGGCCTGAGTCCGAGGACCATGCAGAGCCTTGGTTCTGTCTAACAATTGTTCTTCTGAAGTGGCCAGTTTCGCAATAGGCCAGACTCCGAGGACCATGCAGAGCCTTGGTTCTGTCTAACACTTGGTATTCTGAAGTGGTTAGTTTCCCCGTAGGCCTGAGTCCGAGGACCATGCACTGCCTTGGTCCTGTCTAACACTTGGTCTCTGAAGTAGTTAGTTTCCCCATAGGCCTGAGTCCGAGGACCATACAGAGCCTTGGTTCTGTCTAACACTTGGACTTTGAAGTAGTTAGTTTTCCCATAGGCCTGAGCCCGAGGACCATGCAAAGCCTTGGTTCTGTCTAGCACTTGGTCTTTGAAGTGGCCAGTTTCCCCATAGGCCTGAGTCCGAGGACCATGTAGAGCCTTGGTACTGTCTAACACTTGGTCTTCTAAAGTAGTTAGTTTCCGCATAGGCCTGAGTCCGAGGACCATGCAGAACCTTGGTTCTGTCTAACACTTGGTCTTTGAAGTGGCCCGTTTCCCCATAGGCCTGAGTCCGAGAACCATGCAGTGCCTTGGTTCTATCTAACACTTGGTCTTTGAAGTAGTTAGTTTCCCCATAGGCCTTAGTCCGAGGACCATGTAGAGCCTTGGTACTGTCTAACACTTGGTCTTCTAAAGTAGTTAGTTTCCCCATAGGCCTGAGTCCGAGGACCATGCAGAGCCTTGGTTCTGTCTAACCCTTGGTCTTTGAAGTGGCCAGTTTCCCCATAGGCCTGAGTCCGAGGACCATGTAGAGTCTTGGTACTGTCTAACACTTGGTTTTTGAAGTGGCCAGTTTTCCCATAGGCCTGAGTCCGAGAACCCTGGAGAGCCTTGGTTCTGTCTAACACTTGGTCTTTGAAGTAGTTAGTTTCCCCAAAGGCCTGAGTCCGAGTACCATGCAGTGTCTTGGTTCTTTCTAACACTTGGTCTTTGAAGTAGTTAGTTTCCCCATAGGCCTTAGTCTGCGGACCATGTAGAGACTTGGTACTGTCTAACACTTGGTCTTCTAAAGTAGTTAGTTTCCCCATAGGCCTGAGTCCGAGGACCATGCAGAGCCTTGGTTCTGTCTAACACTTGGTCTTTGAAGTGGCCAGTTTTCCCATAGGCCTGAGTCCGAGAACCCTGGAGAGCCTTGGTTCTGTCTAACACTTGGTCTTTGAAGTAGTTAGTTTCCCCAAAGGCCTGAGTCCGAGTACCATGCAGTGTCTTGGTTCTTTCTAACACTTGGTCTTTGAAGTAGTTAGTTTCCCCATAGGCCTTAGTCTGGGGACCATGTAGAGCCTTGGTACTGTCTAACACTTGGTCTTCTAAAGTAGTTAGTTTCCCCATAGGCCTGAGTCTGAGGACCATGCAGAGCCTTGGTTCTGTCTAACACTTGGTCTATGAAGTGGCCAGCTTCCCCATAGGCCTAAGTCCGAGGACCATGTAGAGCCTTGGTACTGTCTAACACTTGGTCTTCTAAAGTAGTTAGTTTCCCCATAGGCCTGAGTCCGAGGACCATGCAGAGGCTTGGTTCTGTCTAACACTTGGTCTTTGAAGTGGCCAATTTCCCCATTGGCCTGAGTCCGAGGACCATGTAGAGACTTGGCACTGTCTAACCATGCAGAGCCTTGGTTCTGTCTAACACTTGGTCTTTGAAGTGGCCAGTTTCCCCATAGGCCTAAGTCCGAGGACCATGTAGAGCCTTGGTACTGTCTAACACTTGGTCTTCTAAAGTAGTTAGTTTCCCCATAGGCTTGAGTCCGAGGACCATGCAGAGCCTTGGTTCTGTCTAACACTTGGTCTTTGAAGTGGCCAGTTTCCCCACAGGTCAGAGTCCGAGGACTTTGTAGAGACTTGGCACTGTCTAACACTTAGTCTTCTAAAGTACTTAGTTTCCCCATAGGCCTGAGTCCGAGGACCATGCAGAGCCTTGGTTCTGTCTAACACTTGGTCTTGTGAAGTGGTTAGTTTCCCTAAAGGCCTGAGTCCGAGGACCATGCAGAGCCTTGGTTCTTTCTAACACTTGGTCTTTGAAGTAGTTAGTTTCCCCATAGGCCTGAGTCCGAGGGCCATGTAGAGCCTTGGTTCTGTCTAATACTTGGTCTTCTGAAGTGGCCAGTTTCCCCATAGGCCTGAGTCTGAGGACCATGCAGTGCCTTGGTTCTGTCTAACACTTGGTCTTTGAAGTAGTTAGTTTCCCAATAGGCCTGATTCCGAGGACCATGCAGAGCCTTGGTTCTGTCTAACACTTGGTCTTTGAAGTAGTTAGTTTCCCAATAGGTCTGAGTCCGAGGACCATGCAGAGCCTTGGTTCTGTCTAACACTTGGTCTTCTGAAGTGGTTTGTTTCCCCATAGGCCTGAGTCCGAGGACCATGCACTTACTTGGTTCTGTCTAACACTTGGTCTCTGAAGTAGTAAGTTTCCCCATAGGCCTGGGTCCGAGGACGATGCAGAGCCTTGGTTCTGTCTAACACTTGGTCTTTGAAGTAGTTAGTTTCCCCATAGGCCTGAGTCCGAGGACCATGCAGTGCCTTGGTTCTGTCTAACACTTGGTCTTTGAAGTAGTTAGTTTCCTCATAGGCCTTAGTCTGAGGACCATGTAGAGCCTTGGTACTGTCTACCACTTGGTCTTCTAAAGTAGTTAGTTTCCCCATTGGCCTGAGTCCGAGGACCATGCAGAGCCTTGGTTCTGTCTAACACTTGGTCTTTGAATTAGTTAGTTTCCCCATAGGCCTGAGTCCGAGGACCATGCAAGGTCTTGGTTCTGTCTAACACTTGGTCTTTGAATTAGTTAGTTTCCCCATAGGCCTGAGTCCGAGGACCATGCAGAGCCTTGGTTCTGTCTAACACTTGGTCTTCTAAAGTGGCTAGTTTCCCCATAGGGCTGAGTCCAAGGACCATGCAGTGCCTTGGTTCTTTCTAACACTTGGTCTTTGAAGTAGTTAGTTTCCCAATAGGCCTGAGTCCGAGGACCATGCAGAGTATTGGTTCTGTCTAACACTTGGTCTTCTGAAGTGGTTAGTTTCCCCATAGGCCTGAGTCCGAGGACCATGTAGAGCCTTGGTTCTATCTAACACTTGGTCTTTGAAGTAGTTAGTTTCCCCATAGGCCTGAGTCCGAGGACCATGCAGTGCCTTGGTTTTGTCTAACACTTGGTCTTTGAAGTAATTAGTTTCCCCTTAGGCCTGAGTCCGAGGACCATGCAGAGCATTAGTTCTGTCTAACACTTGGTCTTCTGAAGTGGTTAGTTTCCCCATAGGCCTGAGTCCGAGGACCATGCAGAGCCTTGGTTCTATCTAACACTTGGTCTTTGAAGTAGTTAGTTTCCCCATAGGCCTGAGTCCGAGGACCATGCAGAGCCTTGGTTCTGTCTAACACTTGGTCTTTGAAGTAGTTAGTTTCCCCATAGGCCTGAGTCCGAGGACCATGCAGTGACTTGGTTCTGTCTAACACTTTCATTTCTCTGTAAGTAGGTGTTTGTCCTCGGACTGCTTTACTGGAGACGATTCCTCCTTCGGACGGATTATGATCTTACACGTGGCGTTGATCTCGCCTCCAGCTCGAGCCCCCATCTTTTTTATTTGCGAAGCGTCCTTTGGCCGTTCGTGTTCCGCGCCTGACGCTTCGGTGCGCGAGACGCGCCTTCATTAATAGCCTCGTAAATCAACATAAGTCCAACGGTCTGCGGCCCCCTTGGAATCTGGCAGCTTCATTATTATCCAACGCTTCGGTAACGCTCTTTTCGAATTCTACGCGAATTAATTCTCACCAACCCTCATCCTCTATATAAGGCTTTCCGGGGGGATGGTTTCTCCATACTCCAAGAACCTCCCAACATAAACAGGAAGAACACACCCTTTCAGCTCCCCAAGCCCCTTTAAAAACCCCGCCGGAATTGCGACCGGAGTTAGGAGATATGGGGCGGCTTTGGACGGGAGTGAGGACATCCGTGCCAAGAGCCGTTGTGGCCGCGGCCCCCACTGGGCCTCCGGTGCGGCAAAGTCTAGGCGTAACCCCGATGGCGCCATGCACGGTGGCCCGGAGGGATGTCGTTGAAGTACCTAACGTCTCTCCCCGGAGCGCACCCCCGACGGAGGAGACATACGAACTCACATCATGGACGGCGCTCAAGTGTTGCCGTCACCAACGGCCAACACTCGTGGGGGTTGGAGAGGATCAAGGAAACATCACGGGGGAGGGCGTCCTGAAGCCCCTGTATCTGCTCCTCACTTTGTTCAAGCTCCGTCGCTCCGAGAAAGGAGTTGTTGGTGGCCTTGAAACAAGCTAGCCCCAGCCTCCTTCTGCCCGCTTACTGTCAAGCTCTCCCATTCTCTTGATGCCAGTAAGGGTACGGGTTGACACTTCCCTCTAGCTAGATCTAGGACGGGTCCGCCTGGGCCTCTGATTGTAGGACTAGCTGGTCGGAACAGTTGTAAAACACGTCTGCCTGAGCCTCTGATTGTAATTTGTAACTTTTCCTTTTATGAAATAATATCAAACTTTCTTTCTTTGCTGTTGAATCTTCTGTCTTTAGCTTTAATTTTTCTACAGTGTTTGTTTGATAGTTCTTTTTTTTTTTTTTTTTTTTTTCTTTTTGCTTCACCACCGATCTTCCGTAGAATGGTTATTTAGAACAGTCGCCTGTTGCGTTGGCCGGCGCACTAATCCTTCCCACAGACAGCGCCAATTGTAGGGTCTGCTTTTTGGTTGCCCAGAACCCGAAGGATATGGGTCAAAGGCCCATCGAACCCACAACAATGAATTTGTAGAGAGTGGATCGAAGGTTTAGGCGCTGGCCGGCGTTCACGAAGCGTGAACTCCTTTCTCCTTTATTGAAAAATACTTAGAACAATTTATAACTGGGGGATGCTCCTTGGCCCACGGCCGAGGAGGTTTTTTCCTCTTTTTCTTTCTTTTTTCGCCTCCCCCCCTTCAGGAGGGAATCCCTTACATTATATACCCTTTACCCAACCAATCCTAACCCTACACTTGTTGAGCGATCTGGACGTTACTCAGGTGCTTGTCCCATCAGGGAGTCGCGGCAACCAAGGCGACGCTGGTGCGGGGTCCTTTCCTCATTAATGCGGCCAGGGCGGTAGTCAGGTACATTTAATGTGGAGGTGACTGCTTGTTATGAGCCTGTCCCTCAAGTTCTCGGACGTCCGATGATGGGGTCGTCCTCGGATTTAGGGTGACTTCTCGGCTCGGGCTTTCGGCCCAGGAACGAAGTGGACTGGGCCGTAGGATTCTTTGGCCCCACAGAACTTATGGTTATTTGAATTATGAGAATTACTGTCCATATATAGGAACAAGATGATTGGTAGAGATCATGAAAATTGAACAACTATTTTTTATTGTATTTATTGTCAAAATTTTAGTATGAAAACCAAATTCATTTTTGGTTTTCTATTTATATTGGTTACATTAGTTGGTTTAAATAATACACATGTTTTAAATTATACAAGAAATGTTATAAAAATACACATGGTTTCCTATCCTTTCTAGGAACCATTCTTTCTATATAGTCAAAAATAGGGGTGACAATTTTTATCTATATCCGTAAACTCACCTATTACCCGCCTAATTTAGATAAGTCTTGACTCAAAAGTGAAAAATGAAAATGACAAAAGCTATACTTACACATTTCATCAGTTTTCACTTTTCACGCCTCTAAATTTCCACAGCTGGAGACGACTTGACTTATAATTTGGATTTAAAACGACGTCGAGAGGCTATGTTTCTATCATTTCTAGGAACCGTTCTTTCTATGTAGTCAAAAGTCATCACAAAATGAAATCATGAAAACGTGTGGTTGACACATTCTGTTCACAAGGCCCTTCTTTCTATATAGTCAAAAGTGAAAAATGAAAATGACAAAAGCTATACTTTCACATTTCATCAGTCATCACAAAATGAAATCATGAAAACGTGTCGTAGACACGTTCTGTCCGCAAGGCCCCCCAATGCTGTGCTTATGATTGATGTTTGAGACTCTGAAATTGCCTACAGAAACTCGAATTCAATTTTATATTTGCACGTGCATATCAAACTTTGACAACTGAGCATGGCACTATCTATTTAAAATATTGGAACTCTAAAACTACCATTGTATCTATAGTAACATAGTTATATATATATATATATATATACTAATATAAAAATGAAATTAAATTTCGTTAACCAAAAGAAACATAAATGTAACAGATACAAAATGTTCATCACTCTGAAAATACACCTAAAAGATACAAAGCAAGAAACTTGATAACTATTGGAATCCACCAAAAGGCTACAAAAAAAAAAAATTCTGATTGATTTGGAACAATCTCTTACGCATGAGTAATGACATTGACAACTTACATTTTCTAGACATAAACATCTAATTAAAATCAAATATTCAAAACTGTTAGGACATATATGTTTTAACTTGTTTAAGAACATATGTCACTTAGTTATGTAAATTGGCTAATCCTTTGACAAAACGCACTCTTCTTGTAATTGGGTAGTTCTAGGTGTTTTTAATACTTCAAGAAACAATGTTTCAAGGTCAAGTGTTGAAGTCATCAAATCTGTCCAAGAGAAAGCAAGCCGAAGTGCAAAGTTTTTAAAACTCGACACCTCTCGACAGCTACCTCGACACCTGCTATCTGTCGAGATTTAAAAAGTCAGATTTCCAATTTGATTTTCTGGGGATCCGTGAATATGTTTTTGGGCCTTCTTTTCTTCTAACCCTAAACATATAAAAGGATTATTTTAAGAGCCGTTTTGGGTGACACAAGTTGCATTATCATTGAGCAATCTCTGTTTAAGCAAATTGTGATCAACAGACGAAGTTCTTGACCTAGTTCATCTTCTCTCTAGAAGTTGCTGTGTATTTGCACCATAGGGTTTTGTAACCAAGTATCTTCCTGATCTTCATTGTGTATGATGAACTGAAGAACTTTGCAGCCAACCATTCTTCCTCAGTTGGTGTTCTGAAGTCGCGTACTTGGATCCGCGCATTGGTTAGTCACGTACTTGGGAGCCGTGTATCAAAGGTGGAGACTGTCACTACAGATTAAGTCCAATTGGGTATTGGGGTAAGGGTTCAACTGTAGGTTGGTAAGGTACTTGGGATTCCTTTACTTGTAACCGCTTGATTTGATAATAGTGGAGTTTCGGGAGTGGTGACCTGAAAATCAGCCGGTGGGGTTTTTGCCATTAGAGTTTTCCCCATTCGTAAACAAATCACCGTGTTATTTATTTTCCACTGCATATTTAGTTGATTGGTGATTTGTTTGTACTTCCATAAAATTGCATGATTAATTGATTAATTAATTACTTGGCTAAATTAATTAATTAGGGTTAATCACAAGGGGTCATTCAGATTGTGACTTATCAAGTGATATCAGAGCAGGCACACTCTGATTAGGATTTAATCTTTGCTGTGTTGATCCATTGACCCCTGTTTGTCATGGATAGAGGACAATCTTTAATTATACCTCCTTTATTTGATGGCACTAACTATGCATACTGGAAAGTACGCATGAGAGTTTTCTTGCAGTCTTTAGATGAAAAAGTGTGGCAAGTTGTAGAGATTGGCTGGACTAAGCCAACAGAAGATCCGGCCAATTGGGATGATGCTAAGATCAAGGCGGCTAACTTCAACAGCAGAGCGTTAAATGCCCTATTTAGCGCAGTCACAAATGAGGAGTTCAAAAAGATATCCTCAACTGAAACTGCTAAGGAGGCTTGGACCATCCTCCAGACTACCTATGAAGGCACAAAGGCTGTCAAAGACTCAAAGCTTCAGAGGCTCACTACAAGCTTTGAAGAAATTAAGATGGAGGAGGACGAGTCATTTGATGAGTTCTATGCCAAGCTCAAGGATATAGTGAACTCAGCCTTCAATCTTGGGGAAACCATCCCTGAACCCAAGATTGTAAGGAAAGTGCTCAGATCTCTACCTGAGAGATTCCATGCCAAGATTACGGCGATAGAAGAATCAAAGGACATTGACAAGATTCCTTTGATTGAGCTGGTAGGAAACTTGCAAACCTATGAGATAGGATTATCTAGGATTGGCAAGTCAAGTAAAGGTAAAAGCATGGCCTTGAAGGCAAAGAACAGTGATACAAATGAGTCTTCAGATGATGAAGATTCTAAGATGAAGTCCTACATCACTCGGCAGTTCAAGAAGTTTATGAAGAATGCAAATGGAAAGAGCTTCGACAAGGACCGAAGGCAGTTCAGTTCTTCACAGTCTAAAAGCCAAGACAAAGGGAAGAAGGATGCTAAGGATGGAAGTCAGTACACTGTTCCTGCAGGACCAAAGTGCTTTGGATGTCATGGGTTCGGACACATGAAACATGAGTGTCCTACATATCTCAAGAGCATTGGGAAAAGCAAGGCACTTGCTGCAACTCTAAGTGACACTAAGCCTGAAGATGATTCCGACAATGAGGATGACGGAATCTTAAATGCCTTCACCGCCACAGTCAATCCTACTGAAGGGATTGTTGAAGAAGTGGATGAAGAAGAAGAACTGGTGGAATCAAAATTTGAGAAAATGGATGATCAAGATGATATCCATTTAGCCTATGAGAAGCTTTATAAGCTTTCTGAAAAGTATGAGAAATTATACAGGCTGGCCACCAAGAAGCTCAGTGATGTGGAACTTGATCGTGAAGAGTTGTCCACAAAGTTTGTTGAGGCAAATCAAACTATTGGAGCACTGAGATTTGAAAACACCTTTTTGGCTGAGAAGACCAAGAAGCTTGAAGCAGAGCTGTTTCAAGTCAGAGCTTAACTAGAGACGACTTCAAGTGCTAAGCTTGATGAGATGCTTAGCAATCAGAAATCTGCTTCAGGTCGAACTGGTTTGGGGTATGGTATTTCTTTCTCAAATACTGCTTCTACTAGCAATACTGTTTTTGTTCCTCCTGCTAATAATACTGAAATTGAGAATACTGATATCAAAACTGAATTAGCTAGTGAGAACTTAGACAAGGGTAAATCTATCTTAGGAGCACCCCCTAAGCAAGATAAGAAAGATGATAAAAACTCTAGGGCTAAGAAGGCTAACTCCCAAAATCCTAAACAAAAGAAGCAGCATCTCTGTCATCATTGTGGAGCTGCCGGTCATACTAGACCAAATTGCTATAAGTGGTTAGCCACTCAACAGAGCAATGGCGTGATAGCATCTGGAAACCATAATCAGCTTCAATCCTCTCTTGCTCCTCTTGGAGATCTTCTGAAAGCCCTCATGTTCCTTTCGAACTTGAACGGGTTAAATTCTTCCCCCTCACCGCCGGTTCAAGGATTCAATCAAAGGAAAGGCTCTTCCAAGGTGTGGAAGAAAAAGGACTTTAAGTGATTTCATCACTTTCTTTTTCCTTTTTGTGTTTCTGTGTTTTGCATTACTTGTGTGTTATGTTTTTCTGCTGAGTCAGTCTAGTTTTTGCATTATTTTTGTTTTACATGTTTTGTGTGTTTACTTTCAGTTCTGTTTATTTTGTTTTTGATTTAAAAAAAAAAATTGAAAAATCAGAAAAATACAAAAACAGTGTGTGTTGTGTGTACTTTGGTACTTGTGTACCTTGGATGGCCAATGAAACAAAGTTTTCTAAACTTTGTATCTCTTGTAGCTTAGATGAGCATCTCTATGCACAACTAAGCAAGTGAGATTTGTGGCTTTTGTTTGTGATGAGTAAAATTAGGTTATCTCTTAAAACTTAACACTCATATCACTCTTTTTGACGTGTAGGACTAGAAAATCCTAAGAGAAAGGCATAAATAACCATCTCACCACTGTTGCCCGCCAATCATAATATGACACCTGTATGCTTCGGCATAGCAAAAGTGCAGTGTCAAATGCTTAACATCTTGGGTATTTCTTTTCTCTCTTTTATATACCCATGTATGATATGCTAAAATAAAAGAAAATATGCAAAGAAAATAAAAAGCAAAAAGATTAAAAATGCTTAAATATGGTTGCAAGCGTGTATTCTAGGAGATGTGGGAGTTATAGGATGTACCTCGAAGGTGATAGTCCCCATCAAACAGTTATGATTGTGTGTGAGTTAAAAGTTATTTTCTCATATCTCAGATCGTCATAACATCTATACACATATGCAATCTTGCGATGTTTTTTCACACACAACACGCAATATTCTTTGCTACTTTTGATACATGTGCAGGTACAATGTGATTTGGCCATCACAAAGGTTTTACATGTGCTAATGTATGCTCACTAAACTATCATAACTTATTTTTGAAATATAAAATTGGTTAGACTTGTTTAGTGTGTGTGTGTGTTTTGCATGATCCTTGTGCTTATTTTCTTGTTGAGAGATGTTTTTGAGAGGTTTAAATGTTGAGTGGATCTTTGGTAGAGATGTGTGTTGGATTGCATTCATGTCTGTGTTTTTCCCTTCTCGAAAAACTGCCTTTTTCTGCTGGCTCGACACCTCCCTCGACACCTCCTCGATACCTGGTCATCTGTCGAGCTTCTCAAGTTGTTTCTTATCGCAATCTCGACACCTCCTCGACACCTGATGGATCGATCGAGAAAGTCTCTGTCCTCTCGATAGATTCTCGACACCTGTTGGATCGATCGAGATTCACTTATGCTGTTTGAGTCTTCTTTCTCGACACCTGTCTCGATACCTTGTGGATCGATCGAGATTTCTTCTGTCTCCTCGATACCTTCTCGACACCTTCGCGATCGATCGAGCTTCTCGTATCTGAATCTCTCCTTGCATCTCGATACCTCTCGATACCTTCATCTGTCGAAGGCATTTTCCTTGATACCTTCCTCGACAGATTCCTCGATACCTCTCGACACCTCAGCTGTCAAGAATTACTGAGGTGCCTATTTAAGGGCAGATCGCGATTTTCACTCATTTCTCTCGATCTGTCCGTGGCTTTTCATCTCCCAAACTTGATTTTCTCACTCAAATCTTCAACCCCACTTGGATCTTGCTCATTCCTTGCTTCAATCACTTGGTGAGATCTCTTGTCTCTTCCTTTTTCATGCATTTCATGTTTTGAAAACCTAGTTTTTGGGATTTTTCATAAAAATTTGGGGTTTTTCAAAATTGTTGAGTTTTTATTGAAATTTTGGGTTGGGTTTGTACTTAGATGAATTCAAAATGTCATACATTGCATTTCATTTGCATTATAATGATATTTACATGCATTTAGATGTGTGCTTTATGTTTGTGTGCTGCTAGGATTGGATTGGGCTGAGCCCATGAAGTTTTTTCCTTTGCATGTCACATGCTCATGCATTCCCATGCATACGTACTTGTTGTTCAACATATTTGATATATTTGAACTGTGTTGGGACTTTTCTGAGTGTCTCTCTCTCTCTTTCTCTCATTCTTTTACGTTAGTAGTGTCTATGGCACCCAAACGTAAATCCACTCCTGCTCGGAACCCTCTGCGTTCTGGAGCTTCTACTTCTTCAGATACTACTCCCTTTAATATTCGGTTCCGTGATGGAGATGCTCATAAGGCATTTTCGGAGAACTTTTCTAAACGAGGTGTTCATTCGGAACGCCAAGTTATTCTGGCGGACTTCGCCGATACTGACCTTCCCTCTGTCATTAACAGTAGGGGATGGGGGTCACTGTGTGACATCCCAGTCACTTGCCCTCTCGTGCTGATACAGGAGTTCTACTCCAACATGCACGGGATTGATCTTTCAGTACCTCATTTTGTCACTCGCGTTCGAGGTATGCGCATTCCTGTCACACCGCAACTTGTTGCGGATGTGCTTAGGGTACCTAGGATAGAGTTTCCAGATTACCCCTCTTGTGAGCGTCTGAGGACTGTGTCCAAAGATGAGCTCATTTCTGCTTTTTGTGAGCGCCCCGCTGATTGTGGTGAGCATCAGTTCACATCATGTAGGCCTTTTGCTAAAGGTCCTAGATTCATTAACATGGTGATGACTTTTGTTCTCCATCCTCTTTCTCAATATAACTCTATCACAGAGCCTCGTGCTCGATTTTTGCTTTCTCTACTTGAGCATCTTACCATAGACTTCCCTTCTCACTTCATCCGGTCTATCATAGAGGTTTATCTTGATTCGGCGTCTCGTGATAAGCTCATCTTTCCTTCTGCTATCACGCGGATTCTACGCCATTTTTCCGTTCCCTTTCCTGTGTCCGACCACTTCACACACATATCTGCCATAGATGCCGCTACCGTAAAACGTAGTGAGGCGTAGTTCAGGTCGAGACAGCCAGGTGCCACTCCTCCCTCCTGTTCAGCGCCATCTAGATTAGCTCCATCTACATCTGCTCCTTCTTCCTCTTCGAGCGATGTATCCCTTGGTGATATCATGGCGCAGCTGCAGCGCATGGACACTCGTCTTGATACACTCTCTGCTGAGTTGTATCAGGTGAATGTTCGTGTGGGTCGTATTGCACGACGGCAGGCGATCATGGGTGGATTTGCTCCAGAGGCTACTCCTTCACCATCTACTCCAGCAGCGTCAGATTCTGAGGATGATGATGATGATGATGATGATGATGATGGGGATGCTAGCTCTGCCGATGAGATGTCTACATGACACTCTACCCTTTGTCACTCGTGACAAAAAGGGGGAGTAGTTTTGGTCTATGAAAGTAGTCATCTTAGGGGGAGAGTTAGTATAGGACATTTTTGATAGGGGGAGTGTTGTCATTTTTTTTTAGGGATGTAGTGAGGCTATATGTATTTTTTTCTTATCTCTTAGATACATTGGTCTTGTATATAAGGTCCTTTGACCATTTTTACATACATTGTACTTATCTTATCTCTTATATATGTTGATGTATGTTTCTTTCACCTCTCTCTTCATGTGTTGTTTCTTTTCTATCTTTATACACATGTTCTTTATACTTGTATGCAATCTATTTATTTCTGTTTCACACAAGATGCCTTGATGAGTTTTGTTTAAAGTGTTTCAGAAATACAGGTTGTCAAAGTCTACTTATCATAAGCTCTCTTCTTGCAAAATTTTTCAAGAGTTTGTGTTAGGATAGATTTTATTGTAATCAACAAGTGAATATGAGTTGAGTGATTTATGACTTCTCTCATATGCTCATTTGTTTGTTGTGGTTTTGTCACGGATTGCCAAAGGGGGAGATTGTTAGGACATATATGTTTTAACTTGTTTAAGAACATATGTCACTTAGTTATGTAAATTGGCTAATCGTTTGACAAAACGCACTCTGCTTGTAATTGGGTAGTTCTAGGTGTTTTTAATACTTCAAGAAACAATGTTTCAAGGTCAAGTGTTGAAGTCATCAAATCTGTCCAAGAGAAAGCAAGCTGAAGTGCAAAGTTTTTAAAGCTCGACACCTCTCGACAGCTACCTCGACACCTGCTATCTGTCGAGATTTAAAAAGTCAGATTTCCAATCTGATTTTCTTGGGATCCGTGAATATGTTTTTGGGCCTTCTTTTCTTCTAACCCTAAACATATAAAAGGATTATTTTAAGAGCCGTTTTGGGTGACACAAGTTGCATTATCATTGAGCAATCTCTGTTTAAGCAAATTGTGATCAACAGACGAAGTTCTTGACCTAGTTCATCTTCTCTCTAGAAGTTGCTGTGTATTTGCACCATAGGGTTTTGTAACCAAGCATCTTCCTGATCTTCATTGTGTATGATGAGCTGAAGAACTTTGCAGCCAACCATTCTTCCTCAGTTGGTGTTCTGAAGTCGCGTACTTGGATCCGCGCATTGGTTAGTCACGTACTTGGGAGCCGTGCATCAAAGGTGGAGACTGTCACTACAGATTAAGTCCAATTGGGTATTGGGGTAAGGGTTCAACTGTAGGTTGGTAAGGTACTTGGGATTCCTTTACTTGTAACCGCTTGATTTGATAATAGTGGAGTTTCGGGAGTGGTGACCTGAAAATCACTCGGTGGGGTTTTTGCCATTAGGGTTTTCCCCATTCGTAAACAAATCACCGTGTTATTTATTTTCCGCTGCATATTTAGTTGATTGGTGATTTGTTTGTGCTTCCATAAAATTGCATGATTAATTGATTAATTAATTACTTGGCTAAATTAATTAATTAGGGTTAATCACAAGGGGTCATTCAGATTGTGACCTATCAAAAACACAACTAACAATGTGACCAACTAATTAAGACTCAAGAAATGGATAGAACACTTTGGAAACCAAAAAGTGATGCCGAGAATATTACAAATTTTATTTCATATACATTACAACTTAATGTGTAATCAATCATGTGAATTTAAATTAGCTCAACTAGTAAAGTTTCTCGACGACGAATAAAAAATTTGAGATTTGAACTCCGTGTAAACCAAAAAACATGTTAGTGTCTGTTAAGGCTCTAGTACAATGCAACATTTGCTATGATCACTGTGTGCAGTGGATACCTGTACAAAGTTAATTGTTAGTTGGATAGGACATGCATTAGGGTGTTGTATAGTGTTAATTAGGCTTCTGTATTGTAATGTGTTGTACTTCTTAGTTAGTTATTGTTGTTCTTGCAGCCAACTACAGTAAGTGTAGTAATTTTGTAGAGTATAAGACTGAATTAATTATAATATGAGATTCATTGATTAAGAATATACTTAATTCTCGTTGAGATATGATTTAAATCATTTTTATGTACATTGATGGGACAAAAAATCCAACCGCATTATCATGAACCTTTAAGAGTCAAGTCCTAGTTAATGAGAATATTTATGTTGGAATATCTGGTTAGTGAAAGTGTATTTACATTAACGGTTAAATAAAAAACCCACACAAGACAAAATAATTAGTATAAGCACTTTTATGTGGCCAAAAGAGAAATTGAAAAACAGGCAGTTTCACATTTCAGAAAATGAAATCATGAAAACTTTTCGATCGGTGTCACGCTTAGACAAAGGCGTAGTCCACAAAGCATTGGAACTTAGATAAGTGGCAGAACCACTAATTCATTTATAGAGTAGTGTTTATTTCACACAATTATACATGAAGTACATACTATTGATGCCAAAAATCACCAATTGGGTTACTCGTCCAAATCAGGAGGTCTGGAAGGTCTTTTAGGATTCTGTGAGAAAACAAACGCTGATCAAAGAGACCATTGGGTTGTTTTCGGTGGGGAGCCTCATATGCTTAAGTTAGTTTTAATCTCTGTATTTTGTATGTAGATAATATTTTGTTGTTTTTTACTCATGCCCAAGAAAATGAGGTAGATTGTCGCTTTTATAAGTGGCTTGGGTAGCTATTGTGCTCATAAATGTCTTCCTTTACATATATAATTGTAGGTGGTTATTTTCCTGAGCGTAACTACCTCTGTTTTGATGAGAGTTTAAGGTTGATAAGTAATGGTCGTTATTTAATGTGTTATATGTTAGAGCACAATCAGATGTTAAATTAACTTGAGAAATGTGAAAATGGGAAATACAACTTTTAATAAATAAATAAATCTATTTTTTGAAAAAGTAAAACCAAAGGAACCCTCGCTGTATGCATGTAAGAATCAGCCTGTGCACGCAGGCACGGTCTTGCGCACGCATGACAGATTCCAGAAACATAAATAAGGCAAGTTTTCTGCATTAATGCTGAGATTTGGAATAAATCCCACATCATTTGGGAGTCATTCCAAACCCTGATTTTCACAATATAAGTAGCTTTACATGGTATATTTTCAAAACACACAGAACTCCCACGGAAAACACTAATATTCACTAGAAATAGTGAATTAAAGAGGGATTTTTTTTCACAAAACATCCTCAAGTCAATTATTTATTTATTTATTATTATTATAGCCTTTTCTGGCCTTGATCTTTGAGTTTAAGATTACTAATAACCTTTTTATTGAATTATGAATAGATTTAACTAGGGGGAACGGTAAAAAATCAAACCTGAAGAGCTTTTGTTCGAGGTATCTAGTTTAAACTTTGCTTTTTCTTTTCTTTTCTTTTTGCACTTTAATCTACCTGTTTGCTTTAGTTTCTTTGTTGTAATATGTTTTAATATGTTTATATAGCTTAAGTTTATGTAGTTGTATGTTTTAAAAGCATGTTAGGTTGTTAGAATTCGTGTTTTGAAACCTTGCTCTGCCTGCTATGTTTCTAGGGTTTCTAGGCAGAAACCCACATACGCATAATCTTGCCTACACATGCAAGGTTGTTTATGCGTTCGCATGAACTAGCCCAGAAACCTTAATTTTACTTTATCTGTTTTTGTTTCTATTTTCACATGTAATACTTCTGTTTAGACCCTTTTTCATGTTTTTATGGTTTTAAATTTCTGTTTCACATGTTTAATTGTTTGTTTGTCTTTCGCATGTTAGAATTAGGGTCTATCTTGTGTCTTCTTTGCTTTGATGCCATGAACACGCATTCACATGTTCATGCATAATGCCATAGTTGCTGAGTTGTTGCCAGGTAAGTAAAGTAAGTCATGCATTCTTATGTACATGCATGTATTTGTTCTACAAACTTTACCCTTCTTTGATGAATATGTGAATGTAAGTCTATATGCAATGCTTAAATGATGATATGATTTGTTTGCTACCTATATCTCTACCTTGATTTGATGATACATGCTTCTACCTTGAATAAGATATGTTGACATGATGATAGTAACATGCTAGGGTTTATGTTATACCATGCTAGATGTATGCTAGGTTGGTTTGACATGTATGCTAGATGAATGTTAGGAGATGTCATGATTAGATGTATGTTAGGCTTTGGATGATTGCCATGATAGATGTATGATTAGGTATTTTGGGATGATTGATGCCATGTAGATTGTTAGATGAATGTCAGTGTGTGTGTGTGTGTGTGTGTGTGTGTGTGTGTGTGTTAGAATAACAATATTGAGTGTGCCTTTAATAGGGTTAAGACTTAAAACACAATAAGAGGAAGCCAACCTTAGGATTGAATGGTTTTGATACCTAACACCTTCCCAAGACCATACCTTAACTTCAGACCCATATCTTTGGTAATAAGATTAATGGTCCTTTCTTGGGAGGACACTATATATATGGTTCCTAGACCATGCAAAAATTAGGTGGCGACTTTAACAATCTGTTGTGTCCACAAGATCGTGGATATATTTTTCTCAACAAAAAAGAAAAAAGAAAAAAGATCATGGATATATTTTATAATTGGTTTATGTGCACTAAATTCATAATCTAGGGTTTGTGTGCACTTTTCAAATTTGATTATTTCTTTTTATACTGACAAATGATTTTTTTGTTGACAATTTATTCATTAATTTCCCATCTTTGCCACTTCCTTTTCATATAAATAATATGATGGTCAATATACTTTTATTATAAAAATCATCCCACATTCATTGAATACTTGTCCCACCATTTTGATCAATACACTATAAATTTTTGGGTCATATTAATGATTGCTTTTAAGGTAATTGTTAATAAACCATTTTAAGAAAGTTTTGACACTATTTTCATGAAATCCATAAAAAATATTAATTCATTTATTATTTTTTTATAAAATATTTTAAAAATAGTTCACAAATCAATGTCTTTAAAGCATTTGTTAACATTTCCCTAAACTTTTAGCTCTGGATCAAAATTATTCATCAATGTTCTCAAAAATGATAAGACAACAAAAGATCCCTCAATACGATAGGCTAATGTACATAGAATCCATGTTCCAAGTTCGATTTAAAATAAAAGCCTAGCTAATAATAAACAATACTTAAACAAGACATATCTCCCCTAATCTTCCCACTAAACAAGACCATAATTGGCCTTAATACTTGGTGCTTTGACTATACTTAGCTAGTGCTAATTTTCCCCCGCCAATTAGAAAGTCTCCATACCGTACCTGTTCAAGTCTAACTCTCTTTCTTACTCTCTCAATCTAAATATGGATGAGAATATTATTGAAAGTGAAAAATGAGTCTTAATGTTACAATGAGGTGCACCGTCAATATGTAAACAAACTGACAAACACAGCATTGTAACTGAAAGGGAAGAAACTAACTAACTAATCTAGCCTTAATGGTAACGGCTTCAAGTAAATGGTGTCTTCAATGCGCACAATTTCATTTGTTTTGTGTATCCGAATACAGTCGTGTGTGAAAGTGTTATTAACACTGCTTTTTATTTATATATATATATATATATATAAATATTCAATTTATAGCAAAATACGCAAAAACCTAATACAAATCAATGCAAATTAACCATGCAACAACAGTAAAACCAAAGGTGTTTACGGTGTCGTGGTCCAAGTGTCTTGGTCTGCGCCACTAGTGGGGATGCAAAGGTTTTGTTAGTTGAGTACTATATTACCTCAAAAGAACCATCTTGCATGTTCAGCCTACTGCATTTCTCATGGATAACTCAAGTCTCTTCTTTCTTCTATGTCTGCTGCAAACTTTTTCTTCATCTGCTTCATCTAAAGCATTTGATACTCTCATAGGCACATCTCTGTCTGTTGAGAAACCAAGTGACAAGTTGGTTTCAGCGAATGGTGAATTCTCTGCAGGGTTTTACCCTGTTGGTGATAATGCTTTCTGCTTTGCCATATGGATGACAAAACCCTCTGTTCCCACAGTTGTTTGGATAGCAAACCGAGATGATCCTGTTGATGGAAAAGTTTCAAAGCTTTCAGTTTTGAAAGATGGCAAGCTTCACCTAACCGATTCAGCTGGCAGTGTCGTTTGGAAAACTAAAACAGAAGCCTTAACCATATCAGAGGCCTCCAATTTGCAACTACGGCTAATGAACACAGGCAATCTTGTGCTTTATAATTTCTCTAGTGTTGCTATCTGGCAAAGCTTTGATTCATCTACAGATATTCTTCTTCCTCAACAATTACTAACATTTGGTACAAGCGTAATCTCAAATAGAGGCCAAGTTCTATATTCTTCTGGCTACTATAAGTTCTTTTTCGATGAAGATAATGCGCTCCACCTGCTTTTCCAAGGTCCAAAACTTTCAAGTCTCTACTGGCCAGACCCATCCCTTAAAAATATTTCAGATGCCGGGATTTGTATCTACAATACTAGTAGAGCTGCACTACTAGATGACACAGGATATTTCTGGTCATCTGATCATTTCAAATTCTATTCAACAGATTTTGGTACAGTGACTCAGAGACGATTAACGCTTGACACTGATGGCAATCTTCGATTATACAGTTTGCAAGAGATGAATGGGAGTTGGGATTGGGCTGTAACATGGCAAGCCATCTCTGATCCATGCAGGATTCATGGCATCTGTGGACCTAATGGTGTGTGTACTTATGACCATGTCTCTGGCCGAAGATGCTTTTGCTTGCAAGGCTTCAAGATGAAAGATCATAGTGATTGGTCTTCTGGGTGCGAACCAGAATTTAATATCTCTTGCGACCATGGAGATGAGTCTACTTTTATCCAACTTGCTCATGTTGAGTACTATGGCTCAGATATAGACTTCTTACAGAATCTTACCTTCCAGGACTGTCAAGAAGAATGCCTAAATAGGTGCAATTGCAAAGGTTTTCAATATAGATTTAGCATGGAAGATGGTGGCTATAACTGTTACCCCAAGTCTTGGCTACTAAATGGACGCCGTTCACCAAATTTTGATGGAGATCTTTATTTGAGAGTACCCAAAGCTGGTATTTCCAATCACAAGATGCCTGATGAAGAATTTAGATTGCAGTGTTCGAGCATTGTTTCTAAGCAAGAAAGAAGCACATATGAAAATAAGACCGTAAACCTTTTGCTTTGGTTCGCCACAGCAGTGGGAGGAGTGGAGTTCAGTTGTATTGTCCTGATCTGGTTTTTCTTGTTAAAAACAAGTAAACGTCCAGCCTCCACTGCACAAGGATACCTAGGCCTAACAGCTAAATTCAAACGATTCTCCTTTAATGAGCTAAGAAAGGCAACGCGAGGATTCAAAGAAGTGATTGGACAAGGAGCAGGAGGGATT
Organism: Quercus ilex subsp. ballota; assembly: GCA_032727855.1. NCBI lineage: Eukaryota > Viridiplantae > Streptophyta > Magnoliopsida > Fagales > Fagaceae > Quercus > Quercus ilex. The sequence goes on along the minus strand of CM064910.1, from coordinate 10,923,312 downwards.
GTATACAAAGGTGTATTGCCTGATCAGCGAGTAGCAGCAATCAAGCGACTCAATGAAGCTAACCAAGGAGAGGCAGAGTTCCTTGCAGAAGTAAACACCATTGGGATGTTGAACCACATGTATTTGATAGAGATGTGGGGATACTGTGTAGAGGGAAAGCATAAGCTCTTGGTGTATGAATACATGGAGCATGGATCTCTAGCTGAAAATCTTAGTTCTAATTCACTTGATTGGAAGAAAAGGTTTGAAATTGCAGTGGGTGCTGCTAAAGGCCTAGCTTATCTGCATGAAGAATGTTTAGAGTGGGTTTTACATTGTGATGTAAAGCCTCAAAATATACTCCTTAATACTGACTATCAACCAAAAGTAGCAGATTTTGGTTTATCTAAATTACAAAGTAGAAGTAAGATTGATCATTCAAACTTCTCGAAGATGAGAGGAACTAGAGGTTATATGGCTCCAGAGTGGGTCTATAATCTTCCCATCACTTCTAAAGTGGATGTATACAGCTATGGAATTGTGCTGTTGGAAATTGTAACTGGAAAGAGTCCAAATGCCATGCATACCTCGGATAATGGAGAAATAAGGGAGCATAAAAGGTTGGTCATGTTGGTAAGGGAGAATGTTAACATTGGAACTACAGAGAAGTCATGGATTGAAGAAATTATAGATCCCATGTAGACTGACAATTATGACAAGGCTAAGATGGAACTCTTAGTCAAAGTGGCTTTGCAATGTGTCGCAGAAGATAAGGATGAAAGACCCACCATGACTCAAGTGATAGAGATGCTTATGAGCCATGAAGATTAAAGTTGTTGGGAAACTAGTTTAGAAATTTTATGTACTACAAAATACTTCGAACTTTTTTCAAGGAGTTCTTCTTCTTCTTCCATTTTTTTTTCTTTATTTTGTTTTTTGTGAAAAATATATGTGAGTGGACTGTAATAAATTTATTCAATATTTTATCCATACTTCCTCAATCCTCATAGCACTACAGATGTTTTTTTTTATACACTGGCACACTTGAAAAGTGATATTCGAGGGGATAAGACTGGGCCCTTTAAAGCCTAAGCCTATAGCATGGGCTTGGAGGATCTTTTTAGTCTAAGTCCATCAAGCCCTGCGAAAGCTCCCAGGCTTCATGTCCAACCAATGAGATGCTCGGTCCAAAACCCCATATGTGACCCAAAGATGGGTTACAGGTTACAATTATGAGAAAAAAGTTATACATTTCTTAATTAAGTAGTGAATAGTGACCAATTGATAAATTTATAAGTATATTAATAAATTGAAAAAAAGAGTGATGTATATTTCTAATGAATTTATTTAATCTCAAAATATTTTACTCATTCATTTAGGTTTTTTATTTTATTTTTATTTATTTATAGAAATCATTCATTTAGTTAATTATGAGTGATGTATGGTATCAAAATACCTTCTTTTTTTTTTTTCTTTTTTTTTGAGAATCAAGTCAATACTTTTATTAATCAATGAATACTATTATGAATAACAAGCTGTTGCACAACACTTGGGATGTCATTTGACCAAACATGAGGACAAGGTAAAGTTTTAGCAGCCTTAGCCAGTTTATCTGCTACGACATTCCCTTGTCTCTTTACGTGGATAAAGGTAGCTGATACAAAGTTCAAAGCCAAAGCTTTAACATCATCCAAAATATGACCAAAAGAGTTGTAGCAAGGAGTGCCCGAGTTGATAGCATTTGTGATGGATTCAGAATCCCCTTCAAAAACCACGTCTGCAAATCCAAGCTGAAGAGTGAACCTTACGGCTTCTCTACATGCGATGGCCTCTACCTCCTCCACTGTTTCAGGTAGTACCGTTCTATTTGAGAGAGCACCACACACCTTTCCATTTGCATCTCTGACTACTACCCCAACTCCCGCTTGCCAAATTTCTTTGAACAGAGCTCCATCATAATTGACTTTGTGCTGTGATATCTAGGGCGGGTACCAACGTGTTGCACCTGCGGGCCTAAACTTAGGTATGGGAGGCTCTTGTGCTAATCGGTATTCGAGTAATCTCTCTCGCATGTCCTGGTACAGCAGATGAAACGGAAGGGAAGATGCGTGTACTCTTGTGGCATTTCTTTTGTTCCATATACTCCAGGCAACAAAGGCAAACCGTTCAGCCAGGTTTGGTTCCTCTAAACTTGTGATACCAATCCACAGATCTCTGAAGTCACAAAGCGCATGGAGAGGTGATTTCTGAGGATTTCTTCTTCTCACCAGACCTCCATGAGTATTTGGCAGCCCCACAAGGCATGAACAGAGTCCTTAACTTCCTCATTGCACCATTCGCATAGTGCATTCCTTGTGACATTCCTGGTCAGCAGATTCTTGTTGGTGGGGAGTGAATCACGACAAGCTCTCCATAGGAAGTGCTTGATTTTATTTGGAACACTCAGGGACCAAATTCTTCTCCAACAACTTTTTTGGGCTGAAGTATCAAAATACCTTTTATTTCTTTGTTTTGAGTGTCAAAGTTTGCTACAATAAAGTGCAATACATATCCTATGATACAAATAGATAATGCCCGATATAATGAACCACAAAGTTCTTTTACGGTTAACAAATATCAGTCCTATACATATTTAAAAAAAAAAAAAAAAAAATACCAGTCCTATATCCCATAAAATAAAAAAAGTCCTATGCTGTGTAATGCATGAACACCATAATCTCTACTTTCCATTGGGCATGTTTAGTATGCAGAAACTGAGAAAAGGAATAACTATTCCTTTGAAATCATCATTCGGTATTATTTCGTTTCATATTTATTATCAAAAGGTTCATAATAGTTATTTCTTAACCTACTAGGGGTGACCCCACGTTAAGGCCAGGGTGGTCCCAGGTCCCAGGACCACCCTGACTTGAATTTTTTTTTTTTTTTATATATAATAATTTTAAAAATTTTATTTATCTACCCTTCAAAAAATATTTGGGAACACCCTCACTTTTTTTTATACTAATAAAATTAAATTTTCGTCCATAATTTGTTCTACATTCAGTAGATGAATGATTGCTTGGTTATGTACATTGAAAGAGATGCAGCTTGTAGCATTGATAATGAGACTATCATGCAACAATTTCAAAATATGAAAACTTGTAGAATGCAATTGTAAACTTTATATATTTGCGTTTTTTATTTTATTTTATTTTATTTTTATCTATATATGAATTTCTCTTTTTATTAGATCGTATAATTTATGCTTCTTAAGGAACACTCTGAAAAAAATTTCTTGAGCCACCACTGTAACCTATGTAATAGCTAAAGAAATCCCTAAAAATCATCTTTGACTACTATTGACCAATTAATATTAGTCTTATCAACTTCTATTATACAATGGAAATTAACATTCTGTTTGTTTCAATGGAAAATCTTATATGAAGATAGTTTTTTTGTATTTTTATGTGTTTGATAGTATTAGAAAATATGGGTTAAAGGGAAACCATCTCTTAATTTCTCTTATTTAGTTTGATATGAGATAGTGTTGTTTTCCACTAAAAATTTCTGGAAAACAACTCTTTCTCACTTAAAGTTAAATAATTAAGGAAAATAATTTTATCTCACACAAAACTAAATACGGAAAGTTAAGAGAGTTTTCCAACTCATTTTAAGGTTGAAACTAAATATAGGAAAATGAGATAATTTTCTAGAAAATACTTTTTAGAAAATGATTCATTTTCCAAAAAATGTTATTGTCGAAACAAACAAATCCTAATATGCATTTTTTTTTCTCTTGTATAATTTGTAATTTCAAATATGTATCAACTTTTTAGAAAATGTGTATTTTTCTTATTAAAAAAATTTATGTTAAATATTTTCATAATGAAATTGTTAGTAATCAGAATTTAATATTTAGAGGAGAGGTTCTTTTTTTCCCCCTTTCTAATATGTATGGGAATAGTTAGTTTTAATAAAGAACAATGATATTAATTATAAAAAGTAAAAATAATTTTTTAAGGTTAATTTTTGGGATATTTGATTGGAATCTGATTCCATTCCACCATCTTGTATCATGCTCAATTAAACTGTGAAATATAGATTCACGGTTTTATTAATGTGTTATTACCAAATAGATGAATAACAATAGCTATCTCAATACAACTTCTTGTATAAATACTAATACTTAGTCCTATTTCTAAGTAATCATCATTCTTGTGTACCAAATGTATCCTCTATTTTGGCATATCATATCAAATCTATAATATATATTATTATTATAATATAAAAGTTAGATCCTCAATGCACACAATAATGACACATTTCTTTTTGACAATTCATAAAATTTTATAACACATAAAATTGAAAAGATATCATTTTTTTTTTTGGAGGAAGAAAAAAGATAATGTCATGTGGTAGATAATTATTGGTATATGTCAATTTTTTTTGTCATGTGTCAACAATAAATTCCACCATCTATAATAAATACCCACTACAAGCTCTTTTAAATACTCCATCAATTTTTTTCTTTTTTCTTTTTCTTTAAGTTTTTCCCCCTCAAATTTTTTTTATTGGGTAACCTAAAAGGCATATTTTCAAATTTTTTTTTTTTTTTTTAGAATAACCAGAAGACATTCCTATCAAAATAAATAAATAAATAAAAACCCAAAAAGACATTAAAATATGCTGAATATTGGTAATGTAGTACCATAATAAATTACAAACACTATTATAATACACAACTTAAAGGATTTAAAAAAAAAAAAAAAACTGCCAAATATATTTTGTTGACGTCTAAATATATATCTAATAATCTAATTATATATTATATATCAAATTGTGTTAGAAAACAAAGAGTCATTCCTACTATAAAAATGACCTTTTGTTTTCCAAAAAAAAAAGAGTTTTAGGTTTTAATTTATTAATTGTTATCAATAAATCACAATAATCATTCAAATAATAGTTACATTCTTGCTCACCTATATCTATGAGCAAACCATAACTTGGAGTTCACAAGTATGAGACTCATATTCAACTGTACAAAATATTTATTTAAAGTTTTGTTTTCCTTTCATTTTTCTACATTTTTTTATTATTTTTATTATGTCAATTTGAATTCATTATTTTTGAAAAAGCTATGTTTGCATATATGTGATATATTTTTTATAGCTGATTTAAATAATTTCTTGACAACTTTTTTTTGAATAATATGATTAGTTATGTTATATATATCTTTGGTTAATTTTTAAAGTAATGGTAGTTTATTAAGTTAAGATTTTTCTTTTGGCCATTAACCTTAACCACCTATTATTATAAAATTTTTACTTTCAAATAAGGTTAACCAAAACTTGATTTGGATTTTTTTTTCCTAAATGCCCATTTCTTATCTCTCTTTTATCTCTATAAATTTGTCAAGGTTTCTTCTTTATTAATTTCATCCATCTCTGCATAAAAATCCAAAATTTTATGGCTAAACAAATGGACATTGAATTCAAGAACAAATTCTCAAGAAAAATGCAGATCTTATTTTACTTATTATTAAAAAATGATACTTTTTCCTTCTGCATTATGAATACAATTTAATCTATGAATTTCTTCAACACATCCATTCAATTTATATATTTTTTATCCATTATAATAAATACTACTATTGCACATTTTTTTTGAGGGGGTACTATTTGATTTCAACTTTCCACTCAATTTATATACACACACACACACACATATTTTTTTTTATTTGTTCTATTTCAACATAATTCTTCTAAAATCTCGATTTAATCATTTAATTATTTAATAATTGCTATAAATAAAATTTTGTGTTTGTATGAGAATATAAACGAAAGTTGTATATATCTAATTATCCACATGTTCTTCACAAAAAAAAAAAAAAAAAAAATTAAAAGACTTAAAAATCTTATCATTAATTCATTTTCATTTGAATTATTACATATTATATTCGATGAGATGATAATGACGAAACCAATTAATTTCTTCCCATAAATGCTTTTGGTAGTCCAAATAAAGCTACTAAAATTAGTGGTGTGTTAATTAAAAACATGGTGTAATTTTATTATTATTTTTCAAAAAAAAAAAATTGATAGTATGTATTACTAATAATATTTTTAGTAAATGTAACAACTAATAATAATAAATTAGAAATTCATAAAGACTAAATAGTTACGACAAAAAAAAAAAAAAAAAATTCTTTTGGTATTGCATTACCCTATAATTAAAAATAATTCCAAAAGGAAATAATGGGTCATTAAACTAATGGTACAAGTACATTAGTTTCCATGCATCACAATAATAATAATAATAATAATAATAATTTTTTTTTTTTTTTTTAAATCGGCCTTGTCATTCATTCAGATAATTGCATGGAATCAAAGTACAGGGCTTCTACAACTGGTGGGGGGTTTCCTCCATCCAGATCATATCCTCAAATACATTTTTAGCGTGTCTAGCTAGTAAGTGTGCCACGCAGTTAGTGTGAAAGGAAGTACTGAAACTCAGAAATTGAAAATAGAAGAAGAAGACTCATAACGACTAGTTTATGTCTAACGGCTCTTAGACTAGACGTTGCCGTTTTGTGTCTTAGTTAAAGAGTGTTATTGAGTTAAGAAGAAACGGTGTCGTTCAACTTATTGGAACAGTGTCGTTTTATGTCTATCTGTTATAAGTACCGTTTTGGAAGTCATCTCTCCCAAAGGCTATCTGATCCAAGGAGTTCTCTCTTTGTGTTGAAGTTATATAGTTATGATTCCAACTCTAACTGTCACTCAAGCCAGGCTTTCACTCCTGAAATTACGGCGTATAATTTGGAATTAGTTCCGAGTTAGTTAAGAGTAGTTGTGCTCTCTGGGATGCTCAATCTGTAACGTACTTAATCTATAAATAGAGTAGGTGCTATGTATTTTGGTTAAGCTTGATGAAATAGAAATCATTTTTTCTCTTATTTCTCTTTTCTGTTTCGCTCTCTCTCTCTTTTCTTCCATCTCTGTTATTTTGCTCATCCGCCATTGTTGACCATCCTTCAAGCTTAAAATCCTTCAGTTAGCACTTCGCTTCACATGACTAAAATATGCCCATCTAAGACCTGTCGCGAGCCATTGGATATCATGAACAATGTGACCAAGCCGGGACATGTTAGACCCATAATGCGAGAGTGAGGTCATAACCGCTACGTTATCTCCCTCGATGACCAACTCAGAAAATCCTGCGTCAATGGCAAATTCCATCGCCTTTCTACATGCCAAAATTTCTGCCTCTTCACTGTCCTCAACTGGAGGCCCTTTTGCAGACATAGCTGCCATGACCTCTCCTTTCCCATATCGAATTATTGCTCCAACTCCTGAGCAGTTCAACTGCTTGAATATTGCAGCTTCAAAATTCAGCTTGAAGGTTGGTTCCGGAGGGGCATGCCAAGTGTTTGCACTCAAGCTTGGTAGTTGGATATTCAACTGGTCTTGTGACTGTTGGAACTCACGGAGGTAATCCCACACCCTCTTATTAAGCCATCTCGGGTCTCTCACCTTTCCCCCATGAACTACAATGTTCCTTTGGTTCCAAATCAGCCAAGACTGAACCAAGAATAGCTCAAACTCAGCTGTGGTTAATCGGGTCAGCAGCTCATGAAATAGTTGAAGGACATCCTGTTGGCCCGAGCTCCATTTCTGCAACTGAACCAAGCTACCCGCCCAAACATCCCTCGCTACGACACAATTCCACAATGCATGGACCCCTGTTTCGGACTCACGTGAACATAGGATACACCCATCATCTTCAATGATCTTCCGTCGCCTGAGATTAGCACGGGTTGGTAGAATGTTCTGACAGGCTCACCACCCAAACACCTTAATCTTGTTAGGCACGTTAAGCTTCCATACTTTTGACCACACCTGAACTCCAATCGGTCCCGACAATGTTTCTGCCCAAGTATCCATTTTCTGAAGTTGTCTCGCCACATGGTAGCCCAACTTGACTAAATAGACACCCTTTTTTGTATGTAACCACATTATTACATCTGATGCTTGTCTGTGGCTTAGGGGAATTCTGAGGATAGCATCAGCGTCGTCCTTATGAAAAATTGCTTGTATGATTTCACTACTCCACACTCTCTGTTCCTGGTTAATGAGGTCCGAAACATACCAATCACTCTCCTCCATGCTTGGTGGGTGCAAGACTCCATTCGTTGGATGATTCGGAATCCACTTATACGTAGAAACTCTAATTTTTGGAACAATCTCTCAAGCATGAGTAATGACATTGACAACTTACATTTTCTAGACATAAACATCTAATTAAAATTAAATATTCAAAACACAACTAAAAATGTGACCAACTAAGACTAAGGAAATGGATAGGACACTTTGGAAACTAAAAAGTGATGCTAAGGTTATTACAAGTTTTATTACATACACATTGCAACCAAATGTGTAATCAATCACGTGAATTCCAATTACCTCAACTTATAAAATTTCTCGATGACGAATAAAAGATTTGTGATTTGAACTCTACTTATAATTGTTAGTTGGATAGGACATGCATGTACAAAGTTAATTGTTAGTTGGATAGGACATGCATTAGGGTGTTGTCTTGTGTTAATTAGGCTTCAGTGTTGTAATGTGTTGTACTTCTTAGCTAGTTATAGTTGTTCTTGCAGCCAACTACAGTAAGTGTAGTAATTTAGTAGAGTATAAGACTGAATTGATTATAATATGAGATTCTTTGAATAAGAATATGCTTAGTTCTCGTTGAGATATGATTCTAAATCATTTTTATGTGGACAAACTTGGTTTGTTGGGACAAAAAATCCAACCATTATAAAGAACCGTTAAGACTCAAGCCCTCGTTAGTCAGAATATTTATGTTGGAATGTTGAGAACGGTAAAGATAATGACTCCAGACCCAAGCCAAGACTGAAGCGTGATAAGACTGGATTTAGGGATTGCAGTGCCAGAGGTTGAAGACGACCTTTTGGGAGTTACCGTTGGAGACCGTTGAAGTATTTGAATTACAATGAAACGCACCATTTCACTTACTCCTATTTATCAATACGCACCGTATCACTTCCCTTGTATGTGTCTGATGCTTAAGTACGAAACGGTGTCGTATTTTACTGTTCCAAGTCTGTTAGAGTTTGGCGCGTAATTCAGTTACATTCTGTTTCCTTGAATCACGGGCTTGATCCGCATAATGTGGAAAGATGGTTATGAGATTAAGACTGATCTTTGTACTATATATACTCTTGTACACTACTGAAATTAATTAAGCAGAATTACACAGTTACAATCTTTGCTCTGTTACAATCTTTGCTCTCTCTCTCACAGACTTCTTCTTCTTCTTCTTCTTCTTCTTTCTTAGCTTCACTGCTTCAGTCAGTTCTTGTGATACTATTACTTTCTTGCTTTAATAAGTAAATTGTATCAGACTTAGTTTTTCTTCAGGAATATCGGGTTAGTGAAAGCGTATTCACATTAACAGTTAAATAAAAATCCCACACAGGACAAAACAGTTAGTAAAAGCACTTTTATGTGGCCAAAAGTGAAATTGAAAAACAGGCAGTTTCACATTTCAGAAAATGAAATCATGAAAACTTTTCGATCGGGCATTGGAACTTAGATAAGTGGCGGAACCACTAATTCCTTTATAGAGTGGTGTTTATTTCACACATTATTATACATAAAGTATAAATTATTGATGCCAAAAATCACTAATTGGGTTACTCGTCCAAATCAGGAGCTCGGGAAGGTCTTTGAGGATTCTGCGAGAAAAAGAAAGCTAATTGAAGAGACCACTGAGTTGTTCCCAGTGGGGACCCTCATATGCTTAAGTTAATATCAATTTCAATATTTTGTATGTAGATAATATTTTGTGGTTTTTTACTCATACCCAAGCAAATGAGGTGGATTGTCACTTTTATAAGTGGCTTGGGTGGCCGTTGTACTCATAAATGTCTTCCTTTACATAATTGCTGGTGGTTATTTTCCTGAGTGTAACGGTCTCTGTCTTGATGAGAGTTTAAGGCCAATAAGTAATGGTTGTTATTTAATGTGTTAAATGTGCTTGAATGGTTGCATCTTTTTCTTTGATAGTCTACTAATGACACAAGGTCGTCCATTAAGGTGGACGTCCTTAATGAATTTTTTGGACTCATCACATACATTCACTTTTTTGCACACAACTACATGCGACTTGAAGAAGGAAAGACTTGAGTTTTAGATTTGGACCATTCAAAGAACTAGAGAATAGAGAGGTTTAAGGTTTTTAAGGTCGGATCGAGGCTCAATCGAGGTCGAACCGTAATGACGTCAAAATTAATTTAATATTATTTAAAATAAAAATAAAAATATTAAATGTGTAAAAATATGAAAATTTACCCTTAAAAAAAATATAAAGCAATAAAAACAACTTTCAAGTGAATTTTCATTATTATTTTATAAAGTGAATAGAAAATAATAAATATAAACAAGCATTAAAAGTTGTGTTTATTAATCTTTCAAATAAAAAGCATTTTAATTTAAAATAAAATCATTTTTAACATAAATTTACAAATTTTATATTCATATTTATTGATGTAAAAGCATAATTCTTGAAAAAAAAATACTATTAAGTAAATAGTGATAAAATTAAATGCAAAGCTATTAATCTTGTACAATTAAAATAAATAAAATATAAATTTCAAATATGACCCAAGGAAGCCAATTACTTTCCTCCAAAAAGTAATTGGGACAACAACTCTATCCTTATCTTAATTACATCTTTCTTAGAGTATTTGGTGAAATCTTCTTTGCGTTGACTAACTTTTAAGATTTATGTTCTCATTGGTTTTATTTAATCAAGATATTTATGTTGAAATCTATTTAGTGGAAGCCTATTCACACAAGACTTCAACTAACATTTAACGTGGTCCAGTCAATTTCATGCCAATACATTATTATTCATGGGTAACACCAAACAAAATTCACAATAAAAAATATCGATTATAACAATATAACCACATGACTGATTAACACAAATCAAACTCTAAGACCCTTAAAATTAAGGTCGGTAACAAACACTAACACAAACTAACCTAAATCACAGCAAATCCAAATTTAGACAACTGGAGACGACTTGACTTGATCTTGGATTTGCAACAACAGCAAGAAAGGAGAAAGGGTTTATATATGTCATTTATAGGAGGTATGGTTTTATATGGTCAGGTCAAACGAGAAAGGCACCGGTGCTTTAGATTGATGTTTGAAATTGCCTAGAAAAACTGGAATGCAATTGTATATTGGCATATGAATATCAAGCAGATAATTGAGCATGGGAATAGAAGTTTTTATTTTTTATTTTTTATTTTTTTTAAATAAAAATAAAACTCTAACTCTAACTACTATATATAGTATATATATATATATATATATATGCTGATAAATGAAAATTTCATCAACCACAATAAACTTAACAGATGCAATGAGAAATATTAGCTGCAAACAAGATCAAAACAATCCAAACGACATAGAAGGAAAAAAACTAAACAAAGATCCTTAAACAGGATAAAAAATAGACAAAGTGATCCTCTATATATAAGCTGCAAAGAACTCTATTTAAGACAATATTCTAAACATTTCAGCACCTGCAACTAGTCAAGCTCTTTCTGGGAGATCGTTTGATACCATATTTTTTTGGCTATGGAGGAAATGCAAATACAAAATCATAATGAATAGATAAGCTCACACCTAACCTAAGGGCCCGTTTGGATTGAGGGAGGAGGGAGGAGGGAGGAGAAGTGGAGTAAAGTTGGCTGAATATAAACTATTTTTGGGCTAATTCCACTCTACTTTACTCTACTCCTCCTCAATCGAACAAATTTTCTTTCCAAACTAATTTAGAAAAAAACCCTTTAAACTCCTTATATATTTTTTTATATTAAGTGTGAATTTTGAAAATCTAATCATTGGATTGCATATTTTTATTATATCTTTTATACTTACAAAATTTTAAGAAGATCGAATATCAATTGCTATGTCATTAAAGAAACGTTAAATTTCAAGATTTTGTGATCTAAAATTGTGTATAAAAAATAAGTTTATTGATCGAATAGTAAATAATATCCGATTTGAATGAAATTTGATATGCATATTAAGAACATAAGAAATATGAAATTAAACGATTAAATTTTCAAAAATCATACTTAAAAAAGATATATATGAGAAGTCGGAAGAGTTTTTTTACAAATTAGTTTAGAGAGAAACTTTGTTCCTCCCAATCCAAATGGACCAATATTCTATCCTTCCTAGAAAGGATTCTTTCATATAGTCAAAAGTCCAAATGACAAAATTTTCATATTTCTTCACAAATTTTATATTTGCATGTGCATACCAAACTTATCGACAATTGAGCATGGCACTAGAAGTTTAAAATATAGGAACTCTTAACTACCATTGTATTTATATCTTTATACTGATATATAAATGAAAATTTCGATAACCATAATAAACATAAATGCAACAAATATAAAATGGTCATCACTGATCTGAAAATACACCTAAAAGATACGAAGCAAGAAACTTGATAACTATTAATTGGAATTGACAACTTACATTTTCTAATTAAACATAAACATCTAATTAAAATCAAATATTCAAAACCAAACTAACAATATGATCAACTATAAGTCTAAGTTTAGCATGCCTATACTTAAATTCTATGTCTTCAAGTATATTAGGCCCAATTCATCTTTATTTTTTATCCTTCTATAATGGCTCAATCCATTACATATAAATCCAAATTATCTAATCATTATATTTTAGAAAAATGTTAATGGATGCCCTTTGGGCAATGGTGTAAAAGGGTCAAAGAGTCGAACCCACCTAAGACAGCCTCACAGCCCTCCAAACATGAGCAATGTAATGCCATCTTTTATTTTCAAGACAAAAATATTTAATAAGAATCAAAGATTTGATCAAATATTCAACACGCAACTAACAAGACTTACGAATTGGATAGGAAATTTCTGAAACCAAAGAGACAAAAATAAAGGCAAGAAAATTTAAAATTTGCAACTTTACAGATTGCATTCTACCAATTGGGATAATTTGTTGTAAAGTAGCCATAATGTACTCTACACATTTTTTGATGTGTTGGAAACTAGAGACATAAAAATTGTGATTTTGTTAAAACTTCATCAGTTTTTATATTGAGAGTTTGCTAATTTATTTACTTGGTCATGAGATACTCATGCGTCATGGTGGTTGTGTTCATCACTATGCTTCTCATAAGTCTTCATTTCATTGTTTTTTGCGCTTGCGCTTTTAAGTAGTTGAGCAGGGTACTCGGTCTATAAATATTTGCATTCCCCGACGCACTTATTAAACCAAAAAAAATAAGGGGGGTGCCAAACATAATTAGGACATCATCATGTTGATACGCCTGCTTTACATACTCCCTCTGTTTCATCTTATACATTCGTCTCCTTCCAAGCAGCCACTATGCCATGATGTTGAGAGCTCAGCCTTGTTGCAATTCAAGGAAAGCTTTATCATAAACAAGTCTTTGTATGACCCAATTGCAAATCACAGGGTTAAATCTTGGACACTAAAAGGAGAAAACAGTGATTTCCGCTCTGGGCATGGTGTAGAATGTGATGAGGACACAGGTCATGTGATTGGCCTATATGCATGGTTCAATAAACTCCAACTGCTCTCTTCCGTCTTGTTCACTAACAAAGTCTTAACCTTGCTGACAATCACTTTAACTACTCTCAAATCCCATCCCAGTTAGGCAATCTTTCAAGACTCACATATCTTAATCTCTCTTATTCTATGTTTTTTGGTCAAATCCCATCTGAAGTTTCAAAGTTGTCCCAATTGTCATTCTTGGATTTGTGTTGCAACTATGATTTCTCTTCGGGCAAATCATTATTGCAATTCAAACAATTGAGCCTAACAAGTCTAGCTGGAAATTTAACCCGCGTAGAATATCTCTTGGAGGGGTGAACATATTCTCCACAGTGCCTAATATCATTGCAAACTTGTCTACTCTAAGGTCCCTTTATCTCCATAACTGTGAATGCATGGGGAATTTCCAGTAGACATCTTTAAGCTACCAAAATTACTTGTTCTTGACTTGAAGCACAACAAAGATCTCACTGGTTCTAGGCCCGACTTTCAAGATTGGAGCAGTCCCCTTGAGGAAATGAGCCTCGTAAACACTAGTTTCTCCAATGAGCTACCAGCTTCAATGGGAAACCTCGGCTCCCTGATTGCTTTGGATATGTGGGGTTGTAACATATCAGGATCCATTCCATCTTCAATAAGTAACCCCACAAATCTCATTTACCTTAGACTTTCAAATAACTCTTTCACAGATAAAATCCCATCTTCAATTGGAAATCTCATCCAACTTGTGTTTCTAGACCTTGGGTGTAATCAATTGAATGGTCCACTCCCTTTTGAGCTTGCAAACATGACACATTTGGTTGTGCTTACTGTTGGGAATTCAACTGAAATTCCAACCTATGAGAAACAAAAAAAATAGAGAAAACACACGTCAAAGAAAACAATCACACGCACAAGACAGTATTTACGTGGTTCGGCAATTTGCCTACGTCCACGGAGTTGCAGGGATTTCACTATTATTAGGGAAAAAATACAAAGTGCGGCTACAATGATTTTCTCTCTTTCTAAAAACACGACAATAGTGTTGAAACCCTAACCACAAAAGCGGCTTTTATATCCTGCGCACAGGATTACAGTGGGCTACAAAATGGCCTCAGAAAATCTCCCATTAAAAACCACACAACATTATTCGGATCGGGTCAGGTCGTCAACTGGATCAAACATAAACTAGGCTCCACAAAGCCCAACACTTACCTTGGGCTGGAATCTATTAACTAGTCCAATTCCTTTTGGACTTATGAACCTTACAGAATTACAATACTTAATTCTTTGGAAAAACGAGTTTCGTGGCCAGCTTCCATTGTCCATCTTTAACCTAAAGAATCTTTATAGTCTTGATATTTCTTATAATCACCTTAGTGGTACTCTATTGAATTGCAACATGACTACCCTTCATATTCTTGATGTGTCTGAAAACTATTTTAGTGGTTCATTTCCTCAATGCTTGCACAGTAGCTTCCAAGGATGCAAATTGAAGATGATTAGCTTGAAAGGAAATGATTTCCAAGGATTGTTACCAAGATCATTGGCCAATTGTATGATGTTAGAGGTAATTGATGTTAGTAATAACCGATTCAAAGACACTTTTCCCACTTGGTTGGGAAAAATTCCAAATTTAAAGCTTCTCCTCTTGCGGTCCAATAAATTCTATGGTCAAATCTTAGAGAGTCCTAAAACCAAGGATGAGTTCCCTAACTTGCGAATCCTTGATATCTCTTACAATGGTTTTACAGGAAAGTTGCCATTAAATTTTTTCAAAAGTTTGAATGCCTTGAAATTGGACAACGAACTCCACTTTATATATATTCATGGGGACCACTTGAAGATGTCTTTCATTTATGAGTATTCAATGAAAATAACAAACAAAGGCTTGGATATAATATACAACAAAGTCCAACAATCCTTCAAAGCCATTGATATGTCAAGCAATAGGTTTGTTGTAGAGATTTCTGAATTTATTGGAGATTTAAAGGGGCTTCATATGCTCAATCTTTCCAATAATATTCTTATAGGAAACATCTCACCATCTTTAGGGAATCTTCTGAAACTAGACTCGTTAGACTTTTCTCAAAATAGACTCCCAGGGGAGATTCCACCACAATTAGCACAACTTACTTTCCTAGAACGGTTCAATATTTCTCATAATCATCTCATTGGCTTTATACTACAAAGGAAACAATTCAACACATTTGATAACAGTTCCTTTGAGGGAAACATAGGCTTGTGTGGGAATCCATTATCAAAGAAATGTTGGATTTTTTATTCTTCACCACCTTCACATTCAATTTTTGCCAAATTTTATTTTCAAGGAAAAAATATTTAATAAGAATCAAAGATTTGATCAAATATTCAACACGCAACAAACAATAATTAAGAATTGGATAGGAAGCAGCGACGGAGTTAGGACTTAGAGTTAAGGGGGGTGGTTTCATTGTTAGCTATATGCAGTAGTTTCGGCTTTTGGCTCTATTGCTTAGCCAGTAAAGGTTTTCTTTTATTATTATTTTTTTATGTGTGTGTAGAGTGTGTCTTTTGTTTATAAGGAAAAAATTATTTTGTTTGAAGTTTTTTAAAGGGCTAAGGTTTTTTTTTTAGCTTTGCTATTGCCTATTGGTAATTTTTGTTGTTGGGCTAATATTTTGGGCTTGTATTTTTTTTGTTTTTTAGATTTTAGATCTATAAATTTTTTTATAGACTTTAAAAGGAGGAAAATACTAGATCTACAAATTATTTTACAAATTTTTGTTGTGATTAGTGGTTATTAGTAAGTAAAAAAGTGATGTAGGTAGTGGACCCAGATGCAAACCAGTAAAAATTTGCTACCTCAATAGTCTGTAAAAAAGTTTGTAGCTGCAACATTTCTCTTATAATGATCAATAAGAGGGATAAAATGTAATTTTATTAAACAAAGTTGCTAAAATTAGTACCTAAATATGTAGTTATATAATTATATATATATTTTTTTTTAAATTAGGGGGGCCATTGCGCCCTTAGTCCATGAATGGCTCCATCCATGATAGGAAGTTTCGGAAACCAAAGAGACATAAATAAAGGAAAAAAAATTTAAAATGTGCTACTTTACAGATTGCATTTTTTGATGTGTTGGAAAATAGGGACACAAAAAACTATAATGCACTCTACAAAACTCCAAACTACACATTTCTTGATGTGTTGGAAACTATAGACATTGATGATGCTCGGATTGTCAGTCAAATAATCGTCCAGAATGGGATCATCCACAGCCAACCTTGTCCTGAAAAATGGATGGTAAAAGGAAGGAGTGTGGGACACTGGTGTGGTGCCTACCACAAAGCCTCCGATGCTAAAGTTAGATAGGCTAGAATGAGAAGAAAAGTATTCGGAATATCAGTGTGTGTGTGTGCAAGAGTTTTTTTTTTATATATCCCGGTATGTGTGAGGTATCTGTGTATATATACTTGCCTCTGTTTCCTAGCCGTTGGGGAGTGCCTTTAATGGAGGCTTGAATAGGCTATTTGTAATGCTCCCCTGAGGTGTTAATGAGAGAGTCGTTGGTGCTCCAACGGTAAAGAGGTTTATTACGATTCTGTAACGTATGCCAGTCCAATATGCACTGGCATACCCTTTCTTCATCTAGTGTGTCCCATTGGTGACAGAGTGGGATGGTTTCTTCGTCCATCACTTCCTCACTTGGACGAGGGGGTTCCTGAGGGGATTATGGTCGTCCATCAGCTACCCCCCTATTCTGAGGTTGTTCAATATGGAGACGGTCGTAGAATGTGTTGAGCTTCCTTCTCTCTTTCCCCCTTTTGTTTTGTTTTTTTGTTTTTTTGTTTTTTTTTTTTTTTTGGCGCTTTGGGTTTCCCTCCTTGCTGTTATTACTTTGTGGCGGCGTGGCGTGTGTTGTGGCCACGTGTCACTTCAAGATTGGTCGGGGGGGCCCTTGGTTCCGGCAAAACTTTTCAGTTTCCCACGTTTTTTGAGGCGCTTCCTTTTTAAACTTCTAATGTTCTCTTTCTGTGCTTATTTTTGCAAAATTACAGTCACTTGTGTTTCTCTGCTCCGAGTTTTCAGCTTCCTTTGGATTTCGCTGCTGCGATTTCTTCTCTCATTTTCTCTCCCTTTCAGTTTCGCTTCTTTTTCAGGTACCCCCCTTTACTTTCTTGCTTTCTTTTTTCCTTTTTAACTTCCCTTTTTTGTGCTTCATTCTCTTTTTGAAATCTTGCTCTTTTTTTTTTTTTTTTTTGATGGACAATTCTAGTATTAGGTGTACTTCTCCCTCCGTTACTTTCTTCTTTGCCCGCTTAGGGGCGTTCGTAGGTTGCTCTAGTGGCTTTTACCCGCCGATTAGGGATATCACCCTAGGTGATAGTGGTCTGAGTCTAGTGTTGGTTGAGTTGTACCCATTGTTGAGTGAATCCCTAAGTTGGTTTGAGTCAGTGCAGGGGGCACTAAAGAGGGAAAAAATGAATTTTGAGGGTAGATCTGGTGACTTTGGGGCTATCCTGTCATCCAGCGCCAATATGGGTGAGGCTGAGACTGATATAGCAATTTCTAGGCCATCATCTTCCCGTCCATCTGTCCCAACCTCTCCTCAATCTTTCCATGCCCTTCAGGAGGAGTGTTCCTTGAACAAGGAAACCTTCTTTAGATTTAGGGATAGATTCCAGTTTCCCGAGGAGACTAGGGTTCGTCTCCCTAAGAAGGGCGAGAAATCTTGTGCCTTTTCCCACGAGAAGGTTTGCTTCTATGAGGCTGCCTTCCTGTGTGGCCTTAGGTTCCCCGTCCATCCATTCATAATGGAGCTCCTTCACCACCTAAACATAGGCCCAGGACAACTTATGCCTAATTCTTAGAGGATCGTCATAAGTTGTATGGTGTGTTAGGACATATATGTTTTAACTTGTTTAAGAACATATGTCACTTAGTTATGTAAATTGGCTAATCCTTTGACAAAATGCACTCTGCTTGTAATTGGGTAGTTCTAGGTGATTTTAATACTTCAAGAAACAATGTTTCAAGGTCAAGTGTTGAAGTCATCAAGTCTGTCCAAGAGAAAGCAAGCTGAAGTGCAAAGTCTTTAAAGCTCGACACCTCTCGATAGCTACCTCGACACCTGGCTATCTGTCGAGATTTTCAGCTGATTCTTATCGCAATCTCGATAGCTTCTCGATAGCTTGTCGATCGATCAAGAAAGTTTCTGTCCCCTCGACACCTTCTCGACACCTCCTCGATAGCTGCTATCTATTGAGATTCATTAAATCTCGACACTTCCTCGACACCTCTCGATCGATCGAGGTTACGGGAAATCAAAATTTTCAGCTTTTTGATTTTTGGGCCAGGCTTATGTATTTGAGTAGGGTTTCTTTTCTCACAACCCTAGACTTATATAAGGCTTATTTTAAAGGCCGTCACATAAGAGAGAATACAAGGAGAACATATGCAAAAGGTGACCGATACCTTATTCTCTCTGAAAGAAGTTACTGCGTCTTTGCGCCTTAGGGTTTTGTAACTAAGTGCTTCTTGATCTTCATTGTTGATGAAGTGAAGAACTTTGTAGCCAACATTCTTCTTCCTTAAGTTGGTGAGTGAGTCACGTTTTGAGATTCGTGCAAAGGAGTTAGTCACGTACTGGGATCCGTGCAACAAAAAGGGTGGCGTTCATATATTGAAGAGTTCAGAGGTTCTGAAGCGGTAGAAGGTTTCTGCTGTGAGTTCATCTACGGGGATTGTAGAGTCTAGGGACAAAGGTTTTGTACTAGATCTGAAACTTCTCTTTTCTATAGTGGATTGCTTTTCGGGAAGGTTTCCCCCCAGGTTTTTTACTGTGAAACTGGTTGGTTTCATTGGTTTTCCTGAGTCATCATATCTTGTCTTATTTACTTTTCCGCTGCATTCATTATTGACATGATATTGATGTTTGTTTGTTTTAACAAGGTTTGTTCATAATAAATCTAATTAACAACTTGGGTTTAAAACTTGTTAATTCTATCAACTGGGGTCTATATTTCCCAACAAGTGGTATCAGAGCGGGTTCACTCTGATTGGATTAATTTCCTGAGTGTGATCCATTGACCCCTGTTGTCATGGATAGAGGACAATCTTTATTTATACCTCCTTTATTTGATGGAACTAATTATGCATACTGGAAACTTCGTATGAAAGTTTTCTTGCAGGCCCTAGGTGAACAGATATGGCAAGCTGTTGAAGTTGGCTGGATTAAGCCAAAGGAAGCGCCAGTGGATTGGGATGATGCAACAATTATAGCGGCAAATTTCAACAGTAGGGCCTTGAATGCTTTGTTCTATGGGGTGACCAATGAAGAATTCAAGAAAATATCATCCACGGAAGTTGCCAAGGAAGCATGGACCATTCTTGAGACCACCTATGAAGGTATCAAGGCAGTAAAGACTGTGAAGCTTCAACAACTCACTAGTAGTTTTGAAGAAATAAGAATGGAGGAGGATGAGACCTTTGATGAGTTCTATGCCAAACTCAAGGATATTGTGAATTCTGCCTTCAACCTTGGAGAATGTATTGCAGAATCCAAAATTGTGAGGAAAATCCTTAGGTCCTTACCTGAAAGATTTCATGCCAAGATCACTGCCATTGAAGAAGTCAAGGACATTGATCAAATTCCTTTGACTGAGCTTGTAGGGAGCCTTCAAACCTATAAGATGGGATTAGGCTCAATGGGAAAAGGTGGAAAGAGCAAAAACTTGGCTCTTAAAGGTATAGAGGAAGAGATTGAGGACTCTGAAAGTGAAGATGAAGATGAAGATGATGATGAGGATGAAGATCTATCCTTCATAACTGATGAGATTATTAGACTTCTTCAATTTAGGAAAAAGGATAAAGGCAAACCTCCTAGGAAATCTAAATCCTCAAGAAAGGGCAAGAATGAGAAATCCCTCATCCAATGCCATGAGTGCAAAGGTTTTGGTCATATGAGGATAGAGTGTCCAAACTACCTCATGAAGGAAAAGACCAAGGAGTCAAAAGATAAAAGGTTGGTTGCTACCTGGAGTGATACTGAGGATGACTCTTCTGATGAGTTTGTGGATGAATGTCATCAAGTTATGGCCTTTGCTGCCTCAACCGACAAGGTGATTGTGGAGAGTGCTAGTGACAGTAAGGATTCTTCTGATGATAAAGTACCTAAGAAGATGACCCTTCAGGAAGCCTCTGATAAGACTGGCTTAAGATATGCTGTTTCCTCCAGCCCCTCCTTATCCACAACTTCTGGATCAAGGACTATCTTTATGCCACAATCTGAGAAAGGTAATAGAGGTATGAAATCCAAAACTGATCTGGCTAATTCTAAATCCTTTGTTAAGCCTTGTGTTTGTCATCATTGTGGTGTTGCTGGACACATTCGTCCTAATTGCTTTAAGTTGTATCCTCATAAGCAATTATCCAAACGGTCATAGGTTTCCTTTCAAGCACCTACACCTTTGTTTGGAGAGTTATTAAAAGTCTTGAGCTTTTTAACTCAATTTCAAGAGAATTCTAATTCTTCTATGTCCTTTAGTAGACATACTAGGACACGTGCCTTTTCATCTTCACGGCCAAAGACTCGTGCTGTGCGGGTGAGAAAGGAGCCTAAGACTTAATTGTCTTTTCTGTTTGTCCTCTGCTTTGATTCTTTCTATCTAAAGTAGGACTTTTTTTGCTTGATTTCTTATCTATTTTTGGAATCATGCTTTCATGCATCTGCATATTTCTATCATGTTTTCATGCATATGAATCTTTCTTTCATGCATTCATGTTGTTTATTTGTTTTTGTTTGGTTGTTTAGTTTTTATTTTGTTTTGTTTTCAAAATAAAAATAAAAAAAAAATCAGAAAAATACAAAAAACAGTGTGTGTTCTGTGTACTTTGGTACTTGTGTACCTTGGATGGCCAATGAAACAAAGTTTTCTAAACTTTGTATCTCTTGTAGCTTAGATGAGCATCTCTATGCACAACTAAGCAAGTGAGCTTTGTGGTTTTTGTTTGTGATGAGTAAGATTAGGTTATCTCTTAAAACTTAACACTCATATCACTCTTTTTGACGGGTAGGACTAGAAAATCCTAAGAGAAAGGCATAAATAACCATCTCACCACTGTTGCCCGCCAATCATAATATGACACCTGTATGCTTCAGCATAGCAAAAGTGCAGTGTCAAAGACATTCGTATGCTTCGGCATAGCAAAAGTGCGATGTCAAATGCTTAACATCTTGGGTGTTTCTTTTCTCTCTTTTATATACCCATGTATGATATGCTAAAATAAAAGAAAATATGCAAAGAAAATAAAAAGCAAAAAAGATTAAAAATGCTTAAATATGGTTGCAAGCGTGTATTCTAGGAGATGTGGGAGTTATAGGATGTACCTCGAAGGTGATAGTCCCCATCAAACAGTTATGATTGTGTGTGAGTTAAAAGTTATTTTCTTATATCTCAGATCGTCATAACATCTATACACATATGCAATCTTGCGATATTTTTCACACATAACACGCAATATTCTTTGCTACTTTTGATACATGTGCAAGTACAATGTGATTTGGCCATCACAAAGGTTTTACATGTGCTAATGTATGCTCACTAAACTGTCATAACTTGTTTTTGAAATATAAAATTGTTTAGACTTGTTTAGTGTGTGTGTGTGTGTTTTGGGATTTATGTGCTTAACATTTTTCTTGTTTTTCACATGTTTTGCATTCTTCTATTATCTTGTCATCCATAGCATCTTGTTTCATTACATTCATGCATTTATATGGATTTCTTTGTACCCCCTTGATCATCCTTGATCATCTTTATGTTTCTCGGGTTAAGCTTTCTAGCTTCTTGTACCCTTTGTCAATCATGACAAAAAGGGGGAGAGAAATTGTGGAAACTTTTGTGGTTTCTGTTTAAGATTCTACAAGTTAGGGGGAGAAATACATTCCTTTGTAAGGGGGAGATGTGTTTCATCTTGTTAGGGGGAGTGTTTACTTCCTTTTTCTTGTACCTTGGGTCTTGTGACCATGTTTACATACATTGTGCTTATCTTCTTTATATGCTGATGTATGTTTCTTTCACCTATCTCTACATGTGTTGTTTCTTTTCTTTCTTTATACACATGTTTCTTTACTTGTATGCAATCTATTATTTCTGTTTCACACTAAGATGCCTTGATGAGTTTTGTTTAAAGTGTTTCAGAAATATAGGTTGTCAAAGTCTACTTGCTATAAACTCTCTTCTTGCAAAGTTTTTCAAAGAGTTTGTGTTAGGATAGATTTTATTGTATTCAACAAGTGAATATGAGTTGAGTATTTTATGACTTCTCTCATATGCTCATTTGTTTGTTGTGGTTTTGTCACTGATTGCCAAAGGGGGAGATTGTTAGGACATATATGTTTTAACTTGTTTAAGAACATATGTCACTTAGTTATGTAAATTGGCTAATCCTTTGACAAAATGCACTCTGCTTGTAATTGGGTAGTTCTAGGTGTTTTTAATACTTCAAGAAACAATGTTTCAAGGTCAAGTGTTGAAGTCATCAAGTCTATCCAAGAGAAAGCAAGCTGAAGTGCAAAGTTTTTAAAGCTCGACACCTCTTGATAGCTACCTCGACACCTGGCTATCTGTCGAGATCTTCAGCTGATTCTTATCGCAATCCCGATAGCTTGTCGATCGATCGAGAAAGTTTCTGTCCCCTCGACACCTTCTCGACACCTCCTCGATAGCTGCTATCTATTGAGATTCATTAAATCTCGACACCTCCTCGACACCTCTCGATCGATCGAGGTTACGGGAAATCAGAATTTTCAGCTTTTTGATTTTTGGGCCAGGCTTATGTATTTGAGTAGGGTTTCTTTTCTCACAACCTTAGACTTATATAAGACTTATTTTAAAGGCCGTCACATAAGAGAGAATACAAGGAGAACATATGCAAAAGGTGACCGATACCTTATTCTCTCTGAAAGAAGCTACTGCGTCTTTGCGCCTTAGGGTTTTGTAACCAAGTGCTTCTTGATCTTCATTGTTGATGAAGTGAAGAACTTTGCAGCCAACATTCTTCTTCCTTAAGTTGGTGAGTGAGTCATGTTTTGAGATTCGTGCAAAGGAGTTAGTCACGTACTGGGATCCGTGCAACAAAAAGGGTGGCGTTCATATATTGAAGAGTTCAGAGGTTCTGAAGCGGTAGAAAGTTTCTGCTGTGAGTTCATCTATGGGGATTGTAGAGTCTAGGGACAAAGGTTTTGTACTAGATCTGAAACTTCTCTTTTCTATAGTGGATTGCTTTTCGGGAAGGTTTCCCCCCAGGTTTTTTACTGTGAAACTGGTTGGTTTCATTGGTTTTCCTGGGTCATCATATCTTGTCTTATTTACTTTTCCGCTGCATTCATTATTGACATGATATTGATGTTTGTTTGTTTTAACAAGGTTTGTTCATAATAAATCTAATTAACAACTTGGGTTTAAAACTTGTTAATTCTATCAACTGGGATCTACATTTCCTAACATGGTGATCTGGACGATCATAGTTAATGGTGATATGATCACACTGAATGAGTTTGTCCACCTTTATCGTCTAAAGGAGTCCAAGGAGTTTGGTTATTATGAGCTCGTGCCATGGGATAGAAGTTCTCGGCTCATCGCCGAGCTGCCTTCATCCTTCCGTTATTGGAAGTCGAGGTACTTCTTTGTGTCGGGTGACGGTTGGGAGACCCTCTCTGACGACTTCTGGGGAGACGTCCCTAGGCTGCTGCGTCGGTGGGAGACCCCTGTACTTGGTGCGTTCGTTTTGCATTTTTCCCATTTTTTTTTTCTTTTATGCTCGTCTTCTTGCTTAGACCGTCCTTCCTCACCTTATGTGTTTTTATTTTTATTTTTATTTTAGTCAAAGATCGTCTAGAGTTGGAGAGCAAGTTTGTGGAGCGTGCTCTCGTAGCCATCGAGTACGCAAGCACTATTGACGACTTTGACGATTTGGTGGATCCCAGGACTTTAGCCCGTCATTGCTTGGGACCAAAACCTTCCCATTACGTCCTTCGTGCTATCTGCCGCAAAGAAAAAAGTAAGTCTCTTTTGGACAAGAGTCGATCGTCTATCTTTCCCTTTCTTTTTTTTCTTTTTTTTTTTTTTTTAACTCCACTTTCTTTTTTACAGACATGACAACCAAGTTTAATCAAGAGTTTTATGCTCGGATTAAGTTAAAGAAAAATGAACCCCTCTCTAGCATTGGCTAGCGCAAGCTGAGGCTGACTAATAGAGAGAAAGAGAAAGAGACCACTGAAAAGGGCTTGTCCACCCCGGCTTTGGACGAAGGTCGGGTAGCTTCCCTGGCCCTATCTGTTGAGGAGGTTAGTCCTCAGCACAAGAATCACAAGACGAGTGAGAAGGGCAAGGAGAAAATAGGTTCCAGCGTCTGGGCTGATTTTGAGACGACCCTGGTTCAGGCGAACGAGATTGTTACTCCATCTGAACTGAAGGAGATCTCTGGCATTCCCTCTCACGAGATGGTGAACCGCCATGTTCACAAACTAGTCTAGGTAACTTTTCCTCGTCTTCTCTCTTCTTGATATATATATATATATATATATTTTGACAACGTCAATTACTAACGCTGTGTCCTTGAATGCTAGGTGTTGGGGGAAGCAATGCATATTACCTCTCAATACTTGGTGAACGAGGAGAAGGCCGTCATGGCCACTTCAAAAGTAGAGGCATTGGAAGCTGAGGCCTCTAGCTTAAGGAAAGACTTGATCATGGTGATGGGCGAGAATAACTCGTCCAAGGAAAAGATAAAGGCTTTAACTGAGGAATTGGATGCTGAGAAGCAGCTGGTGAAGCAGAAAGACGAGCTTTTGGTGGCGGTCGGACAAAAAACTGAAGAATATTGTGGCCAAGGCCATCACTACTTTTCAGACAACTAAGGAATATAATGCCATACTATTTGACTGGGGTTTCGAGCTACTCAGGAGGTATCTGGTGAAACATGGTCCAGGGGTGGACTTGGAGGACTTAAACTTTGAAGCTATAGATAAGGAGATCGAAGCGGATGAAGCTGCCTAGGCATCCCAAGCTGCTGCTGCTGGTAATAGTCCCCAGGACCTTGAGAAAGGCATTGGTGATGCTCCTGCATCGTAGTTTTATTTTTATTTATTTTTTATATATGCCTTGCCTGTTTTGGGGCTTTTGGACAAACAATCTTTTTGTGCCTTGCACTTTTTTGAGCTTTTGAACAACTTATGGCTCTTTATGAATATATGCTTATTTACCTTGCGTTCATACTTGCTTGTGAATGCCTTTCTTTCTTGCTTTTCGTAGTCTATTGTGAACTTAGAGAAACACCTGTGAAAAGAAATTGTTTGTTCACTAACCTTGCTAGGTCAGTTTAGTTTCTCCGTCATCCATTGGGGATCTGGAGAAACATTTATAACAAGTGGTTGTTCATCCACTAACCTTGTCGTCTCTTGTGGACTTAATTACATATTTTGTTGTTCCTTGGTAGACAATTTTCGCCCGTCCTGAACATCCATTTAAGGAATCTTACCGTCTTTTAATTTGGACAATGTACATTCATTTAAGGAATCTTATCGTCTTTTGATTTGGACGATGTACATCCATTTAAGAAATCTTATCGTCTTTTGATCTGGATGAGGTTTCTGCCATCAGATGGCGATTATAGTTTGAGAGAGAGAGAGAGAGAGAGAGAGAGAGAGAGAGAGAGAGAGAGAGAGAGAACCAGAATGCATGACTTGCAGAATAATATGTTTATTTGATTTGCATTGAAAAGTACGAGGTCATGCATACAAGTGGACTGTGGTTCCTATTTGTAATACCTCTTTAGGTGCTCAACATTCCATGGGCGAGGTAACTTCTTACCGTCCAGATTTGCCTTGTGCCGGGTCCTTCATTGCAGGAGTTACTTTTCGAAGGACGAGGTCTCCGATGTTGAATCTCTTGAGTTTTACCCTTTGGTTGTAGTACTCGGCCATCTTTTGTTGATACTTGGTCATTCTTTGAGAGGCTTGGTCTCTGACTTCGTCCAAACAATTCAGGTGCAGCTTTAGTTGATCGTCATTGCTCTGTTCGTCAAAGAACTCTCTCCTGAGGCTGGTGAGTCCTACTTCAACTAGGATGACTGCTTCTGTGCCATAAGTCAGGTTGAAGGGCATCTCTCTTGTTGGGGTTCGTGCTGTGGTCCTGTAGGCCCATAAAACGCTTGGTAACTCCTCGGGCCACGCTCCCTTTGCCCCCACTAATCGGGCCTTGATGATTTTTAGCAAGGTCGGGTTTGTTACTTCTATTTGTCCATTGGCTTGAGGATGTCCTAGTGACAAGTATTTGTTTTTGATGCCGAGGCTTGAGTAAAACGACCTGAACCCATGGCTGTCGAACTGATGACCATTATCTGATATGATCGTCCTTGGGATCCCGAACCTGCAAACAATATTTTTCCATACAAAATTCTATACCTTTGCTTCTGTGATTGTTGCCAAGGCTTTTGCTTTCACGCACTTCATAAAGTAGTTGATTGTGACGAGTGAGAACCTTGTTTGCCTTTTTCCTTGTGGTAGGTGGCCTATAATATTGATCCCTCATTGTGCAAAGGGCCAAGGTGAAGAAATGGTCATCATTTTCTCTCCTGGAACTCGTTGGACATTTCCATACCTTTGGCAATTGTCACATCTCTTGATGAAATCTGCTGCGTCTTGTTGCATTGAGGGCCAAAAGTAGCCTACCCTCATGATATTTCTGACGAGGGACTTTACCCCCCATGTGATCACAACAAACTCCCCCATGCACTTCTTCCAGGACATATTTGGCTTCTTCCTCCTCAACACATTTTAAGTAAGGCTAGGAGAAACCTCTTTTGTAAAGTTCGTCATTAAGCACCGTGAACCGTGCAACTTGTTTCTGAATTTTCTTGGCTTCTTCAGGATTTGGTGGTAATCATCCATCTTTGAGGTAGGACATAATGGGGCTCATCCATCCGGTGCGTGTATGCATGGGGAAGGTTTGAAATTCTTCGATACTGGGGGAGTTTTGTTCTACCAGTCTCCAACCGACCACCTTTTCCTGATCATTTGCTAACGCACTCTGGGCCATTTCGTCGGCTTTAGGATTTTGATCTCGTGGGATTTGGGCAAACTCTACATGATCAAAATTGCTCACCAATTGATTCGTCAACTTGAGGTACTTCTGTATTCTTGTCTCTTTTGTTTCAAAATCTCCCTTAACCTGCCTTACCACGAGCCGTGAGTCATTCTGTACCAAAATGTTTCTAGCTCCAATTGCCTGAGCTATTCTTAGCCCTGTCAATATAGCCTCGTACTCCACTTCGTTATTGGTTACGGGGAATTTGAGTTGGACTCCATACTTCAAGACATCCTCCTCTGGGGAAGTGATGATGACGCTTGTTCCACCCTTCTTTTGCGTGGACGATCTGTCTGTGTGGATCATCCAAAGGTCTTCCTGGTTGTCTTCATGGTCAGGAGCGGTGAATTTTGAAATGAAGTTTGCTAGTGCTTGGGCTTTTATGACCGTCCGGGGGCGATATTGTACGTCAAACTGGTTGAGCTCAATGGCCCATTGTATCATTCGTCAAGCTACCTCAGGTTTATTCATTGCTTTCTTGATAGGTTGGTCTGTCATTACTATAATTGGGTTTGCCTGAAAGTATGGATGAAGTTTTCTTAAGGCCACTATCAGGGTAAAAGTATTCTTCTCGATCCGGGGGTATCGGGCTTCAGTTCCTTGAAAAGCCTGGCTAATGTAATACACTAGAAGTTGTATCATGTTTTCCTCCTTGATCAAGGCCATGCTGATTGCAATCGTGGATACTGCCAAGTAGAGGAACAAGTCTTCTCTGTCCTTGGATAGACTCAGGAAGGGGGGTTGCTTAAGTAGCGTTTCAGCTCTTGCAATGCTGCTTCGCATTCTGCCGTCCAAATGAAAGCTTACTTCAGGGTCTTGAATTAAGGAAGGCATTTGTCTGTTGCCTTTGAAACGAACTTGTTAAGGCCTGCCACTCTTCCTATGAGAGATTGCACTTCTTTGATCGTCTTTGGGGAGGACATCTTGAGGATAGCTATTACCTTTTTAGGGTTGGCTTCTATTCCCCTTTGTGACACCATGAACCCGAGGAATTTCCCTGAGGAGACCCCAAAGGCACATTTGGACGGGTTCAACTTCATGCTGTATTGTTTGAGAGTATTGAATGTCTCCTTAAGGTCGTCTAGGTGGTCTTCTTCCTCTTTTCTCTTGACAAGCATGTCGTCAACATATACTTCAATGTTCCTCCCGATCTGTTTGTTGAACATCTGATTCATTAGTCTTTGGTACGTAGCCCCCGCGTTCTTCAAGCCAAAAGGCATGACCCTGTAGCAATAAAGCCCCTGGCTAGTGACGAAGGCCATCTTTTCCTGATCTTCCTTTACCATCTGTATCTGGTTGTACCCAGAGAAGGCGTCCATAAAAGTAAGAAGTTTGTGCCTGGCTGTCAAGTCCACAAGTTGGTTAATCCTAGGTAGAGGGAAGCTATCCTTTGGGTAGGCGTTATTCAAATCCGTGTAGTCAACACACATTCTCCACTTCCCGTTTGCCTTTTTTACCATGACAACGTTGGAAACCACTCAGGATATAGACTTCCCTGATGAAATTAGTGGTGAGCAACTTGTTCACTTCGTCCATAACTGCTTTATTCTGCTCAGAAGTGAAAACTATTCTTCTTTGTAGGACAGGCTTCTTTTGGGGTCCACATTCAGATGATGTTGAATGACGTTTGATGGTATACTTGGCATATCTTCGTGGCTCCATGCAAATACGTCCAAGTTATCCTTCGAGAAGGTCACGATCTCTTTCTTCGTCTGAGGGCTTAGGTTCGTCCCTACCTAGGTCCTTTTTGTAGGATCTCCTTCGACCAGCTCTATCGTCTCCAGTTTCTCAGTAATTTCTGGCGTCTTTTCATCAATCATCCATGTATGGTTTTCCTTTAAGGCCAGGATTGCCTAGTAACACTCTTTCGCCAGCACCTGGTCTCCTCTTATTTCTCCAACCCCTTGTTCTATTGGAAACTTCACCTTCAAGTACGTGAAAGTAGGTGCTTTCCAACAATTGAGGGTAGGCCTTCCTATAATCACGTTGTAGGACGAAGGTGAGTCTACTACCAAAAAGTTATGTTTGTTGGTTACCTGGAGAGTGTATGAGCCAACCGTGACCGTCAAAATTACTATTCCTTGGGGGTACACTCTATCTCCACTGAAACTAATGAGGGGGAATTCGAATGGACGAAGTCTCTTCGGGTTTACCTTTAACTTCTGGAAGGCAGAAAGGTAAATGATATCCGTCGAGCTTCGGTTATCTATCAGAACTCTTCTGGTGTTAAATCCTTCAATAATGAGTATGATGACTAACGAGTCGTCATGAGGCTGTTTCACCTCTCTGGCGTCTGCTTCTGAGAAGCACATGTCTTGGTCCGTCCTTCTTTGTTTAAGGAAGGTAGGCTATGAACACTATTCACATGCCTTTAATGTGACTTCCTAAGGGACTTAAATGACCCTCTTGTAGAAGGTCCCCCTGTGATGGTCTTTATTTCTCCAATGGCACTCTGTGGACGAAGATGTATGTGGTCCTCGTCCTTTTGAGAATCTTCGCATTGGTCTTTGTTACCTTTCCTGAATCTATTGGAATCTCCATTCTTTACAAATTTTCGCAGCTTCCCTTTCCATATAAGCTCTTCTATCTGCTCCTTCAGGTCTCGGCAGTCCTCTGTATAATGTCCGTGATCTTTGTGGTAATGGCAATATTTCCTCTTGTCACGCACGTTGGGTGACTAGTGTAATGGTCTGGGCCATTTGAGATAGTGTTCGGCCTTGATTTGCGCCAAAATCTGGTCAACAAGCATTACCAAAGTGTGAACTTTACTACACGAGGGTTTTTGTCGTCTCTACGTTTGCTCCCTTCAACATTCTGTCAATCGTCTCTATCCCTTTTCCGTCCTATTCAGTCGTCTTCTTTTTCTTTCTTCTTATCTTTGGATTTCTCTTCTCCCCCAATTGCTGCCAGGGCGTCCTCAGCGTTCATATACTTCTGTGCCTTGAAGAGCATCTCCGCCATCGTCTTAGGAGGATTCTTTGCTAAGGAGACCACAAATTCTCTAGACTTCAATCTAGCCTTGAAGGTTGGTAATTGCACTTTGTCATCGGCTTCGTCCACCTCCAAAGTTCCTCGGGTGAACCATGTTACATATGATCTCA
The DNA here is from genome assembly GCA_032727855.1 of Quercus ilex subsp. ballota. Classification (NCBI taxonomy): domain Eukaryota; kingdom Viridiplantae; phylum Streptophyta; class Magnoliopsida; order Fagales; family Fagaceae; genus Quercus; species Quercus ilex. The sequence goes on along the minus strand of CM064910.1, from coordinate 10,892,472 downwards.
AAGTTTCCTTCTCTCCTTGCCTAATGGTAAGTAAATGGTCAGCTGGTCTTTTTGGACGCTGCCCGCCGATGAAATGACAAAGGAAGGAACTGCCTAGCTGCTTGAAGTTATCAATGGACGACGTCGGTAATTTAGTATACCACTCCCTAGCTACCCCCTTGAGGGTAGTAGGGAAAGAGCGGCACAATATCTCGTCAGGGGGCTATTGCAGACCCAAAGTCGTCTTGAAAGTGTTAAGGTGATCCAAAGGATCCTTCAACCCGTCAAATGGCTCGAGTTGGGGCAGATGAAATTTTGAGGGTACTGGGCATTCCTGTACTGCTAGGGTGAAGGGTGAGTCTGTCTTCTGGACCATTCTATTCAGATTCTGGTCTGTTTTCTCTTTAATAGCGCTTTTCAGCTCGTCCATCTCTTTTCTCATTTCCCTAAGGAGATCTGAGTTAACGCCTTCCAGAGTGCTCGGTCGTTTTCTCTGGCTGTGTCCTTCATTAGCCCTGTTGTTCTTCGAGCAATTATCTTCTTGTTATAGCCGTTGCCTCATCTCCTGGTTTTGTCTGGTAAGCTCTTCCACAGTGGCTGTGAGTGTCTAAATTTGTAGAGTTAATGCGGCTAGATCTTGGTTAACGTTGGGTTCCATCTGGGCTTGTAAGTTGAATGGAACAATACTTTCGAACTAAGTACAATAATTCCTCATAGACGATGCCAAACTAATGATGCTTGGATCGTCAGTCGAATAATCGTCCAGAATGGGATCGTCCACAACCAACCTGGTCCTGAAAAATGGATGGTAAAAGGAAGGAGTGTGGGACACCGGTGTGGTGCCTGCCACAAAACCTTCGATGCTAAAGTTAGATAGGCTAGAATGAGAAGAAAAGTATTCGGAATATCAGTGTGTGTGTGTGTGCAAGAGGCTTTTTATATATCCCAGTATGTGTGAGGTATCTGTGTATATATACTTGCCTTTGTTTCCTAGCAGTTGGGGAGTGCCATTCATGGAGGCTTGAATGGGCTATTTGTAACGCTCCCCTGAGGTGTTAATGAGAGAGTCGTTGGTGCTCCAACGGTAAAGAGGTTTATTGCGACTCTGTAATGTATGCTAGCCCTGTACGCACGGGCATACCCTTTCTTCGTCTAGTGTGTCCCATTGGTGACAGAGTGGGATGGTTTCTACGTCTGTCACTTCCCCATCTGGACGAGGAGGTTGCCTGAGGGGATTATGGTCGTCTATCAAACACAACTTTCGAATATTATATGCGTTTTTGGCTAATTCTTTCTGAATAACTCCAAAAGTAACTTTCATAATAACTCAAAAATACTTTTTTTTAGAGGGTTTCAACCTATGACGTCTACTCCTAATAATAGCACTTTATCATCAGATCAAGACACTAATTAGTTTTTGGTATAGATGGAGATTAAAATCCAGATCTCTTATACAACCATCAATGACTTTACTAGCTGAGCTAATTGAAATCTATTAATAACTCATCAGATCAAGACACTAATTAATTTTTGGTATAGATAGAGATTAAACTCCAGATCTCTTATACAACCATCAAAAACTTTACTAGTTGAGCTAATTGAAATCCATTAATAACTCAAAGATACTGATTGTGATTTTGTTAAAACTTCATCAATTTGATATTGAGTGGTTTTTTTTTTTTTTTTTTTTTTTGAGTAAAGATTTTATATTTAGTGTTCAACTACTAAAAAGCGCAAGTGTGAAAAACAATGAAATGAAGAACTTATGAGAAGCATAACGGACGTCTTTGTCCTTGATGAACACAACAACAATTATTTACTTTGTCATGAGACACGTGTCATGGTCGTGAGACACAACAACCACGACGCGTGTCTCACGACCAAGTAAATAATTGTTGTTGTGTTCATCAAGGACAAAGACGTCCGTTACGCTTCTCATAAGTTCTTCATTTCATTGTTTTTCACTCTTGCACCTTTTTGTACGTAGAGCACTAATTTTATAGTGCTCTGTTTATAAATATTTATTTACTTGGTCGTGAGACACGTGTCAAGATTTTTGTGTTCATCAAGCATAAAGACGTCCGTTATGCTTCTCATAAGTTCTTCATTTCATTGTTTTTCACACTTGCGCTTTTTAGTAGTTGAGCACAAATTTTATTAATGCTCTGTCTATAAATATTTATTTACTTGGTCGTGAGACGCGCGTCATGATTTTTGTGTTCATCAAGGATAAAGGCGTCCGTTATGCTTCTCGGAAGTTCTTCATTTCATTGTTTTTCACACTTGCGCTTTTGTAGTTGAGTACTAATTTTATTAGCGCTGTTCATCAAGTATAAAGACGTCCGTTATGCTTCTCGGAAGTTCTTCATTTCATTGTTTTTCACACTTGCGCGTTGAGCACTAATTTTATGGTGCTGTCTATAAATATTTGCATTCCCCTCGACTTAAATATTGATGGGTCATATTCATAGGGTTGGATATGACCAATCAATAGTAGTTTAAATTCTACGTATATTAGGCTATATTCGTCATTATCCTTTATCCTTCTATAATGGCCCAATCCATTACATATAAATCTAAATTATCTAATCATTATATTTTAAGAAGCAGAAAAAACTTGGAACAAGTGTAAAAGGGTCAAAGAGTCAAAGAAAAAGAACCCACCTAAGACAGCCACACTGCCCTCCAAACATGAGTAGTGCCAAATTTTATTTTCAAGGCAAAAATATTTAATAAGAATCAAGGATTTGATCAAATATTCAACACGCTAACAAACAAGACTTAAGAATTGGATAGGAAGTTTCGGAAACAAAAGAGACATAAATAAAGGCAAGAAAATTTAAATTGCTACTTTACAGATTGCATTTTTTGATGTGTTGGAAAATAGAGACACAAAACTGTAATGCACTCTACAAAACTCCAAACTACATATTTTTTGATATGTTGGAAACTAGAGACAACTTTCAAATATTATATGCGTTTTTGGCTAATTATTTAATTCTGAATAACTCCAAAAGTAATTATCATAATAACTCAAAAATGCTGATTGTGATTTTATTAAAACTTCAATTTTTATATTGAGTGTTTGCGTTTGCTAATTGTGAGACACACTAGCGTCATGGTTGTTGTGTTCATCATGGATAAAGACGTCCATTATGCTTCTCATAAGTCCTTCATTTCATTCTTTTTTCACGCTTGCGCTTTTAAGTGGTTGGTCAATGCAAATAACAAACAAAGACCTAGATAGAGTATACGACGAGGTCCAAGAATTCTTTAGAGCCATTGATTTGTTAAGTAACAGGTTTGTTGGAGAAATTCCAGAATCTATTAGAGATTTAAAGGGCCTTAATATATACTCAATCTTTCCAATAACATTTTCACTGGACACATCCCATCATCTTTAGAAAATCTCACAAAGCTAGAATCATTGAACCTTTTTCAAAATAGGCTTTCGGGAGAGATTCCACAACAGTTAGCACAACTTACTTTTCTCGAATGGTTTAATTTTTCTCATTAACAATCTCATTGGTTCTATACCACATGGGAAACAATTTGACACGTTTGAAAACAGTTCATTTGAGGGAAATTTAGGTTTGTGTGGAAATCCATTATCAAAGAAATGTTGGAATTATGATTTTTCACTACCTTTAGCAACAGTTTCTGAAGAAAGTCAAGATTCTACTAGGTCTCTCTTTGAATTTGGTTGGAAAATAGTTTTGATTGGATATGGATTTGGACTAATCGTTGGAGTGATAGTTGGCAACATTGTGGCAACAAGAAAGCGGGATTGGTTGATGAAGACATTTGGAATGAAGCAATGGTTACAAAAAAATGGTGAGAAGAGGGACAGAAATTGAGCATGCATCTTGAAGATATAAATATACACCTACTTTTATAGTGGTGTTATGCTTATATCATGTAGCGAACTTGCTATATAATAAAACTTGTGCTTAACGCATTATATTTATGATTGCACTAACTACATGCTCTTCCCTTTTTTCCTCTTTATATTTTCTATTTCATTTTTTTCTCTTTATTACGGGAACAATCCCTTTTTCCCGTTTATTTTGTACACACTTAAAACTGCTTAACCCAACTAATAAAGAATTGATAATATAATTCTACTATATATCTCAAGATGTCACAATATATATATATATATATATATATATTGGGTTCAATATATGTCGGCTACAATAGAGACAACATATCCTACGATGTACAAGATTTTAAAAAAAAAAATTTGTATGGATTAGCTCCTGCTATATGATTTTTTGTTGTGTAAATTAAAACAGAAAACTTACAATATTGCTTAATTGATGAAATGCAAATTTTTATAAAACATAGCAAATACCAGATACAAGAACAGAGCAGGACTCGCAAACTTATGGAAACAGAGTTTACAAAAACAGGAGGGCCATCTGAATTTCCAATGAGGCTGAGACGAGGCCAGTAAACAACATTGGTAGTGATGTACTAGCTCGTAACAACTTCTCTATTTTGTTAGAATTTCTACTTTTATTAATTAGATATTTGGTTTCAAACATGTTAGGATACTTTCAAAGTTTAAAATTTGGTTGCTTATTTACTAATTATAAGATAAAATTAATATTATTATTATAGCAATTTACCCAACTGATTAAAAGTGTCCATATCTAGCTATACTGTCCTCGCAGAAATAAAATCTCTTCCTTTAGTATTATAAGTATTAAACAATGTCTCCAAGCTATTATAAGCCGGACTATAGAATAGCGTCATGTACTTCATCATATACCCTCAAAATGATGGTTTTTTCACATCATGATTGTATTATTTGATGAAGGGTTATAATCCTTTATAAAGAGAGATACAATTGTCCAAACTCCGAAGGTTGTGACTCTTATGAAAGGATGCGTGCAAATACTTTTCATATTCAGGTCATTCTAAATTCCCATGTATAATAACATGTCTATACATTCTCAATTTTAGCGTCTGGAGCAAAATATTATTATTATTTTAAAATATTTTAAATAGTTAATTTGACCTCCATCAGTCTTCTTATTCTATCCTACATGACTACATTATTTAAATATTTGAATAGAAAATAGAGAGAGGATTATTTTCCTTAAATATTATATTTTATATTTTACCTAATTAATTTCAACAACAACGCAACCACCAACCACCATAAAATCCACACAATCCACATGAGCAATGCAAGGGACACAACAAAAAATCACAACGATTTTACAAGATTCTTAAATTAGTATGTCAACTCATACATGGACCCACCACAATCTCAATTTTAATTTTTTTTCAAATGCTAATTTGAATAAAATTATTTTAACTTTTTGTTGTGTTCATAGCATTACTCAATCCAGACACACAAACATACTTGACATTGAAAGCATCATCGACCCCACATGCTGCCAATGGCCGCCCCTTCTATACTACCAAACTAAGACCCAAGAAAGAGAATAGAAAAGATAAAGAGATACATGAATGATGTTATAATGACTCAGTTGTGGTGTTGAGTCATTATTTCACATCGCTTTCATATCCATTTTTATGCGTTAAAATGTGAATATTTTCATATCGATTGTGGATATGTGTGAAATAACTAATGTGAACTAGTATATTTCTAATCCATAATTAAACTTTTACGAAAGAATGCCTATAACTTTCCTCAAAAAAGTGATTGGGACAACGGCTCTATCCTTATCTTACAACTTAAAGTATTTGATGAAATCTTCTCTGCATTGAAAAACTTTTAAGACTTATGTTCTCATTGGTTATTTAATCAAGATATTTATGTTGAAATCTATTTAGTGGAGGCCTATTCACCCAAGACTTCAACCAACATTTAAGTTAAATGATTTAACGCATTCAGACAATTTCATGCCAATGCATTATACACGGGTAAAACCAAACAAATTCACAAAAGAAAATATCGATTATAACAATATAACCACGACTGATTAACACAAATCAAACTCTAAGACCCTTAAAATTAAGGCCGGTAAAACTAACCTAAATAACAACACATCCAAATTTAGGCAACTGGAGATGACTTGACTTGATCTTGGATTTGCAACAACAGCAAGAAAGGAGAAAGGGTTTATATATGTCATCTATAGGAAGTGTGGTTTTATATGGTCAGGTCAAGCGCAAAAATGATAAAAATACACTTTTCACATTTCAGAAAATGAGATCATGAAAGTGTTTCACAGTGCTTAAGATTGATGTTTGAAATTAACTAGAGAAACTGGAATGCAATTGTATATTATTGGCATGTGCATATCAAACAGAGAATTGAGCATGGGAGATCCGTTTGATACCATAGTATATATATTTATGCAGATAAATGAAAATTTCATCAACAAAAATAAACATAAATGCAACAGATGCAATGAGAAGTATTATCGGCAAACAAGATCAAAACAATCCCAACGAGGGATTTTTAATAAAATAACCACTAATCCCAAACAATATTATAAGTTAGACAAACTTTCAAACTAATTTTGTTTATAACAATTCGAGTCCTCTGAAGTCGATTTTCCTGTGCATTTTCTGTTTCACCAAGAGCTGAGGCGGAGGGGAGTAGTTTCAGTACACAGAAATCGACTCCAGAGGAGATGACTTCTGTGTATAGAAATCGTCTTCTCTGGAGACGATTTGTATGTACACAAATCGACTCCGGTGGAGACGATTTCTGTACACAGAAATCGTCTCCTCTGGAGTCGATTTGTGTACATACAAATCGTCTCTTCTGGAGTCGATTTTCGTGCCCCTTTCAGATGTCTCATCCCCAGTCTCTTCCATGGCAGAGTGGGCAGAGTCACGTGCATGGCTGGAAATCGTCTCCTCTGGACTCGATTTCTAAGTATTGTCCCATCCCTTCCACGTGTTGCCATCATGGGTCCCAACTGGGGACCCTTTTCCTTCTTACCCGGTCACACCTTCAGCTCCTTTTTGAACATATCAGCTCTTCATTTTTCCTCTTCATAAAACTCCTCTTCATATAAACAAACAACACTCCTCTTCATCAGCTCTTCTTCCTGCTCTCTCTCACTTGCACTCACACAACACTCGTCATCTCAGGTAATGTGATTATTTTGCTAGTTTTTTTTTTTTGAAGAAAATTTTTAAAACATATTGTGATTAAAATTGTTAATATATTGTAATTTTTTTTTTTGTTACTTGCTAGTTTTTTTTTGACACATTATATATACACACATTTATAAGATCATGAATACATTATATACACACATACACTAACAAAAACACATTATACACTTTTATGATCATGAATACATTATATACACACATTATATACACACATTTACACACTAACAAAAACACATTATATACTTTAAGATCATGAATACATTATATATATACACACATTATATACACACATTTACACTAACAAAAACACATTATATATACTTTAAGATCATGAATACATTATACACACACATTATATTATGATGATTATGGGGAATATTTAGAACTAAATATTGTGATATTACAACATATTGGGAATTTGTTTTTATTAGTGTAAATATTGTGATTAAATTATTTGCTAAGTTTTTTTAAAAAAAAAATTAATATTGTGATTATTGGGAATATTTAGTACAAAATATTGTGATTTATTATGTTATTACAACATATGGGAATATTTGTTTTGGTTGTTAGTATAAATATTGTGATAATATGCTAAGTCTTTTTAAAAAATTACTATTGTGATGTATTGGGAATATTTAGTACTAAATATTGTGATCAATTGTTAGGTATATTTAGTACTTTTAGGTCTTTATCATGGATATGAAATGGATTATGAGTTGATACCTAAGATAGTATTTGTAACAAAGATTTCAATAGATAACTGGTTGGTATATAATATTTTTGTTCATCATAACTTATTTGAATGGGTTTTGAAAGTCATGCCCCTAGAATGATTTGAAATTTTTAAAGAATATGAATTTGGTAATGACTATTTTTGTAAGATTACTAAAGGTGAGTATATGCAAATTTCGTTGAGGTTAGTATTGTTGGCATTTCATACGCAAAGTTTTGTGATTAATGTTGATTGAGCATTATGAATTTGTAACTAACACAATTGCACTTGATGATCTATAGGTTGACAATGATTCTTATAAATATATACTACGGTGGACCCCTTACCAATACCAACCCTTATGACGGATCCTCATTTCAAGGTCCGGGTATGCAGTGCTACTATATGATGATACGCCGTAAACTAAAGACCCTGAATGAGCTGAAAGTAAAAATTATGGAAGAGTTGCAAGTGAACCCTGCTTTGCATGACATACATATTACTTTCCGTTCTCCATATGAAGTCCTCAATCAATGCATTAATTACAGAAATATGGAGATAACAGAGGACAAACATGTGAAATTCATGTTTAGTAAGATGCAGAAATGGGAAAAAACAGCAGATTTTGAGTTGTACGTCACTTTGAAGCCGCGTGCGGAAGTCGGCGTAGAGGAAGAAATTGTACAAACAACTACATCTCTACAAGTTGTAGTCCTAGATGATCAATGCACCACATTGGAAGGCTATACACCCCCTTTTCAAGGGACACTAGCAACAATTGAGAGCGAACTTGGAAATAGATATGAAGATCAATTTTATACACATCGAGGTGAATCTTCTACGGTTCCAGTAGTTGAAGATGAAGATGAAGACTGTTTTGGGGAAGATCCTGACGATAGAGATGAGTACGAAGAGAGGATTGATAATGGTGACTTTGACAGGGGTGTTGATGATCATGAAATTTCTCCAATTCCTGATGTTGATGATATAGCTGAATGTGATGAAGATGATGCAGACGCTAATGTCAGAGTTCAGCATGTTACAAATACGACCCCTGTTTATGAACCTCCTGCCTCATCATTTTATGAAAATACTTGGGAAAATATGGTTGATCCTGAAGTTGTTCAGCATGCATTTGGTTCTTCTTGGAATGCGGACATGAATTTTGCGAAAGGGTTGATTTTTGCGAATAAAGAGGCGGTGAAACATGCATTAACAATTTACGCCGCAAAGCATAACAGAAACATTATCACTAGTAGGTCGACCAAAAGTAGACTGTCTGTGAAATGCGTCGATGAGTCATGCATATGGTACGTTGGGGCAGTCGAAAAGCCTGAACATGATCTATGGATGGTCACATCTTATAGGGGTCCTCACAGTTGTACACCCCTTGCCATGGCCCTTGATGGTAGAATGATGAACTGTAATTTTCTTGCAGCAGAATTTGTTCCATTGTTGCAAGAAAAATACACGGCAACAATTACTCACCTCAGAGATTTCATTAAAGGGAAGTATTATGGGCATAAGCTTTCTTACTATAAGATATGGGATGCGAAACAACGAGCTATTGCAAAGATATTTGGGGATTGGGAAGAGTCTTACCAAAGGTTGAGAAAGTTATTGTTGGCATACTTGGATCAAGAACCTAGCACCCGGTTCTAGTATCACACCATACCTAGGGACGAGTTCGGTGATACAATATTGCGCTATGTATTTTGGGCTTTCGCTCCATGCATTGAAGGATTTAGACATTGTAAGCCAGTGATCAGTATTGATGGGACCCATTTGTATGGTAAATATCGAGGGGTGTTGTTGATTGCAATGGCCACCGATGCCAACAACAAGGTTTTGCCTCTCGCCTTTGCCATTGTGGACAAAGAGTCAGGGCCTAGTTGGAGGTGGTTTTTAGACTGCCTCAGGAATGCACTGGGGGATGTGATAGCAGATAAGGACATATGCATAATTTCTGACCGACATAAGGGTATTCAAAACGCAATTGCAAACTGGCCTAGAGACGATGATGGACGAGTACGAGTAATTCACAGATATTGCCTTCGACATGTTGCTAGCAACTTCAACATGCATTTTCAGGATGCCACTTTAAAGTCATTGGCCTTGCAAGCGGGGTATGCTACTCAGGAAGCTAAATTTGAGTTGTACATGCAACCTATCAAGGACGCCGAGATCGAGGCCCTTAGGAAGAAACGGAGAACCGAGCAGCAGGAAAGTGAGCTCGACTCATCCATCATGCCATACACATATCTAATGAAAGAGGATTTACAAATGTGGACCCAGCTATATGATGGTGGATACCGTTATGGGGCTATGACAACGAATGTCTCGAAGTGCTTCAATGGAGTACTCAAAGGTGCCCGTGGCCTACCCATTGCTGCAATGGTTGAATTCACACACAGCAAACTTGTTGCGTATTTCCATGATCGACACAAAGGAATTACTCATGATCTCTCAAATGCCCAGGTATGGAGTAAATATGCTTTAGAAATCTATGGAAAAAACCTGCGAAAATCTATTTCACACCAAATAGCAGTGTATAATAATCAGAATGGTATATATCAAGTAATTACTGCATACAACATCAATAACTCTGGAGGGGGACACCATAGTCATGAAGTAAACCTAATAGCCAGAACATGTCGTTGTGGAAAGTGGCAAAATCGAAAGATCCCTTGTTCTCATGCAATTAAAGCTCTTCAACACTTGGGGCAAGATGCGACTACATATATTGACCCATGTTATAGTTTGGAGAACGCCATTCGCACCTACTCACATCCATTTGTGGTGCCAATGTCAGATACATTGTGGAGGGATGTGGACGGTCCAAAGTGGGTGCCTGACCCAAACCTGTTGCGGGGCAAAGGTCGACCTGTGGCATCTAGGATACGGAATGAGATGGATGGGGTTCGGCGAGAACCGGGAACCCGGAGGCCAAATTCTGACTTGAGGGAGATTCAACAAAAGCAGAGTTGTGGACTGTGTCATCAACATGGGCATAACCGTAGAAGATGTCCGCTTTCCCGTGGGGCTTCGACAAGCGGTAATGATCCAAACTAGGTAAGTGATGCTTTCATATAAAATGCCATTATGGACATCAATTAAATGTTGTTGCATTGATTTCAGCATATTTAAATTAGAAAATGGCTAGATATTAATTACTACTTTAATTTCGCAACATATTAATTTCTTCGATGAATACCGTATTGGCTTTGGCTACAGCTACATCGTTAAACTTAATCGTTTATATACTATAACTTAATTGGGATGGGATACCTCAATTGTTCTGCTAATTACTAAACTCTTCAATCTCATAAATCCTTAAGTGCAACGTTTCATTAGATCAAAACATTAATAGTAGTGGATTCAAGATAACCCAATAATCAATTTTTATTATTTTCTTGCCTACAGACTAGAGAGTGATTAACATTTAAATATCATATTTGACTAAGTATCGTAATGAATTTATACTATTTCAAATTTCATTCAACTCATTTAAATTTTTTTAATATTAAATATACAAACTTATATATGTTATACCCGTTTTGCTTTTTGAAATTTTTTTTTTTTTAACAAAAACATAAATGGATCTTGACATTTAGTTTTTTTTTATTTTTATTTTTTAAATCTTTTAATTGAAATATGAACCGTTGAAGAATATGCGTCGTTTATAATTGAGCACAAGACTTTGAGATTATTTTCAACACCAAATTCATCTTCTCTAATATTCATTGTCAATAACAACCCAACTAAAAAACAAAATTGAAATTTTCTTCTTTACGTGTTACTCTTTTTTTTTTTTTTTTTTTCTTTTTCCTTATCTAATCCAAGATAACACCAAATTTATCTGTAGATGCCACTGTATATAGACTTAAGTTGCAACCAACATATATAAACCTCCATTTCAAAACAAAAAAACATATATAAACCTCTATATGTTAAGACAAAACATAACAAGTACTCTAGGGATGCTTTTATATAAAATGCCATGATTGTATCAATTAGCCAAGTTGCATAGATTAGTGCGTATGTTTTGGCTTTTGGTATCTAACGACAATATTTGAATTTTTGTCAGGCATGCAGATACTCACTTTTGGACTGGCATTGTAGATGTAAATTGAGGTTCTCTTTATTGTGTATTTGAACTTACTACTACGTTGTATGCGGACAATTATTACAACTATGTTGTATGCGGACAATTATTATTTTGTTTATCATTGAATGAACTTGTAATCAAAGTATTCTATATCTAATGAATTATCATTGGATAATTTAATGAACTTGTTTTTCCTATTTTGTGTGAAAGAAAGACTTAAAATTATGTTGAGGAACTGAATTTGTCATTTTGTCTCAACGATTTCATTGTAGGCAATGTTTTTGCCATTGGTAGCAGGGGCTTTGGTGATTATAGTGATACAATCAGCTATGGCGGGAGATTTCAGCAAGCGGGTGTATAACTTGTACCTGACTATAGGAATATAACTTGTACCAATCTGAAACAACCTGCACTAGTTTGTACTTCCTGATACTGTTTTCCTAAATTTCCAAAATAAAAAATAAAAAGTGTTATTATATTTGGCCAAAAGATGGAGTGAGAGTAAACTGAATAATACTCAAAAATCTCCAAACTGAATAAATAAATGCGTGGAAATAAGAGATTATATATTTGAGGAATTAAAAAAAAAAATCAGAAATCTTAAAATTGAATATTATGGAATTCCCATAACCAGACAAAGTGCTGTGGTTAAATTTTCTAATGAGAACAGAATTTAGAATGAAAATTGATGCGGAGTTGCAAGGATGCCAACGTTAGGTAATTTATTTATTTGGTTACTTTAATTTTATATAAAGAAAGAGGAAGAAGAGAATTGTGCCAAGTCCTCAATAGTTACAGTTATTGGCATTTAGATATCCACAATTTGTTGAACTTTTTGTACATACAAATATTACTGTGTTGTCACAAAGACAACTATGGAACAAAATTGTACATTCAAATGGTAAAAGAGAGGCAGCAATGATGGCGCAGCTCTAGTCGAAGGGATCAATCCGAGGGTCATGTTCACTTGCCATTGCCATTCCAGTACAAAGGCATGTGGGGCACATAACCTGCCAAATTAAAAATAGGGCATTAAATCTGTGGTTGGTTATTGTATCAATATATAACTTGAAAGAGAAAATAGAGTGAAGTAGTAAAGTATACCTAGATTGCAAGAAGAACAAGAATCAGGCATATTTTCAGATGGTCCAAAAGGTTTTCAAAATTATAAACATCAATAGTTTCTGTCAAAATTTTGATTGATATGCTTTCAAGTGACAAATGAACAGTCATTCGGAATCAAACCAGACTCATTGTTTCAAGTCAATTCCTCATGGGTTGCCTTTAAAGTAAGAGAAATAAAAGTCCTCTCATATTTGTAGTCCAAAAATGACCTATATTATTTGCTACATTCTGACTTCTTAATATACTGGTTTTATTTTTAAGGTTGGCATATTGCAATGTGCTAATTGGGGGTTTAGAAATGCAAAACCCCGAAATATACATGTCCAGGCCTAATTTACGTGCAGCAATCATTGATAAGGAGACGTTGTTTACAGGGTATAGTATGTTCTATTGTCCCAAGAAAAAAAAGAAAAAAGATTTGAAAAAACAATGAATCATTTAGTAATAGGTCAAAAATCCTTAGTTCATTTAATATAATTATTGATTTTATTTGAAGATGCTACTGATAAAAAATATATATATATATATATATATATTTCAAGATGCTAACATGAGATGCAAGGTAATTGTTACTTACCTGACCATTGTACCAAAAGCAAAATATCATGGTAGAACTAGAAATTTAAAAATAAAATAAAATAAAATAACAATTATAAGCTGCACATGCATCCAGTAGGTCGTGAACCCTTGACCTCACCCTCCATCCCATTATTAGAGGAGAAGAAAGTGCCGGTTGAAATACAACTCATTCGCATGTTAGAACTATAATTTTTTATTTTTTATTTTGGTAAGTGCATGTTAGAACTAGAAATATTGAAACTGAAATTCACAAAATTTTGGCATATGCTAAACTAAAGTAAATCAGAAGTCACTATCCTGTTCAATGTTTCTTCATAAAAGTCAAGCATTACCTAAAAGCAAAGACTGGTTCAATTATAAAAAATAAAGTGAAAATGCAATACTTGTCAAAGCAATTTCAAGAAGTCTCATTAAATGCACGTGGGTTTCAAACTCAAAAAACTGGTGAACAGTCCTTAATTTGAGCTACAAGTAAAATCATAACCATAAAGAACCAATGACAAAATAAAATATTCAGAAACAAAAGCTGCAAATAGTGCAAAAGGTCAATGTAATTATAGCATATAAACAGCTCATTTAGCTAGCGAATTAGTGATATGCAATAGAGGCACTTAAACTCTGTCATAACTCCATTGCTGAAGCTGTCTTAGTAATCCATGACAACTAATCAATCAATTGATATAAACGAAAAAAGTATCACATTCAAAAGACCATAAAGAAAATAAGCTTTAAATTGTAGAAGCCCAAACAATAAGAAGCCATTTGCAAGGCAAGTGATTTATCTGCAAACAGGCTAGAGCCAATTGATTAAACTACGATGATAAATTGAGTAACAGTAAATCACCTGCACAACAACACCACCTTCTGAACCTCCTTCCTCTTTAATGATGCTGAAAATCTTCTCAAATGCACCTTCAAAGACCACAATTTTTTGAATCTCCTAAAATTCACAAAACTGTATTAATTAGTAGGGAAATCAAACACATTTTCAAGCACAAGTTCAGCAGAACCATCAGATGACAAAGTGGAAGGAAGATCTTACCTCAGCTTCACGGGTCATATAAGTAAGCAACAATAAGGCCTCATTTCGAATAACCTAAGAACCACAATTGTTTTCAATAAGAGTACAACAAGATAATCAAACTGATAAATTACCAAGTAGTGATTTTAATCTAATCATTATTTTAACACAAACAATTAAAGATACGTTGTTCTCCTCATAAAGTATTGCAAGTGCCAAAATTTCAACTAACAGGCAGGAATTGTAAGCAGAAAAACTCTGGGAGATAATAAAAAAATTTGAATTTTCCTACCAAATAAGATCACTGCTAAAAGCTTATATTGTTGAGAAATATGCCTTTATAAAATAACATTGAGAAAAAGTAGCTGAAGCAAGATTCCATGAACACATTTTGTACCTCACGATCCATTAGCATATCCATCAGCCGAGTTATTCCACGAGGAATGGTAAGAATGGCTTCCTGTAACCTGAAGACAACTCAGCAAAAATTCTTCCTGCTACAACTTAAAAGAATCCACAAATTTGCACAAAAGCAAAAAGTAGTTGAGAAACTAATACCTATTTGGAGAATTTGTGAGGAGCGCTGTCAAAAGTTGAAGAGTATAATATCGTACATAGAAATCCTCCTCTGACTGCCAAAGCATCCAAACAAAATAACAATGAAAAAGGCCATGATGCTATGCATAAACCAAGCAAATATAGTAAACCCACCAAATACAATTAATGTGTGTGTCTAGTATTAATGTAAGAGAGGTGAAATTTTCTGTAAGGCTCTTAGAGCTCTTTTTAGCAGAAATGAAGAGTTTTTAACAACTTTGAGGTTAGAGATGAAATTTGAACAAATGAAAGCTCCTTAGAAATTGGTTACCAAACAGTTTAACAGCTTTATAGCACTTAGCATTATTGAGTTAAATTTTTTAATCTCAAATGCTCTACAGCTAGAACTCTACTTCCTACAGCAATACCAAACGCGCCCAAAACATATCCATGGTGATCAAAATTTAAGTGAGGAGCTCTCACCAACAAACTTAGGAGAAGAGAAATGCTGTCTGCTTCTCTGGAAAGCAAATCAGTGTTCATTAAAGCTGGTTGAACCTCATTCTTTGGCCCTTTTGCATGCTCAATAGGAGTCAGAGCACCTACAAGAGTTTCTAAAGCACCCCGAACCTGCACAAATGGAACGAATGAACTCATTGTCTTACTCAGTTCTTGGACATAATAAAACTGAAGATTATTTCACATTGAATGAAATAATGGGAAAAGGTATACAAATAACAATCAATCTTGCAGGATAAGAATGTAAATTCTGCAGTAAAAATGGGTCATACTTGTCAGCCATGACCAAAAAAGGCTCGTGTCACACTTAGTTTCCACCAATGGCCAAAAAAGATCTTCAGTAGAGAATCTTTCTTTTGGTAAGTTGATTGTGAAGTCCTTCAAAATTTTATTTTATTTTATTTTTTTTTACTTATAAAAAAAAATAAAATAAAAAAAATCTGAGATAACAGTCAAGAATATTTACTACAGATCCTCTGTCCAAGGTCAGAACCAAATCAGTGTGATTGGTCCATCTTGGTCATAAGCGTTATTTCAATCAAATATAGCATGCCAGAATTTGAACATTCAACTTGTTGGTAATGGCTTAGCCTAAATACAGGCAGAAGAATCTCCAAAAATGAAATACGGATCAAACCATGGATTTTACCAAACTGTTGAATTTAACCATTAAACCATAAAATATTTTAGGATATAAGACAGCTGATACTGAAGATCATGTCGGAATTGTTTTTAAGCTATCCAAGGGGGAAGATATATCAGAAAAATGGGGATAATTAAGAGCCACAGTTCAGTTTTCAATTTTTTTTCTCTTAATATGTACTTTTTTAAGTGATCGAATTGAAATTAAAGGAAAAACATGGGATAAAGATATGTGGGGAAGAAAGATTTTCCACCATTTCAACGTCATCACGCTCTTCCTTTAAGACTGCCAACATTACAGGGAAGCCTGCAAAAGTAAATAAAAAATATTATAAAACGCAATCATGGCACAAAAACTAATCCACTATATCATACAAGAGAGAAGCATTCACCCATTGCCCCAAATGCTAGCTGGGCACCACGACTTTCTGCCACAATAGCCTGAAGCTCAATCATGGCACTCCTCCGGTCCTCAGCCAGTTTACCATTGCTTATACGGTCTAGCAAGCGCTCAACATAGCTATCAATACAAAGCACACAGAAGATTGATTACAAAAGGCAAATACTTCTCCAGACAAATAAAACAGTGATACATGGCAATAAGAAATGAAGCAAAGAACGCTTTAGAATATTCAGGACATAAGAAATGTAGTTGCAAAAGAGGCAAAAGGTGGCAACTAAATTGCTTTGAGAAAACAATACAGTAGAAAACAGGCTACCAGCTGCATAAACCAGCTAAATGCATATTCCTCAAAAATTCCTAACAGAACCGATGTATTTTTACATTAACCACCTATTCCAATGAGATGATACATTATTTTCAAATGCCTAACTTCTTCTGAGTTCAGACACATTACAGTAATGATCTCTCTCCACACTTCAATGAAGGACCAAAAACAAAACAGGATAACAATTTTATTAAAAAAAAAAATGCATAATACGAGAATGCAAAGTGTGTCTGAGTCATAAGTCATAAACCCTTATTTCTCAAAAACAAGTTCTTCTAGAATTAGTTAAGACAGAAAAAGACTAAAGTCGTATCTGGGTCATTTTCAATTTCTTCAAAATTATAAGTCACACTTACATAAAAGAGAACTTTACCTATCTTCATTTGAACCAGAATTCTCATTGCCAAAAACGAGCCCAACGACCCCTGCACAATCATTTCAAGAGCGATTACATCCAAACATAATATAAAAGGCACAACCACAAAATCCATTCAATCATAAATTGGCTCAAAATCAAATGGCAACAACCCTCACTAACCAAAAAAAAAAAAAAAAAAAAACCCATTCTGCCCATGACTTGTACATAATCAAATCATAACATTGGTAGAGGGAAAAAAAAAACTATTGTGCCCACCATTCATTATAAACCCATATACCGAAATTTTAGAGTTTGCAACTTTAATATATGCTATAGATGACCATATGAAAAGGGTTATTAAGGTCTAACCATACAATTAAAATCCTAAAACATTAAAACGATTATAATCAATTAGTCACAAATGATAAAAATTTACAACTATTAGAACATGCATTAGAGAGAGAGAGAGAGAGATAAGTGACCTTGTAGCCAGATACCAAATCCATGTTGTTGGGTCACCAAATTGCAAGAAATCCTGAAACAACAATAACCAAAAAAAAAACCCAAAAGAATCAAGGTATTATTGGAGCTGGTTTGAATTTGGAAGAATCATGATCATGCACATAAACAAAATATGGATGATTTGAGTGTCAGACTCTGTGACTTGCTGCACATTGAGTCCACCAAAGAGACAATTACAAAAATGGACACTTGAGAATTTGACAGGAAATTAACAGTAAGAATTATTGCCTTCCAAGTTCTTTCCTTTCAGTTCCATAAATCCGGACAGTTGTCGTTAAAGAAAGTGTCTCTTGTGCAACCTACATTTGAAAAGGAAACAGAAATGAGCATACAAAAAGATTCTTCAAGTGTCAAATTTTTAATAGCAAGATCAGTTTTCCGCCTATACTTCGTTAGCAGCAGCAGTGTACTCTTGGATTAACTTTGCAGCTCTCTTTTGGTACCTGTTAACCAGAACACCAGAGCAGGTTTGACAATGCCATTAAACAATCAAGAGGCCAGTAAAAGACCCCCTAATAAGCAGAAAGCAAAAATTCCCAGTGCAGGAGGAAGCAATAAACATTGAAGTTTAAGCATATATACAATGTCCCAATCAAAGCCAAAATTTAGAATTAATAACCCTATAGCTATTGATTCAGAGAAGATCCTCTATATAACAGAAGATGAAGATGTATAAAAGAATTTAGATGCAACTTTTCACATTACACAATAATTTATTCCTCTTCGTCTAAATTGTTGAGGACATGAACATACCAAAAAGAGGTCTTGTAGCAAATAATAAGAGAGGACAGCAACTTGATAGTTAACAATAAATTATTTTGGATAAGGACAACTTGAATACACATAAAGATAATCGATACACCACTTTGTTTTTTATATAATATAGATTTTAGTGGAAACACAAACTCAATTTTTAAAAGACTAATGTGATACGCCTGTCAAGTTTAGAAAGAGTACAGCTTTTGCGTTTGATGCAGATGGGGTGCTCATCCTAATGCATTTTACGTTTATGTTGTCTCCTATAATGTTTGGTAGGTGGGGGAGGGGGTACTACATCTCCTTGGTGAGGCTCCTCGCGTTGCTGCGAAGATAGGAGTTACAACCAAACAATGGATTAGATGAATTATAATAGCATTAACAACAATTACTCAATATTCATTACATTAAATGAGTTGTCATACCGTGGGGCCAGTCTTGTGTCCTGCTTTGTGACCACCTGTCCCACAAGGAGGTGCTTTTGTTGTGCGTTTAGGTCGACCTTGTGGAGGTGACTGTAACCCAACAACTACCTACTCAGTCTCAACATGCACATCTATCATATTTGCTTGACTCCCAACAACTGAAGATCCTACAACTGCGGGGGAGGATGGTGCAGCAGATGAAGTGTGAGTGAGGCCCGTAGTCATGGGATCTATATGCAGTCCAGGAGTGGGCATAAATGACATGGAGTAACTATGGGGTGGTACATGGTCTATATGACCAATGCTGTACGAGGGGGATTGAGTGTGCATGATAGGTGGCGGCTGGCTGAAATCATAGTCAAGATCAAAGGATGGCGGAGTAAATGAAAGATGAGCGGGGTCAAAAAATGTACGTGGGGTGTGTGAAGGAATCTCGGGGTGAGAAGATGCATGAGCAGTGGGTAGAGGGATCTCTAGGTCAGGAACTGCATAAGCAGTACGTGGGGGGAAATCTGGGGAAGGAGATGCATGTGGACGTGGAGGGAACTCTGTGGCAGGAGATGCATGTGGGGGTGGAGGGAACTCTGGCATAGGGGATGCATGTGGGGGTGGAGGGGGATCCGACCTACTGACAACCTGATGGGGTGCACCATGCTGACCATTGCTATGGCTGGCACGATTTGAGCTCGTGCTTGGTCGTCCAGTATCTTCTGTTGCATCTGGATTTGCCCCATCAGTCTCTTCCAAGGGAAGTTTGGCAGTTATCCGATGAAGGCGTTCCACATATTTAAGTACAGCTAAGATATGTTTGTACATGGGACTGCCTACTGGATATTGCGTCAACATTTTCTTGTGACTTGCAACCTGCAAGTACAAAAATACAATTAGTACATCTAACAAAAAAATTATGATACGCAACAAAAATTGAAAAGAAAGGTCGAAGCGATTACCATAATAAGAAGTGAAGCGGAAGTGTGGTCGACAAACCTCCAAGTCACCCTATCATACCAACCGAAGTATGGATGAGTAGGTGACATATCACCCTGTAGTCGTGCTCCATGACATAGAGATTGTGCTCGACTATTCCATACTCGGATATGGCCATCATGTTTGTCCCTCCAATTCACCTCTATCTTCCCCCTCAGGTCTATGTCATGAAGGGCGTCGTCAGTATCAACATAAGGGGGGATTTCTTGTACCATCCCAAACTGACGAACAACACGCTCCGGTGTATGTTTCTCTACTAGCCAAAAGCATACAAGCGGCACCTTCGCCGTTCATACATCCCTTCCTGCGACACAGAACGGAGGCAAGTGGGCTAAGTCATCCTGATATGGCTCCCACACCACCTGAAATAACCAAATAAAAGGGCAGCACATTATGCAATGTTCCATTATTTTAGACTATGAAGCAGTAAATACAATAGTCATAAACAATAGAAGGAACACAATTTGCGTACCTGGTTGGGACGCATACAGTCTAATAGCTGACGGTACCGAACCAAACAAATCTCTTGGGGGCTATTTTTCGTGGTCATGACCCACACAGTCCTACAATTAAGAAAGAGAGAGTCAATACTTGGAATTGAGAATTTAAAGTAATCAACAACAATAAATGATGGGCAATCGTAAATGTAACATTACATACCACTAACTTTATACCAAATAATGATTATCTAAACATATGATTAGTGGTGGAGCTAAAAATTAATAACACTTGTATTATACATCAATAATAACATGACCTCAGTGGTTGTAAAACGATATATAAAAATAAATAAGAATCCTATTTATTTTCAAGATGTGTATAATATCAAGGTTAAAATTTTATTTTCTATGTCTAACAATATGTCATGTCGTTTAAAATTATGGAATTATTTTCAATTTTCAGAATCGGTCAAGGAAGAGACTTACTTAATGGACAGTGGAGAAGGTGCAAATGGTGGGCCATATGCATCATGTGGTGGGAGGTCCTCCTTCCTTGGGCACAAAAAAGGGAGTCTAAACCATGCCCAATACTGAACCAATAGCAACGCCCCACCAATCTGATTGGCACCACTGTCAGTTGCCCTGCATAACTCTCTGTACAACCATGCAAGGCAAGCGCTCCCCCAACTGTACTGAGGTGGATTGCGAAGGTCCCTCAACATCTGCACCCACATCATATGCACCCTATCGCCGGACTTGTCGGCAAAAATTGTGTCTGCCAACAGTGTTAGAATATAACACCGTGCATATTGATGCACAACCACCTCTGCTGCATCATTAGGCAAACCATGGTCAATTTTTTCTAGTAGCTTGTTAATTAAGATCCTTTGTCCTTGAAGCACATTTCCAGTAGGAGGAATTCCAAGCATTTCCTGACATTCAGCTTTCCATTTCAGGTTAGTTACTCCAACAATTGCATCACCATCTATTGGAATCCCAAAAATAACTTCCACATCTTGCAATGTGATTGTTGTCTCACCACATGGCAGGTGGAAGGTGTGTGTTTCAGGCCGCCATCGCTCAACTAAAGCCGTTATCAAATTATTATCAATCTCCCTACATGGAGTCCTATATAGCCCCATTAATCCAACTCTCCTGACAATGTCAATGACGCGATCATCCACCACTATGGGGCGTTGTTTTCTGAGCTCGTCATTACGACCACGACATTTCAATACCCCTGGATCCTGCACATGATAGAACCATAGTGATGAGATGCAATATGTCATAACCTTGGTATATGTGATTGT
Organism: Quercus ilex subsp. ballota; assembly: GCA_032727855.1. Classification (NCBI taxonomy): domain Eukaryota; kingdom Viridiplantae; phylum Streptophyta; class Magnoliopsida; order Fagales; family Fagaceae; genus Quercus; species Quercus ilex. The sequence continues at coordinate 10,870,617 of CM064910.1, read as the reverse complement.
AGCTATTGATCCCAAAAAACAAAAATAAAGCTGTTATGAAGAGAAATTAAAATATCATCCCAAAAAAAAAAGCAACAACGGGAGCAAAATAAAATGATGCAATGCACTTGATACATTTTATAGAATGCTAGTGCACAGTGCAGAGCTATCAAACATTTACTACATTGATAATTAATAACCAAATATTATTCGTGTAATATTTAATTATAAAAAGACCCATTTGAAATTATTATCTTGTCCCATACATACAAAAATTATATTAAATTATATTAAAAGAGTTAATCTATTATAAGCACAATACAATCAAATTTACAACTTCCTAAACACCGATTGCAAACATATAAAACCAAAATTTTTAAGGACAATTATGATAAATAAGCAGCAAGGGTTATTGGGGCCTTATCACAAGAAATCCTGCTACCACAAACAGTGGAGGAAGTGGAAGCTCTGACTTGTCAATGTGCGATTATGTTTGTTGTTGGGATTGGTTTACACGAACTCATCTTTGAGTAGATGATGCCATGGTCATCATCGACTAAGTCCAGCAAAGAGAGCCATGTAAAACTCATTTTCGAAATGGACAAAGTTTACATCCAGATTTTCATAAATAGGGGGACAATATCTGAGCTATGTGGGGGATTAGAAATTTCGGGATGTCTAACATTTAGAATGTAATTGATAGATTAATTTGTTATGTGTTGATTCTTTCAATTTTTACGGCAACTATAAAACAAGTTTTTGTAGCTATGAAACTAGTAAAAATAAGACTTTATAATAGAATAAATAACGAACTTTTTTGGCAAATAATATGATAGTTTATATAAAAAATGAATTTTTTTTATTACATGAAAAATCGTCTTTATGCATGATTTTGTTGTGAAACGTTCTTTTTGGATATTTTTCTGTCTGTCTATAGTGAATTAAATAGCTTTTGTATGTTCATTAATGTTTAAGAATATGATGATATATTGAAGTTGATAATTTTGTATTTAATAGACTTATAAATTATGTTTATTATATCAATGTAAAAAATTGGCCTTCTTCAATAAAAATTCATGGCTACTCGTGGGGGACCTATGTAATTTTGAAAGTGGAGTTGCACTCCCCCTAAGACTACACCTGAGTTTAGGTCAATCGCTTCAACTACAGTTAATAAGTATTGCTTGCGCAGCTACATACTAGCATTTATAAAACTCAACTAGCTACCAATAAAGCAATAACAACTATATCTTCCAAATCTCAAATCTTTACAAATTTTACTACAAAAAGCGTACACATTGTTGTGAAAACAAAATTAAGAAACTAAAAAAAAAAGATGTAACTTGGTGGCACATCCACAACTACAATATAATAAATGAATATTTTATTAAGACTTCAAAATAAAATTTGTAAAATATCTAACATCACATTTTCTTTTCTTTTTTTATACTTCTTAAAAGTTGAGATAAAAATATACGACTCACATGCTTTATTTTAAAATAAAAAATCAAGTTAAGCTTTGGGGCCTATAATATGTTAGGGACCCTACATGGGAATGTTTCTGAAGCTAAACCAAAATAACTTGGAGCTCATAGATAGGTTTCTTTCATGCCACAAAATTAATATCTTGTCTTTATTTAGAGAATAAACAATATTCTTAGTTTCTCACTGTATAAAGAGTACGTACAAAGACTAGGGATGAGAGATGTTAATTATTATATATGAGCCATCAACTTGTGCATCCAACTCCAAGTAACAAAGAATTATACCCTGTATCGAGTATATATATCATCTCTCTCATAGCAACAGTCAACCAATCTAACTTAACCCAACTAATAGGCATGACTATGCATTCAAACCTAGTAATACCATTGACAAACTTAGAATTTTAGAAATGGAAAAAAAAAAAAAATCAACATAATGTAAAAAGGATAAGAACAGAATATTCAGCACGAGGTCGCTTTTAATTTTACCTTGCCTTCCCAAACAGCGCACAATCGATGAGTTGTTAGAAACCTTAACACCGAATCGTTATTAGGACTAGGTCCAAACTCATCACGACTCTGAGCAGGAACAGCAGCCATACTGCACGAAGTTTAGGGAGTCAAGAGTAAATATAAGCACATGTTGAACATAAATTGACAAGGATCATGATCAATTAAAAAGTAACTCAGCAAGTCATGATCAATACCAGCTAAAGAGCTGAATTCTCCTTGTTTTACAGTAAGAAGATAGGCATTTAAGGCAATGGAAGAATTAAAATGTACAAGCAAAATTTTTAGCTTACACATAAAACCCTTTCTTAACGTATACACTCCTTTCAAAAGCATTTATATATACCATATGATTTTAACTGAGTTGGTTTCTCCGATTGATTGTTCTTTACCATTGACAAAGACGCCAAATTAGATTCTTTTTAGTCTAGGCGCGATTCAAACACGTCAAAAGACTCTACCAGTTCAGCTAACCCAAACCCGCTACTCATCGAGTATTCATAAACCAAACCGTAAAAACACAACATTTACATTGGACCTAAAAATTATGATGCTTTAAATTTACCTGCTACGACTTTGAGTTTGTTTGTTTGACCTTAGTTGGTTTTTTGATGCTTTAAATTTCTACCGCACAAATGATGGGATGGGACCCTTCATTTATGGCCCATTATTTTAGGTCCATTTCGATTCATATCAATTTTCTAACTTGTGCAAAGTGAATTTGTGGGCCCTCTGGTGCATTTGGATTTACATATCAATTTTCTAACTTCTGAAAAGTGCAACGTAATTTGATTGCTTTTTCATTACTTGTGTCAAAAATTCAAAAATTCAACACTCTTTAAAATGGAATATGTCCCACTGTGACTTAAGTCTCTGGGTCTTATCACTGCTTGGAACAATGGAACTATAGAACATATAGTATGCATAAATTAAATAATAATATAATAATAAAGGTAAATTTCTTTAGTAACCATATGAAAACTAAATATCGAAAGTGTTTTGAATGATATAGGAAACTAATCACTTAGATTTTTTGGAATCAAAATGGTAACTATAGTATTATTACAATTTTTTTTTATAGGTATTGCTGCTACTACTACAATCTGTAAATCAGATTCTTCAATGAGTGTGGGACATGCAGGACACTCTATTAACCGTGAAGTCTAGTTAAATACACGCAAATGTCAGTATGAAAACTTCAACCTTCAACCGTTATTTTCACAAATTACATTACAATTATAAAACAAACAAATACAAATAAATTTGTCATGAAATTAGCCAAAACTCATAAATCCTAATAGTTTTATCCAAATGATTTTTCAAGGGTTTAACGTATCCAAACTGGTCTGGTGTTATTGAAGGAAACAAATGTCGTTTAAAATAAGACACAAACTCCATATAGCAATTACATAAATACATTTAATACGAAAAAAAATTAAAGAGGATCATTGTTTTTGAATAAAGCCGATACTATTTTGTGGCAATAGAGGACGCAACAGTCAAATTTGCTCAATTGGTTCCTTAATTTAAGCAAAAGTCCACAGAGCCAAACTACTTTGTGAGAGGCCCAATCAAAAATGCAAAAGTTGGAAACTTGGAATATGAACAAAAAGAGCCAAAAAAAATTTACAGACAAGGAACAATCAATGCATGCATTACCAATAACCCTAGAAAAAAGAGAGTCCTTACTTTTTTGTGAGGTAATCGGAGCGACGGAGTGAGGCGGAGACGGAACGACGGGAGCGAGAGGCAGCGACGGTGACGGAGACGGAGCGAGAGGGACTGAGCAACACCGACGGAGACGGAGACGGAGACGGAGCGAGAGGGACTGAGCAACACCGACGGCGACGGAGCGAGATGACTGAGCGAGAGACTGAGAGTGAGAGAGTGTGAGACCGACTGAGAGTGTTTTGAAACTTAGTTTTTTCTTTTTGAACGGGAGAGGTGACTGAGAGTGAGAGTGATCGACTGAGAGTGTGTGAGTGAGAGGCGTGTTTTGAAACTTGTTTTTTGAAGTTTTTCTTGTGGGCGCGATGAGGGACGCGTGTTAAAACGACTCCATTGAGTCGTTTTCTGTTTTCGAAAAACAACTCCAATGGAGTCGTTTTCTATGCAAAAAAAACAACTCCACTGGAGTCGTTTTTACAGCATAGAAAACGACTCCAGTGGAGTCGTTTTCTGTGCTTTAAAAACGGCTTCAGTGAAGTCGTTTTCTGGGCTCGTAAAACGACTCCACTGGGGTCGTTTTCTAATGTACACTAACCACTCATCTACTGTTTAAAACAGGAAAATTGAGTCCACTCCAGTCGATTTTGTAACCACAAAAACGCCCACACTGAAGTCGAATTGTTAGAAAAGAAATATGTTTAAAACGTTGCTTAACTAATAATATTGTTTGAATTTTATAGTTATTTTATAAAAAAATCCTCCAAACGACATAAAAGGAACAAAATTAAACAAAGATCCTTAAACAGGATAAAAAATAGACAAAGTCATCCTCTATAAGCTGCAAAGTACTCTATTTAAGTCACAGACCGATTAATTCAAAACGGCACCCACTAATCTAGCAATTGGAGCAACCCTCCAAGCATCATGGGTAACTCAACTTAGAGTTTCGAGACCTGAACATTTAATTGAAATCAAAGAATTAATTGATCAAATATTCAAAATACAACTAACACGACCAACAAGACAAGGGAAATGGAAATGACAATTTAGAAACCAAATAGGAAAGGAAAACAAAATTAAAAAATTTGCCATTTTCAGAGTGTATTCTATATTGCACACGGTTCGGTACCTTGAAAACTAGATATTGAGCACCATTTGGCAAAAATCTTTTGTTTTTGTTTTTTGTTTTTTACAAAACTATTTTATTAAATTTTTTTAAAAGCTAACTTTTATATATATATATATATATATATATGAGATGGGTTCAAGTTACACCTGGTGTAACTCTACAAAAGTTATACCTTTTTTAGACCGTAAATTTTTAAAAGATCTAATGATTAAAAAAAGTATCATTAAATATGATATTTAATTAATACTAACATTCTCTCTCTTTCTCTCTCTCTCCCCTCATTTATTGCTTTCCGAGAGATAGTATTTTGTTAATCACAACCTAAAAAAAAAAATCTAATTTTCTGGTTAGACTGCGATTGAAGCAGCAGATAACTTTTTTTTTTTTTTTAATAGTGAAGATAGAAGTATATATTTGAGTAAAAAAAAAAAAAACAAAGGAAAAAGTGAGTTTGAACACAGAGGCCACCCCGGTGGGCCATGGCTGCCAAACACCAGTAAACAAGACAAAAGAAAAGTTTCATAAAATTAAAAAAAAAAAAAATTTAAAAAAACTTCCAATTGGTCCTAAAAAAAAAAAAAAAAGACCATAAAATTTTGAAAGGTAGACCTTCTGGACTTGCTGCTTCAACGCAGTCTTACCATAAAGGAAATTTAAAATCTTCAAGGAATATAAAATCTTTTGTAGGGTCTTTGGAGAGAAACATTGGTGCACCCAAGTATATAGCATTAGCTTTGAGCTTTTTCATTTGGTGGGTTTGCTTTATCGTTCTGTAGGACTGAAGAAGAGTGCGTTTTGAGAAGAAAACCTCTGATTTACTTCGATTCAAGCATTGGCCCAACCATCTACGTTACTTTTCAAGGCATTCAACGATTGCTGAGGCATCCTTTGGGCTGGCTTTGGAGTAAAGAACATCATCCTCGGACATTATGCGGTGATTTCAGGTCCTTTGGACTTGTTTCCTTTCAAAAATTTTGGTCTTTTTTTTTTTTTTTTTTTTTTTTTGAAGGACCAATTGGAAGCTTTTTTTTTTAAAAAAAAATTTATGGAACTATTCTTTTGATTTATTTACTAGTGTTTGGCAGCCATGGCCCACCGGGGTGGCCCCTGTTTTCAAACTCAAATTTTTCTTTCGTTTTTTTTTTTTTTTTTTTTTTTTACACAATTATATGCTTCTGTCCTCATCGTAAAAAAAAAAATTTCCTTAAAAAGTTATCTGATTAAAAAAAAAAAGAAAAAAAAGTCATCTGCTACTTCAACGCAGTCTAACCAGAAAATCAGATTTTTTGTTTAGGTTGTGTTGAACAAAATATTATCTCTTGGAAAGCAATAAATGAGGAGAGAGAGAGAGAAAGAGAGAGAATGCTGGTATTAATTAGATAATAAGGTGAAAACAATCATATTTAATGATGCTTTTTTTAACTGTTAGATCTTTTAAAAATCTACAGTCTAAAAAAGGTGTAACTTTTGTAGAGTTACACCAGGTGTAACTTGAACCCATCTCTATATATATATATAAATATTTTTTGTTAAACTTTTACCATAAAAGCTAACGAAAACTATATTTTTTATCTCATATTTAGCTAATAAGCGACAACAATGTGATGCTAAACGGACAAATAGAATTTCCCATTGATATATGACTTTCTTGCTAATTCTTTTGGGATAATTCCACAATTAATTTTGAAAATTACCTAAAAATACTGATTGAAGTTACATATGTTAATGTTATAACTTCACCAATTTGATGATCAATATTTTATTTATTTGGTGATGAGACACCCGTGTCAATATTTTTGTGCTCGTCAAAGATAAGGACATGCATTAAGCTTGCCAATTGATGTTTTTCAAGCTTACGCTTTTGACGTAAGAGGGATTTACGACAAACTCGCAGTAGTTGAGCACTTCGTATGGGTTGTCTATAAATAGTAAATACTTTCAATCCAATTTGTATTCAACTGCACAGCTAAGGGTGCTAAACAAACATAATTAGGGGTTTAGGACATCATCATCATTTTACTACACCATGTTGATGCACTTGCTTTACGTACTCCCTCTGTTTCATCTTATATATTCGTTTCCTTCCAAGCAGCCATTATGCCATGATGATGAGAGCTCAGCCTTGTTGCAATTCAAGGAAAGCTTTATCATAAACAACTCAGCTTCCTCTGATCCTGATGCATATCCTAGGGTCAGATCTTGGAGGCTAGAAGGTGAAAACAGTGATTGTTGCTCATGGGATGGTGTTGACTGCGATGAGGACACAGGTCATGTGATTGGCCTTGACCTCAGTAGCAGTTGTCTCTATGGTTCAATCAACTTCAACAGCACTCTCTTCCGTCTTGCTCACTTACAAAGTCTTAACCTTGCTGACAATCACTTCAACTACTCTAAAATCCCATCCCAGGTCGGCAATCTTTCAGGACTCACATATCTCAATCTCTCTTATTCTTTGTTTTCTGGTCAAATCCCATTTGAAGTTTCAAGACTGTCCCAATTGTCATCTCTGGATCTATGTTGCAACGATGATTTGGATTCAGACAAATACTTGCAATTCAACGAGTTGAGCCTAACAAGCCTAGTTGGAAATCTAACCCGCATAGAAAACCTTGATCTAAGTGGGGTGAACATATTCTCCACGGTGCCTAATATCTTTGCAAACTTGTCTAATTTAAGGACCCTTTATCTCCATGACTGTGGAATGCATGGGCAATTTCCACCAGGCATCTTTAAGCTACCAAATTTGCGGGTTCTTGACGTGAAGTACAACCAAAATCTCACTGGTTCTTGGCCTGACTTTCAATATTGGAGTAGTCGCCTGAAGGAACTAGACCTTGGAAGAACCAGTTTCACTGGTGAGCTTCCCGCTTTAATGGGAAACTTCGGCTCCTTGATTGGTTTGGATATAGTGGATTGCAAATTCTCAGGGTCCATTCCATCTTCAATCGGTAACCTCACAAATCTCATTTACCTTCGTCTTTCAAATAACATTTTAGTGGGTAATATCCCATCTTCAATTGGTAATCTCATCCAACTTACCTTTCTAGACCTTGGCCATAATCAGTTGTCTGGTCCAATCCCTTTTGGGCTGCCAAACTTGACACAACTGAACATGATTAACTTGGGCTACAATCAATTAACTGGTCCTATTCCTTTTGGGCTTATGAATCTAACACAATTAAATATCTTGGCTCTTGTGGGTAATGTGTTTCAAGGCCAGTTTCCAATGTCCATCATTAACCTAAAGAGTCTTAATCTGCTTGATATTTCTGATAATTACATTAGTGGTATTCTGTCAATTTGCAACATGACTTCTCTACATATCCTTGATGTGTCTAATAACTACTTCAGTGGCTCAATTCCTCAATGCTTGAACAATATGGTCAAAGGAAGCAAATTGAGGATGATTAGTTTGAGAGGAAACAAACTCCAAGGATTTTTACCAAGATCATTGGCCAATTGTTCAATGCTAGAGGCAATTGATGTTAGTAATAACCAATTCAATGACACTTTTCCCTCTTGGTTGGGAAATCTTCCAAATTTAAAGCTTATCCTCTTGCAGTTCAATAAATTCTATGGTCAAATATTAGAAAGTCCTGAAACCAACTATCATTTCTGCAACTTGCAAATCCTTGATCTTTCTAACAATAAGTTTACAGGAAAGTTGCCATTAAATCCCTTCAGAAATTGGAATGCCTTGAAATTGGTCAATGAATCCCACTTGACATATATTCATGCAGAAATATCTTCGATTGTGGGGATATACTATATGTCTTACTATTTCACTAATAAAATGAAAATAACAAACAAGGGTCTGGATATGGCATACGACGAGGTCCTAGAAATTTTTAGAGTCATTGATGTGTCAAGTAATAGATTTGTTGGAGAGATTCCTGATTTTATTGGAGATTTAAAAGGGCTTCGAATGCTGAATCTTTCTAATAACTTTCTCACTGGACATATTCCACCATCTCTGGGGAATCTTACAATGCTAGAATCATTGGATCTTTCTCAGAATAGGCCCTCAGGGGAGATTCCGTCACAATTAACACAACTTACTTTTCTTGAATTGTTCAATGTTTCTCATAACCATCTCACTGGCTTCATACCACAAGGGAAACAATTTGACACATTTGAAAACAGTTCGTTTGAAGGAAATTCAGGCTTGTGTGGGAATCCATTATCAAAAAAATGTTGGATTTCTGATCCTTCATCACCTTCACCGTCAATTTCTGAACAAAATCAAGACTTTCCCGAGTCTCTCTTTGAATTTGGTTGGAAAATAGTTTTGGTTGGATATGGATTTGGACTAATAGTTGGAATGATAATTGGCAACACTATGGTAACGAGAAAACATGTTTATTGGTTGATGATGACTTTTGGATTGAGGCAACGACTTCGCTAGAACATCGGAAGGGAACATAGAAACTAAGAATTTGCACCTTGCAAAGATATAAACCCTTTTAATCTTTTTTTTTTTCTTTTTTTAATTTTTTTTAATTTTTGGCTGTATGTTTTGGTGTTTAATTTGTTTCTTGGGTAGTATTAGTATTAAAGTATATCATATCATGTATTACCATATTATATAGATTGTGTTCTATGTGTTATGAACTTATGATTGTACCAAAAGCATTCCTCTCCCTCTCTCAAAAATCCGGTTGCTCATTAATTTTATACGCACTAAAGAGTTTCTTTCATCCAAACTAACAAAAGAATCCTCACCTCACTATTATTAGGTTTTTTGCAAGGGAATCAATTTCATACTAGATGTCGTTTTGGTTTGGTTAAAGGAACATATGTTTCAGTACCAATTAATACCGGTATACCGTTTCAAAGTTACCTTTATTTTAATATATATATATATATATATATATATGTTACAATAGTTATTTTCATTGACATATTGACTCCCCTAGTTTTTTGAAAATTTGCAAAAATCTCTATGGTTTCAAAGAGTTCTCTAAAAATACAGGTGATGGTCTTGTGTTTGGTAGTGTCCAAATCCTCTTATGAATAGACAATTGAAGAAGTGGGAAGAACGAAAAGGGGTTTGATAAAGCTTTTATTTCAAGGTTTATGCTAGCCGTCTTTCTTCTCTATCATATTTGTGTTTAATTTTCGCTCTTATAACTGTAGCTTATGATGTGTGATTGGCCACTGTTAGAAATACTGAATAATTGTATTGTATTTCTCACTGAAAGAATATACACGAGTGCATTTATATAAGAGGCATATGAGTGTAGTACAAGTATAAGTGTAGTACAAGAATGTGTGTTATACAAGTAATCTAGTTGGGCATAAAACCCACAACACTATACACGTTAACAGCCCTGCTCAAACTCAAGGTGGATGTGAGACCAACTTGAGGTTGTCAACCAAAGTATGAAAGCGTCCCTTAGGATGTGACTTGGTGAAGATATCTACAAGTTGATCTTTAGAGGAGATTGAGATCAACTTGAGAGCACTATGGACAAGATGATAATGGATAAAATGACAATCAATCTTGATGTGTTTAGTCTGTTCATGGAAAACATCATTGTGAGCAATATGAATGGCACTCTGGTTGTCATAATAAAGAGGAGTAGCAGAGGATGTAGACACACCTAAGTATTTGAAAAGCCATCGTAACAAAAGGAGTTCAGATGTGGTATCAACAAGGGCACGATATTCTGCTTCAGTACTGGAGCGAGCCACATGAGTTTGTTTCTTGCTTCGCCAAGAAATCAGAGAAGAACCAAGAAGAAAGTAATAACCAGTGATGGACCTGCGATCAGTGGGATCTCTTACCCAATCAACATCAGAAAATGCACGGAGAATCAGAGCAGACTGAGCAGAGTAGAAAAGACCATGGAATAGAGTACCCTTTAGGTATCGAAGAATGCGCAGAACAGCAGCATAGTGAGTCGATCGTGGAGCAGACAGATACTGGCTCACCTGGTGAACAGCATAGGAAATGTCTGGAGAAAGTGACAGTGAGATAAACTAGGTTGCCAACCAAGCGTTTGTAAAGAGAGGGATTAGACAATGGTTTCCCCCTTAAGAGAGTAAAATGCGCATTAAGCTCAATTGGAGTGTTAATAGTTTTGCTATCAGTGAGTCCAGCTCAAGACAAGAGTTCAGAAGCATACTTGGCTTGAGTAATATAAATTCCATCTGTAGAATGAGTGATTTTAAGACCTAAGAAGTAGCTGAGATGTCCAAGATCTTTCATTTCAAACTGCTGACTGAGAAAATCCTTGAGTTCTTGAATGCCACTGAGGTCATCACCAGTTATAATCATATCATCCACATACAAAAGAAGTAAAATAGTGCCTTTGTCAATGCGACAAAGAAATAAGGCAGAATCATAATGACTGGCCATGTAACCCAAGCGAGAGATGGTAGAGCTAAATTTGGCAAACCAAGCTTGTGAAGCTTGTTTAAGACCATAAAGTGCAAGTCAAAGGTGACAAACCTTATTTGAGTCAACAGAAAGACCAGGAAAAGGTTGCATATAAACTTTTTCACTCAAATCCCCATTAAAGAATGCATTTTTTACATCTATTTGAAAAAAGTCCCATTTACTAGCAGCAGCAACAGCTAAGAGGGCACGAACAGATGAGATATGAGTAATCGGAGTAAAGGTCTCTTCATAATCAATCTCATACTCTTGTGTAAAACCTTTTGCAACAAGACGAGTTTTGTAGCACTCAATGGACCCATCAGAGTGAGTCTTGATCTTGTAGATCCACTTACAACCAACCACAAATTTCCCAGGGGGGAGTGTCACCAAATCCCAAGTATGGTTTTTAGATAATGCATCAAGTTCCTCTTTCATTGCAATCTACCATAAAGGGTCAGTGGAAGCCTCACGATAGATGTGAGGCTCGTGTAGTGTAGCAAGGGCAGTGTAACAATGATAGTCAAGTAAATGTGCAGGAATAGATCTTACCCGAGTTGAGTGACGAGGTGGAATGTCTTGTACAAGATCTTCAAGCAGAGTATGAACAGGGGACCTAAGCTCAGGGCTAGGGTTGGGTATCTCGTCTTCAACTTGTTCATCTTCCACCTGTTCATTAAAGGGTGAACTAGGAAAGGGATCAGTGATATCTGGTGGTTGGACAGAGAAGTCTACAGGAGAATCAGGAGCAACTATAGGAGGATCAGGAGTAGCTACAGAAGGAATATGTGCCTTATCTGGAAATAGATCTAAGATAGAGGAAGAAGATAGGGAGGCACAGAAGTGAGAGAGCTCGACAAAGAGGCAATGTTCTCAAAAGACAACATTGCGAGAGATGCGAAGACGATGAGAGACAGGATCATAACACTGATACCCCTTTTGAGTTTCACCATAGCCAAGAAAACAACAAAGCCTTGACCGAGGCTCAAGTTTGTTATGCTCATGTGGTTAAAGAAGAACGAAACAAGCAAAACCGAAGGAGCGAAGGTGGTGATAGTTTGGAGGTAACCCAAAATGGCGCTCATATAGAGTTTGATTTTGGATAACAGGACTCAAAATGCGATTAATAGCACAAACAGCATGAAGAGCAGCTTCACCCCAAAAAGGAGTAAGAACTTTAGCAGAGAGAAGGAGAGCACAGACAGTGTCAAGAATATGACGAAATTTTTTGTTTGGCTCCACCATTTTGCTAAGAGTTACCTGGACAAGTTAGTTGATGAACAGTGCCATAGGAATGCAAAACAGCTTGGAAAGCATATTGAGTGTATTCAAGAGCATTATCAGATCGAAAAATTTTGATGCGTCTAGAAAACTAAGTTTCAACCCTTTTTGCAAAATTAGTATACACTTCCAATAATTTAGAACAATGTTTCATATTAAAAATCTAGCTATAGCGAGAGTAATCATTAATAAAGACAGCAAAATATCAAGACCCACTAATACTAGAGACAGAGGAAGGCCCCCAAACATCAGAATGAATAAGGACAAAGATAACAATGGATATTGATTCACTAGTATTGAAAGGCAAAGCTAGTTGTTTTCCTTACTGATATGAAACACAATCAAAATTTTCTGTAGACACTGAACCTAACAAACCTCTAGAAGCCAATTGTTGTACCCGAGAGGAAGATACGTGACCAAGTCGAGCATGCCAAAGTGCAAGGGAAGGAATTGAAGAAACTGTAGCAGCTGCAGCAACAGAAATAGGAGCAACAAGTGGAAGATGAAGGTTGTCCACGGGAAACATACGCCCAACTTTGGGACTGGTCCCAAGCTCCTGCTCCGTCCTCGGATCCTGCACAATACACCCAGAATAATCAAATATAATGCAATAAGATGCATACCAGATAAAGCTGAGAGAGAAGAGGAATAAGATGCATTACCAACCATACGAATGACATTGGCAATGATGTTTTTAAGGTCATCTGTGGATATGGTGAAAGTGTGTCTTGAAGATTTAAACCGCGCAGAGACGGGAGCCATTGGCTGGACACTCTCAGTGTTAGTAACAATAGCCGCAGAAATTGAAATAGCTGATTTGTTGCGACGATAGTAAGTCCCAATATTGTGGGCAAAACGTTTACTAGATTGTCGGCTACAATTATTGCAACAAGATGAAGACCTATCCTTATTCTTCATTTAGAAGAAAAATATGCAAAAACGAATTGTAAAAATAAAATCTATGCGAAAAACTGGGTAAGGAGCACCTAGATTGCAAAAGTTAATTCTAGTAAAAAAGTCAATGGTCAACCCTGGTCAAAGTCAACTCTAGAAGTCAACAGTCAACGGTCAATAGAGACAGGTCAACGAATGACATCAGTAGATGACAAGATGCTAACGTCATCTAGGGCTGACGTGGCAAAGCTGTTGGTGTGTGAGGCTCGTGATGCAACGTAGACAGTGTGTGAGTCGCCTGAAATTGGTGCAAGGTACACTGGCGGTGCGTGGGAGCGCGTGCACAGTCCGATGATGCCGATTCTTTTCTGAAGATGTAGATCAGAGAAAGAAGATTCTGATGGTGGTGGCGGCAATGAGATCGGAGCAACCCTGGTGGCACGTGAGATGCATGGATTATTTTGCCGAAATGTTGACCGGCGCATGGCAGCGCGTGAAGCCTTTGATGACAGTCTAGTTTCCACCAAGTAGTAGATCGATGGAGGACGATCTCAATGGTACCTGCAAAAACTCAATCAGGGCAAGGATCACGGCGGCGACTATATGGCAATGGTCTCGAGACTTTGAACGGCGGTTGCTGCAGGTCCAGAACCAAAGACGATGACTGAGATGTGTCAGAGGTTTAGTGGCGAATGGCTACAGCAACTTGTATCGGCAAAAGCAATTGTGAGTCTGGAATAACACCAATGAGAGACAAGATTGCGAAGAAAAAGTCAGAGTAATGGCTCTGATACCATGTTAGAAATACTGAATAATTGTATTGTATTTCTCACTGAAAGAATATACACAAGTGCCTTTATATAGGAGGCATATGAGTGCAGTACAAGTAAGAGTATAGTACAAGAATGTGTGCTATACAAGTAATCTAGTTAGGCCTATAGCCCACAACACTATACACATTAACCGCCACAAAAAAGGATTTGAAAGCCCATGTCTGTGCTTTTCTTGAAGAATTCACTCGACCAAATGTTGAGTGAATGCCAGACGCAAGTTTTCGTCCAGGCTTATTAGTTTTGTTCAACTTATCACAAATTGCACATGACCAAATTATGCAGATTCTGCATAGTGAACGATAATTATTTTGTCTTTATTCTCAATAACACCAAAAGAATACAATTGAAAATTTTGTAATGATTATAATCAAATTTATTGTGTAATTAATTAGCCAACACAAATAAATCCGAACAAAAGATAAAAGAAATAGGTTGTATGAATTAGGTCTTTCACTTAAAATTTTATTTTGTGTAAAGTATAACACCGAATTAAAATATTACTATTGATTTAGTTGAGAAAATGTTCATTTTCAAAACCCAAGAATTCACACAATTTAGACTTACAATTAAAAAACTTCTAAAAAATTAATCAAGTTTGCTCAAAACTAATCGTTTTTCCATTTATTTATTTTTGGCGTAGATTCTGAATTTGAGGCTCCTGAATGACTCAAAAAATAAAAAGTATTTTTTTAAAATTGATTGAAACTAAATTAACCATAATTGATATTAGTAGTGAACGATGTATTGTGTAAACTAAGAATTTATATATTTTTTTTAAATTTTACTTATAAGTATTTTGTTATTTGTTCTCTTATTTGTATTGAAAGAAAGATAAAAACAATATAATCATATTTATTTATTTATTGCATGTGAGCAACCAGCAACCTGATCAGCCTACAACTAAGTATTATTATTTTTGTGTGTGTTCTAATAAGTATTACTATTTACTTAAAAAAAAAATAGGGATGCTTATCCCACATTGGTTGTGTGTGTCTAGTGTCCGCTGTTTATAACCTCAATCTACAACTACAAAGGTTAGACCCTTTTATAGTTGTACTCTGGTTATGTAATGTATTATAAACCCGGTTTAAAACACTAAGTATTATTATTTTTGTATGTGTTCTAATAAGTATTACTGTGACCAAACCCAATCTAACCCATAATTCGATCAACTAGACCCGCTTGCAACCAATTTAGAATGACCCATTTCCTACCCAAACTCGATTTGACCTGTAATCCAATCAATCCAACATGTTTGTTGGGTCTATGCTTACATCATTTTGAGTTCCTCAAAGTTGCAAAGGGAGACGATTAAAGATTAAATCCTTGGTGCCAAGACCAAGATCAATCGAAATCATCTTTTAATTCCTAATATTTAAGTCTCTTTCAAGATTGTAATCTAGGTGTTAAATTAAATGTTTAATTTATCATTTCCTAATAATTTAAATGTTTGAGATAATTGGTAATTTATCATAGTATCAAAATATAATGTCCTGAGTTTGATTCATGTCTTCACTTTGCCTCCCATTTAAAATGTTAGAAACCTAATAGTTGGACCACACTTATTAAGGGGAATTTGAGCCCACATGCAAGGAAATGAGTGTTAGAATATGGATTAAATGATTAAAGTCATCATTTTTTTTATAATTAAATTAAAAACTTTTTAACAATTTAAAATTTTTTAACAATTTAAAATTTTGAAACAATTAATAATTTATCATGGTCTCGAGTAGAAAATCTTGGGTTCGCACCCTATCACAAGAAGGGGGATGTTAGATTAAATAATTAAATTCATTATTTCATAATAACTTAAATTTTAGGGATAATTGGTAATTTATGGCTACGGATTGAGAATTCAGGGATTTTTTTATGATTAGTATTGTTAGGGTCATATTTTATTGTAATTGGCTAATCTTTTGACAAAATACACTTTACTTGTTGGTGTGAAATTTAGATCCTGGTTAATAGAATTAACAAGTTTTAAACTCAAGTTGTTAACTAGATTTATTATGAATAAACCTTGTAAAACAAACAAACATCAATATCATGTCAATATCATGCACAGCAGAATAGTAAACAAGACAAGATATAATTATCTAGAAAAACCAATGAAACAAACTAGTTTTACAGTAAAAAACCTAGGGGGGAAACCTTCACAAAAAAAAAAAAAAATCCACTATAATAAAAAGAGAAGTTTTAGATCTAGTACAAAACCTTTATCCCTAGACTCTACAATCTCCGTAGATAAACTTACAGTAAAAACCTTCTACCACTTCAGAACACCAGAACTCTTCAATATATGAACGCCACCATTTTTGCACGGATCCTAGTACGTGACTAACCAATGATGCATGACTCCCAGTACGTGACTAATACACCAACTTGAAGAAGATTGTTGGCTGCAAAGTTCTTCACTTCATCAACAATGAAGATCAATAAGCACTTGGTTACAAAAGCCTAAGGTGCAAAGACGCAATAGCTTCTTTCAGAGAAAATAGGGTACTCGGTCACATTTTGCATGTGTTCTCCTTGTATTCTCTTATGTGATGGCCTTTAAAATAAGTCTTATATATGTTTAGAGTTGTGAAAAAAGAAACCCTACACATACATGTCAGCATAGGCCGAAAATCATATCTGAAAATCTGAATTTCGTAATTCTCAATAGATACTGTATTTGTCGAGACCTCGATAGATATATCTATCAAGCTATCTATCGAGCTTTAATGAACAACACTTCTTCACTTGTTTCTTGAACAGATTTGCATAACTTCAATACTAGACTTGAACTCTTATTTCTTGAAGTACTAAACCCATCCTAGATCTACCCAATTACAAGTAAAGTGTGTTTGTCGAAGGATTAGCCAATTTACAATAACATATGTTATAACAAGTTTCAAATATGTCCTAACAATTTCCCCCTTTGGTAATCTGTGACAAAACTACAACAAACAAATGAAGTATGAGAAAAGTCATAAATCACTAAACTCATAATCACTTGTTGAGTACAATAAAATCTAATCCTAACACAAACTCTTGAAAAAACTTTACAAGAAGAGAGTTCATGGCATGATAGATTTTGACAACCTATCTTTCTGAAACGCTTTAAACAAAACTCATCAAGGCATCTTAGTATGAAACAAAAATAAAAGATTGCATACATAAAGAAAAATGTGTATAAAGAAAGAAAAGAAACAACACACGTAGAGATAGGTAAAGAAGACATACATTATCATATATATATATATATATATATATATATATCAAAGATAAGCATAATGTATGTAAACATGGTCACAAGACCGGTGTACAAGAAGTTAAAAGAAGCTACCAAAACAACAAGGAGGTAAACACTCCCCCTAACAAGATGAAACACAACTCCCTCTTATAAAGGCATGTATTTATCCTCCTAACATGTAGAATCTTAAAAAGAAACCACATTTTCTCTCCCTTTTTGTCATGATTGACAAAGGATACAAGAAGCTATAAAGCTTCACTTAAGAAACATAAAGATGATCTAAGATGATTAGGGGGGGGGGGGGGCACAAGGAATCCATATAAATGCATGAATGTAATGAAACAAGATGCTATGGATGACAAGACAATAGAAAGATGCGAAACATGTGAAAAACAATGCATGCAAGAGGGTCTTGACAGATCAAGAAGCTATTAAGCAAATGCCAACCTCAATGGATCGAGAATCTATTGAGGATCTATCGGCTAGATAGAAAGTTTCTCGATGGATCGAGAAGCTATAGAGAAGCTATCGAGAAAAACTCCAAATATCTTGATGGATCGACATTACGTTAACTTCTGTCGAGAGAAGAAGAAAAAGGGGCTCGATAGATGTGAATCTGTCGAGGATTTGTCGAGAAGCTATCGAGCTTGATAAAAACAGGTTTTTCAAAGAGAAGAAAAATACAAAGAGATGAATGCAACAAGCAATCTACTCAACCATAGATCCAATCAACATTTTAAGCTTTCAAAAACATCTCTCAACAAGAAAATGCAAAGCATCCATAGATCCAAAACACACACACACTCACTAAAAAAGTCTAACCAATTTTATAATTCAAAAACAAGTCAAGACAATTTAGTGAGTATACATTAACACATGTATCCCTTGTGATGGCCAAATCACATTGTACCTGCACATGTATCAAAAGTAGCAAAGAATTTTGCGTGTTGTGTGTGAAAACATCACAAGATTGCATAAATGTCTCATGTTATAACGATTTGAGATATGAGAAAATCAATTTAACTCACACACAATCATAATTGCTTGATGGAGACTATCTCCTTCGAGATACATCCTATAACTCTCACATCTCCTAGAAACACGCTTGCAACCATATTTAAAAGCATCTTGATTCTTTTTGCTTTTGATATTTCTTTGCATATTTTTTTCTTTTGAGCATATCATGCATAGGCATATAAGAGAGAGAAGAAATACCCAATTATGTTAAGCTTAAACATCACAATTTTGCTATGCTGAAGCATATAAATGTTATTCATGATTGGCGGGCTTTAGTAGTGAGATGGTTTTTTATGCCTTTCTCTTAGGATTTTTTTAGTCATTCCCGTCAAAAAGAGTGATATGACTGTTAAGCAAAAGAGATTACTTAATCGTACTCATCACAAATATGAGCCACAAAGCTCACTTGCTTAGTTGTGTATTAAGATGCTCATCTAAGGTACAAAAGATATAAAGCTTAGAAAACTTTGTTTCTATAGTCATCTAAGGTACACAAGTACCAATGTACACAAAACACACACTGTTTTTGTATTTTTCTGATTTTTCAATTTTATTTTATTTTATTTTGAAAACAAACAAAATAAAGACTAAACAACCAAACAAAAACAGACAAACAACATGAAAGCATGAAAGAAAGGTGTAGATGCATGAAAGCATGATTTCGAAAGTAGATAAGAAATCAAGTAAAGAAAGTCCTACTATAGATAGAAATAATTAAAGTAGAGGACAGATGAAAAAGACAATTAAGTCTTAGGCTCCTTTCTCACCCACATAGCACAAGTCTTTGACTGTGAAGATGAAAAGACATGTGTCCTAGTATGTCTACTAAAGGACATAGAAGAATTTGAATTCTCCTAAAATTGAGTTAAAAAGCTCAAAGCTTTTAATAACTCTTCAAACAAAGGTGTAGGCCCTTGAGAGGAAACCTGCGACTATTTGAACACTTGCTTTTGAGGATACAACTTAAAGCAATTAGGACGGATGTGTCCAGAAATACCACAATGGTAACAAACATGAGCAGTTTTAGAACTACTAGACTTCCTATAGTGAGATATAATAAAAGATTTAGAATTAGACAAATCAGTTATGGATTTTATACCTTTATCATCTTTCTCAGATTAGGGCACAAAGACAGTCTTTGATCCAGAAGTTGTGGAAGAGGAGGGGCTGGAGGAAACAACATATCCTAAGCTAGTCTTATCAGAACTAGGCTTTTGAGCACTTAATACCTCATCAAGCTTTGCACTTGACATCCTTTCTATTTGAGTTCTAGCTTGGCTAAGATCAACCTTGAGATTTTTGACCTTCTCTTCTAATGATGTGTTTTCCACAGCAAGAGTTTCAACTAACCTTGTAGTCTCATCCAGTTTGACCAGTAAATCAGTTTTTTCAGTTTTTACCTCATTAAGATCTTTTCTACAAAGATGAAAAGTTTTTTCAAATTTTATGAATTTAGTGCATAGCTTATCATAGGCTTCCTGAATGATCAACTTCTTGGGTACTTCATCATCAGAAGAATCATCACTATCACTAACACTCTCCACAATCACCTTATCAGTTATGGCAGCAAAATCCATAAAGTGACCACATTCATCCACATACTCATTAGATGAGTCATTCTCAGTATCACTCTAGGTAGTAACCAACTCTTTATCTTTTGACTTCTTGGTCTTTTTTTTCATAAGATAGTTTGGGCACTCTATCCTCATATGACCAAAACCTTTGCACTCATGGCACTGAATAAGGGATTTCTAACTCTTACCCTTCCTAAAGGATTTAGATTTCCTAGGAGGTTTGTCCTTATCTTTTTTCCTAAATTAAAGAAGCTTGATAATCTCATTAGCTATGAAGGTTAGATCCTCATCCTCATCATCATCTTCATCTTCATCTTTGCTTTCATCTTCATCTTTAAAGTCATCAATCTCTTCCTCTATACCCTCAAGAGCTAAGTTTTTACTCTTTCCACCTTTTCCCCTATTAAACCTAGTCTCGTATTATAGGTTTGAAGGTTCCCTACAAGCTCAGTCAAAGGAATTTGATCAATGTCATTTACTTCTTCAATGGTAGTGATCTTGGCATGAAATCTTTCAGATAGGGACCTAAGGATTTTCCTAACAATTTTGGATTCTACTATAGATTCTCCAAGGTTGAAAGCAGAATTCACAATGTCCTTGAGTTTAGCATAGAGCTCATCAAAGTTCTCATCCTCCTCTATCCTTATTTCTTCAAAACTACTAGTGAGTCTTTGAAGCTTCACAGTTTTTACTGCCTTGGTGCCTTCATAGGTGGTCTCAAGAATAGTCCATGCTTCCTTGGCAACTTTAGTGGATGATATTTTCATGAATTCCTCATTGGTCACCCCACTAAACAAAGCATTCAAAGCCTTACTGTTGAAATTTGCCGTTTTGATTGTTGCTTCATCCCAATCCATTGGAGCTTCCTTAGGCTTAATCCAGCCAACTTCAACAGCTTGCCATACTTTTTCACCTAGAGCCTGCAAAAAAACTTTCATATGAACTTTCCAGTACGCATAATTAGTGCCATCAAATAAAAAAGGAATCAAAAGAGATTGTCCACGATCCATGACAACGGGGGTCAAAGATCACACTTAGATTATTAATCCAATCAGAGTGTATCCGCTTTGATACCACTTGTTGGGAAATTTAGACCTTGGTTAATAGTATTAATAAGTTTTAAACCCAAGTTATTAATTAGATTTATTATGAATAAACCTTGTTAAAACAAACAAACATCAATATCATGCACAGTGGAATAGTAAATAAGACAAGATATGATAACTCAGGAAAACCAATGAAACAAACTAGTTTCACAGAAAAAACCTAGGGGGAAACCTTCCCGAAAAGCAATCCACTATAATAAAGAGAAGTTTTAGATCTAGTACAAAACCTTTGTCCCTAGACTCTACAATCCTCATAGATGAACTTACAGTAGAAACCTTCTGCTACTTCAAAACCTCTGAATTCTTCAATATATGAACGCCACCCTTTTTGCATGGATCACAGTACATGACTAACTAATGATGCACGTCTCCCAGCACATGACTAACACACCAACTTGAAGAAGATTGTTGGCTGTAAAGTTCTTCACTTCATCAACAATGAAGATCAAGAAGCACTTGGTTACAAAACCCTAAGGAGTAAAGACGCAGTAACTTCTTTCAGAGAGAAAAAGATACTTGGTCACTTTTTGCTTTTGTTCTCCTTGTATTCACTTATGTGACGACCTTTAAAATAAGTCTTATATATGTCTAAGGTTTTAAGAAAAGAAACCCTACACATACATGTCAGCTTGGGCCAAAAATCGGATTTGGAAATCTGAATTTCATAATTCTCGATAGATACTATATCTATCAAGCAGTTGTCGAGACCTTGATACATATATCTATTGAGCTATCTGTCGAGTTTTAATGAACAACACTTCTTCACTTGCTTCTTGAACAGATTTGCATGACTTCAATACTAGACTTGAACTCTTGTTCCTTGAAGTACTATACACATCCTAGATCTACCCAATTACAAGTAAAGTACGTTTTGTCAAAGGATTAGCCAATTTACAATAACATATGTTCTAACAAGTTTCACATATGTCCTAATGCTTGTAATTGGGTAGATCTAAAATGAGTTTAGTATTTCAAGAAACATGTTGTTCAAGTCAATTATTAAAGATATGAAGATTGGTCCAAGAAACAAGTGAAGAAAAGCTATTCATTATGTCTCGACAAATGCCTGCTATCGAGACTTAATGTGAAGCTCAATAGATATCTCAACAGCAGCTCCATCTATCGAGAATTATTATTTCAGAATTTCCAGATCTGAATTCAGCTAAGTCTTAAGTATTTGTTAAGGGTTTCTTTTCTCACAACACTAGACATATATAAGGCTTATTTTAAAAGCCGTCACACATGGATACAAAGACCAAGAGACTTATTTTCTTTGTGTGAAACTACTGCATTTGTATGTTATAGGGTTTTGTAACCAAGTACTTCCTAATCTTCATTGTTGATGAAGTGAAGAACTTTGCAGCCAACAACATTTGTTCAAGTTGCTAGAATTAGTCATGTACTAGGATCTGTGCAAAGGTTTAGTCACAAATTGGAGGTTTATGCATCAAAAGGAAAGAAGACTACTACAAGATCAAGTCTAATTGGGTATTGGAGCAAAGGTTCAACTGTAGGTTGGTCTTTCATGAATGGCTAGGATAGTTGGTAAGATTCCTTATACTTGCAACCGCTTGATTGTTGTTTAGTGGATTCTTGGGAGTGGTGACTTTAAAATCACCCCGTGGCATTTTGCCTTGTGAGGTTTTCCCCATTTGTCAAAAAATCACCACGTCTAATTTATTTTCTGCTGCACCTAATATTTTAGTGATTTCTTGGTGCCTACACATTTTGCATGCAAATTGAATTTGATTAATCAACTTAGATAATTAAATAATTAACTGGGGTCAAAATATCTTAACCCAAAAATTGGTATCAGAGAAGGGACACTCTGATTAGGTTTTAATATTTGCTGTGTGATCCATTGACCCCTATTGTTATAGATCGTGGGCAATCCTTAATTATCCCTCCTTTATTTGATGGTACTAGATATGCATATTGGAAAGTATGCATTAGAGTTTTTTTGCAGTCCTTAGGTGAGAAAGTTTAGCTGGCAGTTGAAGTAGGTTTGAAGAAGCCTGAAGAGCCACCCACAACATGGGATGATGCCAAGATCAAGGCGGCCAACTTTAACAGTACTGAATGCTCTATTTAGTGTTGTAACAAATTAAAATTCAAGAAGATCTCCTCCACAGAGAATGCCAAGGAAGCTTGGACTATTTTTCAGAATACTAACTAAGGCATTAAAGCTGTTAAGAACTCTAAATTCCAAAGGCTCCCAACCAGCTTTGAGGAAATTAGGATGGATGAGGATGAATCCTTTGATGAATTCTATGCTAAGCACAAGGACATAGTGAACTCAGAATTAAATCTTCAAGAACAAATTTTGGAAAGTTTCCAAGGTTCGTGTCCAATCAATGAGATGCTTGGTCCAAAACCCCATTTGTGACCCAAAGATGGGTTACAGCTTAAAATTATGACAAAGATTTTATACATTTCTTAATTAAGTAATGACCAATTGATAAATTTATAAATATATTATAAATGGATTTAGCTTACCTCCAGTACTTTTTTAATTGGAATCTCTTTTTGTTTTAATGAAAAATTGCCACATCACCCACTAACTAAATGAAAGGTGGAGATTAAAACTCATT
Source organism: Quercus ilex subsp. ballota (assembly GCA_032727855.1). Lineage (NCBI taxonomy): Eukaryota > Viridiplantae > Streptophyta > Magnoliopsida > Fagales > Fagaceae > Quercus > Quercus ilex. The sequence goes on along the minus strand of CM064910.1, from coordinate 10,846,937 downwards.
ATCACTTGTTATTATATATGAAAGTTCAAATAGTGTGTAAAACACCTATGAAAGTTTAGACCCCCAAATTAAAATTACTAACACAAGCTTATAATCAAACAATATATGTGCGGAAAATGAAATATAACCTATAACCAAATTGGTATCACACTCTAAACCATAATTAATAACCAACACATCAGTAATTAAAAGGTAAAGAGAAAAGGAAGAAAGATGCAAACACAAAGATAACACGGCGATGTGTTATCAAAGAGGAAACCGAAGTACTCGGCAAAAAACCTCTCCACTGCCCCCCAAGCGATCAATAATCTACTAGAGAATAAAGTTGCGATACATGAATAACAGAAGACCCTCCAAGCCCAATCTACCCAGTGCACCTAAGCCCTTCAAGCTTCTTGATCCAATAGGGTTATGTCGAACCTTATCTTCTCTAGTTTACCAGATACTGCAATCGCCTATTTTATCAACCAAAATGAATTGTTCCCTTCTAAACTGCTTCCCAAATATCAAAATATCTCCTCACTGATATGGGTATGATGAGATAAGGATTTGGCTAAATGTACCTCTCTAGGATATGTCAATGGAGAGGGTGAGAGTAGAGAAATTTGGAGAATCAAAGGATGAAGATTGTGGATGAGTCAATCTTATTTTTCTCTAGCGTTTCTCTCTCTAAGCTCTCTACATTTCGTGGGTATAAGACGGTAAAGCTTTTTCTTTGGTTTGCCACAGCAGTGGGAGGTGTGGAGGTGAGTTGTATTGTCCTGGTCTGGTTTTTTTGTTAAAAACTAGTAAATGTCCAGACTCCACTGGACAAGGAGACCTAGGCCTAACAACTAAATTCAAATGATTCACCTTTAATGAGCTAAGAAAAGCAATGCGAGGATTCAAATAAGTGATTGGACAAGGAGCAAGAGGGATAGTATACAAAGGTGTATTGTTTGATCAACGAGTAGCAGCAATCAAGCGACTGAATGAAGCTAACCAAGGAGAAACAGAGTTCCTTGTAGAAGTAAACACCATTGGGATGTTGACCCACATGTACTTGATAGAGATGTGGGGATATTATGTAGAGGGAAAGCATAAGCTCTTGGTGTATGAATACATGGAGCATGGATCTTTAGCTGAAAATCTTAGTTCTAATTCACTTGATTTGAATAAAAGGTTTGAAATTGCAGTAGGTGCTGCTAAAGGTCTAGCTTATCTGCACGAAGAATGCTTAGAGTGGGTTTTACATTCTGATGTAAAGCCTCAGAATATTCTCCTAAATGCTGACTATAAACCGAAAGTAGCAGATTTTGGTTTGTCTAAACTACAAAGTAGAAGTAAGATTGATCATTCAAGCTTCTCTAGGATGAGAGAAACCAAAGGTTATATGGCTCCTGAGTGGGTCTACAGTCTTCCCATGACTTCTAAAGTTGATGTGTATAGTTATGGAATTATGTTGTTGGAAATGGTAACTAGAAAGAGCCCAAATGCCATGCATACTGCGGACAACGGAGAAGTAAGAGAGCATAAAAGGTTGGTCATGTTGGTAAGGGAGAATGTTAACATTGGAACAACTACAAAGAAGTCATGGATTGAAGAAATTATAGATCCCATGTTGACTGACAATTATGACAAGGCTAAGATGGAACTTCTAGTCAAAGTGGCTTTGCAATGTGTTGCAGAAGATAAGGATGAAAGACCCACCATGACTCAGGCGGTAGAGATGCTTATGAGCCATGACGATTAAGGTTATTGGGAAAGTAGTTTAGAAATTTTATGTACTATAAAATGCTGCTAACTTTATCATTATGTTCTTTTCTTTTCTTTTCTTTTTCTTTTTTTTTTTTTTTTTAGTGAAGAAAAGAAGTAAGTGGACTATAATAAAGGGATTTATCTATCCTTCCTCATTCCCCATTGCACTATAGATTTTTCTATACCAGCTGATACTCTTGAAAAATGATATTGAAGGGGATAAGACTGGGCCCTCTAAAGCCCAAGCGTAGCATGGCCTAGAGTATCTTTTTAGGCTAATCCCATCATGCCTTGAGAAAGTTTCCAAGGTTCGTGTCTAACCAATGAGATGCTTGGTCCACCCATTTGTGACCCAAAGATGGGTTACAGCTTACAATTATGACAACAATTTTATACATTTCTTAATTAAGTAATAACCAATTGATAAATTTATAAGTATATTATAAATTGGTTTAGTTGACCTCTAATACTTTTTTAATTGAAATCTTTTATGTTTTAATGAGAAATTGCCACATCACTCACTAACTAAATGAAAGGTGGAGATTAAAACTCATTATCACTTGTCATTGTATATTTAAAACAACAGGAGATGTCCAACTAAAAAAGTATTGAAAGTAAGTCAAACCCTTAATAAATTGAAAAAAAGAGTGATGTATATTTTTAATGACTTTATATAATCTCAAAATATTTTACTCATTCATTTAGTTAATTATGAGTGATGTATAGTATCTAAATACCTTTTATTTCTTTGGTTTGGGTGTCAAAGTTTGCTACAATAAAGTGCAATAACATATCCTATGATACAAATAGATAATGCCTGATAAAATGAACCACAAAGTTCTTTTACGGTTAACAAATATCAATCCTATACATATTTAAAAAAATACCAATCCTATATCCCATGATGATGTCCGGATCATCAGTCAAGAATGATTGTCCAGATTGGGGTCGTCCTTAACCAACCTGCCCTGAAAAATGGATGGTGAAAGGGGGAAATGTGGGTCACCGGTGTGGTGCCTGCTGTGAGAGACCGCGCCCCCGACCCCCTTTTTTAGGATGTTAGGCCAAACCCACATGAATGGATGGAGTCGTGTTATTGCCTCTCAAAATGGAGGTTTAACTAGTTATATTTTCCCCTTTAGATTAAGGGTTTTACAATGGAGTCGCCACTTAATTAATTATTGGGATAAATAAGAAAACCAAAATTGAAAAATTCCTCATTTCATTAATTTTCAATTGAATTTACATTAATCATAGGAAAATTACATGGCTTTGATCCTAGATACAATCTAAGATAAAGTACATAGTTTTGTTTCCTAATTACAATCTAAAATTTGAAAATTACAAGGATAAACATTGGTCTATCAACCCTTGATCTAAGTTCGGAGGCCATGTTAAAAGGTGGGAAGGTGTTAGGCACCCACCTTGCCTTGTGAAACCGATCTTCTAGACTATGGTAGCCAACATTCATATCACTCATCCAATTTGTTATCGATCAATTTACACGTTGAATTTAAAGTGTGGGCATGTGATAAACCCTAATTCAATTTATTACGCATTTCATTTGGATTGAAAGGTAAATTCTAGTGAATGTGTGTGTATAGTGATATCCTAGATTCAAGAATTTAAAAGAATTATTAAACAAACATATTTTTCATGTTTTTGATGTAGATTTAAGATCGAAACTAGTGTTATGCATGAACATGTGATGAACAACCAAGAACATGTGAAGAACATTCAAACATATTCAAAGGAATTTAAATGATTATTATCATGCTTAAATCCTAAATTCTCATCATGGCAACACGAAAAACAATTAGGGAAAAGATTATATCTTCATGCAAAGTCCATATGGTGGAGGAGAAGACTCTTGAGGGAGGTCCTAAGGGTGGAGGAAAAGAAGAGTTAGGAGAGGAAGAGTGAGTCTCACTCAATACCTTGAGTCTCAAGAAGACCAAGATATGACAAGACTACTTAACTTCCTAGAACTCAAGAGAGAAGAAGAGAAAGGGTTTTGGTGTGTCTTGGAATGAAGAAGAGGGAGGGTTTATATAGTAGTGGTAAAGGAAATATGAATAGAAGGCCATTTAATGAGGGTTGACAAAGAATCATGAACCTAGACCTCATTTTAGCCTTAGAGAAAATCTGGTGCATTAAATGGAGAGATTTGTGGGAGTGAGGAGCAAGCTAAAATTTGGTTTTCCCGTAACTGCTATAATAGCCTATAAAGCCAACTTAAAAAAATCATATCTGACTCAATTTTGATCAGAATTGTCTAGTTCTTATGCTCAAATTGAAGCCCCAAATGTCTAGTTTCTGGAAAAATTAATCTCATTTACAGATTCAAAATTTCTAAGAGATATCGATGAAATGGTGAGCAGAGGTCATTTGTTAGAAAATAGTTTTAGCACAATTAACATTAATAGGTCCTAAATTAGCTCCCAATTAACATTAAATGACTCCAACCACTCCCATTTCAAAATTAATTGATTCCAAATTTACTCTAATTAAAAGATAATTGCACAAATTACTCATTGAATAATTAATGTTTAATTATCTAATTAATTAGGTGTTTGCAACCTCACCATAAAATGTAGACCTAACCAATCAAATTATGACACATTATTAATCTCAAATTGATTATAATTATAACCAATTGGAATCAATTGTTCATAATCACATATAGTCAGACTCAATTTGTGATAGTGCATCTCGGCCATTAAAACTTGATTTAATGATAACTTTCAATCTGATGGTCCGATTAGGGCTTATGACCAATCAATTTGATCGTTACAATATCAAGATCATTTTGATGAAATGAGATTAAGGATCTAATAACCAGAATCAAGATGCATATTCCCAAGGCAAAATTATCCTTTTACCCTCCATGTGAGGTTAAATGTGGGTTTCAAAATGAGGTGTCAACAGAATGCCCCTCATTGGTAGACTTGAAAAGAAAATGTCAATGTATGAAAGAGACACCTAACTTTGCAATCAGTATTTAACCGTGGTGAATGTATGATGCATGTAGATAAAAATGCAGACGGTCATGTTATGGATCAAAATGTGGACCGAATCTCAGGTGAGATTGCCTACGTACCTCTCGGTCAGAGGATCAAGTCCAAATGTAGTTCATACATGCAATCTTTTTTGGTTTTTTTTTTTTTTTTGGAAAAAAAAAATGAGTACTAGACATGCTTACCAACGGTCATGAAAAAATGAGGATTTTAATTATGATCTTGAATTTTGGACATGCTTCCCAGAGGTCTGATGGATTTGAAGTTTTGGACATGCTTCCCAGAGGTCCGTAGATTTGAAATTTGGATGTGCTTCCCAAAGATCCAATGGTTTGAAGTTTGAACATGCTTCCCAGAGGTCCAATGGATTTGAATTTGGACGTGCTTTCTAGAGGTCCAATGGAATTGTGGAAGGTGATATTTGTGCCAATGTATATGGGTCCTTTGCCCTAGTTCCTACAAAATAAATATTTTCAATTAGTAACAAAGTTATTCATTGAAAGAAATTTGACATACCTAGCCAATGTCCTTCATTTGGGGCATGTTGCAATGCTTGGATGAGTTCCGAGATGAATACTTTAATGTTAGGCCTGCTTTTTTTGTGCGACCATCACCTTTTTTGGTTTGGAAATATAAGAGAGCTGCTATAGATCCTATGGATTTTGGGAGAACTAAGGTCGATCCCTTAAAGGTAGGAGAGCTATCATCGATCCTACAGTGTATAGGAGAACTAAAATCAATCCTATGGGTTTCAAGAAACCTAAGGTCGATCCTTTAGAGGTAGGAGAGCTACTATCGATCCCACAGTGTATAGGAGAGCTAAGGTCGATCCTATAGGTTTCGGGAGAACTAAGGTTGATCCCTTGGAGGTAGGAGAACTATTGTCGATCCCACAGTGTATAAGAGAGCTAGGTCGATTCTATAGGTTTCGGGAGAACGAAGGTCGATCCCTTGAAGGTAGGAGAACTAAGGTCAATCCTATGAGTTTCATGAGAACTAAGGTCGATCCCTTGGAGGTAGGAGAGCTACTGTCGATCTCACAGTGTATAGGAGAGCTAAGGTCGATCCTATGAGTTTCAGGAGAACTAAGGTCGATCCCTTGGAGGTAGGAGAACTACTGTCGATCCCACAGTATATAGGAGAGCTAAGGTCGATCCTATGGGTTTCGGGAAAACTAAGGTCGATCCCTTCAAGGTCGAACCCTTCAAGGTAGGAGAACTACTGTCAATCCTATAGTGTATAGGAGAACTAAGGTCGATCCCTTGAAGGTAGGAGAAATACTGTCAATCCTACAGTGTATAGGAGAACTAAAGTCGATCCTATAAGTTTCGGGAGAACTAAGGTCGATCCCTTGAAGGTAGGAGAACTACTGTTGATCCTACAGAGTATAGGAGAGTTAAGGTCGATCCTATGGGTTTTGAGAGAACTAAGGTCAATCCCTTGAATGTAGGAGAGCTACTGTTGATCCTATAGTGTATAGGAGAACTAAGGTCAATCCTTTGGGTTTTGGGAGAACTAAGGTCAATCCCTTGAATGTAGGAGAGCTATTGTCAATCCTACAGTGTATAGGAGAGTTAAGGTCGATCCTATGAGTTTCGAGAGAACTAAGGTTGATCCTTTGAATGTAGGAGAGCTACTGTCGATCCTACATGGTATAGGTCATGCTATTATCTGGCTATATGAGGGTGCATATATGAGATAACTTGTGTTGAATGAGATAAAGAATCCTTCACTTTGATTCCTGCAAAAAGTAAATTTCAATCAATAATGGAGTCATTCATTACAAGAAATTGGAAGCACTTAGCCAATGCCCCTAGTTTGGGGCATATTCCTTGCTTGGATGGAAGCTAAATTAAATTGATTTTTCGACCATTGGGGAACACGAAAGAAGATCACGGTCCGCCATCATTGGTTCCTACAAAATAGCTTTCTTTCTCTAGCTTGTTAGAAACCAATTATCATGAAAACATTTTTTGCCAATGCCCCTAGTGTGGACATGCTTGCAAAAAAAAAAAATGGATTTGTGCCTCAAATGAAAACATGCTTTCAATCAAGAAGGACATATCTGCACATAATATAAATAGGCCAATGCCCTAAGTTTGAGCATGCTTGATGCAAAACAAATGAGCATAGCCTAAACATGCACCCAAACAATTTTGTCAAATTATTTTGAATTTGTTCCCCAAGATTGTTTGGGTGATTGGGACCGGGCCTTTAAAAGGCTGCCTACGTACCTCTCTCGTAGAGGATCAGGTCAAGACGTAGTTCAAGAGAACTAGATTTTGAAAAAGATTTTTTTTTTTTTTTTTTTTTTATGAACACGAGGTGATCCTCTGAACAAGAGGTGATCCTTTGATTTGTCTTTAGTTTTATTCATTGTTAGTAATCCCTAATGCTATTAATTGATTTGGGTTTTTATTTTTATTATTTTGATAGGAGATTTGGGTGTTGTTTGTTAACTTTGTTTCAAAAGTAGATTTGGAATTTCCTCCTATTTGAGAAACAAAATTTCAATACCCATGATTGCTGTTTTCTTTAGAAATTAGAGGGTTTCTTTGTTTTCTTTCTAATAAAATGTTTTGACTTAAAAAAAAAAAAAGAAAAAAGAAAAAAAGAATGCTGAATGACAATAGCTATCAAACAAAAGTGAACAAATGAGTATTCTTTCAACTGTTTAGGTCACCAAGTAAAATTTCAAATACCGTATTGCTATTAATTAGATCTTTTCTCTTCATGTTCCCCATATTAATTTCCCATTTATGCTCACTTTCTTGGTACTGGTCCTTATATCAATGAGTCTTGGAATTTAGCACACGGGTCAAGAAGTTCCATTGTACGATGAAGTTATATATGTAGACATTGTTCTGGAAAAAAATTGGCATTGAAGGTGAAGGTAAGGCCCCGCCACAATTCTTCTAAATGAATCTTCTATTTTTCTACTTGAACTCCCATTTCATATTTTTTTCTTCGTATAAATTTTGGAATGGTCATTGTTTGCAAAATAAATTTGCTGCACAAATGAATTCAAAAGCTTTCTCATGACTTTATTCTATGGAAGCAGTTTTTTTAGAACCCAAGGAAAATTACACTTACGAGATCAAATAGATGTTGATGTAATATAATTTTTCCCTTTTAAGAATTGTACTTAGTCTCAACTGATTAACAAGTGCATGAAAAAAAAAAAAAAAAAAACCTTCATTTTGTTTTGTCCAACCAATGAATTTTCCATTGATTAGACTATTTACTCCTTGGTGGTTGGTAAAAGTGTCACGTATGCTCTATAGATTTGGTGATGAAGAGCTTATTTATAGAAGTCAATTACACAATTTGCCTTAATGTTTTCTTCACTCAAAATATTTTCAAAAACTCTCTTAAGATAATCACGTTAAAAATGTTTAGTTGAAGTTTATCTTAATTTCTCAACGGATTTCCTTAGTGTATGTAATTATTTATTTATTTATCTTATAAATTGATGCTTAATGTCATGGCTCAGTTCATCCAAGTGAAATAGTGCTGGCACTTACAGTGCATAAGGCTAGAATATGGCTTAGCTTAATAAATGTTTTTTTAGTTAATGAGTTCTTAGACTTCTTTTTCTACAACAGGAAATTTTATACTTTTGACATAGTTATTGAATCTTTCTTAGCAGATTGCCTTAGTGTATGTAATTATTTATTTATCTCTTAAAATGATGCCTAATGTCATGGCCCAGTTCATCCAAGTGAAATAGAGTTAGCACTTATAGTGCATCAAGCTAGAGTATGGCTTTGCTCACTAAATATTTTTTTGATTAATGAGTTCTTAGACTTTATTTTTTGGCTATGATGATAGAGTTGGGGGTGGTGAATGTCATTGCAGTTCTAGCAGTATGGTGTGAAAGAGATTTAGGGTGGTATGTCATAATAGGTTGTTGCATCTTCATCATAATCACAAGGTGAACATGTGTTTACCCAAATCAATAGCTGATGTGTTTTTGTCATTATCACAAGATGAAGATAGCCTTAGTGTGGTATATTTATCATAGTTTTAAAATTGATTCTATTATCCATTATAAAATTTGTATATGCCTTCTAATTTTTTATGATATAAGTTTTATGTTAAGTTGTGCGGTAGTCACTCCATAAGTATAAGTGTTTGTGGGGTGTAGGAAATAAGGGATATGGTTCAAGTTTCCAAGAGGGAGCTTCACACACATATGTACTTAGATTAAGTTAGAATAGAATTTCTATCTTATATAAAAATAAAAAATAAAAAACATTGATCATCTATGTTGTCCAAGACAAAGTTTGCAAGGAAAACGTTTGCAATTCCCACAACTTTCAATTGTGATTTTTTTTTTTTTCAAATGTATGTTATTGCTTACCTTGTTTTTATTTCATGTTATATTGAGATAGGAGTATGGGAGAGTCGAAAATATTGAAGAGAAGGGTGCTGTCCAAGTCCCCCCCCCCCCCCTGGCGAAAAGACCAGTTGAACCATTTTTAATTTATTAGTAAGATTCATTTTCATTATATATCCATTTATAATATATTTCCTATTGTTATATTTAAAATAATATGTTTTATTAAATTTGGATTTTTAGTAAAAAGCAAATAGAATTGGTGAAAGTTAAGGGCATTGTCAATAAGATAAGCACAGCTGTAAGTTAAATAATACTTATAGTTTTCAGGTTATTGTTATTGTTTAGTTGACATGACATATTCATGGAGATCTTAATTGAGTATGAATGTCTATTACAGGTTAACAAGGAGATTAAAGAAAAGTGGATGAATCTTGATGAAGATTCTAAATTAGAGTATAAGAAGGAAGCACGTAAGAATTCTGAAAAGTATGCTAATTTGTCACATAATATTCCTCGCAAATCACGTAAAGTAAGTATTTACCTATGAAATAAGTATTTACCTATGAAACTTTTAGCATTCAGGACTATGTATTAAATTTCGTAATGAAACCCTTTTTATTCATTATATAATGCAGGTTTCATTATATACTCGGTGTGCCCCTAATCATGTTCATTTGATGGCTTTAAATTTAAATGAAAGACAAAGATTTTTTATTCGAGAAATGGGATTTGGTAGTATGTTGGATTTAAGGTCTATATAGTTGGATAGAGATTTTTGCAAATGGTTAGTTGATCATTTTGACCACAATTCTTGTGCATTGGATATTTGTGGAAAGAGGTTACCAATATCCACTAAAGATGTAGAATTTATTCTAGGAATAAAATCAAGTGGGGTGGATGTGTCTATTTTTGCAAGCGCTGAAGAGATAAATCATATATGCCAACAACATGGATTAAATGTGGTAAGGGATATGCCAATTAACCTCTTAGAGGGTAAGCTGAAGGAGATGAAAACATCAGGAAAAGAATTTGTTGGTTGTTTTTTGCTGTTTGTATTGGGTACTTTATTATGTCCCACTCCAAAACCTTATTTCAAATGGTCCTTTACCTCAATTCTCCTTAATATTGATGAGTTCAAAAACTTGAATTAGGCGAAGTTGGTGTTGGATTTTTTTATTCGAGGTGTGCGTAAATATAAAGAAAAGAATCATGTTGGTGTTAATGGTTGCTTGCTATTTTTAATGGTAAGTTGTAGAAAATAGATACTTTCAAGAATATGATTTTGTTTATCAAATTTCTATGACTCTTTTGACTAAATTTCTATGACCCTTTTATACATATTGTAGTTGTTTTATTTTGAGCATGTCAATGTTGAAATGAATCTTGAATATGTGTCCAAACGACTTCAACCACGTGTTTGTTATTGGGGGAAAAATGAAGTTAACGAAAGGATGCTTAAATTACAGTCAATTGGAAGTTTTGACAATCCTTAGGTAATAATTGACTTTTTTTAATGTTTGACTTTTTTTAATGTTTGACTTTTTTTAATGTTTGACTTTTTATAAATAAGTTAAATATGTTTTATATGTGAACTATTACCGCCATGTCGTTGACATTTTTTTATTTTTTTTAATCATAGTTGGTTGTAACACAAATGGATGGTGGACATGAGACAGAAAGTATTCCACTAGAGAAAAAGGATATTAATGAATCTCATGCTATGCCATCTCAACATGAAGACAAGCGAAATATGGTATCTTTTTTCAACCAATAAATCTTATGAATTTGATGATAATTTTGTGCTGGACATTTGTTGATGATTGTACCTATAAATTAATCCATAGGGTTCTGATGAAGCAATTCGTAGAATTGAGCAATCAATAACAAGTCTTAGAGATGAAATGCTAGTCATGCAGAAAACCGTGATTGAGCAATCAATAACAAGCATTAGAGATGAAATGCTAGTCATGCAGAAAACCATGACAGACATTGCAAACAATATGGACACATTTAAGAATGACGTTCTTTTGGAGTTAAAGAAAACAACAAGGGAACATAATGGACATTCCAATGACCTCCACTTAAATGATATAGTAGATGTTAAAAAAGAAATGAAGTTTGCATCTCCATAAATAAACCAAGACACAATGGATCAAGATGATACAGTATGTGCTAAAAAAGAATCTAAGATAGAGCCTACATCTCCAGTTCAAGACAAAATGGATCAAGATGATACATAGCACATTAAAAAAGTATCTAAGATGGTGTCAATGGAGGAAGACTGCAATGTTCACATTACTGGGCTAACTCAATCTAATCAAAAACCTAGCAGCAAAACACCCTTATCTCATAATGTGGTAAGTGAATTAGTATTTGTTATTTATTTATTTTAAATGTGTTTAGGATGTTTAGTAGCAATATGAGTTTTTTTCTTTTTCTTTTTTTATTGCACAGGATGTGGATATGCTGCAATTAACTTTCCCTCATAATGTTCAACTTAAAGCATCATGTGTTACACCTTCTAGCAAGCCTAAAGTCACCAGATCACAAAAACGTAGCCCAATTGTCACATCACAAGCTGAAGCTCCAAAAGTCAAAAAGAGGAAAGAAATCAAAGATTCATTGCAGGTGAGTTCATGAATGTGTACATTGATATATAAGGGTGCGAATACAACATATTTTTTTATGCTAATTTGATTATACTATATTCTTTTAGGAATCTAGACTGGGTGATGAGGAGGATATGAATGAGTTCGAACCATTTACTGAAATGGAGAAGATCATATGTAACTACATTTTTAATAAAAATTTTGAAGAGAGGTTTGTCCTTTTTGAAGTTGGTATTAAAAATAATGAATTTATTGAATAAGCTCTAACATAAGAATTTGTCAATGAATAATGTTTATTGAAGTTCTTGTTTCCATGAAATATGAGTATGGTGATCGTGTAGCTTTCAATACCTTGCTCCCTAACCAATGGATAAGCAGTCAGGTTAGTGTATGAAATTCAAATACACTAATAAATATTTGTGCTGTTTATTTATACAATAATTATAACAATTATATTGTATTTTAGATTATTAATTTGTTCGTTTGCAAGATGAGGATGGAAGAGAATAGATATAGAGACATGTTTGTGTTGTATTTGCCAATGCATTTTGCTGTAAGTTTTCGTAATATTTTGGTTCGTGTGCTTATAGTGTTTAATTAATACACAAGTTGTTTATCTTGAATATATGTTTTGGATTGTGCTTGTAGTGTTTAATTATTACCTTACTTTTTTGAAATATTTATATATTTTTGTAGCAAAAAATGCTCGAAGAAGATGGTAATCCCACACTAGAATGGTTTAAAAGGACATATAGGGACGATGACAAGTATATGTCAAATTTGGTGAAGTGTGAACTGGTAATTTTACTTAGCGCGCGTGCACACACACACATGTATACTACATTGACACATGCTAATACAGTGTTCATTTATACTTGTAGATTTTTATCCCTATGAATGACAATAATAGTCATTGGTACTTATGTGTCGTTGATTTGAATAGAGCAAGAACATTCAATTCTTGCTCAAACTGTAGTTTTTCATCCCTTTTCCAAGGGTTTTCCACGTACATCTTGTGTCCTTTTTACGTTCTTGCTATCACTTTCTTCTTCTCTAACATGTGTTATGTCAAAGCTAGCATCTTTGTCACTTAGAAGCTTTTTCATGTAAATGTACTGTTAGATAACTTATTTTATTCCTTTATATAAGCTCAAATCCAACTTGCACGTACAAAACCCAAACCCAAAGTTTTTCTTATATAGTTTGTGTTTGTTTGGTGTTATGCTCATGATTATTTAGTTATAAATTTGCTTTTAATTGTAGTGGTGTTGTTCTAATGCTCAATTTAATAATAATGAAAAGAAAAATTGTCCAACCCATGGGTCTAACCAACCCAACCCGATCCACGTGGGTTGGGTTGGGTTAAGTTGAACCCTAATGATGGGTTGGGTTGGATTTTTTTTAACCCACCATGGTGGGTTGGGTTGAAAAAACTTCTCAACTCGACCCATGCATACCCCTAACTAAGGGTATCTCGGTCTTTGTTAAGTTTTTGAGGGTATTTTTAGATATTCTCTATGTATAGGGACCATTATGGTCATTTTCTTTTCTAAGGGTAGTTTGGTCATATTTTAGTTTCATGGTCATTTTAGTAATTTTTTAGGTTTTATGGTAATTTCGGTCATTTTTTAAGTTTCTAGATTATTTGGTCAATTTTGTTTGTTTTAAGGGTGTTTTGGTCAGTTCTTAGTTTTCGTGGTTATTTTAGTCATATTTTGGGTTTTTTTTTTGGTAAGTAGTTTTTATTTTATTTTATTTATTTAAGTTTTAGGGTTATTTTGTCATTTTTTAGGTTCTAAAGGTATGGTCATTTTTTAGGTTTCATCGGTATTATGGTAATTGGCGAGAAAAAAAGGGAACCATAAAATGTGACAAAAGTACCACCGAATGTGAGAACAGTATGGTCAAATGTGATATTGGTACTGCCTAATGTGACAATAGAACCATCATTTGCGAGAAAAGAAAAATTGAATCACCAAACGTGATAAAAGTACAGTCATATGTGATTTTTAGTACATGCTAATACAATTTGAAGATGGTACCATTAAATGTCAGAAAAAATATGAGTACAACTGAACGTGGCAAAAGTACCGTTCGGTCTATTTTGGCACACTTAATAAAAATGAGAAAAGACAGGTTTGGTTGAGAGTACCTATTCCAAATCATAATTTAAATTTATAAAGATGACAAAAAGTAATATTATATTTTAATTGTTTAATTTAATGATTTGTGGTATCTGCCAAAGGCCTTGTAAGTTGTAACTGAATTGACACTTTCTTATGCACAAAGTGTTTAGAGGTCTAGGGGGAAAAAGGTTCGAGCTGCGAGTTAGTAGCATGTTGTAATTATCTCTAAAAAAAATGATTTGTGGTATTTTTTTTTTTTTTTTTTATGTTCTTTTTTCCCTTCTTAGCTGATATTAATATTTTAGTTTTTGAGTGAATTACACAATATTAGTGTTTTGATATGTTATAATTTGAATTTGAAGACAAATTTCTAAGTCATACAGAAATTAGGAGATTACTATAACTATGATTGTCTTAAGCTTTTAAATGATTCAGTTGAGCACGTGAAAACTTTTTTCTACTAACATATGAAGCTCATCTTGCAATATATATATGTTATTCAACATATCATGGCAGAAATTCCTTCAGAAGTATATTATTGATCCTCTGAAAGGATTTATAGCACACAACAATTACAAAATAACATATAAAACCAGAGGGTTCCACAAAATTACCCAAATCCGTACCATCTCATCCTATAAAAGAATATTGCCAATACTGTGGCTTCAACACCATGTATACACACCTCACCACTTAGTTGCAACTTGCAAGACAATCCCTAGCTCCTATCTTCACTCAAGTAAAAAATTTTGAAAGTATAAAAGAAGAATAAAAGACACAACTCTTAGATAATAGCACCAATCATTTCATACACCGTTAAAGAAGCCACTCATGCAACATATATGTTGGGACAAAGTCACTAATTCTGGGTGGTATTTTCTTGAAGGAGGCCATCTCTGATCTATGAAGCAATGTCGTTCACAGCACCTAGTCAGTGTGTGATGACAATGCGCCAATTTCTTTCATTGTGTCTAAATATTGAGTCACAAGAACCATGTCCAGGACATCCGTTGCCACAATCCTAGGTACATTCACAGAGAAAGCAAGCACACTATCCCTCAGCCCAACTTCAATGGTATGATGCTGGCATGCTTACCATGCTCAGTCTCCCTTGGCATGTTTTATTTGCAGGATTTTTTCTGCTTCAGCCTTCTCGTTAACCACCACCTTCATTCTTGCAATTGTTCATCGCACGTAAAAGGTCAATGACAGGTTAATTCGTATTCGAGGAAAAAGAAGTCAAACTTACTCAGAGAGAGAGAGAGAGAGAGAGAGAGGAGAAACAATGTTCAATTCAAATTGAGCACTAACTAGCATTTATCTCACTCATAGTCCTCTTCACATGTTCATCAGGTTCAGTGTCCACAATAACCATTTGAACAATCTCAAATCCATAAGTTGACTTGGCCTATGCATGTAAAATTCAAAGATATTAAAAAGAAATAGATTTACCTTGTAACTTGATTAATAGTAAACCAGATTAGAAGACAGAGAAATTCCTTTTCGAGTTCCTCTTCCACAGCTTTCGCAATCTAATTCTTTTATCCAAAAACAGAATCCAACACCAACTTAGGAACACTTGCTCTAATAACTAGAAGAATAGGGATATAAGCCTGTTAGTCTCTCTAAACGATAAACAAATAGGTGAAATTGTCTCCAATGGAAACTATGACATAACAAGTATATGCATTGATAGTGACTAAAAAATTTCCCCAACCTCAAAGACATTATTCTACACATCAAATTTCATAACTACTATAAGAATTTTTTTTTTTTTTTTTGCCTCTTTTTCCATCACTATCCACCATTTGTCCTCTTAATATTCACATCAGATACTTTACCTCCATGGTCCTCTCCACATGAACATTATTGTTAATATAATCACCTTTCCAAGTCCGAGAAAGCATAACATATACATAGTTAATCACGATGATTTAAGCAAATCATAAGCAACATTAAAACGTTAAACGATTATCCTATATAGTTGTTTCACTAAGAATAGAAATTTCAATTGTTTTGGCATAAACTTCTCAAAATCAACGTCAAGTTAGAAAAGAATTCCATACTTCTCAGCATAAACTTCAAAAGTCAATATCAAATTATAAAAGTCAATATCAAGTTCCTGAAACAACTAGTAAAGTTTTATGTAACAATTTGTGGAAACAAAAACAGCAAAAATCACTAGGAACATATTTTCAATTCATTAAGTTTCTAAGCTTTCCCCCACAATCAATATGTACTTTAGAAACTTATTGATAGAGTCCTCAACATATAAAAATGTAATGAAAATGCCAGCTCTTTTAAAATCTATTTCACATTTTCCCCAAGTTTCATTTAAGCATATCATTATCCACAATCAATCATCAAATCCTAAACCTTAAGCTATTGCTAAAACCGTTAGCTGAAAGAACCCTTAATATTAACAAAAAAATATCTTAAAGAGAGAGAGAATATATGAAAATTCAGGATAGAGAATAGACCAGCGTAATCCCATCTCTGGGGGCAATAGAAACAATATCAGCACATGAAAGTACCACCCGGCCAATCCTTTTCAAGCTCCTCCTAGATGAAATCAACATTATGAACACCTCTCAATGTATGATTGGGTATGGAATGATTTTTATAACCTTTGTTGTCATCCAAAGGGACCAAAGCATCACAGCCCTGATCAAGAAAATTTCAAAGAACATTAAGGCCAACTAATTAATTCCAGCAAATAAATGGCAATAAATCACAACACCAAGATTAAATCAGAATAACGAATTGATACTCCCAAAAATCAGAATATACAATTTTCTGTCTTGTTTAATATTTTAATAAAAAAACTTCGTACGCATACTAAGAATCACACTACACACAAGAATAACAATAGAAAAATTCACAAAGCCAACATAATTCAATATCAAAAGTCACTTCCTAGGCCATATATTAGGCAATGTAAAACAAATAAAACACCCACATCAGAAAACAGAAAGCAGCAAATGTACATAAACCCACCTTAATAATGGAACTAGGCTTAATAATGAAACTCTACAAGAAACATGATTGAAACAAAAGGTATCTAATTCAAAATATAGAGGAAATAAAAGAAAGCACTAGAGTAATTAACACCACCATAAAAAAAAAAAAATATATATATATATATATATATATAAAACCCCACTCTTCATGCAATCCAACCAACAAGATCTTTAATCAGTAAAACAAAGGTAATATTACAAGGATGTACTATTACAGGCAGGACCTGAATTCTCACAATCACAAACAGATATGTCAGAAAAAGAAAAGGCATCTTTGATTAGATATTCTACATTTCAAAATAATGTATATGAATGCCTCAATCAACCAAATAGAGGATACCAAAATTATGAAATGCATGCAAGATTAAATAACCATAAACAAAATGACCAATCACCAAAATGATAAATACCCATCACAACCAAACCCCAAACAAACACATCCTCTCAAAAAATCAATAAAAATGCGAACTTTATCAAATTCTTCTAAGAGAACCGGGGGGGGGGGGGGGGGGGGGAGTCAACTTGGAATGAACAAACCTCACAATTGCCATCATCAAGCAATTTTGGTGAAAAAATGAAGCACAAATCAAAAAAATTTGGGAACTTACAAACCAACTCTACAATACCTGAAATGGGTTTCGATCGTCGCCGTGTAAAACCCCTTTCCCTGCACTGGCGAGGTCAATTAATGGTGAGGTCCTTTCTGAAAATAGAGTGAAGTCGAAGAGAGAGAGGAAAGAGAGCACGGTCGAGAGAGAGAGGGAACGTAGGACAGCAAATAAACAATGGATTTCTTTTGTTTGGCGAGAACAATTCCCTCGCTAGAGCTGGCAAGGAACCGTTCATGGCTTAGGGATCTGTTTCTTCTTTTGTGGTCTTGCTTAGGGTTTTGTTTAGTAATCATCGCTCTAGATAGGTTTTGTGGATGGTCTGGACGAGAAGAATTCGAGAGACGAAACTGGAGAGAAACTTAGACTATAGAAAAACTAAGAGAGAGGAGAAGAAAGTCAGAGATTCAGGGGGTGTTTGGTAGAGTAGTTTGAAAATTGTTGTTTGTAGTTTTTTAAAATACGTGTGGGTGAAAAAGTGTGTTGAAATGCGTGAAATGTTGTTTAAAAACTAAAAAATGTTGTTTGAAAATGCAAACCAAACGGGAAACTGAGAGCAGAGACTGAAAACTTTTTATTATACGAAAGTGCAGCACGGTGGTACTAGTACTACTCAATGTAAAGATAGTACTATTAAATGTGAGAGAAAATAAGATAATGGGAATGTGATAAAAGTGCAGTGGCATGTGATGTAGGTGCTGCATAATGTGAGGTGCTGCATGTGATGTAGGTGTTGTATAATGTGAGAATAGTACTATTAAATGTGAGACAAAAAATAAGAGAATTGTCGAATGTGACAAAAGTACAGTTACATATGATGTTGGTACTGCGCAATGTGAGACTGGTACCATTAAATGTGAGAAAAAAAATAAGGGAACCACCGAATGTGACAAAGGTATAGTCTCATATGATGTTGGTACTGCGCAACGTAAGGATGGTACCATAAAATGTGAGAAAAAAAATAAAGGAATCACCAAATGTGACAAAAGTACAGTCACATGTGATATTGGTACTGTGTAATGTGAGGATGGTACCATAAAATGTGAGAAAAAAATAAGGGAATCATTGAATGTGACAAAAGTACAATCACATGTGATGTTGGTACTGCGCAATGTGATGATAGTACCATCAAATGTGAAAAAAAATAAAGAAACCATTGAATGTGACAAAAATACAGTCACATGTGATCTTGGTACTGTGTAATGTGAGGATGATACCATAAAATATGAGAAAAAATATATGGGAACCATCGAATGTGACAAAAGTACAGTCACATATGATGTTGGTACTGCGCAATATGAGGATAGTACCATCAAATGTGAAAAAAAAAATAAAGGAACCACCGAATGTGACAAAAATATAGTCACATGTGATGTTGGTACTGCACAATGTGAGGATGGTACCATTAAATGTGAAGAAAAAAAATAAAGAAACCACCGAATGTGACAAAAGTATAGTCACATGTAATGTTGGCACTATGCAATGTGAGGATGGTACCATCAAATGTGAGAAAAAAATAAAAGAACCATTGAATGTGACAAAAATACAGTCACATGTGATATTGGTACTGCATAATGTGAGGATTGTACCATCAAATGTGAGAAAAAATAAAGGAACCATCGAATGTGATAAAAATACAGTCACATGTGATGTTGGTATTGCGCAATGTGAGGATGGTACCATCAAATGTGATAAAAAAAAATATGTGAACCACCAAATGTGACAAAAGTACAGTCACATGTGATGTTAGTACTACACAATGTGAGGATGGTACCATCAAATGTGATGTTTTGGTAACCTGGTATAACAGGTTGCTTACTTGTGGGTACCGTACCTGCAAAAAAAAGGGGGGGTATGCTAGAATTACCCCGGGGGTCATTCTACTGTACCCCCCAAAAAAAAGAGGGGGTACGGTACCCACCTATATCTGAGCCATTAATTTACTCTGGTTTTGATCTTGATTGTTGATGTAATTTTAAAGGTTTTTGGTTACCGGTTAAACCGGTTTTATATATAAACAAAAAACTAAAACATTCATCACACTTTTCAGCCTTTTCTCCTGTCTCACGTTTGCTTCTCAACCTCTCTACTTCGTTTATTCGTTGCTCTGTTTGCCTCTCTAAACAAAACCCTCAAATCAGACAGTTGATACCACATCTGCAGCGCACCCATAAAACCCTCAGAGCTCAGTGCACTCACAACCTCAAATCGGAGGCGCTTCTTCTCATCCAATCCAAATCGTCGGCGCCGCTCTCTAGCTTATTCTCTTCCAATCCATATTCAAATCAGCGGCACACTCATATCCAATCCAACTCGGCGGCACTTCATCTCTTCCCGTATGACTCGGCGGTCCTTCTTCTCTTCCATTCTAAATCGGCGGCGCCATCCACAATCTTCAGGTTCTCTCTTTATATATGATTAACGCTAATATGGGTTTATATTATTTTTCTAAACTTTGTGGGTTTATGATATTATTGTTTTGTTTAAGTCTTGGTTCTTATATATTTGACAAATTAATCTTTACACCGAAGGGCTTTGGCAAAGAAATCTCGGGTTGGGCTAGAACTAGAATGTCAAGTTTAGGTTGAAGACTTTCCTGGGGACATTATCCCCCTTGCTCTGTTTGATTAGTTTTCTTATGTTTTAATAAAAGCATCGATCTGTCTCACATACTGGTTTCTCAAAAAAAAAGAAAAAAAAAATCTTTACACTTTTGAGTTTGGGATGTGAGACGTGGGAACCCTTATCCATTATTTGGGATAAAATTAACACTTTTAGAAAAATAGTCTGAGGTTGAGGCTGAGGCTTAACCTGGCTACCTGCATATACTTAAGGTATGGCCTCTCTTATACAAATTAATGCATTACAAGTGTCTTTTAAAGACTTTAGAAAGTTAGGAATATTAAATGCAGACCATAAATGATTTGAGTCATCTGGGTGTTTGAATGCGGTACATGCTACATAATGATGTTAACATGCACCACCTAGTGGGTGAATTCTCTCCCACAATCAGAATGTCTAAAAAATAGTTTTAGAAATCATTCAGTTCACATTTGAACATACTTTAAAGTGGTCATTTGCTTCCCCATTTAATTAAAATCTATGTTAAGCCTTCCATGCAGAGTATTTGATTACCAAGATATAAGTGAGCACTAGGATTTTTCTAAACTAGGAGTTGTAGAAGATGTCCTTATTAGTTGAAAAAAGAGTCTAACCATCACATATTAAATTTTATAACTAAGTTTATTATAGGGTAATGTACCATTTGCTGGTTCAACCAACTTCTTTGTCATTTTCAAGTTTTGAGTGGCAGAGATTGAATTATCAACTGATTTGGTTTGGAGTGTGGGGAGGACACAATACTATGAACCTATGGACTTAGGAGATTATTAATTTTTTTTTCAACCACCTTGGCAGTAAGAACACCAATTTTAGAGTTGGTTTGTGCTATATTAAAATATTGAAGTGTCCTAAATACATACCGAAATTAAGAAGAAGAAGAAGCATCAGCAGTAGTTTTGAGGCTTTGAGGGCGTTTGTTGAAATGAGTTTGTTCATATTGAGCTGCGTATGCATATAACAAGTGTTTGTCTATCTTTTGTGTTAGAAAAAATTTGGTCTTGCTTTTTAATTTTTGGTTTGTTCCAATATTGGTCAGTGAATAAGTTAATGTATAGAGAGATTAAGGCTAAATAAAATTTCTCGTATTGGAACTTTTTTTCATCAATTTCTGGTTTTTTTTTTTCCCCTGGTTTCTTCTTCTTCTTCCTTTTTTTGTTTATATTTTTTATAAAATAATCTTGAGTTTGAATGTGGAAAATTCTACAAGAAGTATTTAACTTAGAAGTACAGTTATGTGTAAGTTCAAAATAGCTTAAATTTATATTTACCCGCTTGCCCATTTTGATAACAACATAAGGATCACTGCATCTGACATCCCTGACTGCAAGGTTTACCCCTCTATGGACATGAATCCTAAGCAAACCCAAACGGCTCTCCATCTCAGGGAAAAAAAAATTCAAATTTTTGACAAAAAAAACCAGTAGAACACAAAGGAAATGAAAGGACTTGTTGCCTTATGTTATGGCTTTGACCATTGAATACCCTTTTACTTAGGTAGAGTGGAGAACTAGTTGACAAAATAGTTAGATACTATCAAAGCCTAACCCAATTGTGCATATTTATAACCAAAGAAAGAAGACCAAGAACCAAGTCCTAGGTTTGGCAAGTTGCAATATTTTATACTATTCATAAATAGTGTAACAACCAGTGGGTTATGGAAGTAATTTTAATTTGATGCTTAAAAACCAGAAATACGTGCATAAAGGACTCTGTCACAGTTCAGTGGGATTGAGTTGTTTTTTTCAAACTTATTACTTGTTTGTCCAAGCTTGATTTGAATTGATTGAGAAGATTATGGGGTTGTGATAATATTTCATATTTCACATGGCTGATTTTTAGGGAGGGAACCTAACTCACAATACATAAGATATTGTATCTAAGTTTTGCCCTTTAGGCTATTATATATAGAAACAAGGCCATCATGTCTAGAGTCGGGTAAAATTATATTTAGGTTTTTTAGGTTTATATTTTAATTTTTCTTTGATTTGGTTATTCTACTGTAAATTCTTTAAGTACAAATTTTATTCACTCAATGAAGGACATCAAGATTCATGAATTCAACAATGAGTCCTAAAGCAAAACATTATGTGTCATGCCCTGTGTAAGCCTTAACACATCATGACTATCTTTTACTTTATATATCTTATTTGACCCAACTGTGTATCAAAGTGGTCCACATTAATTTAGACCTACATAACAAGACCATATCTTCTAGGTAAGACAACAACCTACACATCCAATTCAACCTAACACACAACATTATTACACAATCCATTTTTCTTTTTTCTTTTTCTTTAGTAGGAGATTTCAAAAAACAAAAAGAACCAACCAACAAGCTGTTAGTTGGTGTACAAGCTAATTTGGTTCACAGGTCATATTCCCAAGCATGCATTTATAAACTAGCTGGTCATAAAGGACAGAATTACAACAAGAGAAAGACTAGTAAAATGGGGTTGCAAGGGAGACCATTTAGGTTTTTACATGATAACTATTGTGCGACTCTTTAGGTTTTTTAAATTTTAACTATTTTCATATTTTAGGTATGATTGCGGCATGTATGTTATTAAGCACATGCATACAAAAATTATCAAACAGAATCTAACCTTTATGGTAATATATTTATTGGAAGTATATTTTACAGTTTTTGCATAATTTGCTTAAGCTTCTTATTCATCAACAATGTCTACTTTTTTCAGGAGAGCTGGTCAGAACGTATTCGATACAAGTTGGCATCAAATCTACTGCTTTCAAAGGAAAATGAACAACATTCAAAAATAATAGAAAATGCTAGAAATACTCCACTACAAGATATTTTTTGGTCACTGGAATGACAGTGATTTGTATAATTTGATAACTGAATTTTTTGGAAATTGCTGCAATTTAGTGAATTTTATTTTTAATTGAAAGGGAGATTGAATTTCATGAGTTGCACTACCCTTGTTTATGTGAGTTGCACTACCCTTGTTTATGTGAGTTGCACTGCATGTTTTAGATATCAATTTATGTTGTTTGAAGATGATCCACTGCAAGAAGAAGAACAGAATGATGTCAGCTTACCGAGTAAAAATTTAGTTTTAGTTTCAGAAAACTTTGATGATTTCAAGGCTGATAAAGAAGCCAAACTGGAGGAATGGTTGGGGGGGACTGACAACCCACATAATCATAGAGACGCAAGTGATGCTGAAAGGGCTTTTACATGACAATTCTCAACTTCTGAAAAAGCTTTACCTGTAAATACTGTTGTTTATTATATAATTTTCTCTGGATAATAATTATATACAAGATATTTGTGGTGCTGTGAGATTCATTTTTGGGGTAAGAATAAAAATTTGTTCTCATATTTTTGTACTGGTTCTATTACACCTCACCATGGAATGGTGATCTCCACTAGTGTACCATTGAAAGACTGTATTGTCAATACCAGGAATCTGCAATCACTGCTTGGAAAATAGAATCAGGAATCTTCTTGTCATGAACACAAAATTGTGCATTTTAACATGTATTTGATGCTTCTGCCCCTACCAACTAGTTTCCAGTACTTGTGCTGCTTTACCCAAAAAAAAAGTTTCCAGCACTGTATTTGTTATGGAAGTAATGCTGAATGATGAGATAATAGCTAGTACATGCATTCGGCACTATTAACTGTTTGGAGATGTTGAGTTTGGACAATCTGCTTGGCAGACTGTATGACATTTTGGCCATGGCTCTTTTATTTTAAGTAAATAGATGTTTGGTTGGCTTCATCAACCCAAAGAAGAAAAAGAAAAGAAGCAGATAGATGTTTGGCTTAGGCGTCCGTTTGATTCCTAGTGTCCAAAATTTTGAAACTTCTTAGCAGTCAGTCAATAAGATTTTGCAACCTTCTAACTTATTATTCCATCTACTCCCTAAATACTTTTTATCACACCAGAAGTGTTCATCTTTTAATATCCCTAAAAGATAATTTGCATCAACCCATGTTTCCGGTGCCCACTCATTCCAATATTGAGCTCTTTTTATAGCATTTGGCTTATAGATTTCCTGTGGATCTTAAATTGATGAAAGACACGACCAAAATTGAAAGCCAGTGAAGCATTAAAAGCATCTATGGTGCACAATAATTCACTTAATTAGACCTCAAATCAAGTAAATCAGGATATTGCAAAAGACAAATCCATCCAAAATATGCCAAGAATTGTAGATGGGAGGAGCAGTTGGATTGGAGACCCACAGCTTTACCCTGACTCGCAATTGACAAAGCTAACCAAATTTAGTCAAATGACTTGAATCATTATTCACCGTGAAAAAGAAATTGGAAAAAAACTATATTATATATTCAAATGCGATCTCAAAATTATATAGATTTTTTTTTTCTTTTTTTGTTAATTGTAAGGTAAGAATATTGACAATATTTTGAAGATTTAATTTGCTATTCACAAACATTGAATCTCATAGTAGAGGCTCAGTGATCGGCAGGACTCTTCTATCCACCCCACAAATCAGTTTGGCAGCAAGCAAGCTTAACCAGTTGAGAGTTCTGGGGCAGCCTCGTTCTCATGAGTTCACCAGTGGCCTAGCCAAACGGTGGTATTGATCAACAAGCACTCATCAATTCAGGCATCTTGATAATGCGCAGACTCTGGGCAAATCCAAGCTCCAGCTCAATGTTCACTTTGAAATTGTATTTGTCACCTACCAGCAGAGAAGCCAACCAACAGCAGAGTTGTCCTTCTGCAAGTGGCATAGACATCTTCAAACAGCTAACAATAGCACTCGTAGTGATCCAGCCAAAGATCATGAGTAAATACGGCTATTACAAGGCTGGGGACAGAAACTTGGTCATTGCTGATATAGCTTGCAAGGTGGCCCTTTTGATAGATTCAGAAGTTAAAAGGAGCAAATCCGTCCATCAATGACAAAACATTCACAAGAAAAAAGGTTAGTTCTCAATCATACAAGTGCAGAGAGCTCAAATCTACATATAACCAAGTACATAATGCTCCTCCATGCTAAGGTGATGTATTGGTGTGTTGTAAGCAAAAGAAAAAAAAATGACATGGAACACCCAACCACACAGCCCACACCATTAAATTCATCTTGAAAAGATTAATTTCACATAATGCACGTGTCCCTTGCTTGATTTTCAACCACAGAAAAACCTGCTAAAATAACTGCCATAGCCACCTTTCAGATCTTGGTCCCTAGTATTTGATAATGCAACTTCTTTACTAATAAAATATCTTCAACTGAAATAAGAGACATATTACACAATTACATTGACCCTCATAAAAACAATATGGAATGGCATACTTTGGTCAGATCCTCAAACAGAAGACAATGCTGCATCAGGTTAGATTAAAATGGATGCAAATTTGACTACCTAGGCCCACCAAAGATAACATCTAGAAAAGAAAAGTAGGTTTGGGATGCAACAAATAATTTTCCACCAATACAAAGGTCAAACTCCGGGCTTTGTTTAGCACAAAGACAAAGACAAAAACAAAAAACTCATAATGCAACTAACAAATAGGAGAAAAAAAAAATCATAAAACAATTGATATATATCTGTATGTATTTTTTTAGTTGCATACATTGTTCATTAGTCATTACTTATTTAACTTCTATCCTTCACTTATTAAAAAAATGCAGATGCAAAGAGAGGGGCAGAAGCTAATATGATTAGATCTTAGAAACAAGAAAAGATAATTCTTTTTTCCAATTGATTCCACATTTAACCAACTATGATCTTTACCTGGCAACGTCGACTAAAGCTATTCTAACCACTTTAAGAGGATCTATGATTCTCTCCTCCATGTCAACATATACACCTGTTTTGCACAAGGACTATTGTTAAATAAATGTCCTGGAAAGTATTAAATAAACAGCTTTAAACAATCATCACTTGATATTAGTCCAGGTGTTGAGACAAATATAGAAAAACTAGAAAAGAAAAGAAAGAGAAACAAGATCCACGTGCAATAAATTGGATGATTCAACTTTCATAAGAATTCTCAATATAAACATGTTGGAAAGTTTTCCATTCTCAATAATTCAACTTTCATACAATGCACAAGGCTTTGTGGACACTCCCCATTCCTACAAGGTCAGATAGAAAAACTAGAAAAGAAAAGAAAGAGAAACAAGATCCACGTGCAATAAATTGGATGATTCAACTTTCATAAGAATTCTCAATATAAACATGTTGGAAAGTTTTCCATTCTCAATAATTCAACTTTCATACAATGCACAAGGCTTTGTGGACACTCCCCATTCCTACAAGGTCAGGACACAGACATTTCCATGTTCTTTTTATTGGACAGAAAAGGCTCCAACTCAGACAACATGAAATTTCCTACACTATTTTGCTTTACCATAGACCAAAAACCCCCCAAGACAGGAGCCTAAGCACCAATAAGAGAAGAACTGAATCCCAGAAATAAGAAAAGGGATGCGAAATTGTAAAGTTGGCTACGATGGTAATTCTTGTAGCAAATAAAAGAACAAACCTTTAGCAGCATCAAAACCCAAATTATGATTATCTTGTTCCAACAATTTGCCAATAACCAGTGCACCATCAAAACCAGCATTTGAGGCTATTGTTAATGCAAGTGCCTAAAGCAAATCAAAATGCTCACTGTCAGTATTTAACTGCAAATAAAAACCAAGGTAGATGCTGGCTTAGGAAATTCAACAAATAAAACCTTTGAAAATGAAGTTTTATGAGTAAAGTTGAGTTGAATTTGAGTATTAAAAACAAAAACTAAAAAGCCAATGGGACAACCCAAAAAAAAAAAGGTAAGGGCTTTATACCACTATAGGGAGGTCATTAGAATTGTGATTTCACCCATGCATGTAGCACTAAGTGCATTTCTAATGTGTCAAAATTATTGATCAAAAAAATTGGCAAACAATTCATCCAAGTGAATAGCACACTGAATAAAAATTTTGAAAATAAATAAGGAATTAAAGAGAAAAGCCAAACGCATACCTCTGCACATCTTTCTTCAATCAGCTTCTTATCCCCACCCCTATGTAGAATTATTGTGTCATCAAGAGAGACAGACACCTGTTATTTTATTTTACTTTTTTGAAGTTAGTTGTGTCCCAAAGAAATTCAAATATAGCACTATAGCACACTTTGCACAAAAACATAAACCTTTTTTGCAGTTCCAAGCATTTCAAATTGAACTTTGTCAAGGGTTAAACCACGGTCTTCAGTGATAACCTGTACAATAAAGGTCTTAGCATAAAAAGAAAAATATAAAAGAGAAAAGAAAAGAAAAGAAAAAAACTCTGCATATTATAAGTGTGTGTGTGTGTGTGTGTGTGTGTATTAGAAATTAATTTTGGGGTAAAAGATTGCATAACCTCTCCCCCGGTAAGAATGGCAAGATCATCTATGTTTGCTCTTCTATTTTCCCCAAAACCAGGAGCTTTGATTTCACAAACCTAAACACATGAAATTACACTTTTAAATTTTGAAAGTTAATGAAAGCTCGAAAACGTGTTGAAAAACACAAGAGCTGTTTAGACCCCCGATTAAAATTACGGCTCGATAGATTTTACACAACTTTAATATAAAGTGCGGAATAGTGTAAAAGCGAGCGGATGAACAATATAGCTACTCTAATCCATAAACTAAACAACACAGCAGTGTAATGGAATATAAAAGAGTAGGAAAGAAGGATGCAAACACAGAAAACACCAAGACGTGTTTTCGAAGAGGAAACCGAAGAACTCGGCGAAAAACCTCTCGCCGCCCTCCAAGCGGAAATCGATCCACTAGACAATCAGTTGGGATACATGAGTAAGCAAGAGACCCTCCAAGCCTAATCTACCCGATGTACCTAAGCCCTCCAAGCTCCTACTCCAACAAGGCTTCTCGGAACCGTGTCTTGTCTTAGTTCTCCAGATCCCGCAACAAGCTCCATGTTGCATCTACCATTCCAGGCTTCTTCCAATGCTTCCCAGCAGCACCAAAACGTCACACAACACTCTCAAAAGGTGTGGTAAGTGTTTGGGCTATCAACCTCTCAATGGTGTGGAAATGGAGAGGGAAGGGTTGAGGAGATACCACAAGCAAGTGTATAGAGAAAGGTGGGGATGACAATCTCTAATTACAAATGTGTTTGGCTAGGGTTTTCTCTCTGAAGCATTCCTCAACATTTGTGGGTAATGGGGGTTTATATAGGACAGGTGCAAAATGTGTGAGTCAGTCAGTACAGGCTGGCAGAACAACATGTCTCGCGGGTGTCTTGCGGGAAGGCCTTACCCGCGAGATACTCGCGAGAGACAGCTGTCTCCATCTGTCATGACTCTTCGCATTCCAGCATGTGCACGGCACATGCTTCACTTCGTGGGAAGCTTAGTCGCGAGATACCCGCGAGATTCCATCAGCTTCCAAATTGCTTGAGTCTTCACACACTCTCTATCACACACCCCTTACAACAATTCCCACAACAAATACAGGGTATAAACAATTGATAGTAATTACAATCAAATTTGGCACAGAATAAAAGCCAACAAAACACATAGTTGTAAATCACAACTTTACAATCTCCCCCTTTGGCTATTCCGTGACAAAACCCTAAAACAGACTCTAGACTTAAACGTGAGTTTGGGAACACAGGCAAAACTCACTCACACCTAATTCTAGATTCTGATAAGCTCTTGAAACATATGAACAAGTAACTCCTGAAACACAACAACAAAATATTATCATTGTATGCAGAAAACTTGAAAAGCATATGGAGCAATAAGCACATGATCAAGCAGAATGAAATAGAAACACTAAATCATGGCAAGATCAAACGAGTAATCACTATACACAAGCAATTACTATGCTCATTCACATGAGGAATGAACATCCGGATATGCAAGATGATAAGCTCATATGAAGAGTACCATTTGCACATCCAACACTCAACCAATGCAAAATACTTGAAGAATTTGCATCTAGGAACAATCCTACTAGGGCACAAGAGTGTTCATCACTCAACCAATGCATAGAACGTATATGCATCTAGGAACAATCCTACACGGGCACAAGAGTGATGTAGTGAAGTAAATGTATGACATTAAACTTCAATAGCACAAGCAAAAAAGGCTGCATAAGCAAAGTATTGCAAATACATGGCACAAACCATAAAAGCCTACAAATAGTGCAATGAAACAAAACAACCCTTAAAGCTTACAAAAGCAACATGGGTACATGCAAAGAGTGCTACAAAGCATAGAGAATATCACAAAAGAAACATCTGAAAATAAATACTTAAATAAAGCATAGTATCAAAGCTTTAAACCAAAAGCCGTAAAACATTTATAAAAACTAAAAAATACTGAATAAAAACCATCTGAAAAACCAATAACCAATGTTACTAAGTTGCTAGACTATGCTCCCCCTAACACTGTGCAAGCTCTTCTCTAGCTCCCCCTTCAGAATTTTCTCCCCCTTTTTGACCGGAATGGCCAAAGGGTCAGAACTGATCTGACTCTGAATCCGAGCCGTGCTCCATAGATAAGTCTTGTACTTGAGAAGAAAGCGCAGTGATCTGTCCTTGAAGGTATGCAAACTGGTCCGCGGTGTACTGCACATGGGAGTCAAGCACTGTAGACATTCGATCCATCTTAGCAAGCAACTGATCCAGTTTGCTTAAGCCTTGTGGAGGAGCCGAAGATGATGGCTGTGTAGAGGGCTCAAGAGCTGAGGTGAACCTGTCAATTTCTTCCTCTGTATCTTCGCCTTCATCCTGCTGAACCCGTCGTGGTGGTGGTATGGTATGCACACCGGTCTTCGATCCCTTGATGTGTGCAGTGCTCCTAGTCAGTGTATGACCACCAATGGGATAGTCTCTCTGAACAACCGTGAGGCCACTAGGTAGCTTGAGCTTTGCCTTGGCAATCAATCCCATGATCAAAGAGGGGAACGGCATCACAGTCCGTGAATTCTGCTTTGTGATGCTCTTCTTCAAGACATGCATGATATGGCCGCAAATGTCAATCTCCTTATGTGTGAAGAGATCATACAGAAATCTTGTTCTTGGAGCAGAGAGAGTGGTGAGATTGGTGACCGGATAAAGATTGTGAATCATCACATAGCTTAGGGTCCTCATTTCTGGAGAGAACTTGATGGTGTTCATGGATGATTTCTTTGGTTCACCACTAAGGAGTGTAATCATCTCATCAGTAGAACCCATTCTGTCCTCATAAGCAACAGTGATTGGCTGAGATGGTGGACGAGTTTCCAGAAAATCTTGAATGCTCTCTCTTGTAATCACAAACTCCTTGTGTCTTACCCAGCACTCAATACATTCTCCGTTGACAGTGGCATTGGAGAAGAACTCTTTGATAATCTCTGAATAGACCACTCCAGTTGGGTTCAGCAACTTGGTCCAAGTTCTATCTTTGAACACTTCAAGGATGAAAGTGCCCTCAAGAGTCTCTAACTGGACTACCCGTTCCATGATGATTGTCTTGTCCTTGTAGCAGTCATTGTACTTCATATCAACTTCTATAGACCTGAAATGATCAGAATCAGTTCGGGCTCGCTTTGAAGATGATTTCTTCTTAGCAGCATGCTTGGTGGGAGACATCTGCACAATTTTACACAGCAAATAAAAGAAGATGCACAAGCACAAACCAGAAGACAAACTTCATTAGATTCAAGTTAGTTCCAAATCAGACTTAAACTAACTAAAAAACAGAGCATGGTAGACACTAAACATCATGCTAAAAGACTCCAACTTATAAAGCATAACTACATTGCACCAAATTAAAAAAAATGCAATAGAGGGTGTCTGTGTGCATGTGCTAATGAGTGTGTGCGGCATGAGATGCATGAGGGTGCCTAAGTGTGCCTAGTTGTGTGCCAAGAGTGTGCAACATAAACAAAGTGAGTGAAACACATAATCAATGACCAAACCTAAGTAAAATAAGGTCAAACAAGTGAAAAACTATGGATTGAAATCACTTGATTCCATTTTGTCACAAAAATGTCACTTGGACATTTTGACAAACACTTAGCGTGCACAAATGCACAAATTATATGAATAGTGCATGAACATGTGAAAATCTACCCTCAATACATGATAAAATGCCACAAGGGGCCAACACAGATGCAGAAACAACAAATGGGACACAGCCCAATCAAAAGATTTGACAAAAATTCACCCAATTTTGAAAACCAACCCAAAGTTTCGAAAATCCCCAATTTTGAAAACCCTATCAAAAATTTTGCATAATCTAAGCAAAAACTTAAAAAGAAATGGTTAACAAACATACCTTGAAGAAGAAAATGCAGAAAAAATGCTTGGATTGAAGGGAAATGAATGGAATAGTGATTTTGGGTTGAGAAAGTTTGAGAGAGGTTGAGCGAGGGAAGTTTGATAGTTTTGAAAAACTGTCACATCAGCTATATAAAAACTGAAAACATGCATTTTTCGCGGGTTAGAGAGGGGTGAGACAGTCGCGAGACAGTCGCGAGACGTGCTACTGAAGCACAAAATTTTAGCGAGAAGCATTAGGTCGCGAAACAGTCGCGAGACAGTCGCGGTAGCTTCTGTCTGAAATTGGAAAAATCCAATTTTTAGCCAAACAGCATTTTGCGAGAAGGTGTTGGTCGCGAGACAGTCGCGAAAGTTTCTGTGTGACATGATAATAAAAAATTTCCCTCAACTCCTTTTCGCGGGAAGCTCTAAGTCGCGAGCTTCTCGCGAAACTACCCCTGAACCAGTTTTTGAAGAAACACAAAAACATGCATTTTAATCAGAAACAAAAGACAAGAAAGTATAAAAACACTTTCAAAAACAAATAAAAACACTCAAAAATCTTTTTGGGTTTGATCAACAAAGATTGAGCATGTGAAAACACATTTAAACAAGTACAATCACACAAATAAATAAGGCATTCATTGAACATAGACTTGTGTATTGTGTGTGGATATCAAAAATGAGATAGTCCTTAGTCCAATGTGAAGCTTCAATGATCAATTCAATCAAGGCATACACAGCTAGCACTAGATTATGTGACCTATCTCAATTATAGAAACATGCATATATGACCTCCCACACGTACTTGATAACAATTCATTGAAGCTTTTCATTTGGCTCCATATTTAACATATCATTTGCGACTTTTGAGCAAAGAGAATCTCATCTAGAGAAAGATGCCTGAAATTTTTGATATTTCAATTTATGAGTTAGCCTTTGGCTTTTTGGGCATCATACATTTTATTTTAGTCGCTTTCCCTTTTTCCTAGTCGAATACTAGTTTGTGCGACAGGCTTTTGCAGCTCTATATCTCTTTTCATTTGGAGATTTACAATTAGAGAGCTCTTTTAAGCAAAAAAAAATAAAAGTGGGAAGATATATAGGCATGAGTCTATGCATGTCTCAAGATCAACAAAAAACATTCACTAATCATTCATGACAAGGTTGAAGATCTATTTACAACAGTCACATAGATTTCAGAATTTCTTCCACAATGATATGAGTGCATGAAAGACAAGCTAAGCTCGTTAAATGCACAAAGCCATAAGTACAAAGGTACAAGGCAAAACATGCTTTGTGACAAAACTCAACAAAGTGATCAAACTTTTTGGATTTTCTATTTTTTTTTTTATGTGTTTTTGAATTTTTGAACACACCCAAAAACAGAACAAGAGAATAAAGATTAACAAAAACAACCGGTACAAAACACCGACAGTAAAAATAGAGCAATGCATGAAACGATGCAACAGCAAAAGTCCCTAAACATTGAAAGAATTTATGCGTGGACATGTTATAATGCTTATGCATGAGTACCCCTCTTCACCCACACGTCACGTGCGTTTGGGGTGATATCCTTAACGGATTGGGTACGAGAATTTGGACTGTCAAACCTTCTGGTGAAACTCTCCAAGCAAGTGGTGAAGGCACCAATCATTTTCATCACGTCCATCATGCCAGGATCACGATTCTGACTTCTCGGTTGTTCACCACCCCAAGACCTCATGTCATTTCTCCTTCCTCGTGACCGAGGTGCGCTTGAGTTGTTGTCTGATCTCAGCTTTTGACAGTTAGGTCTGGTATGTCCTTGCATTCCGCAGTAGTGACACACATAGTCTGTTCTGGGACCCCGTTGAGATCTTGGGAGAGATCTTCCTCTGGTTTCATGTCTACTTATGGGATGATTTCGGGGCTTATTCACCATCCGTTGCTCACTCACATTCTTCTTCTCAGCCTTAACATTCTCAAGAATGGGCTCTTCTACAATAGGCTCTATGGCCTTTACAAATTTCACTTCTTTGGTGGCTTTGGCTGATGAGCTGCTTCCTCTGGTGTATCCTAACCCAGACTTGTCTGAACAAGGTTTTTGAGATGAGATAACATCATCTAACTTCTGGGAGGAGACTTTTTCTATCTTGGCATGAGCTTGCACTACCTCTTGCTCAAGAAACCTCACCTTCGTATAGGCTTCAGACAACTCGCCATTTAGTGTCTCAATCTCACACTTAGCCTCTTTATATCTGATCAAGAGACTTCTATAATCTTCCTCAGCTTTCTTCATTTTCCTTACAGCCGCCTTGGCTACTCTGGTATACTCTCCCGACTTCTCAAGTAATAAGGAGTAATTTTCTTGAAGATTAGCTGTATTCTCTTCTTCTTCTTCAGCATCTGATTCTTCCACATTCCCAATAGACTCTGAATCAGAATGCTCACCAAGCTCCTTCACAAGTGCACCCAAATCATCCGATGACTCCACATGAGTAATGGTCATGAATGCGGAGTAGTTTCCCTCTCCGTCACAACTCTCTTCCGAGTCAGAATAAGAGGAGTCTGAATCACTGAGTGTCGTGGCATAAGCTTTGCCTTTTCCCCTCAGAAAATTTGGACACTCCTTCTTTCTTTGTAAACTTTTTCCTATCACCTCTTGAAGATGAAAATTTTCCTCTGTTGAATGGTTTCCCACTGTTCTTCATCTTCAGAAATTTGCGGAAGTTTTTCGCAAGAAATGCTACCTCCTTCTCCACCCCATCTTCTTCGGAGGAATCACCCATCCTTTCAGTGATGGTTTTAAGAGCAAGTGAATTACTCATCTTATGGGAAGGCAGTCCCATCTGATATGTTTGGAGAGACCCAACTAATTCTTGAATCTTAATCTCATCCAAATCCTTGCTTTCCTCTATGGCAGTAACTTTTGCTCTAAAACTTTCAGGCAAGGACCTCAATACTTTTCTCACCACCTTAGCATCTTCAATCTTCTCCCCAAGATTGAGTTTAGCAATTACAATTTCATTGAGCTTCCCATAGAATGAATCAAATGGTTCATCATCACCCATTTTGAGCTCTTCAAATTTGGTGGTAAGCATCTGAAGCTTTGTGTCCTTAACTTTCTTTGTACCCTCGTAAGTGGTCTCCAAAATCTCCCAAGCTTCCTTAGCAACTGTCATATGAGAGATCCTATGGAATTCATCAGGTGACACAGCACAGAATATAGCGTTTAAAGCTTTACTATTTGCATTGGCTGCTGCGAGAGCTGCCTTATCCCAATTTGCCTTAGGAGCTTCCGGCTTAGTCCATCCGAGCTCTACCGCATCCCAAACGGTATCTTCTATAGAGCATAAAAATGCTCTCATTCTGACTTTCCAGAATGCGTAATTGTTCCCATCAAAAAATGGTGGAACATTGAGCGATTGAGACTGGTCCATCTCAAATAGGGTCAAGGATCACACTAAGGTATTTAAACCAAGCAAGTGTACCCGCTCTGATACCAATTGAAAGCTCGAAAACGTGTTGAAAAACACAAGAGCTGTTTAAACCCCCGATTAAAATTACGGCTCGATAGATTTTACACAACTTTAATATAAAGTGCGGAATAGTGTAAAAGCGAGCGGATGAACAATATAGCTACTCTAATCCATAAACTAAACAACACAGCAGTGTAATGGAATATAAAAGAGTAGGGAAGAAGGATGCAAACACAGAAAACACCGAGACGTGTTTTCGAAGAGGAAACCGAAGAACTCAGCGAAAAACCTCTCCGCCGCCCTCCAAGCGGAAATCGATCCACTAGATAATCAGTTGGGATACATGAGTAAGCAAGAGACCCTCCAAGCCTAATCTACCCGATGTACCTAAGCCCTCCAAGCTCCTACTCCAACAAGGCTTCTCGGAACCGTGTCTTGTCTTAGTTCTCCGGATCCCGCAATAAGCTCCATGTTGCATCTGCCATTCCAGGCTTCTTCCAATGCTTCCTAGCAGCACCAAAACGTCACACAACACTCTCAAAAGGTGTGGTAAGTGTTTGGGCTATCAACCTCTCAATGGTGTGGAAATGGAGAGGGAAGGGTTGAGGAGATACCACAAGTAAGTGTATAGAGAAAGGTGGGGATGACAATCTCTAATTACAAATGTGTTTGGCTAGGGTTTTCTATCTGAAGCATTCCTCAACATTTGTGGGTAATGGGGGTTTATATAGGATAGGTGCAAAATGTGTGAGTCAGTCAGTACAGGCTGGCAGAACAGCATGTCTCGCGGGTGTCTTGCGGGAAGGCCTTACCCGCGAGATACTCGCGAGAGACAGCTGTCTCCATCTGTCATGACTCTTCGCATTCCAGCATGTGTAGGGCACATGCTTCACTTCGTGGGAAGCTTAGTCGCGAGATACCCGTGAGATACCATCAGCTTCCAAATTGCTTGAGTCTTCACACACTCTCTATCACACACCCCTTACAACAATTCCCACAACAAATACAGGGTATAAACAATTGATAGTAATTACAATCAAATTTGGCACGGAATAAAAGCCAACAAAACACATAGTTGTAAATCACAACTTTACAGTTAACACTACAACAAGCGAAATTAATGTCAAAACATCTTGATAATGAAGAAATTAAATTACAATTGAAGTAATACCAGACCTTACATATGTATAGGCACTCATCAGACTGAGTTGCAAGTTATTACCTGTTCATAAAATATTTACAAAGGTATCATGTGATAGAAGTCTGGCATTGCTTTTAAGATCAAAGCCAGCAGCGGCGTCACGGCGAGATAGGTGTCGCGTGGTGGGTGTGGGTGTCGCGTGGGTCTGCGAGATGGGTCTCGCCGCTCTCGCGTGGTGGTGGCGTCACGGCGTGGGCAGCAACAAGATTTCAAGCTCTCACCTCGCATTTTGGCAGCTTCACTCACGGCGTGGGCAGCGGCAAAGCCTCTCACTCTGTCTATTTTTTCAGCCTTAGGTTTTCTTTTCTTTTTTTCTTTTGTTTTTCCGTTCGGACTTTGGAGAGGAGACTGGAGCCTTAGGTCGGACTGCTGGGTTTACATTTTTGGACTAAACTCTTTTTTTTTCTTTTTTTCATGTGGGCTGGCCGGGTGGGTTAATGGTTTACAATTTCAGAGGGGGCCAAGCTTTTTGTAAGGGGGCCCAAGTCCTTTTTTTTTTTTTTTTTTTTGAAAATTAACCTACTTAAAAAAAAAAAAAAAAATTGGGCCAGAGGGGCCGGGCCCCCACCTGAGTCTGTCCTTGACCCCGCGAAACCAATAGGAAAACAAAAACAAGACAAGATTGATAACAATTCAACAATACAAGAGCCAAACGGCAAAAAACCCAGATGGAAAACTAAAGAATAAGGATGAGATATACTGAGATTTTAGTGACGAGAAACGGTGGAGACTTCAAACAAAAGGGCAGAGAAAGAGAGGAAAATCGGTGGCTGTTATCACCAACATTGAAGGAAAGAAGATTTGGGATGAACTAGGGTTTTTCTTAGGTGTAGGATCTTGTGGGCTTTTCAGCTTATGGACCAAAAATTGAAAATTAAAAAAAATAATTGCAGGCGTGAAGGATTCGAACCAGAGTTGCTCAGCAAAAAATATACCGACTTGCCACCATGCTGATTCGAACAAAGTATAGAGATGAAAATTGACCTTTTAACAGCCAATTATGTTCAAATTACACGTTCCAATATTTTACAGAAATAAATACCAAATGGCTTTAGAACGACGAGTTTGTATAAACTTTGCAAAACCTTGAGAGAGAGAGAGAGAGAGAGAGAGAGATAAGTGCTTTGTGGTACCAATAAGTCTTCAACAACGAAAACATTTCATTGCTATTATGACTCTCTTAGACTTAGCTAGTGGAGGCTTTGCTGACTCAAATGAGGCTCACACTTATCATTGTGGTCGATATGCTAAACTTTCAATGACAAAATTATTTTGAAATTTTTTTAAAAAGGACTGGGTTGTTCATTTTTGGTAAAATCGGTTAATTGTGCTTAATTGTTTTTAGTTTTCTATTGGTAATTTTTGTTATTGTGGAAATTTTTTGGGATGTTTATTTTGTTTTAGATAGGTCTAAATTTAATAATAATTTTATGAAACAAAACTGCATAGACACTTCAGTTGGGGTGGTTATACTCATGCCGGACACAATCATTTGACACTTCTGCACACGTGGATCTAATGAAAATGCCTAAAAAATATATAACCTGGTGTAGTAACCTTGATTGATGACTATTTCATACTGGATCTGTAGTTTCAATTCAAGTGTTTACTGAAAATTTTAAAATTTTCAACAATCTTTGTATTGGATTTTTTGCATAACTTGCTAATTGTATAGTCACCCTATTTCCAACATTAGACACCACAATAAACACACAACTGTGATTAAGTTGCAGATGTTGCATAACAACAATTAGAGATCACATAAGGTTATACATCTTTGGTTTTATAGTATATATTGATGATGCATAGAAAATCAGTAGGCTGAATACTTCGGGCTTCAATGGGCTTGAGATTGCTTGGAAGACCTGAAAAGAAAGAAGCACAAGATCAAAGGTGACCAGGGTGAACTGGCCAAGAACCCTCCGATGCTTAAGTTAGTTTTCTCTCTTGAACTCAGGAATTCCAACTCTATAAATGGTGAAAAAACTTACTTTGATTTTATATGGCTGAGTCTTTTTATAGTGAGATTTGGAGCGGTTACTTGTTTAGTAACTTCCTCAACGTGGATGGAAGTTAGAAGGTTCAGACATAACTTCTACAACTGCCATCAGAAGTTTAGAACTTAGTGAGAAGTTAGAGCGATGAATAAGAATTTTGCTCCTATTTTAGAATAGTAGAATGTGGTCCAAATCATAAGCTTTTGGATATAGATTTACTCCAAAAATTTCTAAGTGTTTGGCGGTCGTCTAAGTGACTCCATGCTGGACGACCTTCTTGCACTTGGATGATCTTTCTGGTTTTGAACGACACTATGGACGAATTGGAGATAGTCTAATTTTTGGTTCACCATCATATGTAAATAATAAAAATATAAATATCAAGAAAATGACCTCAACTATGTTATTTTATAGGGAGGTATGCCCTTAAATGTGATGGAAGCTACCAAGGGAGATATGTAGGAAGTTAATTAGTATATTCAAATATTTGTGGAAGAAACCAAGATAATTCAAGTTGATTTTTTTTTTGGTGAACAAGAGTAATTATTGTGGTTGGGCTAATTTCATGGGATGCTTTTTTTCTTTTTTTCGTTTTCAATTTTAGATCTAAATTTTTTAATAACTTTTAAAAAACTTCTATTGTGATAAACGGTTATTAGTAAGTAAAAAAGTGACCTCAGTAATAAGCTTAAATGTAAAATTATGGTCAAATGTGAGAAAAGAATTGTCACATGTGATGTTGGAAATGCAAAATGTGAAGATGGAATCGCTAAGTGTGAGAAAATAGTAAAGGAACCACCTAATGTGAAAAAAGAATTGTCACATGTGATGTTGGAACTACATAATGTGAGAATAGAACAGTCAAATGTGAAAAAAAAAATAAGGGAACTACCAAATGTGACAAAAGAACTGTCACATGTGATGTTGGAACTACACAATGTGGGGATGGAACCGTCAAATGTGAGAAAAAAGTAAGGGAACTACCAAATGTGACCAAAGAACTGTCACATGTGATGTTGGAACTGCACAATGTAAGGATGGAATCATCAAGTGTGAGAAAAAAGTAAGGAAACCACCCAATGTGACAAAAGAACTGTCATATGTGATGTTGGAACCGCATAATATGAGGATGAAACCGTCAAATGTGAGAAAAAAAAAGTAAGAGAACCACCAAATGTGAGAAAAAAAGTCACATGTGATGTTGGAAATACACAATGTGATGATAGAACCGTCAAATGTGAGAAAAAAGTAAGGAACCACCAAATTTGAGAAAAGAATTGTCACATGTGATGTTAGAACTGCACAATATGATGATGGAACCATCAAGTGTGAGAAAAAAGTAAGGGAACCACCTAATGTGACAAAAGAACTATCATTTGTGATATTGGAACCACACAATGTGAGGATGAAATTGTCAAATGTAAGAAAAAAAAAGTAAGGGAACCACTAAATATGAAAAAAAACTGTCACATATGATGTTGGAACTACACAATATGAGGATGAAATCATCAAGTGTGAGAAAAAAAATAAGGGAACTACCAAATGTGAGAAAAGAACTGTCACATGTAATGTTGGAACTGCACAAGGTGAGGATGGAACCGTTAAGTGTGAGAAAAAAGTAAGGGAACCACTCAATGTGACAAAAGAACTGTCATATGTGATGTTGGAATCGCACAATGTGAGGATGGAATCGTCAAATGTTAGGAAAAAAAAAAGTAAGGAAACCACCAAATGTGAGAAAAAAACTGTTACGTGTGATGTTGGTACTGCACAATATGAGGATGAAACCGTCACATGTGAGAAAAATTAAGAAACCACCAAATGTGGGAAAAGAATTGTCACATGTGATGTTGGAACTGCACAATGTGAGGATGAAACCATCAAATGTGAGAAAAAAGTAAGAGAACCACCAAATGTGAGAAAAGAATTGTCACATGTGATATTAGAACTGTACAATGTGAGGATGGAACCGTCAAATATGAGAAAAAAGTAACCTGGTGTAGCAAGTTACCTACTAGTAGGTACCGTACCCCCCTTTTTTGGGGGGTACTGTAGAATTACTCTCTATTCAAATAATTAAGAATGAAATTTTGATGTTTGTCACATTTATGTGTAAATCAACAAGGGCTGCAAAATTTGCATCCTTACCTGCAATTGTGTTTGCCTTTTTTAGATCCATATTTTGTGCAATTTTATTTTTCTTAAATCAACGATTGTATTCTAATACTTAATCAGATTATTTGACTCATGAAACTAATATATTCGCCATTTAATTTTTCTATTTTGGTGTTTCAACTCTGCTTGAAGCTATAAGAAATTAAGTTTAATTTGAAAGATATTATAAGCTTATAATATCTTTGAAAGGTTTTTTTTTTTTTTTTTTTTTTTTTTCTATGTGGGATTTGAACATTGTATTTATTTTTCTCTGTAAAATAATACTATTGCTTAAAAAAATTACAATTCAAAATAGTCATAACGTTTTTTCATTATGACACATGAAACACAAAGTCCTATCTTCCGTTAATTCGATGGAATAGTTCATCACATAATTTTGCAAGAAAAAGGGTGCATAAGTTTTTCTCTTTATACTCTATATCAAATTGATTCCGTATATATGCTTATTACAGAATTTTGGCATCTAGAATCTTGATGATGATCCTTCCCCTCAAAATCTCAGGCCCCGTCATCAAGACGCAGCAAGTGATCAAACTCAAATTAAACTCGATCGGAAAACAAAATAACAACCTCATATTGAAATGAGGAAGCAGCTAAAATCTGAGCATGGTCAGGCTAATGAATGACCAGCAATTGATTTTGTTATATATGAAGAATAAAACTTTATTGTGTTTATGGATTTTAGTTAGCTCAACTAGTAAAATTTTTGTTGAGAAGTGATCGAAGGTGTCTCTTGCATAGAAAATTTGTCTTTTCTATTATCTCCCCAACATTAATTGGTCTTTCTTATTATCTACCTAGCCTTATTATTA
This sequence comes from Quercus ilex subsp. ballota, assembly GCA_032727855.1. Taxonomy (NCBI): domain Eukaryota; kingdom Viridiplantae; phylum Streptophyta; class Magnoliopsida; order Fagales; family Fagaceae; genus Quercus; species Quercus ilex. The sequence continues at coordinate 10,805,967 of CM064910.1, read as the reverse complement.
TCTCCCCAACATTAATTACAGTGTTTCCTATTATCTCCCCAACCAAATATTAATTGGTCTTTCCTATTATCTCTCCAACCAAATATTAATTGGTAACCCAACATTAATATTGCGGCTTTTCCTAGATATTTTGTTCTCTTGCAAATCAGGCTTACTGTCCCTTTATATAGGCCTAGCTACCAGTCAACAACTAAATTCATATTATTAATCATAAGTTTATTTCTGTTTAAAAGACTTAGTTAAGTCTAAATTCATATTATTAAGTAGAAAATTTAATTAACAAAACTTAGCAGTATGTTTTTATGATTCTCTCAAAGTATTCAATAATTTTTATAAAAGCTGAAGACCTGAAGAAATACAAGAAGACATTGAATGATGTACTTGCAATTACATATATGTACTTACATATTTGTATTGTAAGAATTCCAATTAAAACAAAGTAGAGATTAATTTTAGTAAAAAGTTTCTTCTATATGTGATATAAAATCAACTGAAATGTAAACAATCATAATGCATCATGAAATGGTACAGCTGAAATTCTGTGAAGTTCAAGCAACTTATAAGAAGGTGTCCAATACATAGGAAACACAAACACATTCAGTGCTAAACAACCAGTGCACCAGTCCAAGTCTACCATTGCACCATTCCAAGTCTCTCCAAATCATAATCAAAACAAAATCCACCACCATTGTTAAGTTATAGTAACTCAGTTTATACAAATGCACAAGTTAATGCACAAGTTTAATTTTTCCATATGTGTTACATAATAGAAGTAAAATTATTAGGACATATGATATGCAATCACTTCTTCTTCTTATTCTGGGAGCTGCCTGTGTTGTTATTAGAAGTTTGCTTGGAGGTTCTTTTTTTTGTAAGATCTTTCTGCACAGTAAGGGGAGAATACATTTTTCAGATTCATTGTTCATTGTGCATAAATGTTTAAATTTCTAATAAGGATAACAAAAAAACATTATTAGTAAGAAAGGTTATGATCAAGCAATTAATAATGAGTTTTTGTCTTCTTACCAATTGTGTATTTCCAAAGACGTCATCTATTAGGTTGTCATCAGTTACATGCTTCAAGCTTGTAAGTAATTTAATATCTGAAGTAGCAATAGGATTGTTTGCAATAGTTTGGTGATGGCTGAACAGTGTTTTTGATGGTTTAATCTGAATGTTGTCAGCAACAATATTTTCTGAGTGTTTGTTAGACTCAGATTTAAAGACACTTGTGACAGTGTAAACTTCCCATCCCTCTTTGACATTGTAATCATCAACTTTTATTTGGAATGTATAAGATTTTCCAAGCAAGTTTTGAATTTCTTGAGGCACTTTATTTGGCTCTTGATTCTGCACAATATGATGTAAAGCCCATAAATTGTTAGCATAATAAAAACATTAGGTTTAAGCATAAAATTGAAAGTGGCTAAGAATTTAGATTAGATACTTTTAAAGAAAGTTCCATAGAAGTTTTTTGAATTACTTTTTCTACATCTTTATTAAAAAGAACAAAAGAAGCTGTCCTGGTATGATCCTTCACTTGGATTTGTAGTTTGTAACTGTATATAATAATGAGAGAAGTTAGAAAGTGTAATAAGGTCATTTGTACATTTATAATTGAAGCAATTATCATTTTGTTTTCCTATGCAGTCATTTGAACAGTTATATGGTATAAACAATGAAGAATTTGGTCACCTAGGCATAGGGAACTGAGATTCAGAATTGCAACTGTTACACCAAAACATATTATTTTGTTGTTTTACTTTCCGCTTGCAAAGTTGACATGAGATATAATTCCACCCAAATTCTGTTTCTATGTTTACAATATCAGCATAACAGGTAAAAAATCTTTCCTACAAAATCAGTCATTCTAGTTAGTTTTAATTGAATAATAAAGATTTAGATTTCAAATAGTTCAAGATAAAGAAAACCTTGACTCCTTCCACCCATTCCAATGCTTTAATTTCTGCCAATGACATCGTAGTTTGCAATATCAATTCTGATTTAGATTTGGGTTTTTTGTCACGTGCTAGAATAGATCGAACAACATTATCGTATTCATCCTCAACAACTTTATATCTGAAGAAAGCAAGAGATCAATTTTTTTTTTTTATATAAAAAAAATTCCATTCATAATCCATCATAGAGAATTAGTAAAGTAAATGTTTATGAACCTGTCAATGAGCTCAGAAACCTCTGTAATGTCCAAATTGACGTAAACTTTACTTGCACTTGTGGTGTTAAGATTCAGTTTGCCTTTTAAAAAAAAACCATAAAACACATTGAAGAATTTGTTATACACGTTTTTTTTTTACCATATAAAAAGTATTATATATACATATACTACCTATCTTTCAGTACCTTGGAATGCTTTTACAATTGTTGAAGTAGCAATAATTATATAAGGACCTTCATCTTCTTTGAAGTCATTTTCAGTAATTGTTTCAGCACTTTCATCCCACAATGATATTTTTAGCTCTTTGTCCCTAATGGTACATTACAGCATTCAAAAGACATTAAAAACTGAGATTTGCTACCATTCATAATTAAATACAGTAGTTAAAATAGAAAAAGGCTACAGCCAGTTTGACTTATGCCCAGAGTTCAGAGAAGTCATCAACCAGATCAACTACCAGTAGGCCTCAACAATCCTAGTGTTAATAATTGAAAGGGTGGAAAACTTGAAAAAAGGAATAAGCAATTCACCTCTATATTTACACAACCATGTAAAGTAAAAGGGAACACATAGGAAGCCTAAAAGGAGAAAGAAGTTAATTCAAACAAACAAATTTAACTGAATAATAGAACCATAGTAAACTCATGCTTATCAGATAAATGTTTTGAATAAGTGATCACATAAAGCAATTGGGAACATTGTTAAATAATTTTCACATTTTTAATACTTAATAGCATGGTTTCATGGCAGGCCTGCCAAAATCACATGCCATAACCAACACCTATTGTAGCATTGAGTCCAATATTACTTAAACCATCTCTATTAAATATTTTGAAAGATTTCAAAATATGCAATTTGAAATTCAAGTATAACTTTTATGATGTGTGCAATGTACATCTCATGTTCAATTTTTAAATAGAATTATATTCAGTGCAACCCTTTCTAAACTCCATTTAGAAATGATACCTAGTCAACTTAACAGTGTGTGCAAGATAGCAAGGTCCAAACCCAACCCGCCTTCCCATCCATACTATAAAATTAATAATAATTATTGAATGTTACTAAAATAAAACTTAACATTTATATTTGATTAATTATAATAGAGTTGAACTTTATAACCATAAATGTGCAACACAACCAGGTTCAAAAGTCCAATCTGGTCATTGGTGTTCAAACTCAGCTAGAAGTACTTTGCAAGTAGATTTTTATAGTTCAAATATTAAAAAAGGATATTTTTTCATATAAATAGGGTGGTGGGCTGAAACCAAGTTGGAAGAAAGATGAATAAAAATAAAAGTGCATGGGTTCAAAGACATTGATATAATAGGTTGAGATGACAATTACTTCTCATTGATTTTATCAAACTCAGCCATAAATGGAAGCAAAATGAAATGTTCCTTACTCAGGTAGTAGAATTTGAAAATTTCTTATATTTGTAGAGCCGCTGTCAAAGTGAACTTGTTCAATGGGTCCAAGAGCAGTAAGTTTGCCAATCATATCTGCAAGAATGTACACGTAAAAAACAATGTTTGAAGGATGAATTTTGATTAATTAAAATGGGGAAGAGGTGAAGTAAAACATAATTTACCTGTTAGGTAAGAATTGTCATTCAAACGATTGTCGATACAATTATATGTTACAAATTCAAAGGCATGCATAGGTATGAGTTCACTTTCTTCATTGCACTCCTTAACCGAAGTTGTTAAGAGGAAAATGATGTTCAGGTCATTTGAAACCGGTCTATAACCTTTATTTGTCACGATGAGCACAACTAAAGTAATTAGCAACTTAGAGCACAATAATATGTTTTGGCCTAAATTTTATTCTAAATCTGTTGAAACTTGTTCTTAGAGAATTTTAGTTATAGTATCATTTAAAATTTATCTGAAATTAGGCAATACAATCTAACTTAAAAAAAAAAAAAAAGGTAATAGCAGAGTAACTTAGAGAAACTATTTTCAGGTATCCAATATTATAATCTAGGATATGTGATATCATCAGAGAGAGAGAGAGAGAGAGAGAGAGGGAACAATTATGCATTGCTTACAGAGAAGATGCCTGCCGCTTATCATCCACAAGCGGTGGAATGGGTCCAATGAACGATTCTGACCAAAGCAGACTTACCTTAGAATTAGTGGCTAAATGCTCACATTCATCCAAATTATATACCCAATCGAATCATATGTAGTTATTATCTGTAATATCACTTTCATCCAAACTGTTATATATTTATCTCTACACATTAGAGTCAGGGATTGATTTGTTGGGCATGACAATATCCTAGCTGGGTTCCACCTGATATATATGGTTGAACAAATGTTTGGCTAAGATCCACATTTCCTTTTCAATGGTCTTATAAAATTTAATTGATAAGAATTTAAAAATACCCTATTATTATCTCATAAATAAACCATCTGTAATACGCCATTTCTAATATCAAGATTTTGATCATGACAATCTTCAAATAGTACTATTTGAGGCATATGATAGATAACCACCAGTTTATTTCTAAGAGAACATTTCTCAAGCAATTGTCATGCCTTACTATAGAGTATAGACTAAATCCACATATATCAACCTACCCACGTGAAGAGAGAGTACGCCATCCCATTTCAAACATCACACAACCAACACAAACATACACAGAAACCAAGCCAAAATCATCAACTAATTGATAATATACAAAAATCGGAACTCTTATCTCTGAAGATTTATTATATTCACTATAGCTAACATTTGTTGAAGATAAGCCGTTCAAAATACCTGATTTTGTTGCTGATAGACTTTTGCAATTTCATGACAATCCCCTAGTACCAAAAAAAAATAAATAAATAAACCACATGCAAATGTTTTTTTTTTTTGGGTAGAAATGGAATGTATTAAAAGAACTAAACAGCAGCCAAACTCTCAGGACAAAGTCTGTTTACAGAAAAACCACAGACATCATCCTCCAAAAAAGAAAGCAGGTCCACACCACACGCAAATGTTATTAATAATATTTCAACATCACAACATTAAATATTTTTAAAAATCTTATGAAACATAAAATTTTCAATTCAAAGGAAGGAAAGCATAGGCAGATGAAAGAAAGGAGTAATCAAACCTTAGGAAGAATTCGTTTTGCAGAGCATAAACCAGGACCATTAAAATTGTGAAGAAAAGTACAATCGGAATAGATGCAGAACCTCTTGCTATATAAGATAGAGAAATACCCAAATGCACGCATCATTGATACTGAGATATTCTTCTGAAATTCCATAGCATTCATTGGAAAAGAGGGGAGCTGTATATTGAAGGAGAGGAAGGATTATGGGTTTTGAGAAGGGGAGGTGAACCTGAAAATAAGAGCAGAATGTTAATGGACTAAAATTGGGGTGTACACGTGGCACGCAATTAGAGTTCTAATTGATGTGTATACGTGGCACATAATTAGAGTCCTAATTTGGAATTCAATTTCACACTCTCTCTGCTTCACCTATTATTTTATATATAGATTTGAGAGAAATCCTCTATTCCTTTGCCTACAAATCTAGTGATCTAGCTAACGCCTGACGAAGTCGTTCTTAAGATCGTGGATATATTTTATAATTGGTTTATGTGCACTAAATTCATAATCTAGGGTTTGTGTGCACTTTCCAAATTTGGTTATTTCTTTTTCTACTAACAAATTTTTTTGTTGACAATTTATTCATTAATTTCCTCATTATTTCCCATCTTTGCCACCTCCTTTTCATATAAATCATATGATGGTCAATATACTTTTATTATAAACATCATCCCACATTCATTGAATAATTGTCCCACCATTTTGATCAACACGCTATATATTTTTGGGTCATGTTAATGAGTGTTCTTATAAGCCAATTGTTAATAAACTATTTTAAGAAAATTTTTACACAACTTTCATAGAAAATATAAACAGCTGTAAAAAAATTAATTGCTTTATTATTTTTTCATAAAATAATTCTAAAAATAGTTTCTAAACCAATACTCCTAGAACATTCATTAACTTTTTCCTAAATTTTTAGCTCTGGATCAAAATTATTCATCATGGTCTCAAAAATGATAAGATGACAAAAGATGCCCCAAAATGATAGGTTAATGTAAATAGAATCCAAGTTCCAAGTGCGATTTAAGATAAACGCCTAGCTTATAAACAATACTTAATTAAACAAGACATCTCCCTAATATTCCCTCTAAACAAGACCATAATTGGTCTTAATACTTAGTGCTTTGACTATACTTTGCTAGTGCTATTTTTCCCCACCAATTAGAAAGTATCCATACCGTACGCATAGTTCTCAGAACCGGACCGGACCGGGAGGTCGGACCGTAAAAACCGTGAACCGTGATGAAAACCGGTTTTTTAAGCGTAAAGAACCGGGCATATGTGGCAATTCCGTGAACCCCTAAAACCGGGGTTGGACCGTACGAACCGGTAAAGAACCGTGCGGTCCAACCCCTTAGCAATTTTTTTTTTTTTTTTTTTTTTTTATAAAAACAACTTAACACAATTTTATTCTACTTAATTAAATTATCCATCTCTTACAAGGAATAAACAAAATTATAATTAAAATCATTCAAAGATATTCAACTTTACTTCAAAAATTAGTCATAAATTTTAATATTTTCATGGTTATTATTTTATTTTATTAACTTTGTTATTTAATTATTAAATATATACTTGAAAATCATTAAATTTCCCTCACATATATAGATATATTAGTAAATTTTGCTAGTTTTATAAATTTAATATCTACATTTAGGTTTTAATTAATTATTAAATTAATTATGACGTCATCACGGTTCGACTCCGGTTCGACCTCGGTTCGACCTCAAAAACCTTGAACCTCTCCCTTTTACGGTTCAATGAACGGTTCGGGTCTGAAAACATTGACCGTACGTGTTCAAATCTAACTCTCTTTCTCACTCTCTCAATCTAAATATGGATGAGAATATTATTGAAAGTGAAAAATGAGTCTTGATGTTACAACGAGGTACACCGTCAAACACAGCATTCTAACTGAAAGGGAAGAAACCAATTAACTAACTAATATAGCCGTAATGGTAACGGCTTGAAGTAAATTGTGTCTTCAATGCACAATTTCAGTTGTTTTGTGTATGCCTTGTGTGAAATTGTTATTAACACTGCTTTATTTATTATAATTATATATATAATTTTATTTATAGCAAAACACGGAAAAACCTCATAGAAATCAATACAAATTAACCATGTAATAACAACAGTAAAACCAAAGTAAGGGTCGTCAATGGGCCGGCCCGGTCCATTTTTACTTGGCCCATGGGCACAATGGGCTGGGCATAATGGGCTATTAACTAGTTAATGGGCCGAGTCGGGTTGGGCCGAAAGAGGAAACCTTAGCCCATGACCCTGCCCATGGGCAATGCCCATTTTGTCTTTAGCAAGCTGGACTATCGGGTTGGGCCTAATGGGTTACCCATAGACTTGTGTTAGCATATTATTTTATTATTTTTATAAGGAAAGAATCAATTTTTTTATAAGGGAATAATCAATCTATTTTTTTTAAAGGAAAGAATTAAAGAATTTAATACTTAATTACAATTTTTTTTATAGTCAAATCTATTTAATTTTTTGTTTTGTTGATGGAAACCTATTTATTTTTTTATTTATTAAGGCTTTAAATAGTTTTTTTATTTTTATCTTTAATAAAAAAAAATGTCAAATGGTTAATTCAAATTTGATAGACTACTAGAAAAATATATATTTAGTAAACTAAGTTTAGCACAATTACTTTAGGTATCTTAATGGTTGAGGGAGTTCTCTTAAGAAATTCCTCTATAATATCTCAAGATCAATCCTTCATACACTTCCTATATATTTTTGTTATGAATTTTGAGTTATTAGGCTGGGCCAATGGGTTAGGCCAACGGGCTGGGCAACGGGTTAGGCTACTGGGCTAGCCCACCGGTACCCATGGGCATAAACCGGTGGGCATAAAAACTAGCCCACAGCCTGACCCACTGGGCTAGTGGGCTAACCATAGGGCTCAATAACAACGGGCCAGGCCGCCCATTAGCCTGTTAGGCTGTTGGATTTCTGGGTCGGGCTGTGGGCCATGGGCTATGGACTATTTGATGACCCTTAAACCAAAGGTGTTCATAGTGTCATGTTCCAAGAGTCTTGTTCTGCGCCACTAGGGGGGAATGCAAAGGTTTTGTTAGTTGAGCAATTTCTTTCCTCTATTAAATAATAAATATACGGTATATAGAAAATTTAACCAAAAGAAACATTTTGTTCAGCCTGTTACATTTCTCATGGATATCTCAACTCTCTTCTTTCTTCTATGTCTGCTGCAAGCTCTTTCTTTATCTGCTTCCTCTAAAACATTTGACACTCTCATAGGCACATCCCTGTCTGTTGAGAAACCAAGTGATAAGTTGGTTTCAGCAAATGGTGAATTCTCTACAGGGTTTTACCTTGTTGGTGATAATGCTTTCTGCTTTGCCATATGGATGACAAAACCCTCTGTACCCACAGTTGTTTGGATAGCAAACCGAGGTGATCCTGTTGTTGGAAAAGGTTCAAAGCTTTCAGTTTTGAAAGATGGCATGCTTCACCTATCCGATTCAGCTAGCAGTGTCATTTGGAAAACTAAAACAGAAGCCTTGACCACATCAGAGGCCTCCAATTTGCAACTACAGCTAATGAACACAGGTAATCTTGTGCTTTATAATTTCTCAAGTGTTGCTATCTAGCAAAGCTTTGATTCATCTATAGATACTCTTCTTCCTCAACAACTACTAACCTTTGGTACAAGCTTGATCTCAAATAGAGGCCAAGGTGTCCATTCTTCTGGCTACTATAAGCTCTTTTTCGGTGAAGATAATGCGCTCCACCTGCTTTTCCAAGGTCCAAAACTTTCAAGTCTCTACTGGCCAGACCCATCCCTTGAAGATATTTCAGATGCTGGGATTTCTATCTACAATACTAGTAGAGCTACACTACTAGATGACACAGGCTATTTCTGGTCATCTGACTTTTTAAAATTCTATGCAACAGATTTTGGTACTATGACTCAGAGATGATTAACGCTTGATCCTGATGGCAACCTTCGATTATACAACCTGCAAGAGATGAATGGGAGTTGGGATTGGGTTGTAACATGGCAAGCCATCTCTGATCCATGTAGGATTCATGGCATTTGTGGACCTAATGGTGTGTGTACTTATGATCATGTCTCTGGCCGAAGTTGTTTTTGCTTGCAAGGCTTCAAGATGAAAGATCATAGTGATTGGTCTTCTGGGTGTGAACCAAAATTTAATATCTCTTGCGACCATTGAGATGAGTCTACTTTTATCCAACTTGCTCATGTTGAGTACTATGGCTCAGATATAGACTTCTTACTGAATCTTACCTTCAAGGATTGTCAAGAAGAATGCCTAAATAGGTGTAATTGCAAAGGGTTTCAATATAGATTTAGCATGGAAGATGGTGGATATAACTGTTACCCCAAGTCTCGACTATTAAATGGACGCCGTTCACCAAATTTTGATGGATATCTTTGTTTGAGAGTACCCAAAGCTGGTATTTCCAATCACAAGATGCCTGATGAAGAATTTAGATTGCAGTGTTCGAGCATTGTTTCTAAGCAAGAAAGAAGCACATATGAAAATAAAACGGTAAAGCTTTTGCTTTGGTTCTCCACAACAGTGGGAGGAGTGGAGTTGAGTTGTATTGTCCCGATCTAGTTTTTCTTGTTAAAAACAAGTAAACGTCCAGCCTCCACTACACAAGGATACTTAGGCCTAACAGCCAAATTCAAACGATTCACCTTTAATGAGCTAAGAAAGGCAACGCGAGGATTCAAAGAACTGATTGGACAAGGAGCAGGAGGGATTGTATACAAAGGTGTATCGCCTGATCTGCGAGTAGCAGCAATCAAGCAACTCAATGAAGCTAACCAAGGAGAGGCAGAGTTCCTTGCAGAAATAAACACTATTGGGATGTTGAACCACATGTATTTGATAGAGATGTGGGGATATTGTGTAGAGGGAAAGCATAAGCTCTTGGTGTATGAATACATGGAGCATGGATCTTTAGCTGAAAATCTTAATTCTAATTCACTTGATTGGAAGAAAAGGTTTGAAATTGCAGTGGGTGCTGCTAAAGGCCTAGCTTATCTACATGAAGAATGCTTATAGTGGGTTTTACATTGCGATGTAAAGCCTCAAAATATACTCCTTAATGCTGACTATCAACCAAAAGTAGCAGATTTTGGTTTATCTAAACTACAAAGTAGAAGTAAGATTGATCATTCAAAGTTCTCGAGGATGAGAGGAACTAGAGGTTATATGGCTCCAGAATGGGTCTATAATCTTCCCATCATTTCTAAAGTGGATGTGTACAGCTATGGAATTGTGCTGTTGGAATTTGTAACCGGAAAGAGCCCAAATGCCATGCATACCTCGAACAATGGAGAAATAAGAGAGCATAAAAGGTTGGTCATGTTGGTAAGGGAGAATGTTAATGATAAGTAAAATTATAGCATACAAGGCACTCTTTATCTAACTCGTTGGCTTTGCTTATAAAATGAAACCTACAGCTTAAGTTGACAGGATAAGTCAAGGGGGAAAGCTGAAGACCCTAAAGTTGACGGACAGAGGTTTGATAGGGGTTCGAAAGGTAGTCCGCGAAGCACACCAAAGGAGAAGGCATAAAGCGACGGTCCAAGAAACCCGTCGGCTTTTCTGATAACCAGGGCCGTTGAGGGCCTACAACTTCAAAGCTGACGGGGTCATAGAAAGAAGGATAGAAAGCTGACGCCGTTGAAGCTGACAGTTCTAAAGTGTTCTTGACTTGATCACCACGCATTAATGTATAAGGAAATCTTGTATCCCACGCTCAACGTTAGTCTCCTACAAGGAAAGGATTCCACAATATACGCTAATAAAAATTCCTATAAGGAAAGGACTTCTAGTCCAAGGAAAAGATGGTCAACCCTCTACTACTATAAAAGCCCCAATACCCTCACAAATCAAGGTACGCATAATTAACCCCTCTCTAGCACTCTAGAGTTGTAAGAAGTTCTAACTTGACCTTCGGAGGGTATTTAGCCGGCACCACACCAGTGCTCTCTGTTAGGTTTTCTCTTTTTGTTGTGCAGGTGATATTTCGAGCGTGCGAGTATTGTGCGATTCACTGGTGATATTTTCAACATCATTAGTTGGCACCGTCTGTGGGAAACGTTTTGTTGCGATCCGCAAGCCATACTATAGTTTCAAAAATCAAAGAGTTGCATGGTGCTCACTCGCTCAATGGCAACCACTAACGACGTTCGAGAAGAGGAACCACCCATGACCGCCCTCAAGAGACAAGTTCAAATTCTAGCCGCTGTCGTGGAGTGCCTCACCAAACAAAACCACGACTTGGAAGAACAGCTACGCCAGAAGAATGCAACACGAATAACCAAAGAGGTGATCAAGAAGGGACCAGCGCTAACAGAAGGAACCAGGAAGGACCTGAAGGCAGCAACGCTCCAAACCAACAGGAATGACAGGAAACCAGCCGTCCTTTCAGTTTTGATACCGCCCCCCCTTACGTGGTTGCAGAGATGCAATTGATGAAGGAAATGATGGACCTTATGATGAACGCCCTCAAAGGACGGGTGTCTAGCGACCTCGATAATTTGGTCCACAAAACTGATTCGCCATTCACCATCTCTTTCAACTCCTTCCCCCTACCACAGAAGTTTCGCATGCCGCATATTGAGAGCTACGATGGAGCCAATGACCCACTTTATTAGGTTCTAAAGATTTAAGATTTTATGTATTTAGAACTCTAATTTGTATTGTTGGCAAACCGTGATCAAAATAGGTTATTTAGTCTTGTTTAGACTTGCTCAAAGTTGGGTCTTTCATGTAAAGTTGGAATCGAGTGGCTGCAGATGCATTGGTGCATTTCGACCTGGCTCGATCGATCGAAGGAAAGGCTCGATCGATCGAATCTCGGGCAGAATGTTTTTCTGCAGAATATTCCAGTTCAGCCCTAACTCATTAAACGTTTTGGGTTTTCTGTTTTTACCCTAGGTATATAAAGAAAAACCCTAGCCACGTTTTTAGAGTTGCGCCAGTTGTATTGTTGCTCATACATTGCTGTTTTGTATAAATCTCTTGTGAGATCTTTGTGGAGCTTTCCTTTACACAAAGCTTAGGGTTTTCAAGATAGAGATTACTTCAACATCTTGATGATCAACTCGGTTGCTACCGTTGAAGTTTAAAGAATATCAAGCGTGGGTGCTTGTAGTTGATTGAAGAATCCAAGAAAGAAGGAGTCCATGGATTCGGAGCTTACACGTGGTCGTGTCAGTAAGTTCTACTGGTGGGTAGCATTAGGAAGTCAAGCAGGGAGCTTCTAAGTCCTTTTGTATGAACTTTGATTCTTTCATAGTGGATTCAGGTTTGCCTTGAGGATCGGTGGGTCAAATCCTCCCCAGGTTTTTACCGTGTGGTTTCTTGGGTGATCATATCATTGTGTCTTTTATTTTTCCGCTGCTTTATATGTTTGATATGATTATTTGATTGTTTTAACTTAGAATTGCATAATTTGACTAAGTAACAACTTGGCCAATTAACTAGGCTAACCAATCTGGTTGTTTTAAGGGGTCTAAAACCGTTCAAGTGGTATCAGAGCGGGTAGCTCTCTTGTTAGAGATTTTTTGATCTCTGAGCTGATCCTTGACCCCTGTTGTTATGGAGCATGGACACTCTCTTGTTGTTCCTCCTCACTTTGATGGGAATAACTATGCTTATTGGAAAGTAAGGATGAAAGTATTCCTGAAATCTATTGATGAGAGGGTTTGGAATTCCGTTGAATACGGATGGCAGAAGCCCACTACTCCTGTGAGTGAGTGGCAAACTTCTGAAAAAGAAGCAGTAGGCTTCAATAGCAAAGTTATGAATGCCATCTTCAATGCTGTTTCTATGGAGGAATTTAAGAGGATCTCAAATGTTGAGGTTACTCATACTGCTTGGAAAATCCTCCAAACTGTGCATGAAGGCACAAAGGCAGTTAAGATCAATAAACTGCAGCAATTGACTTCTAGATTTGAAAGCATTAGAATGTCTGATGATGAATCTTTTGATGAATTCTATGCTAAATTGAATGACATTGTTAATTCTGCTTTTAATTTGGGTGAAATCTATGATCAACCTAAAATTGTTAGGAAGATTCTTAGATCTTTAACTGAAGACTTTAGACCCAAAGTGACTGCCATTACTGAAAGCAAGGATGTGGACTCCATCCCTGTTGATGAGCTTGTAGGATCTCTTCAGTCCTATGAGTTTGACTTACCTAAAGTAAACAAATCCAAATCAATGGCTCTTAAGTCAGTTGATGATGTTGATGGTGGTGGATTTGATGATGAGCTCTCTGCTACAGAGATTGCGTACCTTGCCAAGAACTTTAGAAACTTTCTTAGGAATATCAACAGAAAGGCAGGAGGTACAAACACTGCTGAACCTAGAAATTTTAGGAAGAATGATCCCACTAAGGTGAATAACTTTGAAAAACCTAGAGAAAAAGTTGGTCAATCTTCAAATAATTCTTTGGTCCTCAGTGTTTTGGCTGTCAAGGGTATGGTCATGTGAAATCTGAATGTCCTACATTCTTGAGGACTAAGGGTAAAGCTATGGCTGTAACCCTTAATGATAATGAGGTTTCTGATGATGAGTCTGGATGTGATGAGGATGGAAACTTCATTGCTTTCACTGCTACAGCTGTAGTCATTGAAAGCATATCTGTTGAAGAGAACCCTTCTGATGGGGAACTTTCTGAGGATGCAATCTTCAAGAGGCCTACAATAAACTTTGCAAAATTGCTTCAAAGGATGCTATGAATGTTGAACTTGGCCTGAAGAAAATTGAATCTCTTGAGCTTGAAAAGAAAAATTTGCTTGTTAAACTATTTGATGCTAATGATCTTTTGAACAATGTTAAATCTGAGAACATGCTTTTGCTTGATAAAGTTAAAACTTTGGAATATGATTTATCTGTTTCTAGATCTGCTAGTTCTAAACTTGATCAAATGTTGAATGTTCAAAAGTATCCTTCAGACAAATCTGGTTTAGGATATGTTGAAAGCATCTTTGATTCTGCACCACATTCCACGAACTTTATTCCTTCTTCTTCTTCTGAACCTTCCGTGAGTGAGGTTGTGAGTGAAACTGTCAAACCCCCTGTGAGTGAGGTTGTCAAACCTGTAGAAGTTTCACCTCTTAGGAAGATTAGGGTTGATCTGAAAGAGTCTAAACCTAAGGATTCTACTCTTTCTAAGGACAAGATGCATGGTAAACCTGCTTGGGTTTGTCATTATTGTGGAAAGTCTGGACACATTCGTCCAAAATGTTCCAAGCTTCAAGCTGCTAAGAGAGCAAACAAACCAAAGGTGCCTGTGCCTCAAGCACAAGATCCTATGGCACTTATTGGTGAATTGGTAAAGGCATTGAACCTTTATTCCAATCCTAGAGTTGAAAATCACTCGAATATGAATAAGAACTCCAATGGTCGTGGTGCATCTAAAAGGTTTTGGATGCAAAAGACTCGTCCTAATTGAGTCTTTCTGACATGGTCTTTGTGCTTCACTGCTCATTCCTTTGTGACCATTGTTCTTTGGTTTTTATTGCTTTTGTTTGTTTCTAGGATTTGCATTGCATTACATTCATGCATTTCATTCTAGGATTTATTTGTTTTCTCTTTTAAATAAAATTAAAAAAAAAAGAAAGGGAAAAGCAAATTGTGTTTGGCACTATTGTTCTTGGTCTTTGAAGACAAGGTTGGTCAATTTATTTTCACATAACATATCTTATGTACCTTGTTTAGTTTTGATGAGCTTATTTATTGCACTTGACTAGTTGAAGCTTTATAGTGCATGTTGTGTGGGAAAGATTTTTATGGTGTTTATCACTTTGTCTTAATCTTGAAGTCGCATGTTATTTGACTGTCGGACTTGATCCTTTTGAGAAAAGCATAAATAACCATCTCACCACTGTTCACTAGTCAATCATGAACACCTTAGTGCATATCATAAGATTTTGTGCTCGAGAAAGTGTAGCACATGCACAAAAAGAACATAAGGTGTAGCCTCGGCTTAACTGCTTAATGCTTAAAACTGGTGTGTACTATTAGGCTTGATGCCAATTCACATAATTAAGAGGCTAATTTCAAGAAACTTACATGATTGCAAGCTTATGTTCTAGGAGATGTGGGAGTTATATGATGTAACTCTTTAGGTGATAGTCTCTTTTAAATTCTGTGCGATGAATTTTGTAGACTTTGTGATTGATTTCTATTCACATATCACCTCACATGTATCTCAAGCTTTTGCTAGTTTGCACACACTACACGAGTTACTCTTTGCTAAACACTGTACATGTTATTGTGTGTATTTTTGGTCTGACCAACCAAGTTTGAAAATATCTTGAGAATTATGCAAAACATTATTTTGCCTGAGAAATTAAAGGATGAACTGGTTGAAACTTTCTTTGAAGAAACTGGGATTACAAATTTGGGTTTTTGAAAAATCATTCCATTTCATCTCATACTCATGCATTGTGTTTCATTGTTTTCAATGCTTTGAGGAGTTCTTTTTCAAAAATTGGTTTGAGGTTTTCAAAACTGTAATTTTTTTTCCAAAATACTGTGATCCGCTGCCTGTTTCGATCGATCTAGTCTGTTTTTCGATCGATCAAAAATTTTAAAATTCCTTTTAAAAAAATTTCGGAGTGACTCGATCGATCGAAAGTAATTTTCGATCAATCGAAAGTTGTGAATCAGCTTTTTCAAATAGTGTTATTTGACTGATTCCTTTATCTTTTCAAAAGTTTTTTCAAACTTCTTTTCTCTCTCCGACAAGGCAAGGATCTACAGCGAATTTTTTGTCGTTTTCCTCCAAATTTTTTTGCAAAGTTTCTCTTTCCTCAAGTCGGTTAGTCTCTTTTGCCTCTCATTTTTGAGTTTATTTGCATTTTTCATGCATTTTCTCTAAAATTTTCGGACCTCTCTTAAATTGGGATTTTTGATGTTTCATGCCCAATTTTGTGAAATTGATCGATGGGTTTTTATGGGGACATGTTATAAACTTGATTGTGATAATTTGATTTGATCAATTTTGGGTTTTGTGAGAAATTGAAATTTCTAGGGTTTATGTTTAGTTCCGAATTGGGGATTTTGTTCAATTAGGTAGAAATTGATGAAATTGGCTTGTTGATTGGATGTAATTAGGCATTATAATCTTTGTGTTATGTTTTGTAATGCTTAATTCATCCATGTGTTTCAAAATTATCAAGTGGTTTTTCAAATTTTTGGGGTTTTTGTTAGAAACTCTATGCTCGAGCCAATTTTGTGCAATTGAACTTAAAATTGAACTTTGTTACCTGCATTAGTACATGCATCATGTCATTTTAACTGTTCATGCATCATATAGATTTTTGCTCTATATTTTTTTGTGCTAACTTGTAGTCTGCCCTTAGTTTTTGCTTCTTTTGTTCTGTTGTTTTTCTCTTGTATCTCTGTCCTTCCTTAGCATCAAAAAGGGCTCGAAAGACTTATCTCAAAGTGGTCCAAAATGTCCAGCTCACAGGCATCATCCCGAAGATACCGTGAGTCGACAACCCTCTTATTGGTTTCTGGGAAGAAGATGCCCGACAACTTCATCATCCGCATGACGATGCGCTCGTCATTAGCTTTTAGGTAGGAGACTATAACATATACCGGGTCTTGGTCGACAACGGAAGCTCTGCAGATATTCTCTACTACCCAGCATTCCAACAGATGCGGATTAGCAGAGAGCGACTAGTTCCAACCAACGCTCCACTCGTCGGGTGAGGCGGAACCAAAGTGTATCCCCTAGGCGCGGTCACGTTACCGGTTACCATTGGAGATTATCCTTAACAAATCACTAGGAATGTTACATTCCTTGTGGTCAATTGCTCCTCTGCCTACAATGCCATCATAGGGCAACCTACCCTTAACTCCTTGAAAGCCGTAACCTTGACCTATCACCTGATGATCAAATTCCCCACTGAATATGGAGTAGGGGAATTGTGAGGGGACCAAGTAGCCACGCGGGAATGTTATATTGCAATGCTGGAAATGGATGATCATTTGCAAACCATGAGCATAGAAGAACAACGGACAGGGGCGGAACTCGTAGAAAAGCTTGAGGAGATACCCCTCAATAGCTCCCGGCCGGATAGGACCACAAGGATCGGTACTCTCACCAGCCCGATAGTTCGCTCAGCACTCGTAACTTTCTTGAAGGAGAATCGGGACGTGTTCGCCTAGAGCCATGAGGACATGCCAGGAATAGACCCTTCAGTCATGGTGCGTAAGCGGAATGTGTCACCCTCCTTTCCATCAGTTCGACAAAAGAAATGGGTATTTGCCCCAGAACGAGATCAGGCCATAGCTGAAGAAGTCCGTAAACTACAAGAGGCGAACTTTGTTTGGGAGGTTTACTACCCCGACTAGCTAGCGAACGTAGTGATGGTTAAGAAAGCTAGCGGGAAGTGGAGAATGTGCGTGGACTTCACCGACCTAAACAAAGCATGCCCCAAAGATAGCTATCCCCTCCTAAGGGTCGACATTCTAGTAGACTTTACGACTCAACACCAGCTGTTAAGTTTTATGGATGCTTTCTCTAGTTACAACCAAATCAAAATGCACGACGCTGATCAAGAGAAAACTTCGTTCGTAACTAGCTAAGGCCTCTTCTGTTATAAAGTGATACCGTTCGGCCTAAAAAATGCGGGCGCGACGTATCAGAGGCTCATGAACAAGTTGTTCGCACAGCAGATTGGGAGAAATGTCCAAGTCTACATTGATGATATGCTGGTGAAAAGCCGAAGGGAGGAAGATCACTTGGAAAACCTCAAGGAAACATTCGACATTCTTCGCTCTTACAACATAAAGCTTAGTCCAGGAAAGTGCGCCTTTGGAGTGACGGTAGGAAAATTCCTAGGATTCATGGTGTCGCAAAGGGGCATCGAGGTAAACCCAGACGGCCATAATGGAGATGGCACCCCCAAAAAATGTGAAAGAAGTGCAAAACCTCAACGGCAAAGTAGTGGCTCTGAATAGATTTGTGTCAAGGGCAACAGACAAATGCTTACCCTTCTTTCGCACACTGAAGAAATCTTTCGAGTGGACCGCCGAGTGTCAGCAAGCATTCGAAGAGTTAAAAACTTATCTCTCTTCCCTGCTCTTACTAAGTCCCTCGCAGCCCGGTGAGGAGCTTTTTCTCTATCTGGCCATCTCCCTTGCCGCCATCAGCGCCGCCTTGGTCAGAGAAGAAGAAAGAGTACAAAAGCTTGTGTATTACACCAGTCGGGCACTTCGTGGTGCCGAAGAAAGATACCCACCCATGGAGAAACTCGCCTTTGCACTGGTTACGACAGCACGTAAACTCAAACCGTATTTTCAAGCCCACGAACCGCCATTAAAGGGCAAATGGTCGTAGATTTCATAGCAGAATTCACAAATGGCGAAGACAAGGGGGCAGAGGAATCTCCTCAATGGAGCATACATGTAGACGGATCATCCAACAAGCAGGCTGGGGGACCCAGCATAGTACTACTATCACCCGAAGGGGACGCAGTCGAGTATATGGTCAGCCTCAATTTCCCTACCACTAACAATGAAGCAGAGTACAAGGCTTTAATAGTGGGGCTTGATCTCGCCAAAGCTGTAGGAGCCGCAAACGTGGTCATCTACTGCGACTCTCAGGTCATCACCAACCAAATAAACGGGGACTACGAATGTCAAGGCGAAAGAATGAAGAGGTATCTGGACTGAGCAAGGAAGAGGGTAGACAAGCTGAAGGCCAAAATCGTACAAATCCTTAGGGGAGAAAATGAGCAAGCCGACCACTTGGCCAAAGCCGCCTCAGCTGAACATATGACCACCCTGGATAATGTACTCTCTTTTGTTCAGCTCTCACCACTAATAGATTCCATCAATGTGCAAGAAATAAGCTCCGAAAGCAATTGGACCACGCCGTTAGTCTCTTACTTGAAAAATGGCGTATTACCAGATGAAAGGAGGCCGTAAGAAAGTTGAAGGTCCAAGCAGCAAGATTCGTCTTAATAAGAGACATCCTGTACAAGAGAGGTTTCTCCCGCCCATACCTAAGATGTTTAGGTCTTGAAGAAGCAGACTACGTCATGCGAGAGATACACGAGGGAATCTGTGGAAACCATTCATGGTTAAGATCCTTAGTGCACAAGTTAGTACGAGCAGGGTACTTTTGGCCCACCATGCAGAAGGATGCCGAGGCTTATGTCAAGACCTGCGACAAGTGCCAAAGGTTCAACAATATCATTAGACAACCAACCAAAGAATTAACCCCAATGACAGCCCCATGGCCGTTTGCTCAGTGGGGATTAGACATCGTGGGACCATTCCTTACAATGGTACGACAGCTCAAGTTCCTGGTAGTGGGCATTGACTACTTTACAAAATGGGTGGAAGCTAAAGCCTTGGCCACCATTACGGAGAAGAACGTGCAGAGTTTTGTCTAGAGATGCATCATATGCAGGTTTGGCATCCCTAGAGTCTTAGTCTTAGACAACGGGAGGCAATTTAACAACGACTCCTTCCGGGACTTTTGCTCGCAGTTGGGGATATGAAACCACTAATCCTCCCTCGCCCACCCTCAAGCTAACGGACAGGTCGAAGTCACGAACCGATCCTTGCTCAAGATTCTCAAGACTCGGCTCGAAGGGGCAAAGGGTATATGGCCTGAAGAGTTGCCAAGCATACTTTGGGCATATAGGACAATGGCGAGGACGCCCACAGGAGAGACACCATTCCAACTAACATACAGGAATGAAGCAGTTATCCCAACCGAAGTTAGACTCACAAGCTACAAGGTGCACAACTATGACGAAAGCAAGAATGATGAGGCTATACGTCTACAGCTCGATCTAGTAGACGAAATCAGGGTGACAGCAGAACAAAGGCTTATGTGGTACCAAGACCGCATGGCCAAGCACTACAATTCCCGGGTCTGACACAGAGACTTTCATATTGGAGACCTTGTTCTAAGGAAGGTCATGGGCGCTGCAAGAGACCCAACCCAAGGGAAACTCGGCCTAAACTAGGAAGGACCTTACCGAATCACGTCATGGCAGAGGAAAGACACCTACCATCTGGGGACGCTGGACGGACGGAAGCTGTCGCATCCTTGGAACGCTGAACACTTACGGAAGTACTACCAGTAGAAATGGCAACATGGAGAACAACAACCCCTTTTTTATTTACAGTTCACCGTAGAGAATTTTAGTTATACTCCTCAAATTTATCATTTACTTTAGTTTTTTGCTACAATAAGCCCAAAGGGCACTTTTTTTTTTCAGAACTACTTTTTTTATGAATGCATGGCAATAAGAGGAGTTTATTCAAGAACTACTGAAGTTTCTATTTACAAGTTTACAAGTCCATAAAATGGACAACCTTGACTCCACAAAAAAGTGGACGACCTTGAATCCACCAAAAAGTGGATGACCTTAAGTTCATAAAAAGTGAACAAATCTAAAATCCATAAAGCAGGCGACCTTAAACACATAAAAAATGGGCGAAGCTATAAAAGCTGACGGTTTCATAAAAACTGACAAGTTAGTCAGGTCCATAACATAAACAAGGCTATAAAGCTGACGATCCCACATGGGTGACCTCATGAACAAGGCTATGAAGTTGACGGTCCCACATGGGTGACCTCATCTCAAAAAGATGAAAAATTATCAAATCCATAAATTGGACAAAACCTGGTAAGTCCCTAAGGTGGACAACCTTGTCCCAAGAGGATAAAATGTTGTTAAAATCCCTAGAAAGGACAAATTAAAAGTCTGTAAAGTAGACGAGTTCGTTGGTCCATAAAGTGGACGAGTTCAACACTTAATAAAACAAACGAAATCATTAAAAGGGACGGCCTCGCCAAAATGACCGTCTACTTATGAGATCATTAAAACTGACGGCCTTACTGAATGATCATTTACTTAAGCGGTCGTCAAGGCCGACGGCCTCAGAAAAATATCATAGTTCAATGATGGATGACGACCACGAAAGTCGACAAGACTATGAAACAAACGGGTTCATCAGTTCTCAAAGAACAAATTATAGTTCTCAGGACGATGGATGGACCTATAACTAAATGAACGGGTCCACAGTTATACACTAAGGTGGATAAACGTACACTACTTAAGTCTCGATCCATATCTAAGTCGACGAGTTCAATAGACGACCAGAAAATAAAGTTGACTGCAAAGTAGGCATCCCTAAGTGGACGAGTCTGTCATATAAAGCAGATGGGTGTTTCTAACGTATGAAAACGCAGCATATAAACATAAGGAGCAATGCATACATGTTAAAAATGACGGATACAAAGTATCTTAAAAAAAAGAAAAAAAAAAAGAAGTAAAACACTTACAAGTGAAAAGCCCAAAAATAGGGGCGTTTAAGAGCATTGTTTGCAAATTAAACAGAATAAAAAAACTACAAAAAATAAGGCAAAAGCTAAGCAGGAGGAGCATCATTGGAGACCCTGTCATCTTTGTTTTTAGAAGAAGGCTCTTCTACATCCAAAAGTTCAACGGACGGGTTGGAAGCGGGAACAGGAGGATTTGTAGCAAGTTGAGCTAAAACGACACCATCATCGTCAAGAAGAAGGTCCATGTTTGTAGGCTACACCTCCATCAGCGACAGTGTCGCCACTAGGAGTCGTCAGCACAGGATCATCCAAGGTAATCCCAGATAAGTCCAACTCCGGGAAGGCTAATGCAACTTGCTTGAGGCAGTCATCAAATCCAGTATCGTAGTATCCACCACAGGAATCAATGAAGGAATCTTACACCTTGAATTTCTGGACCACATCAGCCCCAGCCGTCTTCACCTGCTCACGAAGGGTCGACAGCTCTTGTTCTAATTTCTCCTTCTGACGGCCCAACTCTTCCAACTTCTCCTTTGTTTCTTTCAACTCCATGTTCAGGAGATCGACGGCCTCCTTGTACTGCCCCTGCTGGTTCAACAAGTTAGTGTTATGTTTCCTGACGCGAGTGATGACACCGTCCTTGGCCACGCACCGGTCCTGGAGTGCTTTTACACGTACCAAGGCCTAAGAAGGACACATCCATTAGTCAACAAACAAGAAAAAGATAAGAACAAAGCTAGCCATGGAAGAAGGCTTACCCGTGCTAGGTTAAACAAAGCTGACGCTCCCAAGTCCTCCATCCCTAACTGAGCATAAAGATCTATATCCGTTGGTTTTATAAAAGATTCAACTTCTTCGACAGCATAATCTTTATGCGTTAGTAGGCAACGGGGTCCCTCAATAATGGGGCCAGAAGAAGTCATCACCCCCTTTCCTGCTCCACGACCTGATTTGGGGGTGACTTCTCTGGAGGCTCGTCTCTAGGAGTAATAGCCACCTTTTTAGGTGGACGGTTATCCTTCCCGTCGGGTTTCCTCTTTGACGAACTCTTATTGACGGCTTTGGGAGCTGACGAAGACGCCAACTCCCCCTACGCCTTCTTTTCCTCCTTTTGACGGGCAGCAGCAGCCCTTATCCATTGCTTAGCGGCCTCCATCTCTGCAAGGATAACAGATATGCATAAGGAAAATTGACGGTAAAGAGCTAAAGTGACAGAACGATGAAAAAACTACTTACGACGACGAGAAAATTCCTGTAACCTACGAGCTTCAGGCGTTGGTTTCGAACCCCCGCAGTATGAGTAAAGAGTGTTAAAAGTGATTAAGTCCCGACACTTTCTCTCCTCCAAGGGAATATCTAGAACTCGACGGATAAAATCCCTCTGCTCTTTAGTTATAAGGGGGTGAATGTTGGCTGAAAAGAAAAACAAGTTGACAACATTAAAACGCTTCAAAAAATAAAAACTATATAAAACCTAACAGGGATAAAAGCTACCGGCTAAAACCTGAGCCCCTGACAAGAGCCCAAGTATTGTCAAAACAACCATGAGGCATGGTCTCCCATTCTTCCTGACGGCATACCCAGTACGTCCCTTTAACAAAAAAGTATCTACTCTTTTAGTCTCTGTTTGAATCTGGCATCTCAGACACTAATCTCAAGTCCCTCTCCCTAATGGCAAAATGATACATCCCTTTAGAAGAAGCAAGGTGTTGGGGTCTATGACAATAGAAGAACTCTTCCAAAGAAAGCTGACGGTGTCCTCCGCTCAGATGACCCCATAAGATCTCAGCACTTATAAAGATCCTCCATGAATTCAGAGCAATCTGGCTGACAGACAACCCTAGAAAGTTAGCTAGCTGACGGTGTAAAGTTGTCAAGGGTAGTCTGAGCCTCACAGAGAACATAGCATCATACATGCCGACGTCCGCGGTTCTCCCCGTATAGCACTTTTCATTTTCCTTGGGTAGACGAATGGGGATGTGGTCTGGGATTTGATAACGGGCGTGCAACTCTTTAAAAACCCTATCACTCATTTTTGGTAAAAATTTATTGACGGCCCATTCCTTGGGAAGAATGAAGGGACGACTACCTCCAGGACTTCCTGAAGTTCCCTCACAGGACTCCTTGTCACCTACATCTCCGTCACTATCCCTCACCTCTTCCTCCTCAACTTCACATTCCTCACCTACTACTTCCTCATGACCTTCATCTCCATGACTCCCTACCTCCTCGTCAGGAGATTGGGCTGACGTTTCCCTCTCTGACGACCAGGAAAAGCTCCCGGACTCATAACTTGAACCAAATACCTCGTCGTAGCCTGCTCTATTGCGGACCGACGACTGATTACTCGACGCGTCACTTGACATCTGACTACCTACAAGTGACAGATTCATTCTAAGCAACTAAGATGATGACCTCGCTATAGAGAAATCAATCGGAATAAAACATATATAAAGAAAAAGAACTTACGAGTCTCTTAAAATGAGTGACGATTTTGGAAGAGACGGCAACAACACAAGCGACAATGTAAGTGAACTGACGGAACAAAGGCCACGAGTCTTCTTTCAAGAAATTAGCAAAGATGAAATAGGAGAAATGAGGAGAACAAGCGGCTTATATATAGAGGGGAAATGCATAGAAGACGAAGTGACGCCCTTATCCAGAAGCAGAGCCAACCAGAATGCGCCACGTGTCCGAGCATTTAATAACGGCTGCTCGAGGAATCGCCTATGAGTGATTTTCTCTCTCCTAGCCAAAAGGAAAATTACCATAAAAAAATATAACTCCATAACCCGTCAGTTTAAACTGACGAGGATATGGAGTAGGGGCAACTGATAAGTAAAATTATAGCATACAAGGCACTCTTTATCTAACTCGTCGGCTTTGCTTATAAAATGAAACCTACAGCTTAAGTTGACAGGATAAGTCAGGGGGGAAAGCTGAAGACCTTAAAGTTGACAGACAGAGGTTTAATAGGGGTTTGAAAGGTAGTCCGCGAAGCACACCAAAGGAGAAGGCATAGAGCGACGGTCCAAGAAACCCGTCGGCTTTTCTGATAACCAAGGCCGTTGAGGGCCTATAGCTTCAAAGCTGACAGGGTCATAGAAAAAAGGATAGAAAGCTGACGCCGTTGAAGCTGATGGTTCTAAAGTGTTCTTGACTTGATCAACATGCATTAATGTATAAGGAAATCTTGTGTCCCATGCTCAATGTTAGTCTCCTACAAGGAAAAGATTCCGCTATATATGCTAATAAAGATTCCTATAAGGAAAGGACTTCTAGTCCAAGAAAAAGATGATCAACCCTCTACTACTATAAAAGCCCCAATACCCTCACAAATCAAGATACGCATAATTAACCCCTCTCTAGCACGCTAGAGTTGTAAGAAGTTCTAACTTGACCTTCGGAGGGTATTTGGCCAGCACCACACCGGTGCTCTCTATTAGGTCTTCTCCTTTTATTGTGCAGGTGATATTTCGAGCGTGCGAGTATTGTGTGATTCACTGGTGATATTTTCAGCATCATCAGTCAACATTGGAACTACAAAGAAGTCATGGATTGAAGAAATTATAGATCCCATGTTGACTGACAATTATGACAAGGCTAAGATGGAACTCTTAGTCAAAGTGGCTTTGCAATGGGTTGCAGAAGATAAGGATGAAAGACCCACCATGACTCAGGTGGTAGAGATGCTTATGAGCCATGAAGATTAAAGTTGTTGGGAAACTAGTTTAGAAATTTTATGTACTACAAAATACTTATAACTTTTTTCAAGGTGTTCTTCTTCTTCCATTTTTTTTTTCTTTATTTTGTTTTTTGTGAAAAATATATGTGAGTGGACTGTAATAAATTTATTCAATATTTTATCCATACTTCCTCAATCCTCATTGCACTATAGATGTTTTTTTTTTTACACTGGTACACTTGAAAAGTGATATTCGAGGGGATAAGACTGGGCCCTTTAAAGCCTAAGCCTATAGCATGGGCTTAGAGGATCCTTTTAGTCTAAGTCAAGCCTCAAGCCCTGTGAAAGCTCCCAGGCTTCATGTCCAACCAATGAGATGCTCGGTCGAAAACCCCATATGTGACCCAAAGATGGGTTACAGCTTACAATTATGAGAAAAAAGTTACACATTTCTTAATTAAGTAGTGAGTAGTGACCAATTGATAAATTTATAAGCATATTAATAAATTGAAAAAAAGAGTGATGTATTTTTCTAATGAATTTATTTAATCTCAAAATATTTTACTCATTCATTTAGTTTTTTTTTTTTTTTGGTTGAGAAATCATTCATTTAGTTAATTATGAGTGATGTATGGTATCAAAATTCTTTTTTTTTTTTATAGGAAAATGAATACTTTTATTCCAGAAATTTATAAACCACATACATCCTGGGCACACACTGATTCAATATGGCGAGGACATTCCTCTAGCCAAGTGATATAGTCTTCAATTTTGCTTGCATACTGGGCCAGTACATGGGCTGGGACATTCCCCTGCTGTTTAACGTGCGAGAAGGCGAACGTTCTAAAACCTTGAACTTGACGGAGTATACCAGTGACGATATTCTGAATCACCGTAGATGCTGATTCTGAACCGAGCACTGCGTTGTACACCGAGAGTGAATCTCCTTCAAAGATCGTATCCTGTATTCCCACTTCTGCAGCGAAACGGACTCCCGTCTCCATCACTTTCGCCTCCGTCTCCAGCGCTCCTAGCGGGACTGCCATCTTCTTGCTCATCGCCGCGACCACCGCCCCTGTGTCATCTCTAATAATAACTCTGATCCCCGTTAGCTTCTGTTTGGTGAACACGGCGCCATCAACGTTGACCTTGTACCATCCCTGCAGTGGTGGGCTCCACTTGACTGTCACAAATGTACTCTCCTGTGCAGCTTTGGGACTTTCATTTACACTTGATATTCATCTAGGAGCATTAAAGCACTCCGTACCACAACTCTCCCAGGCCTACCCTTTCCTTCATGACATATCTCATTCCGATCTTTCCATATACCCCAGCAAATCATTACAGTCCGCTCCACCAAACCCGGCATAAAGTCACTCCACTTTTGCGCCTGACACATTAACTCCATGAAATCCCATGATGGCAGCACCTCAAAAGGTAAGGACATTTTACTTGAAGACCAAATATCTTTGGCATGTTCACAGTGCCAGAAAAGGTGGCTGACTGTCTCAGCATGGACCCCACAGTAGTCACAAAGACCATCTTTTAGGATATTTCTCTTACGTAAATTTTCTTTAGTAGCCAAAATGTTTTTGCATGCTTCCCATGCAAAGTGTTTTACTTTGTTTAGTATATTCATTCCCCATAAACCTTTCCACACTCTTCTCAACTCGGATGGATTAGAGCAATTCGCTCCTTACTGAGAACCTCCCATTCCTATTCTCGGCCCACACTATTTTATCACGAGCACCATTGACACTTAACGGAATGCTTAAAATTGCCTCATCATCCTGAACCAAGAAATTCTGGTGCACCACATCAACCTTCGACTCATTGCTTTCCTTGTCTATGAGATCACAGACCATTTTTAATTGTGTGTTGCCTCTCTCGGGTGTTACAACTTTGTACGTTTTTGGAGTAGGAAGCCATTTATCCCTCCAGATTCTAATATCTTCCCCATTACCCACCTGCCACCTCAAACCCCTTCGCACCAGTGCTTGGGCTGGATGAATACTCCTCCACGCATAAGATGGTTGTCCACCTAACTCTGCATCCACAAAATCACAACTAGGAAAATACTTGGCTTTATACACACGGTAAAACAGTGAAGATGAGTTTGTCTGTAACCGCCACCCTTGCTATGCTAAGAGAGCAAGATTAAACGTTTTTAGATCTCTAAACCCCAGCCCACCTCTCTCCTTAGGTAAGCACATCTTTTCCCAGCTCATCCAAGCTAGCTTCTTTTCATCCCTCACCTGTCCCCACCAGAATTGTCTCACCAGACCTGTCAGTTCATCATACAGCTTATTTGGGAGCTTAAAACAGCTCATGGTGTATGATGGCACTACTTGAGGCACTGCCTTGATCAGTACTTCCTTCTCGGCACTAGATAGAAGTTTTTCTTTCCAGCCCGAGACCTTATTTGCTACCCTTTGTTTCAACTGAGCAAATGTATTTCTTTTCGACTTGCCTACCAATGATGGGAGGCCTAGGTAGGCTTCATGTGCTCGAATAACCTATGCACCAAACATGGCTTTAATTGATTCCTTAATGCTCATTTTCGTGTTGGGGCTGAAGAACAACGATGTCTTACTTCGATTCAGTTGCTGGCCAGATGATGTCTCGTAGACTTGCAGTATCCTCTGTATCTCATTACACTCCATTTTAGTGGCTCTTCCAAAGATAAGGCTATCGTCGGCGAAGAATAAGTGTGATATTCTTGGGCCCCTTGCTGAAGCTGCAACACCCCTTAGCTTCTTTTCTCGGACGGCTTTGTGTAGTAATGCAGACAGACCTTCGGCAACAATAAGAAACAAGTAGGGTGATAGTGGATCCCCTTGACGTAGTCCACGTCTAGGTGAAATCTGTCCATATGGAACTCCGTTGACCCGTACTGCATATGTTACTGAGGACACACAGCTCATGACCAACCGAATCCATTTATCATGAAAACCAAGCTTCCTCATTATTTGCTGTAGGCATTCCCACTCCACCCGGTCATATGCTTTACTCATGTCTAATTTCAGCGCCATTTCACCTATCTTCCCCTTCCTTTTCCTGTTGACATGGTTCATTAGTTCATGAGCTACCAACACATTGTCTGTGATAAGTCTCTCCACAATGAAAGCACTCTGATTCTCACCTACAATGTCTTGTAAGACCACCTTTAACCTATTGGCCACTGCCTTGGATGCTAACTTGTAAACCACATTACACAAACTTATCGGTTTGTAGTCAGTAACACGTGCTGGGTCCTTGATCTTTGGTATGAGCACAATGTGTGTTTCATGAAATTTAGGAGGTGCTATTCCATGGTTAAGGAAACCAAGAATAGTTTGAATAACAATAGAGTTTACAGTAGGCCAAAAATGTTGAAAAAATAATGGGGGCATACCGTCAGGTCCTGGCGCCTTCATTGGATGCATCTGTTTTAATGCTTTCTCTACTTCGTGGGCTTGAAAGTCTTGGATGAGCATGGAGTTCATTCTATCCGTCACCTTAGTATGTAGAGCATCAAGCATCTCATTGCTCACCACCTGTTGCAACGACGTGAAGAGCTTCTCAAAATACTCCACAAAAATACTGCCTATCCTTACCTCTTCATCCTGCCAAGCACCATTAGAGTCCATGATTTTTGAGATCATGTTTCTTTGATTTCTATTCGATGCTTTAGTGTGAAAAAAGGATGTGTTACGGTCCCCTGACTTCAGCCAGCAATTCCTCGACCTTTGGTGCCACATGTCCTCCTCTGCCATTAGCATTTTGTTCAACTCCATCTTTGTTCCTTGGATTTCCTCCATGACTGTATTGTTACTTCTCCTCTCCTCCAGGTATTGAAGCTTTTTCTGTAAAGAGGATATTTGCCTCCCTACATGCCCAAATGTGTTTTTGTTCCAAGCCACTAAGGAAGTGCGGCACTCCTCTATGCAGTTTGAAAACGGCCATTCCGACCCCTCATGCATCCCTCTCTCCCAAGACATTGATACTATCTCATCACACTTATCATCCCTCAGCCACATAGATTCAAACCTGAAGAGTTTTGGTCGCCGAACGCCGACGTTGCCACGTGGAGAAGCCTTGTTTGTGGAAAACACGAAGCCCAGTTTGTGGACACAAAAGCTTTGTCATGCCTCTCCCGAACCCAACCTCGCGATCCCAACCGCCTACTCCATGTAAAATCTAGGCCTATGTATCCCATATCCCTCAGGTTACACCTGTTTACCGCCTCACGGAAGTTTCTCATCTGTCCATCTGGACGTGCATCGCCACCTTCTTTTTCACCAGAGTGCATAATTTCATTGAAGTCCCCCATACATACCCATGGAAGATCACAAGACCTGCTTAGTTGTTCCAGCAGTTTCCACGACTCCTCTCTTTTGCTCGTTTCTAGATTGCCATAGAACCCTGTGAACCGCCACTTCTTATTTCCTTGTTCTTCAGTTACAATGGCATCAATATGGCATGGAGAGTATGTCTGAACGTCCACTTTCGTAGAACTTTTCCATAAAACTGCCAAGCCACCCCCACGTCGAACACTCGGCACCACCAAACCCTATTGCTGCTCCAATTTCCTTTTGATACTTGCCATCTCTGATACTTCAAACTTGGACTCAATTAAAAAGACCAAAATGGGATCTTCCTCCAAAACTCTTTTCTAGAGAGTGTTAACTGTACAGGGGTTCCCAAGCCCCCGACAGTTCCAACATATTGAACTCATGGCTCCCGGCGGGGTTGTCCAACAGCCGTCGCCGCTCCAAGTTGCTGTGCCATTAGCTTGCTGAGAGTCAAAACCTCTCCTTCTACCCTTGACCGTTTCCCTGTCATCCCATTGTCTAATATTTTGTTCAACGGTGTCCTTACCCTTCTTTTCATTCCCACTCCATCATCTTCAACCCCTATCACGACCTCCATTTCCATTGCCTCTCCCTGTATGTTGTTGCCACCCTCCTCCTTATTATTTTCCTTGTCCAGTGTAATTTGTTTCTGAGCCAAAATTTTGCTTTTTCTTGTTTTAACTCCTCCTTTGGGCCTTTGCGTACACAAGCCCATAGTGAGAATATCACCAGACTTAATGGAACCCCAGTCCGATCCTCCCTTCTTAGGCGCTTGGTTTGTTTGGTCCGAAGACCCCTCACATTGGCCCTTATCACAAATGGGCTTCAAAACCAACCCACTACCATTTGCCTTATCCATGTTATAACTGGCATTTGTGCCTTCCAGCTGGCTTATCTCCTTCAATGCTTCCTTCTCTCCCGCCACCCTTTTCGTATTTGTTTCCTTTTCTAAAACTTCTCCAAATATTGCATCATCAATCTCCTTTAACTGCTCCTCAAATCCTGGACATTGCAGATTGCAGGGAATCCTTATTATCTCGTGCCCTTCTGGCTCGTCAGATGAAGCCACCTTTGCCCTACTTATTGCCACGTCATCATCCCCATGTGCATTCTATATGGCAGCCGCCGCCAACTCCCTCCCCGTGTTAACCAACTGCCCCATCGTCATGGACACCCCATCTTCCGTTGCCTTATGTTCCTTCCTCCCCTCATTCTTTGATGCAACCACCAGTTGAGGCCGCTGAACCCGCTCTGGCGTTGCTCGTAGCCATGGTCCATATTGCTTGTCTTCTGCCTTGAGCGATTCTTTACTACGCATCCACTGCATGCAATCTTTTTCATCATGATCAATCATCCCGCACCAATAACAGAAGATGGGTAATCGTTCATATCTAAAATCCACCCATGACAGTGATGGACCTCCAATTCGAACCAGTCGACCCCTGCAAAGCGGCATGGATGTATCTATCGACACCCGAATCTGGAGATAATTCCCCAGACAAAAACCTTTGTTTTCCACGTCCACCTTTTCCACTCTTCCCAAAGACTCACCGATGCGTAGACCGACCTCTTTCGTTTGACTCATGGTGGGTAGGCCATGGATTTGGACGCAGAAGGACGCTCTATTAAATTTCAGTTGGCTCACCACTTCCCCAACTTCTAGTTTGTGTAGTACTAGGAGGTATTTGTCAAAAGACCATGGACTAAGCATGAGAACTTTGTCCAAGTCCTCCTTCTACTGAAAAAGGAAAAAGACCTTATTTTCACCCACATTACTAACTTCGAAATTCTTCTCTGTCCTCCATACTGTTCGCAAAACCCTCGCCACTGATTCTAAATTCACCCTCCTCTTCATGCAAAACTTTCCTGCGAGGACAAAACCCGCTCCATTCTCTGGTGGACTAAGGTCCACCTCACTCCCTTCTCTTCCTGATAGTCGTAACCCTACGCACTTCTTCGTCAAAGTTTGCTACAATATAGTGCAATAACATATCCTATGATACAAATAGATAATGCCCGATATAATCAACCACAAAGTTCTTTTACGGTTAACAAATATCAGTCCTATACGAAGCTCAAAAAAAAAATATATATATATATATATATTAGTCCTATACATATTAAAAAAAAAAAAATACCAATCCTATATCCCATAAAATAAAAAAGTCCTATACCGTGTAATGCATGAACACTATAATCTCTGAAAACTCGTAGAAGGCAATTGTAAACTTTATATATTTGCGTTTTTTTTTTTTTTGGTCAATATATGAATTTCTCTTTTTATTAGATCGTAAAATTTATACTTCTTAAGGAACACCTTGACAAAAATTCCTAGAGCCGCCGCTGTAACCTATATAATAGCTAAAGAAATCCCTAAAAATCATCTTTGACTACTATTGACCAATTAATATTAGTCTTATCAACTTCTATTACACAATGGAAATTAATATTCTGTTTGTTTCAATAGAAAATCTTATATGAATATAGGTTTTTTTTTGTATTTTTATGTGTTTGGTACTATCAGAAAATATGGGTTAAAGGAAAACTATCTCTTAATTTCTCTTAGTTAGTTTGATATGAGATAGTGTTGTTTTCCACTAAAATTTCTGAAATACAACTCTTTCTCATTTAAAGTTAAATAATTAAGGAAAATAACTTTATCTCACACAAAACTAAATAAGGGAAGTTAAGATATAGTTTTCCAACTCATTTTAAGGTTGAAACTAAATATAAGAAAATGAGATAATTTTCTACAAAATACTTCTTAGAAAATGATTCATTTTCCAAAAAATGTTATTGTCAAAACAAACATATCCTAATATACATTTTTTTTTCTATTGTATAATTTCTAATTTCAAATATGTATCAACTTTTTAGAAAATGTGTATTTTTTTTATATTAAAAAAATTTATGTTAAATATTTTCATAATGAAATTGTTAGTAATCAGAATTTAATATTTAGAGGAGAGCTTCTTTTTTTTCCCCTTTCTAATATGTATGGGAATAGTTAGTTTTAATAAAGAACGATGATATTAATTATAAAAAGTAAAAATAATTTATTAAGGTTAATTTTTGGGATATTTGATTGGAATCTGATTCCATTCCACCATCTTATATCATGCTCAATCAAACTGTGAAATATAGATTCACGGTTTTATTAACGTGTTATTACCAAATAGATGAATAACAATAGTTATCTCAATACAACTTCTTGTATCCATACTAATACTTAGGGTCCGTTTGGATACAGCTGAAAACTGAAAACTGAAAACTGAAAACTGAAAACACTGTAGCAAAATAATTTTTAAATGTGTAAATAGTACCGTGGAACCCATTTTTAATGAAAAAGTTGCTGAAAAGTGAAAATTGTGGGTCCGTGAACAGTAAAATTTTGTGAAAAAGTCAAATGTTGCGGCTACTGTTCAATGAACAGTAACCGCAACAGTGTTGCTACAGTGAAAAAGTGGCCTCTGGAAGCTGGAAACGCGTGTGGAAAAAAAAAAAAAAAAAAAAAAAAGGAAAAATCGCAAACGCAAACGCCCAACGCGCCAGCCAAACGGGGCCTTAGTCCTATTTCTAAGTAATCATCATTCTTGTGTACCAAATGTATCCTCTATTTTGGCATATCATATCAAATCTATTATTATAATATAAAAGTTGGATCCTCAAACTGAATGATGCACACAATAGTTTTTTTTTTTTTTTTTTTTTTTTTTTTTTTTTTTTTTTTTTTTTTTTTTTGGAGGAAGAAAAAAGATAACGTCATGTGGTAGATAATTATTGGTATATGTCAATTTTTTTTTGTCATGTGTCAACAATAAATTACACCATCTATAATAAATACCCACTACAAGCTCTTTAAAATACTCCATCAATTTTTTTTTCTATTTTCTTTTTCTTTAATTTTTTTTCCCTCAAATTTTTTTTTTTTATTGGGTAACCTAAAAGGCATATTTTCAATTTTTTTTTTAGAATAACCAGAAGACATTCCTATCAAAATATAGAAAAAAATAAAATAAAAAACCCTAAAAGACATTAAAATATACTAAATATGGGTAATGTAGTACCATAATAAATTACAAACACTATTATAATACACAACTTAAAGGATTTAAAAAAAAAAAAACGTCCAAATATATTTCATTGACGTCTAAATATATATCTAATAATATAATTATATATTATATATCAAATTGTATTACCTTGGAAAACAAAGAGTCATTCTTACTATAAAAATGACCTTCTGTTTTCCAAAAAAAAAAAAAGTTTTAGGTTTTAATTTGATAATTGTTATCAATAAATCACAATAATCATTCAAATAATAGATACATTCTTGCTCACCTATATATATATATATATGAGCAAACCATAACTTGGAGTTCACAAGTATGATACTCATATTCAACTGTACAAAATATTTATTTAAAGGTTTGTCTTCCTTTTTTTTTTTTTTGACATTTTTTTGTTATTTTTTTTATGTCAATTTGAATTCATTATTTTTGAAAAAGCTATGTTTACATATACGTGATATATTTTTCAGGGCTGATTTAAATAATTTCTTGACAACTATTTTTTGAATAATATGATTAGTTATGTTATATATATCTTTGGTTAATTTTTAAAGTAATGGTAGTTTATTAAGTTAAGATTTTTCTTTTGGCCATTAACCTTAACCACTTATTATTATAAAATTTTTACTTTCAAATAAGGTTAACCAAAACTTTATTTGGATTTTTTCCCCTAAACGCCCATTTCTTATCTCTCTTTTATCTCTATAAAATTTTCAAGGTTTCTTCTTTATTAATTTCATCCATCTCTGCATAAAAATCCAAAATTTTATGGCTAAGCAAATGGACATTGAATTCAAGAACAAATTCTCAAGAAAAATGCAGATCTTATTTTACTTATTATTAAAAAAATTATACTTTTCCTTCTGAATTATGAATACAATTTAATCTATGAATTTCTTCAACACATCCATTCAATTTATATATTTTTTATCCATTATAATAAACACTACTATTGCACATTTTTTTTTGAGGGGGTACTATTTGATTTCAACTTTCCACTCAATTTATATATATATACACACGCACACACATTTTTTTTTATATTTGTTCTATTTCAACATAATTCTTCTAAAATCTTGATTTAATCATTTAAATATTTAATAATTGCTATAAATAAAATTTTGTGTTTGTATGAGAATATAAATGAAAGTTGTATATATCTAATTATCCACATGCTCTTCACAAAAAAATAAATTATATTTTAAAAGACTTAAAAATCTTATCATTAATTCATTTTCATTTGAATTATTACATATTATATTCCATGAGATGATAATGACGAAATCAATTAATTTCTTCCCATAAATGCTTTTGGTAGTATAAATAATAATAATAATGACATGAAAATATGAAAAATATAAAATCTAACGTTTTTGGTAGTAAAAGTTTTAAAAAATTACAATGAAGCTAGAAATATGTAATTAATTTTGAAATGGGAAATATCAAAATGCATACAATGATGACACATGTACTTTTCTCAAAGCATATAAGAATAACAAGTGATAAAATCCTTATAATTTATTTCGGGCGTATATACATTTTTAGTTCTCAGGTTTTGGTTTTATTTCTATTTTGATTCTTACATTTTCATTTCACCGCATTTAATCCCTATTTTAATTAGGGCGTCTCATTTTAGTCCTTTCCGTTAGCCCACTAACGAAAAAGAATGACATGGCTGATAGACAGAATAAAAAAATAATATAATATTTACTGTTGTCCACCGTGGCCGTACCTACTCAGCCACGTGTGTTTCTCACCAGCAATTGCAAGTACTCTCTCATATCCATACTTTCTTGGCAGTTTAATCAGAATCCCAGCCTTTTTGTTCTTATCTTTGTAGATTATTGATTGGAGTTTTGTGTGGTTTTGTTAATAGTTTCAGCAGCTGAGATACCAACAGATGATTAAGCAACAGGGCTCCTCGGCGGAATGGGGAGGACAAGCCAAAGCAAATGGAGGATACCAACAGAGACAGACACAGCAAGTGGTCCAGAAATAGAACAGAGCAAGGACAACAAGCTCAGCAGCAGCAGCACCAACAACAACAACAGAATTTGCATAATGTGTTATGTTCAACTTGGGTTCCACGTCCTCTACCTCTTCCTCTCTTACCTATTTTGATGAAATAGATATTAGGAAGTGGTCGAGTTGCGTTTTAAGTGGTTTTCTTCGAGGGAAACCGGGCCTCCTTTAGAATTAAATTGGAATAAACTCATCTGCTTTTTCCATTTCATACTTGGGAATATAAATACGCATTACAAGATAATGATAAACTTGCTACCAGACACTATAGGATAGTTATTATCTATAGCTCATCCTTATTTGAAACTGTTGCTAAGATAAAGCTTAGCTTATTGGAACTTGAAATCAAATCAATCTAAACAACCCAATCTAAACAATTGAAACCAAACCAACCTAAACAACAGAACCTAATCAATTGAAACCAAACCAATCTAAACAAGAACTGATATCAGGAAACGTCATCTATATCTCCTTAGTAGCGTGGCTGGCTACAGAAATCTACTTGTCAACGTGGCCATGCAAGTCTTCATCCTTAGCAACGTGTCTGTCTGAAGATGCTTGTAACATAATGGGTCTGCCATGAGAGCTGTCTTTCTTCCAAACCCAGGTGATAAAAGACAGAGCGCTGGCACCGGTGTGTTCTTGCCTCGCCGAATTGATACTCGCCGAAAGCCAGGTCCACACTCACTCTCACTTCTTTTTAACTTTTGGGGTTTTGTTGGGTCTCAAATTTTGTTTATTGCTTGCTTTGTATTTCCAGTATGGCCACGGTGGACAACAGTAAATATTATATTATTTTTTTATTCAGTTTGTCAGCCACATCATCCTTTTCCGTTAGTCTCACTGACGGAAAGAACTAAAATGAGACGCACTAATTGAATTAGGGACTAAATACAATGAAATGGAAATGTAGGAATCAAAATAAAAATAATGCCAAAACCTGAGGACTAAAAGTATATTTACGCTTTTATTTTGATTTCAGAAATATAATTAGGAAAAAATAATAAAGACAACTAATTTCTTCCCCTAAACATTTTAGCAAACGAGGAAAAAAAAACTACTAATGATAGGTTACAATTAACCAAATATTGTGTGTTTGGTACTACTTAAATTGTTTCTAAAAAAAAGTACTACTAAAATTTCTCATAAACGTTTAAAAAGAAAAAAACTTTAATAATATTAATTATAGGTTACAATTCTCTCAACAAAAAAAAAAAATATATATATATATATATATATATACACACACACACACATATATATATATATAGGTTACAAAATATTTTACGTTTAAAGCTACTAAAATTAGTGGTGTGTTAATTAAAAACATGGTGTAATTTTATTATTATTTTTCAAAAAAAAAAAATTGATAGTATGTATTACTGATAATATTTTTAGTAAATCTAACAACTAATAATAATAAATTAGAAATTCATAAAGACTAAATAGTTACGACAAAAAAAAAACAAAACAAAACAAAACAAAAAAAAAAATTATTCTTTTGGCATTGCATTACCCTATAATTAAAAATAATTCCTAAAGAAAATAATGGGTCATTAAACTAATGGTACAAGTACATTAGTTTCCATGCATCACAATAATAATAATAATATTAATTTACAATAAAAAAAACTTTAAAAAAATCGTGCAACACACGGGTTTATCACTAGTACTATTATATATAATAGCAGAAGTTGAGAGTAAGTAAGACCCTACAATTAAGAATAACTTGGAACAATTCTTCAAGCACGAGTAATGACAACTTACAAATTTTCTAAATATAAACTTCTATTTAAAATTAAATATTCAAAACACAACTAACAATATGATCAACTAAGTCTAAGTTTGGTATGCTTATACTTAAATATTGATTGGTCATATTCTTAGGGTTGAATGTGACCAATCAATATAGTAGTTTAAATTCTACGTATATTAGGCTCAATTCATCATTATTTTTTATCCTTCTATAATGGCCCAATCCATTACATATAAATCTAAATTATCTAATCATTGTATTTTAAGGAAAATAAAACTGGGAACGAGTGTAGAAGGGTCAAAGATCCCACTAATAAGACAGACTTACAGTCCTCCAAACATGTGTAATACCAACTTATTTTATTATCAAGACAAAAATTAATATTTAATATTTGCTATTTGAAAGAAAGAGAACTCCTAGGATAATCATTCTTCTCATGCATTACTAAGCAATTACCGAGAGTCGGTCGGTGAGTACGTTGAGAAATTGAATGACAGCTACTTTTGGTTTTATCATCTATCGAATTACTAAGCATTTGCTGAATGATCTTCCTAACTAGAAAACAGCTACTTTTGGTTTTATCATCTATCGAATTAAAATGCATAGATTAGTTTGACTAGGAAAAAATAAGTGAAACATCAATTTGTTTGAATTACTGATTTGTGTGTTTTCTTTTTTGCTTTTTTTTTTTTTTTTTTTTGGATGAGTACTTGCTTGTGTTTAAATCCAATCCTCCACATTAGAGGTGTGATGGGTAAGTAATTATAACTTGTCTCAAAAACTTGACAAAAATAAATAATTATTTTAATCAATATTCCTAATTCGGTCTTAAAAAAGAAAAAGAAAAAGGAGGAGTGTGTAAATATGAAAGAGGAGTGTGTAATCCAGATTTTGTAGAAGAAAGAGAAGGAAAAATAAAATTTGTGGAGATGCTATTTTATTTGGCTCAATAAGTAGCCTAATAAAGTTATGTTAAAAACAAGTTAATAACTTGTTATTAATTCAAATAAGCACAAATTTTAATTAAAAAAATTCAATTTTTTGGTAAAATAAAATCCAAGTTAAACCCATATCTATATGTACTATTCATTAATTATTATGTACGATTCATACAATACCAATTTATATATCATACTATTCATAAGCATGATCGAGATTTACCTATGATATGATACACTTTCCATTCGCAATAATACACATAAACAAGTAAACAATTATGCATAAAGGTGCAATATTTGCATCATGTTCAAAGAAATAAGTTTGTGCTAAAGAATGTCCAAATGAGTACAAGAATCACATGACGCATCAAGAGGATGGCATTGCAGTATCAGAGTGGAGGACATCTTTTGGAAAAGACAATGCATGATTCCTGTTGAAGTGGGCTGTGTGTGTGGCTTGAATTGCCACAAGCCCAAGTCTGCCTAAGTCGGTCACCATTGACCGAATTTAACTAGGAATAACAATTCCTAGTAACAGCCGACTTTGACATATATATATATATATATATATATATATATATTAGGTTTGAGATTAAGAGCAGCCGTGTGAGTAGAGAAGAATTAGAGAATTCCTAAAACCCTAGCAGCAGCCGCATAAGAAGAAGAATAATATTTTCTTGTCTTGTGGGTGAGAGAGAGTTAGGGTGTATTGGGATTTGGGTTTCTTCTTGTGCACTATTGTATCTCCCTATTTTTATAGTAAAATTTCTCTGTCGTCTCCGTGGAGGTAGGCAGTTTGCCGAACCACGTAAATTCTTGTGTTCTTTGTGTGTGCTTGTTATTTAATTTCCGCTTATTTACTGTAATTGATTTGAGTCTTGGGGTGCTATTTGCACAACAAGTGGTATCAGAGCCAGGTTAGGATTCAATCCTTTGTATACAGTAAAGATGTCAAGCACAAAGTATGATGTAGAGAAGTTTTGTGGCAAGGGAAAATTTTCTCTTTGGCAAAGGCGGATTGTTAGGTTCTAAAGATTTAGGATTTTATGTATATAGTACTCTAATGTGTAATGTTGGCAAACCATGATCAAAACAATATGTTTAGTCTTGTTTAGACTTGCTCAAAGTTGTGTCTTTTATGTAAATTTGGAATCGAGTGGCTGCAGAAGTATTAGTGACTTCGGCCTGGTTCGATCGATCAGAAATTAGACTTGATCGATCGAAAGTCGTGTATCAGCAAAATCAGCAAACGTAAAAAGGCCATAACTTATTCGTTTGAAGCCCAAATCGCGAGCCGTTTTTTCCAGTATTTAAAGGACATCATAAGCTAACCCAAGGTAGGGTTTTCAGTGCTTTTTAGAGAGATTAGAGTGCCTCTTGTGCCTCTTTGGTATTTTAGGGTTTTGTACCCAAACCTTTCTAAGGTTGTTGCTCATATTGCTGTTTTGTGTAAATCTCTTGTGAGATCTTTGAGGAGCTTTCCTTTACACAAAGCTTAGGGTTTTCAAGGTAGAGATATTATCTACATCTTGATGATCAACAAAGTTGCTGCCATTGGAGCTTAAAGAATAATAAGTGTGGGTGCTTGTAACTGATTGGAGAATCCAAGAAAGAAGGAGTCCGTAGATTCGGAGCTTGCACGTGGTCGTGTCAGTAAGTTCTACTGGTGGGTAGTATTAGGAAGTCAAGCGGGGAGCTTGTAAGTCCTTTTGTATGAACTTTGATTCTTTTATAGTTGATTCAGATTTGCCTTGAGGATAGGTGGGTAAAATCCTCCCCAGGTTTTTACCGTGTGGTTTCCTGGGTGATCATATCATTTTGTTATTTATTATTCCACTACTTTATATTTTTTGATATGATTGTATGTTTATGATAACCTAGAATTGCATAATTTGACTAAGTTAATCACTTGGCTAATTAACTAGGTTAATCTGGTTGGTTTAAGGGGTCTAAATTTCCAACAAGTGGTATTAGAGCAGGTAGCTCTTCTGTCTGTAGATCCTTTGATCTAAGAGCTGATCCTTGACCCCTGTTGTCATGGATAATTTGAAGTGTCTTTCTGATCATGTTTCTGCTCATGCTTCTGATGCTTGTGATGTTTTGAATAAAAATGACACTATTGTTTCTGTTGATTTTTTTGATACTTTTGAAACTCTTCGTAAGGAATTATCTAGATCTTTAAAAATTGCTAAGAAATTTAAAGAAGAGTTAAAATTGGCTAATCTTGAAAAAGAGGAATTGGTTGTTAGATTAGATGAATCTAATAAAAAGAATAAATTTTTGAGATATCAAATTTCCTCTCAAGATGAGAAGATGAAAAGCTTGGAACAAGAGTTAGCTGAATCTAAAACTAAAATTGAAAATTTGGCTAGTACCAAGCCTGCTATTGATAACAGAAGTGTTTCTGTTTCTCTTAAGCCTAAAACTGAAAAAGTTTATATCCCTCCTTTTAAGAGGAATAATAAAGAAAAAGGTTTATTTTGCTAGGTTAGACAAAGGTAAAAGTTCTGATGTAGACGCTGAAGTTTCTAAACCTAAGTTTAAGCCTACTGTTAGAGAGCATAATAAATCTGTTTTTGTGCCTACCTGTCATCTTTGTGGTGTTGTTGGTTATATTAGACCAAACTGTTCTTTGTTGAGGCAAAAACCAAAATCTGAGACTAGATTTGCTGTTAGGAATACTGATGTTCCTAAATTTGTTCCTGATTGCCACTTTTGTGGTGTCTGTGGTCACATTCGTCCTAATTGTCATAAATTGAAATTTAAGCATTCTGTGTTTCAATCTAAGATATGTGATGATATTTCTCCTGCCATAAGTCCAAATAAATTGTTTCATATTTTTTTGAAAAATTTGAACTTGTTGGCTTGTGAAAGGAATTTGCAAGATTTCAGTATTTCTCAGAAGATTGGTGTAATCCCTCAAATACACTCCGCTTCACGTGGATTTTCACCTACAAAGCCAAATACTCATGCTAAATGGGTGAGAAAAGATTCTCCAAGGTGAGTATTGCTACCTTGTCCCTGATTTAATTCTTTCAATTAATTGTGGACATGTTTTGTTGTTTTGTTTTTTAGGCTGTTTTTTATTTTTTTATTTTTTAAATCCATAAACATTGAAAAATTTCAAAAAGACAAATATTTTATTTTG
The DNA here is from genome assembly GCA_032727855.1 of Quercus ilex subsp. ballota. Classification (NCBI taxonomy): domain Eukaryota; kingdom Viridiplantae; phylum Streptophyta; class Magnoliopsida; order Fagales; family Fagaceae; genus Quercus; species Quercus ilex. The sequence goes on along the minus strand of CM064910.1, from coordinate 10,764,376 downwards.
TGTCTAGTTTTATTTTTCTTGAGGATTACATGAGTTATGATATCTCTCTCTTGATTTAGAACATGCTTGACATTGTGGAGAAACTTGAATAGTTTGTGCTAAGCTATTTCTAATTTTGTGTGAGTATGTACTAGTTTGTACATGTACTAAAGGGTTAATTAAGAAATTGATATTTCTTGTTTGTGTACCCTCTATAGCTTAGTTTTGTACTATCATGCATTGCTTTTGTATTATTCATTTAGCAATATGTCCTTTTTTGTTTTTGGTCATAAATTTTTTTAAAACCAAAAAGATTTTTGTGATTTGTATTTCACATCTTGGATTTATAATCAAGGATTAGCCATATTATCTTTACATAACAAGTTTATGTACCTTGTTTAGCTTTGATGAGCTTATTTATTGCACTTTACTAGTTGAAGTATTGTAGTGCATGTTGTGTGGAAAAGATGTTTATGGTGTTTATCACTTTGTCTTAGTCTTGAAGTCACATGTTATTTGACTGTCGGACCTGATCCTTTTGAGAAAGGCATAAATAATCATCTCACTACTGTTCACTAGCCAATCATGAACACCTTAGTGCATATTATAAGATTTTGTGCTCGACAAAGTGTAGCACATGCACAAAAAGAACATAAGGTGTAGCCTCGGTTTAATTGCTAAATGCTTAAAATTAGTGTGTACTATTAGGCTTGATGCCAAATCACATAATTAAAATTGGTGTGTATATTATGAGGCAAATTCAAGAAACTTACATGATTACAAGTTTATGTTCTAGGAGATATGGGAGTTATATGATGTAACTCTTTAGGTGATAGTCTCTTTTAAATTCTATGTGATGAATTTTGTAGACTTTGTGATTGATTGCTATTCACATATCACCTCACATGTATCTCAAGTTTTTGCTAGTTGCACACACTACAGAAGTTACTCTTTGCTAAACTTGGTACATTTTATTGTGTGTGATCTTGTTGTGGCCATCCAAGATTAAAAGTTCCTTGATCTTAATGCAAAATGTGTTTAAAGTTTGAGAAATTGGAAATTCTAGAGCTTGAATGTGCCTGAATTGGGGATTTTGTTCAAATTGGGTTCAATTAATGCAATTGGCTTGTTGAATTGATGTAATTGATCATTATATTATGTATTCTAGCTTCTGTGATGATCAATTGGTCAATTTTTTCCTAAAAACTTAACAAGTGGTTTTAAATTTTTGGAGTTTTATTAGAAACTCTATACTCAAGCCAATTTTGTTAATTTAACTTATATTGAACTTAGTTTATGTTTAGGATTCGCATGCATTACATTGATTTTTGTATCCATCTTGCAGTTTTGTAGTCATATCTCTCATTGCTTTCACACATAGCATGCATACACTTTGCTACATTGGGTACCCAACTTGATTTAAAATTTGATTGATTAATTTTTGAGTTTTGTACATTCTAGTATATGCTATTTCTTATGTGTGAACTGTAAAAAATATTTTTCTTAAGAGATATGATGGATAATCAATGTACAAATATTTTCTCTACTCATACAACTGTTTATGGGTCACATAGTGCCATGTTTGCATTTTATTGAAAGAGATAATATTTTTTCTTCATGTATATCCTCACCTTAGTTTTTAACTTTGGTTTGTGTGTCTTCCCCCCCCCCCCCCCCTTTATTTTTCCCCAAGCTGTTTTTCCCAAAACTTGTTTTGTTTTTTCCTATTTTTATAGGGGGTGAAATTATTTTAACCTTTGTGGTTCTTAGGGAGAGTTGTTGCTCTTCTTAGGGGGAGTTGTCTCTATTTTCTCTTACTCTATTGCATATATTTTCTGTTTACCTTCTGATTAGGTAGTCTTTGTCAATACGTGACAAAAAGGGGGAGACATAGATGACCTGTTTGTTTTGTTTAGGGGGAGAATATAAAAAACTTTTTGATGTATCTAACTTAGGGGGAGAGTTAGAATTTATTTTGATTTATATGTTTCTTGTTTCACTTCTTATTGATTTATACTTATGAGTTCTTCATTGGTATATGTCTTTATTTTGTGCTATGTGAAATCAAGAATTTATTTTTGTTTACTTGTATTTTCCACACATGCATTTATGCATTTTGTTTAGAGTTTCAAGAAATATACAAGTTGATTCAATTGAGCTGCTGTCTATACTTGCAACTAATGGATAGTAGTTAGGTTGGATTTATTGTTATGAGCATTATTTTTGTAATGGCCTTTTACTTTGTAAACTTTGAGCTTTTAGTTTGTGTTTTGTCACGGATTGCCAAAAGGGGAGTTTGTTAGGTTCTAAAGATTTAGGATTTTATGTATATAGAACTCTAATGTGTAATGTTGGCAAACCATGATCAAAACAATATGTTTAGTCTTGTTTAGACTTGCTCAAAGTTGTGTCTTTTATGTAAAGTTGGGATCGAGTGGCTGCAGAAGTATTAGTGACTTTCGGCCTGGTTCGATCGATTAGAAATTAGACTCGATCGATCAAAAGTCGCGTATCAGCAAAATCAGCAAACGTAAAAAGGCCATAACTTATTCGTTTGAAGCCCAAATTGCGAGCCGTTTTTTCCAGTATTTAAAGGACATCATAAGCTAACCCTAGGTAGGGTTTTCAGAGCTTTTTAGAGAGATTAGAGTGCCTCTTGTGCCTCTTTGGTATTTTAGGATTTTGTACCCAAACCTCTCTAAGGTTGTTGCTCATATTGCTATTTTGTGTAAATCTCTTGTGAGATCTTTGAGGAGTTTTCCTTTACACAAAACTTAGGGTTTTCAAGGTAGAGATATTATCTACATCTTGATGATCAACAAAGTTGCTGTCATTGGAGCTTAAAGAATAACAAGTGTGGTTGCTTGTACCTGATTGGAGAATCCAAGAAAGGAGTCCGTGGATTCGGAGCTTGCACGTCGTCGTGTCAGTAAGTTCTACTGGTGGGTAGCATTAGGAATTCAAGCGGGGAGCTTGTAAGTCCTTTTGTATGAATTTTGATTCTTTCATAGTGGATTTAGGTTTGCCTTGAGGATAGGTGGGTAAAATCGTCTCTAGGTTTTTACCGTGTGGTTTCCTGGGTGATCATATCATTGTGTTATTTATTATTCCGCTACTTTATATTTTTTGATATGATTGTATGTTTATGATAACCTAGAATTGCTTAATTTGACTAAGTTAATCACTTGGCTAATTAACTAGGTTAATCTGGTTGGTTTAAAGGGTCTAAATTTCCAATACGGATGAACGATCTCCTAATTCAACAAGGAGTTCATAAGGACTTGCTTGGAAAGGAGAAGAAACTGGAAACGATGAAGGATGTAGAATGGGTAGAGATGGATGAGAAAGCAGCTAGTGCTATTCGTCTCAACCTTAGTGATGTGGTCATTCACAACATCCTAGAAGCAAAGACTGCAAAGGAGGTTTGGGAAAAACTAGAAGGTCTCTATATGAGAAAGAATCCGACGAACAAGTTGTACGTGAAGAAGCAACTTTATAGTTTGCATATGAAGGAGGGTTTAGATCTATTGAAGCATCTTAACACGTTTAACATGTTGAATGCCCAATTGTCAAGTTTTGGAGTGAATTATGAGGACGAAGATAAAGCGTTACTCTTATTAGCGTCGCTTCTTACTTCTTTTGATCATCTAGTGACTACGTTGATGTACGGGAAAGAGACTATAGTACTCGAGGAGGTGACTAGTGCTCTCTTATCACATATAAAGATGAAGCAAGATGGTGATGGTTCTCAGGCTGATGGACTTATTGTAAAGTCTGAGTCAAGCAATAGAGGCAGAAGTAGGTCAAAAGGACGGAACTCCAACAGGAACAAATCACAGTCTAAACCACGTGCAAAGAAAGATGTAGAATGCTTTTATTGTCACAAGAAAGGGCACTACAAGAATCAGTGTAAAGAGTTAAAAGAGCATTTAGAGGAAAAGAAGAATGGAAAGAAGCCCCTAGAATCAGCTAGTGTTGCTGAAGAAACATCAGATGATAGTGAAGTTGGTGCAGATTTACTTTCAGTTTCATCAAGTAACAATGTTCTATTAGAATCTTGGGTTTTAGATTCAGCATGCTCATATCATATGACTCTAAAGAAAGATTGGTTTGACACGTATAAGCCTTACAATGGTGGTATGGTCCAAATGGGTAATGATGCTATATGTCCAGTTATTGGAATTGGTACCGTGAAGATCAAGATGTTTGATGGAGTTGTGAGAGTTCTTAGTAATGCCAGACATGTTCCAAATCTTAGAAAGAATTTAATTTCTTTAGGAGTATTGGATGATTTGGGCTATTCATACTCATCAAAGGGTGGAATCATGAAGATTACCCAAGGTGCTTTGATGGTAATGAAGGGACAGAAAGTAAGCACGCTTTACAGATTGATTAGGAACACAGTTGTAGGAAGAGTTGCAGTCACCACTTCGGTGGAGTCCAGCACTGATGACACAAAATTATAGCATATGCGACTTAGCCATATTGGTGAACGTGGTATGTTAGAATTGCATAAGAGAAATTTATTGAAAGGGGTGAAGACATGCAAGCTAGACTTCTGCAAGTATTGTGTGTATGGGAAGCAGCATAGAGTCAGTTTCAAGACAGGCTCTCATACAAGTAAGGGTGTTCTTGACTACATTCATTTAAATGTTTGGGGTCCAGTATCAGTTTCTTCTCATAGCGGTGCTCAATATTTTGTCAGTTTCATTGATGATTACTCTAGAAATGTATGAATTTATTTTATGAAGCATAAGTCTGATGTGTTTGGCATATTTAAAAAGTGGAAAGCACAGGTTGAGAATCAGACTGGCAGGAAAATAAAATACCTTAGAACAGATAATGGACTAGAGTATAGAGATAAAGAATTCATAAGATTTTGTGAATTAGAAGGCATTACTCGTCACTTCACAATTAAAGGAACTCCACAGCATAATGGGGTTGCAGAGAGAATGAACAGAACCTTAGCAGAAAAATCCAGATGCATGAGATTAAATGCAGGGTTGCCTAAGGTGTTCTGGGCAGAGATAGTTAACACAGCAAGCTTCATTATTAATAGATCTCCATCATCAGCCATAGATTTCAAGATTCTAGAAGAGGTTTGGTTAGGTAGACCAGTTGATTATTCAAGTCTAAAAATCTTTGGTTGTCCAGCTTATGTGCATGTGCAGAGTGGAGAGCATTCTAAATTGGATTCGAAGTCCAGAAAATGTGTATTTCTTGGTTTTGAAAAAGGTGTTAAAGGCTATAGGCTTTGGGATCCAATCTCAAAGAAAACGGTGACTAGCAGAGATGTCATATTTGATGAAGCCTTTATGTTGAAACAGAATGAAGCAGAGACATGTGATGATAGTCCACAGGAGAAATTAACTGTTGAGGTAGAGTTTGACGAGAATAGTTCATCCAGTGATAAGGGTGATGCTGAGATTGATCCACAGCAGCAACAAGAAGAGTCTTATTCAATTGCTAAAGGTAGAGAGAAGCGGGTTCACAAAGCACCTCAGAGATATGGCTTTGAAGACATGGTTAGTTTTGCTCTCGTAACCAGCGATGGGGATCCATTCACTTTCAAGGAGGCTACAAATAGATAAGACAATGATAAATGGCTTGTAGCAATGTCAGAAGAGATGGAGTCACTACAAAAGAATAAGACTTGGGAATTAGTGAAATTGCCCAAGGGAAAGAAGGCTATTGGTTGCAAGTGGATATTCTGCAAGAAAGAAGCATTGTCAGAAAAGGAAGGTGAAAATTTCAAGGCACAGTTAGTGGCTAAGGGTTACTCACAGAGAGAAGGAATTGATTATAATGAGATTTTTTCACCAGTTATGAAGCACACCTCAATTTGAGTAATCCTAGGATTTGTGACAATGCATGACATGGAGTTAGAGTAGCTAGATGTGAAGACTGCATTCCTCCATGGAGATTTAGAAGAAGAGATTTACATGCAACAGCTTGAAGGCTTCAAAGAACCTAGCAAGGAAGATTATGCTTGTCTATTGAAGAGATCATTATATGGCTTGAAGCAGTCTCCCAGGTAGTGGTACAAACAGTTTGATTCATTCATGGTCACACATGGGTACATGCGCTGTGAGTATGACTGTTGTGTTTATTTTAGAGTACTTGCTGATGGCTTTTATATATTCCTTGCTTTATATGTTGATGACATGTTAGTAGTTGCAAAGAGTAAGCAAGAAATTGTGAAGTTGAAGTCTTTGTTGAGTAGTGAATTTGACATTAAGGATCTTGGAGCTGCCAAGAAGATCCTTGGGATAGAAATTCACCGAGATAGAGGGGTTGGTAAATTATGGTTATCTTAGAAGGGATATCTTAATAAGGTGTTAGAGAGGTTTAGTATGCTTGATGCAAAACCTGTTAGTACATCGCTTTCTGCCCATTTTAAATTGTCCTCAGAGTTGTGTCCAAGTTCAAATGAGGAGTCAGAGTATATGTCTAAAGTGCCATATGCGAATGCAATTGGGTGTCTCATGTATTTGATGGTGTGCACTAGGCTTGATATTTCTCATGCAGTTAGTGTGGTCAGTAGGTATATGGCAAATCCAGGTAAAGAGCATAGGAATGCAGTAAAATGGATCTTTGGATATCTTACAGGCACTCTTGATTTCGGTATCCTATTTGATCAGAGAGCTAGTATAGAAGCTGTGGGTTATGTGGATTCCGACTATGTAGGGGACCTTGATTCTAGAAAGTCCACGACAGGCTATGTGTTTAGGTTTGCTGGCAGCCCAATTTGCTGGAAGTCTACACTACAAGATGTAGTTGCTTTATCTTCTACAGAAGCAGAATATATGGCGATGACAGAGGCAGGAAAAGAAGCTGTTTGGCTTAGTGGACTGGTTAATGAGCTTGGTTTCAAGCAGGATAGCATGGTGCTACATTGTGATAGTCAGAGTGTAATTCATTTGGCGAAGAATCAGGTATATCGTGCAAGAACAAAGCATATTGCTGTGCGGTATCACAAGATCAGAGAATGGGTTTCGTCTGGTGATATTTCTTTGTCAAAGTTATGTTAACAAAGCCAGTTCCAACAGACAAGTTCAAGCACTGCTTGGACTTAATTGGTGTTTGCAGCTTGTGAGCCCTTAAGGGCTAAGGTGGAGGCGATGGAGGAGTTTGCTCTTGTAACTTGATCAATTCAAGCCAAGGTGGAGATTTGTTGAAATGGGCCGTGTGTGTGGCTTGAATTGCCATAAGCCCAAGTCTGCCTAAGTTGGTCACCATTGACCGAATTTAACCAGGAATAACAATTCCTAGTAACAGCCGACTTTGACATATATATATATATATATATATATTAGGTTTGAGATTAAGAGCAGCCGTGTGAGTAGAGAAGAATTAGAGAATTCCTAAAACCCTAGCAACAGCGGCATAAGAAGAAGAATAGTATTTTCTTGTCTTGTGGGTGAGAGAGAGTTAGGGTCTATTGGGATTTGGGTTTTTTAAGAGTGTTCTTGTGCACTATTGTATCTCCCTATTTTTATAGTGAAATTTCTCTGTCGTCTCCGTGGAGGTAGGCAGTTTGCCGAACCACGTAAATTCTTGTGTTCTTTGTGTGTGCTTGTTATTTACTTTCCGCTTATTTACTGTAATTGATTTGAGTCCTGGGGTGCTATTTGCACAACAATTCCAATTATTAATAGTTGATGATGCCGAAAAATCAAAATTTTCCTCTTCAATAGTTATTGATGTAGAATAAACCGCTATGGCCTTTTTGGACTCTTACACACACCTGAAATCATCACACAAGGCAAAAATGCACTAACAGAAATCATGGGCGACGAAGTCGAAATTACATGAAACTTGGCAAGCTGATGAGAAATGACCTTCCGAGCAATAGTCATCGCTTTTCCATAAGATACCCCCTGAAAATGGCGAATTCCTCCGTTTAGCCCTCGAAAATTGTGATTTTGCCATTTATAATAATTTTTGTTTCATTAATAATTTTTTGCTCAAAAGTTAAAATAAGGTTCCGCTTGTTTTTGGACAACCCTTAAGGCCATAGTTTATAATTTTGTAATTAACTCAATTTTGCCATTTTTGGTAAAATTTCGAATTTTGCCACTTAATCTCGTAATTAGTGCGAATTATGGTTTCAGACATTTCCTAATCATCTTAGAGTTTTACTTTCTCAGTATTTATATGTTTTGTAATCGTTATAGGCAAAACAAGATTATTATTAATAAAATTGCAAAGTTTCTCTCAAACTTTTCTCTGGTGGATTCCGGTCTATCTCATTGTGGATTCAAGAAGCCACTCATGGGTTCAAGATTTACTACCCAAAAACTAACAGTTTAGTTTTTGTCTATAAAAAAGAATATCGTGTGTACTTTCTTCAAGCTTCTGCAATATTAGTTATTTATTTATTTTTATTCATAGTTAGAAATATCTTAAATCTACCCCCACACCTGCCCTCAAGGTCTCAAACCTAAGACCCTAGGTGTCATTAGAACATTAAGGTTAGTTGGCAGCAATTTTTTTAAAAGTATGTCATAAGGTAGAGGTACCTTCAAATTTGACATTTTTCTTATTTGAAGCAAGGAAACTCTACACCAACCATTCCGTGACGCACGAAGAAATTCTCGTTTTGTTCTTTAAAATTTATACCTGTTATCATTAATAAAATTTTCTATCTTTTATCTTTCAAAAATAATTTTATATCCTAAATGTTTTTAGTGTCTGAAGCAAAATTTTCTTTTTAAATTTTTTTTTCTAATTAGTTAATTTTTGACATGAACCTCCATCAGTTTTTTTTATTCTATACAACAATACTACATCATTTAAATATTTAAATAAATAATAGAGAGGATTAATTTCCTTAAATATTAGTATAATCAACCTAATTAGGCTTTGTTTGGTTCCTGTAAAATATTTTTCGAAAAATAAATATTTTCTGAAAATACTATTTTCGAGAAAAGAAAATGTATTCAGGCTGTTTGGTTGTACTTTAAAAAATGCTTTGAAACATATTTTCTGGTGTTTGGTTGTATTCTTAAAAATACTATAAAAAACATATTTTCTACTTGTTGCTCACATTTTCTCACATTTTATCAGCTTCCAAACAAATATATAATATCATTTCTCAGTCCACAATCACAAAAAAAAAAAAAAAAAAACCCAAAGAAAAAAAATCATCAAATCTGGTCAAAAGGTGAAGGCGTGTGGGTCGGGTGTGGGTTCGAAGGCGTGTGGGTTCAAAGGCGATGGCGAAGGCGTGTGGGTTTGAAGGCGAAGGCAACGGCGAAGGCGCTTGAGGCGACTGGGTTCAATCTTTGCTTGATCGGTGCGGCGAGATCGAGCGGTGTTGGAGTTGATCTTTGCTTGATCGGCACGGTGCGATCGGCGCGGTGCTGCGATTGTCGGACTGGAGCTCGGGGTTCACCGGCGATCTGGTGCGATTTAGAGCTCGGAGTGAGCTGAGTTCTCTCTGCTTTCTCTCGCTCTCTCTCTCTTTTGCGTGACCTGGAAATGGTTTGAAGTGAAAATGAAAATGTAAAACCATTTCCGGGGTCAAAGGCTCTTTTACACGGTCAAATGAAAATGATTTTCGGAAAATGCTATTTTCAAAGCCAACCAAACAGCCTATTTTACGGAAAATGCTTTTCTGAAACCGTTTTCACCCGAAACAAATGGACCCTTAGTTTCAATCATAGTCACCAACAACCACCATAAAATCCACACAAATAATACTAGGGACAACAAAAAGTCACAACATTTGCACACAAACCCATTTGTCATCAAAAGCATTATCGGTTCCACATGCCACCAATGGCCGCCCCTTCTATGCTCCCAATCTAAAACCCGAGAGAGAGAATAGAAAAAATAAAAAAATAAGATCAAAGATGCAACAATGACATGTTTGTGGTGTCAAGTGATTGTTTTACATTTCTTTCACATTATTTTTATGTGTTAAAATGTGAATATTTCCCTATCAATCATGGATATGTGTGAAATAAAGAATGTAAACTAATATTTTTCCTGTCCACAATTTGAATTTTACCAAAGAATTGGATGTAAATGCTCATACGATTCCCCCAAAAAAAAAAAAAAAAGGGACAACAACTGTATGCATTTTCTCATATCTTGCTTACAGTATTTGATGAAATCCTCTTTGCGTTGACTAACTTTTGAGACTTATGTTCTCATTGGTGTTATTTAAACATGATATTTATGCTGAAATCTATTTAGTGGAAGCCTATTCACACAAGACTTCAACTAACATTTAACGTGGTTCAGACAATTGCATGCGAATAAATTATACATGGATAACACTAAACAAAATTCACAATAAAAAATATCAATTATAACAATATAACCACATGACATTATCACAAATCAAACTCTAACACACTTAAAATTAAGGTCGGTAACAAACTAACCTAAGTCACAACACATCCAAATTTAAACAATTGGAGACGACATGACTTGATATTGGATTTGCAACAATAGCAAGAAAGTTTTTATTTTATTTTATATAAAAATAAAAGTCTAAATACCATAATATATATATTTATGCCAATAAATGAAAATTTCATCAACCAAAATAAACATAAATGCAACAGATGCAATGAGAAATACAAAATCATTTTAAACATTTCTCTGCACCTAGTCAAGCTCTTTCTGGGAGATCCGTTTGATACAATATTTTTCTGGGGGCTATGGAGGAAATGCAAATACAAAATCATAATGAATAGATAAGCTCACACCTAACCTAGAGTAACCCACCCAAGATTCAAGGGATATAAATGATAGAAATGCTCCCCACTAAGGAATCCACCTAAAAGATAATGATTGAAAGCCAGAAACTTGTCATCTATTGGAATCCACTGAGAGATTAAAACAATCTTATTTCCTTCTCAAAAGTCAAAGACTGATTAATCAAAAACAACACTCGCTAATCTTGTTTCTTACATGAGCTAGGATTTATATAGGACTAATTGCAATTGGAGCAACCCTCCAAGCATGAGTAACACAACTTATATTTTCAAGATCTGAACGTTTAATTGAAATCAAAGAATATTGATCAAATATTCAAAATACAACTAATACGACCAACAAGACAAGGGAAATGGAAATGATAATTTGAAACCAAATAGACACATGAAAGGGAAAAAAAATTCGCTAATTTCAGAGTGTATTCTATCAACCTAGATAGTTGTAAAATCATTATAACTCATTTCAAAGACTTCATATTGCACACCGTTGAAAAGTAGATATTGCACACCAATTGGCAAAAAAAATTTTGCTTTTAAGTTTAACAAAACTATATATTTTTTTTTGTTAAACATTTATCACAAAAGCTACCAGAAACTATATTTTTTGTCTCATATTTACTAATAAGCTACTGGGCAACTATGTGACACTAAATGGACATGTAGAACTTTCTATTGCTATATGACTTTCTCACTAATTCTTTTGGGATAATTCCAAAATGAATTTTAAAAATTACCTAAATATATTGATTGAAGTTACATATGTTAATGTTATAACTTCACCAATTTGATGATTAAATTCCGCCAAGTTATTTATTAGGTGATGAGACACCCTAGTGTCAATATTTTTGTGCTCGTCAAGGATAAGGACTTGCATTAAGCTTGCCAATTAAAGTTTCTCACGATTATGCTTTTGACCTAAGAGGGATTTACCACAACTCGCTGTAGTTGTTGAGGACTTCATGTAGGCCTTGTGTCTATAAATAGTAAATACTTGCAGTCCAATTTGTATTCAACCACACAGCTAAGGGTGCTAAACATATATAATTAGGAGTTTAGGACAACATCATGGGGCCTTCGTTTTGTTGCTCCCTGTTGATGCGCTTTCTTTACATAGTCCCTTTGTTTCATCTTATACATTCGTCTCCTTCCGTGCAACCATTATGACATGATGATGAGAGCTCGGCCTTGTTGCAATTCAAGGAAAGCTTTATCATAAACAACTCTGCTTCCTCTGATCCTGATGCATATCCTAGGGTCAGATCTTGGAGACTAGAAGGTGAAAACAGTGTACCATATTATATAAATTGTGTTCTATATGTCATGAACTTATGATTGTACCAAAAGCATTCCTCTCGCTCTCTCTCAACAATCCGGTTGCTCGTTAATTTTATACACATTTTAGAGTTTTTTTCATCCAAACTAACAAAAGAATCCTCACCTCACTATTTTAAGGTTTTTTGCAATGGAGTCAATTTCATACTAGAGGTTGTTTTAGTTTGGCCAAGGGAACAAATGTTTCGGTACCGATAATACCAGTGTACTGTTTCAGAGTTATCTCTATTTTAATATATATATATATATATATATATAGTTATATAACAATAGTTATTTTCATTGACATATTAACTCCCCTAGTTTTTTGAAAATTTGCAAAAATCTCTATGGTTTCAAAGTGTCCTCTAAAAACACAGGTGATGATCTTGTGTTTGGCAGTGTCCAAATCCTCTAATGAATAGACAATTGAAGAAGTGGGAAGATCGAAAAGGGGCTTGATAAAAGGTGTTTCAAGGTTCATGATAGCCGCCTTTCTTCTCTATCATATTCGCGTTTAATTTTCGCTCTTATAACTGTAGCTTATGATGTGCGATTGGCCACAAAAACAGATTTGAAAGCCCATGTCTGTGCTTTTCTTAAAGAATTCACTCGATCGAATGTTGAGTGAATGTCAGACGAAAGTTTTTGTCCAAAGTTATTAGTTTTGTTCAACTTTTCACAAATTTCACATGACCAAATTATGCAGATTCTGCATAGAAAACGATAATTATTTTGTCTTTATCCTCAATTACACCAAAAGAATACAATTGAAAATTTTGTAATTATTATAATCAAATTTATCATGTAATTAGCCAACACAAATAAATCCGAACAAAAGATAAAAGAAATAGGTTGTATGAATTAGGTATTTCACTTAAAATTTTATTTTGTATAAATTATAACACCAAATTAAAATATTACTATTGATTTAGTTGAGAAAATGTTCATTTTCAAAACCCAAGAATTCACACAAATTATACTTACAATTAAAAAACTTCTGAAAAATTAATCAAGTTTGTTCAAACTAATCGTTTTCCCATTTATTTATTTTTGAGAATCATTTGTTCTCTTATTTGTATTAAAAGAAAGATACGGACAATATAATCATATTTATTTATTTATTGCATGTGAGCAACTAGCAACCTGCAACCTGATCCACTCGCAATCTATTTAGGATGACCCATTTTTTATCCAAACCCAATTTAACCCATAATTTGATCAACTAGACCCGCTCGCAACCAGTTTAGGATGACCCATTTCCTACCCAAACCCGATTTGACCTGTAATTCAATCAACTCAACATGTTTGTTGGGTCTATACTTACATCATTTTGAGTTCCTTAAAGTTGCAAAGGGGAGAAGATTATAGATTAAATGCTTGGAGCCAAGTACCAAGATCAATCGGAATCATCTTTTAATTCCTAATATTTAAAGTCTCTTTCAAGATCGTAATCTAGGTGTTAAATTAAATGTTTAATTTATCATTTCCTAATAATTTAAACGTTTGAGATAATTGGTAATTTATCATAATATCAAAGTATAATGTCCTGAGTTTGATTCATGTCTTCACTTTGCTTCCCATTTAGAATGTTAGAAACCTAATAGTTGGACCATACTTATTAAGGGGAATTTGAGCGCACACATAAGGAAATGAGTGTAATTGGGCATTTTATTGTATTGGATTGTTCTTGTATTTGAGCATTTCATTTTGTATGTAATATTTGTCACGAATTGCCAAAGGAGGAGATTGTTAAGTTCTAAAAGTTTATAACAATTAGCAAATCGTGAACACAAACTTGTCTAGATATAGATCCTAGAGTCTATAGGTATTATTAGACAATGCTCAAGGTAATTCAAGTCAAGATTCAAAAACATACAAGTTGTAAAAGAAGAATTCAGAATCTTCGTGGTTCGATCGATCGAGAGATAGGCTCGATCAATCAAGAGTCGTATCTGTACGGTTTTAGACCCCTTAAAACAACCAGATTGGTTAGCCTAGTTAATTAGCCAAGTTGTTACTTAGTCAAATTATGCAATTCTAGGTTAAAACAATCAAATAATCATATCAAACATATAAAGCAGTGGAAAAATAAAAGACACAATGATATGATCACCCAGGAAACCACACGGTAAAAACCTGGGGAGGATTTGACTCACCGATCCTCAAGGCAAACCTGAATCTACTATGAAAGAATCGAAGTTCATACAAAAGGACTTACAAGCTCCTCGCTTGACTTCCTAATGCTACCCACCAGTAGAACTTACTGACACGACCACGTGCAAGCTCCGAATCCACGGATTCCTTCTTTCTTGGATTCTTCAATCAACTACAAGCACCCACGCTTGATATTCTTTAAGCTTCAATGGTAGCAACCGAGTTGATCATCAAGATGTTGAAGTAATCTCTATCTTGAAAACCCTAAGCTTTGTGTAAAGGAAAGCTCCTCAAAGATCTCACAAGAGATTTACACAAAACAGCAATGTATGAGCAACAATACAACTGGAGCAACTCTAAAAACGTGGCTAGGGTTTTTCTTTATATACCTAGGGTAAAAACAGAAAACCCAAAACGTTTAATGAGTTAGGGCTGAGCTGGAATATTTTGCAGAAAAACATTCTGCCCGAGATTCGATTGATCGAGCCTTTCCTTCGATTGATCGAGCCAGGCCGAAATGTACCAATGCATCTGCAGCCACTCGATTCCAACTTTACATGAAAGACCCAACTTTGAGCAAGTCTAAACAAGACTAAATAATCTGTTTTGATCATGGTTTGCCAACAATACAAATTAGAGTTCTAAATATATAAAATCCTAAATCTTTAGAACCTAACAAACTTCCCCTTTAGCAATATGTGACAAAACACAAACAATAAGCTCAAAGTTTACAATTAAAAAGCCCTTTACAAAAATAATGCTCATAAAAACTAAATTCAATCCTAACTACTATCCATCAGTTGCAAGTGTAGACAGCAGCTCAATTGAATCAACCTGTATATTCCTGAAATACTCAACAAACGCATAAACGCATGTGTGACAGAAAATAGTATATAAACAGGTATAACATTCTTGTATGATTCACACAACACATAATAAAAACATATATCAATGAATAACTCATAGAATATAAATCAATAAACAGTGAATCCAAAGAAACAAGAATCAAATAAAATCATGTATATCTATCAATGTTACTCCCCCTAACATGAATATCCCAAAAATGATATACAAGGTGAAGCGCCTAAATACAATCTACTTCACAAAACAAAGAAAATCTCCCTAACTACAAAACACCTCTACAAACTCTACTCCCCCTTTTTGTGACGGAATGCCAAAGGGCAATCACAATCCATCATCAAAAGGAGGTGATGAGGGTGAATGAAGACGCACTAGATCAGCTCGTAAAGCTCGGATCTCGTCAAAAAGGTCCACCAAAAGCTGACCATGAGCCACCTGAATGGTCATGACAGTCTCCAAAGTACGACGGATATCAAAGTCATCCGATGAAGGTGGAGGAACAGTAGCATCAGGATCAGGAACAGCCTCACCAGCAGGACCTGTAGAAGAAGAGGGAGGAGGTGCGGACCCAGAAGGCTCAGACTTAGGGTGTTTAGAGCCAGCTCGAAGGTGAGCAGCCCTCTGTCTAAGAAAAGACGCACCTATAGGAGCAATCATATGAACGGGCTCAGAGGAAGGGAAGCCACCAAGATCAAGATAAAATAAAATCCTAGGAAAGAAAATAGGATGAACAAGGGCATGAGCAGAAGATGAACTCCTATAAACTTTGTTCAAAGAATGAAAAAACAAATGGGGAAAACTGATAGGAGCATCAGTGAATAGAGCGTACAAAAATACACACCGCTGGAGAGGAATGGTGTGAAGATGAGAAATGGGCCAAATAGAGTGACAGGCTATCCGAAAGAAGAGATAGTGTAACTTAGAAAGCTCAGCAGTGGTGATCCTAGGATCAGAACCCCACTGGATAGATGACCCAGTGATGTAAGACATGACATCACTCAAAACAGGAGACTCATCATAAGGATAGATAGGGTGTTGTACCAAAGGTACTCCTAGAGCATCAGCTACTACCTTAGGAGTAATGGTGTACTCTACGCCTCATATCCAACTCTTTACCAAAGTGTTGAAATCATAGACGCGGATAGAGATTTTCGAGTAGAAGTCTCTAAACAAGGTAGTAGGTGGAGGAGGATCAGAAATATCCACCAAGGGTAACCAGCCCCTACGCTCAAAGTTCGCCCTAATGGTAGGATCAAGCTCATCTAAGATGATAGAACGCTCAGACCATATTTTCCTCTTAAGGTTCAGCTTATCATAAATCTCTTGGTTTTTCTCACTAGGAAATTTCTCTCGGTCAAAGGGAGGAGGGAAAGGAGTAGATAAGGTGACAGACCTACGAGCCCTAGTTTTCCTATGCATGATGCTAAGGAAGGACAGAGACACAAAAGAAAAACAACAGAACAAAAGAAGCAAAAACCAAGGGTAGACTGCAAGTTAGCACAAAAAAAAAATATAGAGCAAAAATCTATATGATGCATGAACAGTTAAAATAACATGATGTATGTACTAATGCAGGTAACAAAGTTCAATTTTAAGTTCAATTGCACAAAATTGGCTCGAGCATAGAGTTTCTAACAAAAACCCCAAAAATTTGAAAAACCACTTGATAATTTTGAAACACATGGATGAATTAAGCATTACAAAACATAACACAAAGATTATAATGCCTAATTACATCCAATCAACAAGCCAATTTCATCAATTTCTACCTAATTGAACAAAATCCTCAATTCGGAACTAAACATAAACCCTAGAAATTTCAATTTCAGACAAAACCCAAAATTGATCAAATCAAACTATCACAATCAAGTTTATAACATGTCCCCATAAAAACCCATCGATCAATTTCACAATTTAAGAGAGGTCCGAAAATTTTAGAGAAAATGCATGAAAAATGCAAATAAACTCAAAAATGAGGGGCAAAAGAGACTAACCGGCTTGAGGAAAGAGAAACTTTGCAAAAAAATTTGGAGGAAAACGACAAAAAATTCGGTGTAGATCCTTGCCTTGTTAGAGAGAGAAAAGAAGTTTGAAAAAACTTTTGAAAAGATAAAGGAATCAGTCAAAGAACACTATTTGAAAAAGCTGATTCACGACTTTCGATTGATCGAAAATTACTTTCGATCGATCGAGTCACTCCGAAATTTTTAAAAGGAATTTTAAAATTTTCGATCGATCGAAAAATAGATTGGATCGATCGAAACAGGCAGCGGATCACAGTATTTTGGAAAAAAATTACAGTTTTGAAAACCTCAAACCAATTTTTGAAAAAGAACTCCTTAGAGCATTGAAATCAATGAAACACAATGCATGAGTATGAGATGAAATGGAATGATTTTTCAAAAACCCAAATTTGTAATCCCAATTTCTCCAAAAAAAGTTTCAGTGAGCTCATCCTTTAATTTCTCAGGCAAAATAATGTTTTGCATAATTCTCAAGATATTTTCAAACTTGGTTGGTCAGACCAAAAACACACACAATAACATGTACAGTGTTTAGCAAAGAGTAACTCGTGTAGTGTGTGCAAACTAGCAAAAGCTTGAGATACATGTGAGGTGATATGTGAATAGAAATCAATCACAAAGTCTACAAAATTCATCACACAGAATTTAAAAGAGACTATCACCTAAAGAGTTACATCATATAACTCTCACATCTCCTAGAACATAAGCTTGCAATCATGTAAGTTTCTTGAAATTAGCCTCTTAATTATGTAAATTGGCATCAAGCCTAATAGTACACACCAGTTTTAATTAAGTGAATTGGCATCAAGCCTTATATTACACACCAGTTTTAAGCATTAAGCAGTTAAGCCGAGGCTACACCTTATGTTCTTTTTGTGTATGTGCTACACTTTCTTGAGCACAAAATCTTATGATATGCACTAAGGTGTTCATGATTGGCTAGTGAACAGTGGTAAGATGGTTATTTATGCCTTTCTCAAAAGGATCAAGTCTAACAGTCAAATAACATGCGACTTCAAGATTAAGACAAAGTGATAAACACTATAAACAACTTTCCCACAGAACATGCACTACAAAGCTTCAACTAGTCAAGTGCAATAAATAAACTCATCAAAGCTAAACAAGGTACATAAGATATGTTATGTGAAAATAAAATGACCAACCTTGTCTTCAAAGACCAAGAACAATAGTGTCAAACACAATTTGCTTTTCCCTTTTTTATTATTTTTTATTTATTTATTTAAAACAGAAAACAAATAAGTCCTAGAATGAAATGCATGAATGTAATGCAATGCAAATCCTAGAAACAAACAAAAGCAATAAAAATCAAAGAACAATGGTCACAAAGGAATGAGCAGTGAAACACAAGGACCAAGAAAGCCATAAGAGACTAAGGACACCAAAGCACACCAATCACTTGACGAAGTGTCTCAAACTTACTTCCATCAAGCAGTTTGGTAAAGATGTTAGCATTTTGATGATCAGTAGGAATATACTCAAGAACAACAATTTTCTTTTCAACCAAGTCCCTAATGAAGTGATATCTAAGTTCAATGTGTTTGGTCTTAGAGTGCTGAACAGGATTCTTAGATATATCTATAGCACTGGAATTATCACAATAGACAATCATGGTGTCTTGAGGAATCTCATAATCATTCAACAGCTTTTTCATCCAAAGGAGCTGAGAACAACAACTCTCGGCAGCAATATATTATGCCTCAGCAGTGGATAAAGAAACAGAATTTTGCTTCTTACTCATCCAAGCCACAAGATTGGCTCCTACATAAAAACACCCCCCAGTAGTGCTTTTTCTGTCATCAGCATTCCCAGCCCAATCAGAATCAGAAAACCTAGCAAGAGACAAATTAGACTCCTTGCTATAAAATAATCCATAGTCACAGGTTCCACTTACATATTTTATAATTCTCTTAACAACATTTAAATGAGAAACTTTAGGGTTAGACTGAAATCTAGAGCAAACACCAACTTTGAAAGATATATCAGGCCTACTAGCAGTCAAACACAAAAGACATCCAATCATGCTTCTATACAAAGTAACATCAACAGACTCACCTGATGGATCAATTGTTAATTTTGCATTAGCAGCCATCGGTGTTCTAGCATGAGTAGCATTGTCCAGTCCAAATCTTTTCACCAGATTTCTTACATACTTAGCTTGATTTATGTAGATTCCTGACTCTGTTTGCTTTACCTGTAATCCCAAAAAATAAGTCAGTTCACCAACCATGCTCATTTCAAACATTGCCTTCATTTCATCTGTAAAAGAATGAGCAAGAGAATCATTAGTAGCACCAAATACAATGTCATCTACATAAGCTAGAACAAAACCATTCTTATCCTTTCTTATGAAGAGAGTTGTATCTGTAGATCCCCTTTTGAATCCATGCTCAGTGAGATATGCAGTCAATCTATTAGACCAAGCCCTAGGAGCTTGTTTCAACCCATAGAGAGCTCTCTTCAATTTGTAGACATCATCTGGTCTGTGAGGATCAACAAAGCCTTTAGGTTTCTCAACATATACTTCTTCTTGTAGCATCCCATTCAAGAAAGCACTCTTGACATCCATTTGATACAGCTTGAAGTTTAGGTGACTTGCTATGGCCAACAGTATCCGGATGGATTCTAACCTAGCCACTGGTGCAAAAGTCTCATTAAAATCAATTCCTTCCACTTGTGTGTACCCTTGTGCAACAAGTCTTGATTTGTTTCTGATCACAGTGCCATGTTCATCTGACTTGTTCTTAAAGATCCACTCAGTTCCAATCACATTTACACTCTTCGGTCTAGGAACTAGTTCCCACACATCATTCATAATGAATTGATGAAGTTCTTCATGCATGGAATTTACCCAATCAGCATCTTGAAGTGCTTCATCCACCTTCTTCGGTTCAAATTGGGACAGATAGCATGAGTGAGTAATCACATTCAAAGCTTTTGATCTCAATCTCATGTTATCATTCAGACTACCCAATATATTTATGGATTAATGATTAAGTCTCACTCTAGAGGATGGACCTTTTACTAAAGATGTGGAGGTACCTTTCTGTTCAGACGGAGGACTGAGCTCACTTTGTACCTGTTGAGTTTCATGAACCGGAGTGGATGGTTCTGAATTTGATGGTACTGAAACTGTATCATTTAACACCAACAACTCTTCCTCACTATGTTTCCCAACATACTCAGCAGGAAGGGAATCATCAACTTCTAAAGACTTATCATGAGCAAAAGCAGTGCTTTCTATAGGTGCTTCTGAGAACACTTCATCATTTATCACAACATTTGAAGATTCCATGACTGTTTTGGTTCTCAGATTGTACACTCTATACGCTCTACTAGTGGAAGAGTACCCTAGAAAATATCCTTTGTCACTTTTTGCATCAAACTTTTCTAGATTCTCTCTATCACGTAGAATGTAGCAGTCACTGCCAAATATTCTGAAATATTTGACAACAGGCTTCTTCCCTCTCTAGAGTTCATAGGGAGTTTTCTTAGAATCAGGTCTGAAATACACACGATTGAGGGTATGACAAGCAGTGTTGACAGCTTCTCCCCAGAAGGATTTTGGCAATTTTTTGTTGTGTAACATAACTCGTGCCATCTCCTGTACAACCTTGTTTTTCCTTTCCACAATCCCATTTTGTTGAGGTGTCTTGGGTGAAGAGAACTCTTGATGAGTGCCTTCATCATTGCAGAAAGTAGCCAGCTTGGTATTATCAAATTCTCTTCCATGATCACTTCTTATTCTGGCTATCACAGTATCTTTCTCAACTTGCAACTTCTTGCACAGATGTATCATCTTCTCAGGGGCCTCGGCTTTATCTTTCAAAAGCACAACCCAAGTATATCTAGTAAAATCATCTACAACAACTAGAATATACTTCTTTCCACCCAAACTCTGAACTCTGGCAGGACCCATGAGATCAATGTGCAGTAACTCTAGAGGCCTTGAAGTTTGAACACTAGTCACAGACGGATGCTTGGATTTCACTTGTTTACCTATCTGACATGGCCCACAAATGCACTTCTCTATCTTCTCAAACTTAGGTAAACCAATAACTGCCTCACATTTGGAAATCTTCTCTAACTGCTTATGACTGGCATGTCCCAATCGTTGATGCCACAAATCAACTTGATCAATTTTAGCACTAAAGCATTTGTTGTTCACACTTGGTGTTATACCATAACAGTTGTCAGCAGTCCTTACACCAACACACATATAGTCACCTCCTCCATCAAGTATCTCACATTCGTACTTGGTGAAAAGAACATTTAATCCGTTGTCGCAAATCTGGCTTATGCTGAGTAAATTTGCCTTCAGTCCATCAACATACCAAACATCTTCAAATACTGGCAGTCTTGGAATATCCATAGTTCCAATACCTCTAATCACAGATTTGCTCCCATCTCCAAAAGTGACTGTTCCAATCTTTCCATCAAAGAGAGTTTTGAATAAACTTTTGTTTCCTGTCATATGCCTAGAACAACCACTATCCAAATACCAAAGACAAGAATCACGTGCCTTTAAGGCGGTTAAAGCAGTATAGCATAAATAATTCTTATCACAAGTGATTATGCCAAGATACTCAAGGAAAGATTTAATAGAAACAACAAGAGGCAAAGACAACAAGTAGACAAGTTGATATATAAGCAAAATAATTTTCCAAAAATCTATAACAGCAGGGGTCAAGGATCAGCTCAGAGATCAAAAAATCTCTAACAAGAGAGCAACCCACTCTGATACCACTTGTACGGTTTTAGACCCCTTAAAACAACCAGATTGGTTAGCCTAGTTAATTAGCCAAGTTGTTACTTAGTCAAATTATGCAATTCTAGGTTAAAACAATCAAATAATCATATCAAACATATAAAGCAGCGGAAAAATAAAAGACACAATGATATGATCACCCAGGAAACCACACGGTAAAAACCTGGGGAGGATTTGACCCACTGATCCTCAAGGCAAACCTGAATCCACTATGAAAGAATCGAAGTTCATACAAAAGGACTTACAAGCTCACAAGAAATTTACACAAAACAGCAATGTATGAGCAACAATACAACTGGAGCAACTCTAAAAACGTGGCTAGGGTTTTTCTTTATATACCTAGGGTAAAAACAGAAAACCCAAAACGTTTAATGAGTTAGGGCTAAGCTGGAATATTCTGCAGAAAAACATTCTGCCCGAGATTCGATTGATTGAGCCTTTCCTTCGATCGATCGAGCCAGGCCGAAATGCACCAATACATCTGCAACCACTCGATTCCAACTTTACATGAAAGACCCAACTTTGAGCAAGTCTAAACAAGACTAAATAACTTGTTTTGATCATGGTTTGCCAACAATACAAATTAGAGTTCTAAGTACATAAAATCCTAAATCTTTAGAACCTAACAGTATCTACAGAATTTTAATTAATCCTGAATAGTAGTTTAAGCCCAAAAAGGATTAGGGTTTCAAATCTACTTATTCTAGTATATAAAAGAAACCTAAGCAAGTTTTTAATAAGGTTTTTCAAAGAGAAAAGAGTGTGCCTCCTTTGTATTTAGGGTTTTGTACCCAAAAAGCTCTCTCATGTCTTCTACCGGTGTTATTCCTTGAAAAATCTCAAGATTTGGTGTTGTAGAAGTTGCTGCCTTCTCTAGTCATCAGAGGTACTAAAGAACTAAACCTTCAAGGGTGGTCTTGGAGTCATAAACAGGAGAGTTTGGGTTGATAAACCTTTGAGTGGGATCTTAAATTCACAAGAGTGGGTGCTTGTGTTGCAAAGGTCAAAGAAAGAAGTAGTCCCTGGATTTAGAGCTTGCATGTGGTCGTGTTAGTAAGTTCTACATGTGGTAGCAATAGGATGTTAGTGATCTAATTCTTATTGTAAACTTCAAGTCTTTCTAGTGGATTTACTTTTACCTTGAGGATAGCTAGGTTAAATCCTCACTAGGTTTTTTACCGGTTTGATTTTCCTAGGTTATCATATCATTGTGTTATTTACTTTTTCGCTGCTTTGCATGATATGATTGTTTTGTTTTAACCTAGATCTGAATAATAAACCTAAGTATTCACTTAGTTAATTAATTAGGTTAAACAAACTAGTTTATATGGATCTAAAACCTAACAATTCCATCTTTAATCGGTAACCTCACAAATCTCATTTACCTCGACCTTTCAAATAACATTTTAATGGGTAACATTCCATCTTCAATTGGAAATCTCATCCAACTTGGTCTTCTATGCCTCCACAATAATCATTTGACTGGTCTAATCCCTTCTAGGCTTGCAAACATCACACAATTGATTATCCTTGACATGAGTTATAGTTAATTAACTGGTCCAATTCCTTTGGGGCTTAGGAAGCTAACACTATTAAATGACTTAGGTCTTGAGGGCAATGAGTTTCAAGGCAAGTTTCCAATCTTTATCTTCAACCTAATGAATCTTAACTTTTTTTATATCTCTGATAATTACCTTAGTGGTATTGAATGGATTTGCAACATGACTTTTCTTCATGTCCTTGATGTTTGGGTACAAATCTCCTCTTAAGGTATGACAATGGGAGAGGGAAGGAGAAGAGGTTAGAATGATTTCTCACTAAGGATGAGCAACTCTCTCTTTCTCTCTAAAAGATGGGGGTGTGTCTTGTAGAAAACCTATTTAGGGTTTTTCTCTCTGAATAGCCTCACATACTTTTGTGGGTAATGAGGTTATATATAGCATGGGTGAAGGGTAAGAAAGTCACACTTAAAAATCTTCCAGATAGAATGTTTCGTGAGTACCTCGCGGGAAGGCCTTACCCATGAGACACTCGCGAAAACGACAGCCTAGCATGACTCTTCAACTTCTGGCATGTGCTCCTCATGTGACTTTTAGCTATCTTGATCAAATCTCCACCACTTAATACTAAACCCATTACAAATAAATCTCACAAAAATACAAGGATATAAATTTATGTAATTACAACACTTTTTGTCTTGAAATAAAGCCAATATAAAACATAGTTGTAAAGCACAACTTTACAAGTATTAAACCATATCAACTGAATGCATTTACTATATAATCAACTTTATGTTATATACATTATGATTGTGCCAACTGCCAAATGCAGTCTTCTTATATATATATATATAAAAGTCCGTGTATGGCCATGTTACATGGAGGATATCCTTTTAATTCCAAGTTAATGAGTTAAGTTCTTTTGATTTCTGTCATGTTAAACGCAATTGTGATTGTGTTGCTGATGCCTTGGTGAAAAAGGCAAAATTCTGTGATGAGCTACAGGTGTGGCTCCCCTAGTTCTCTTTGATGTTTATTAGTTTTGTTCAATAAAACGCCAATCTGGTTTCTCAAAAAAGAAACACACACACACATTTGAGACTTCTTATTCGTAATAAAAGAATCCGTACCAAACTATGTTAATTATATTCACATTACTAATCTAATTCTAGTGGATTGAAAATATACTAATTTTAGGTCAATTTTATCTTCCTGTTCCGTACTGTACTCTACTCACTTTAAACTGGCCATTAATCTTTTATTGCTCCACTTGTTCAACTTTCGCTAGAATAGTCACAGTAGCTTTTTCGTTAAATTAATAAACATTGGAAGCTAGTGGGATGTAAAAGAGACTTTGTCTGATTCACAGTTTGACTAAAAGCATTGTATGAAGAAAGAGGGGCATATATGTTAATGTCGGTATACTGAGAACAAATCCGTCCATTACCTCCTATAATATAATATTGCTAAAAGTATCTGGTTCATTAACTTTTACTAAGACTTAGGGCTGTGTTTCTTTCACGCAACGTATTTTAATAAGCCTAAAAAAAATGTGTAAAACCCTGTGCAAAAGAATTTTTACTTAAGACTTATATCATCATTAGTGTCATGCAATAAAGAAATTTATATTGGAATGGAAGACTAGTGGAAATTTATTCACGAATAAAAAAAATATATACTAAGAATGATATTTAATGGAGTTTGAATAATATGCAAATCAAACTCTTAGATTCTCATAATTAATACTAATCTCATCACTTGCGTTTCGTGTGTAGCTTGAGGCGCGCGCGTGCGCGCACACACACACACACACATATATATATATTAGTATAATGCCCATGCGATGCATGGCTTAATAATCAAGAATCATGTGTAAATTACAGAAAATAAGAAAATTTAAGTAAAATTAAATAATAAAATAGATAGAACAATTTATTGTCAAATTTATATCAAGACATGCTTAATAATAAGTTAAAAATAAGATTGTTCTCTAAATCAAAATTGAGGTATGGAAGCAACATATCTCCATTGGAACTCATGTCATAAAAGTGTAATTCATATATGATATACAAAAATAATAGAAAATCATGTATAACCATATTAAGCATATATGTGTAACAACATATCACCATTGAAACCCATGTCATAAACCTTTAATTCATATACAAAATAATAAAAAATCATGTCTAAGCATATTTAATGATTGACTCTCAAACCATAACCATATGAATCGGATAAAACTTAATAAAATTAGGTTAAGCAAAAGACAAAAAAAAAAAAAAAAAATACACAACCTATTCAATTTGATAAACAAATATATACAAAATTTGTGTAAACAAATATATACTTGCAAAGCTGTAGGTAGAAGAAGAGAGAAGAATAGAGGAGAAAAACCATGTAGTAGGTATTTATTATAAATTATTTGATATATATATATACTCCACATTGAAGAAGTTGATATGAACAAAAAGTCAAATGTCAATCTAATTTGTGAAGGTATGAATTATAGGAGAAGAAAATAAGAATAAAATATTATATCTATTTAAAAAAAAATTAAAATATGAACTAATAATGTTAAAATTTTAAGTTGATTTTAATGTATATATAATTATCGGTTGATTTTAACACACACACACACACACAGATACACACATGATATAATTTGTTAGGTTCTAAGACTTTAGGAACTAAATGTATTAGAACTTCAATTTGTATTGCGTTAGCAAACTATGATCAAAACTTAGAGTCTAGATTTATGCTGCTCAAAGTGTGTTTATTTGTAAAGTTGGAATCAAGTAATTGCAAGATTTATTTGTATAAATCTGCAAGCTAGGCACGATTGATCAAAAATTAGGCTCGATCAATCGAACCTTGTGTAGATTAATTTTCTGCAGAATTTTCCAACTCAGCCCTAGCCCGGTTTGACGTGTAGGGTTTTATGATGTGCTGTGTGTTGAATCTCCGGTGAGATTTAGAGGTGTTTACCTTCATACGCACTTAGGGTTATCAAGATTCATGTCAAGAACTTTGTAATCGCTTCAGTCGCTGCATAAAGAATTTAAAAAAGATCTGAAACCTTTAAGTGGAGTCTTAAAGTCACAAGTGGGAGTACTTGTGGTTGTAGTGGATCAAGGAAAGAAGCAGTCCATGGACTCGGATCTGTCATGTGGTCGTGGTAGTAAGTTTTGTACTCGAGGTAGTAATAGAATGTTAGTGGTCTAAGTCTTATTGTACCAACTTCAATTCTTTCATAGTGGACCTATTTTACCTTGAGGATAGTTAGGTTAAATCCTCCCCAGGTCTTTTTACTGGTTTGGTTTTCCTGGATTATCATATTGTGTGTTCTTTATATTTTCACATTACGTACATGATATGATTTGATTGTGTTAACCTAGATCTGAATATTTTATCTAAGTAATCACTTGGTTAAATAATTAGGTTAAGCAATTTGTGTTTTAAGAGGTCTAAAAACGTACATAATTTATGTATTCTTTTTTGAAAATCTAAAAAAATAATAATAATGTTGTTGTTTTTTGACGTGTAGTTATATAATTTACGTAAAAAGAAAATATAAGGATTAGATGGAGAATTTAAATTGTAACCAAATTAAGATTTTTATCAACTTAAAAATTATAGGATAAGAAGATAAGAACAAAAAAAATTATAACTAATTTTTTTAAAAATTTCTGATCAGTAAAGTCTTTGTATTATGTTGTTGCAATTTAATATGCATAAGACCTTTTTTTAGTGTAGTAATTAAAAAATAAGAATAAGTAGATTACACTATGTCTATGTTATTGCAGCAACGTATACTACACTAAAAAAAAGGAGGTCTAATATATACACTAAAAAAAAATGGGTCTAATGCATTAGTGTAGTAATTAAAAAATAAGAATAATTAGATTACACTATGTCTATGTTGTTGCAATTCAAGATGCATTAGACCTATTTTTTTTTGGTGTACATATTAGACCTCCTTTTTTTTAGTGTAGTATACGTTGCTGCAATTTTGAGATGCATTAGACTTTTTTTAGTATAGTAATTAAAGAATAAGAAGAATTAGATTACACAACATCTACGTTGCTACAATTTAAAATGCATTAGATTTTTATCAACTTAGAAGAAAAATTATATATATATATATATATATATTTTTAAATCTAAAAATCTAAAATAAATTATATAATATGGTGAAGCCACTTGGCGCAACCACAGCGTCTAAGCCCAAATTTTATTGTATAGTATATGATTTTTTATAATTTAGTATCATAATTTTTTATTTATCCTAATTAGAGATTTATGCATTTGTCAAATAATATTATACATTTGTGAATTACTGATACAGTCATGAGTGTCATGATGCTAATTCCAAAAAATCAACATCCACACACAAACATTTGTTTTGCTATTTTGGTGTTTATTTTTTAGAGTTAACTTCATGACATTCCTAGTTATATTAGTAGTTTGCAAATTAATAATAGTATTTAACAAACGTGTAGACCTTAAATTGAGATAAATGAAAAAAAATTGTGAAAATAAAGAAAAATAATAAAGAGCCTTAGAGCACACTAATGAGATTGAAGATGGTGATGAAAGTAAAAGGACAAAACTTAAGTACAGCACCTTAAGTGCTGTTCTTTAAGTTTCCCTCTTAAGATTCATGATAGGCCAAAAGCATATTGACCCCTTGTGATTAATTAATTAATTAATTAGCCAAGTTTATTAATTAATCAAATTAGCATGCAAAGCGCGTGGTAGCACAAACAAATCACCAATTAAACTAAGTGCAGTGGAAAATAAATTGACACGGTGATTTGTTTACAAATGGGGAAAACCAACACGACAAAAACCCCACTGGGTGATTTTAAGGTCACCACTCCTGAGAATCTACTATTATCAAAACAAGCGGTTAAAAGTAAAGGAATCTCAGTACCTTATACCAACCTACAGTTGAACTCTTACCCCAATACCCAATTGGATTTGTTCTGCAATGACAATCTCTCCTTGTAATGCACCGCTCCCAATACGTGACTAACCAATTGTGCGAATCCCAGTACGCGACTTCAATCACCAACTAGAGAAGGTTGTTGGCTGCAAAGTTTTTCAGTACATCCAGACGATAAAGATCAAAAAGGTGCTTGGTTACAAAACCCTACGGTGTACAAACACATCAACTTATTCACAAGAACAATGAATTAGGGCAAATTCTGTTTCCGGTCATAATTTGCTTGAATAAACTCTGCTCAACACTTGTGCAACTTGTGTACACTTTGACAGCCCTTAAAATAATCATTTTATACGTCTAAGGTTGTGAGAAAAGAAAACTCAAACACAAAATCATGGATTGGAGTCAAAACAGAACTGAAATTCTGTTTTTCATAAACCTCGACAGATAGTCATCTGTTGAGCAGCTGTCGAGCCACGGGGCTGGAACAGATCTTCAAGCTTGATAGATACTAGTTGTCGAGCTAGCTATCGAGTTTTAATGAACTTGCACTTTTCAGCTTGAATCTTGAACAGACTTGCATGGTTTCAACACTTGATCTTGAAACAAAATTTCTTGAAGTATTAAACACATCCTAGATCTACTTAAATACAAGTCAAGTGCGTTTTGTCAAAGGATTAGCCAATTAAATACAATAGTGACATATGTTCCTAACAAGTGAATCATATATGTCCTAACAATTCAGTCATGTGGCTACTTAATTAAAAAAATATACTTCCATCGCATGAGAAAAATCCACATTATGGCAGAATCTTAAAAGGGGAATCTAAGGATCAGTACCTAAGTACTGTACCTAAGTCTTGCCCATAGTTATTATAGGATTCCTAAAAGTAAATCAAATATATGGATTTCATGTCCAAGAAAGGAACATGGAAACTTGAAACTTGGGAAGTAGAGGAAGTTTGAGTAAGAGAGAATTCGTTTTGTTTTATTTTATTTTGTTTGTTTGTTTGTTTTATTTTTTATTTTTATTTTATTAAGGAATGAGAGAGAATCATAAACAATTTTAAATTAAAGAGAAAAAGAAAAGAAAACTCATATGGATAGGAAGTTAAGTGCATTTAAAGTTTGAATTGAAATCACCATGAAAAAAGGAATCGTAAATATATATTTAAAAACCAAATTTAATTTCAAATTGTATTTTAATTACAGTTTAATTTTGCCCCATGAGTCCATCTAATTTTTGGAGAAATTACACTTTACCATCTTAAATTATACACTAGATTACACTTTGCACCTGAAACAATTTGAATACATGCTTTGCACTATAAACTATGACCATTGTTACACTTTGCACCTCAATGTTAGTTTTACTGTTAAGTTAGATAGAAATTAATAGCACATGACTTGCATATGATTTTTGCTTAGGTGGCACATTGGTTAAAGACCAAAACACCCTTTTCACTTATAAATAAAATAAAATCAAATTTACAGTGGCCTTTATCATCCCAGTCCAGTGCCATTTGCAAGGCTGTGTCTTCCGCGTTGTTCTTCACCATGCACCACAACTCCTTACCCACGATGCCGGTTTGCGCCTTGGAAACTAATGTGCCAAAGAGAAGTGGGAGTGTGAGTACCAAGAAGAGAAATATCTTAGAGAAAAAAGAAGAAGAAACCATGGAATTTTTTTTCCATTTTGCCTTTTTTAGTGGCCTAAGAGAGAGAAAAATAAGGAAGGGAAATATTTTTAATTGTTTGTAAAAAGGTGTTTTGGTCTTTAATAAGTGTGTCACCTGAGCAAAAATTATATGCAAGTTATGTGCTATTAATTTTTGTCTAACCTAATAGTAAAACTAACATTGGGGTGCAAAGTTTAACAATGATCATAGTTTAAGGTGCAAAGCATGCATTCGAATAGTTTATGAGGAAAAAATTGGCCTTTGCCCTTTTTAAAAAAACAATCTAGCATTTTGCCCTCTTTCTCAAACTAATTAGGGAAATGCTCTTCTTTTAAAACTCGATTTTCTCAAAATTGAGTTAAGCCCTATAGTGGCCTTTTTAAGGAGCCTATAGTGACGTTTTAAGGACCTATAGTGACGTTTTGTAACTCGATCTCCATGAAATCGAGTTATAGGTAAAAAAAAAAAAAAAAATGCATGTAACTCCACTTCATGGAGATTGAGTTACAAAACGCCACTATAAGTCCTTAAAACGTCACTATAGGCTCCTTAAAATGCCACTATAGGGCTCCAGAATTTTTTTTTTTTTTTTTTATAAATCAATTTTGAGAAAATTGAGTTTCAAAAGAGAGGCATTTGCCTAATTAGTTTGGAAAAATGGGCAAAATGATGGATTTTTTTTTTTTTGAAAGGGGCATTTGCCCATATTCTCCTAGTTAATGATGCAAAGTGTAATCTAGTATATAGTTTAGGGTGGTAAAGTATAATTTCTCCCTAATTTTTGTTTTGTTTTAATAACGAGTTAATTCAGTCTAACGATGTCATATCAAACACCTATCATATATCTAACTTTATAGGTAAAATTAAAAAGAAAAAATTAACTATATTCACATTACTTAAAAAAAAAAATTCCTAATAAAAGAATCCTTTTTTTTTTAGCAAAATATAAGCGAGATATTATTAAAAAACAAAGAAAATCAAGAAACATCCGATTGGAATACAGCATCCAAATCACTAGGTAAATCTTCTACCCATACATCAGTATCTGCAGCTAAAGCCGCTCGTCTAGCAAGGTCATGAGCCAACCTATTCCCATCCCGTTTAACATGCTGAAAATGACATCGCCGCAACAGACATGCTAACCGTTTTGTCTCATCTATAATGTGGCCATAGAGAGTATAACACCGATTAGAAGCTTGCAGAGCTTGAACAATACGAAGACAATCACCCTCAATTAATACCTCAAAAAAACTCAACTCTCTTGCAAAAACAACTGCTCGTTTTGCAGCCAACGCCTCTGCCATCTCCACAGACTGGACCGGCCCCACTCTCTGACTCAAGGCAGCCAACACATGACCCTGAGAGTCCCTACACACCAAACCTAACCCAACTTGATTAAAACCATCCAAAAGTGCTGCATCAAAATTTAGTTTATAACATGTATCCAGAGGCGGAGTCCATCGCACACGAGGAGGGCGGTCATTGCTCGACGTCTCCTTACAGTGAACGTCCCAGAACTCCTGGACCAGTTTCAAAGCTCTAGTGCCAATTTCATGAAGCTGCCATGTATGTTGATGAACTCTTAAGCGATTCCGACGTTCCCACAAACACCAAGCAGTCATGGCAAACTGAGCACACTGGAAACTCGAACCAGCACTGAACAGAGACTCCAAAACCTCCAAAAAAGACCGATACTTCTTCTGAGTGAGAAACAAAAACCCAGGATCAGACATCCACACAGACCGAACTTGATCACAAAGCCATAAACAGTGCAAAATAGATTCCGATTGATCATTGCAACCCTCACATGTATCATCAAGTGGAATATGCTGAAGTCTCAAATTTAGCTTGGTAGGGAGTGAATCTTTCGCTGCTCGCCACAAGAAATTACAGACCTTCTTAGGAACTTTGAGTTTCCAAATGTTCTTCCAAATCGTACGCTCAGACAGAGGAGAAGATGCACTTGGCAAAACAGAATTCTCAGCTTCCATTAACATACGGTATGCACTTCGCACACTATAACTCCCCAACGAGGACAGCGGCCAGATTAAAACATCCTCAGCCTCATCTTCAGCCACATAAATCCCCCTAATCTTGTCAGCTTCCCAAGGTAAAAAACAGGCAGCCAGCTTACCCGAATCCCAGACTCTAGAATTTGGATAAAACAACTCACTGACCCTATCCACAGCAGAACCCGCTCTAGGAGATATAATTCTACTGCACCCCGGTTCAGGTAGCCACTGATGGTCCCAGACCTTAATTGTTTTGCCATCCCCAATCCTCCATATAGCACCCTTATTAACTACCTCTCGTGCCTGCAGGATACTTTTCCAAGCGTAAGAACTCTTTGGATGGACAGGAGCATCAAGTATAGTACCTGTAGGAAAATATTTGGCACTAAAAACTTTATACAATAGAGTATCTTTATCATGGAGTAAGCGCCAAACCTGCTTTGCCAACATAGCATTATTAAACTTTTGAAAGTCCCGAAACCCCATACCGCCAATAAATTTTGAAGAACAAAGAGAACTCCACTTAACCCAATGAATCTTCTTGGTCTCTCCATTACCCCACCAAAACTTCCGAATCATTGCCTCAATATCCTTACATAAACCCACCGGTAATTTAAAAACATTCATAGAGTAAACTGGGATGGATTGAACCACAGCTTTAATCATGACCTCCTTGCCCGCCTGAGACAACAACTTCTCCTTCCATCCTTGCATTCGAGCCCAAATTCTTTCTTTGATCTTAGTGAAACACGCTGTCCTATTCCGACCAACAAAAGAAGGTAGCCCCAAATACTTATCATAATGTCAAATAGCCGGAACCTGTAAAGCAGCTTGGATAGCAACTTGAAAGGACTCCTCAGTATTTTTACTAAAAAAGAGAGTCGTTTTCTCCTTATTAATTATTTGACCTGATGCCACCTCATAGTAACCAAGCAACTCTTGAATTTTATGGCATTCCTCCAAGGTAGATCTGCAAAAAATTAGGCAATCATCGGCAAAAAATAAATGGGCTAATTTAGGACCATTCCTGCAGATAGAGAACCCATGAATATCTCCCCGGACTGCTGCATCACATAACAAAGCATTTAAGCCCTCCGCACAAAACAAGAATAAATAAGGAGAAAGGGGATCTCCCTGCCGCAAACCCCTTGATGGTGTGATCATACCCTTCGGTTCACCATTAACAAGAATAGAATATGAAACTGTTGTAATGCACTCCATGATCAAGTCCACCCAAGCTTCCTGGAAACCCAATTTGAGAAGTATTTGCTCAAGAAAAACTCATTCCACCCTATCATAAGCTTTACTCATATCCAACTTCATAGCCATAAAACCTTTCTTTCCTGTACAATTAGTCTTCATATGATGTAAGGACTCAAAAGCAATCAAAATATTATCCGTAATTAGTCTATCTGCAATGAAGGCACTCTGTGTTTCAGAAATAATGGAATGAAGCAAAGGCTTAAGGCAATTAGCTAACACCTTGTTGATAATTTTGTAGATCACATTACAAAGGCTTATAGGTCTAAAATCAGTAACTCTCTCCGGATTTTGAACTTTGGGGATTAATGTAATAAAAGTATGATTAATAGATTTAAGAATAGACCTTAAATTTAAGCTAGATAACACAGCCTGAGTAACATCCATGCCTATGTCCGTCCAGTATGTCTGATAAAACAGTGGAGGCATCCCATCCGGTCCAGGAGCTTTAAGTGGAGCCATCTGCCTTATTGCTACGCCAACCTCCTCACTAGTATAGGGTTTATCCAACTCCGCTCTCATCTCATCAGTAACCATTGGTTGGACTCCATCCAAGATACGATCTAAATCATGCGGATTAGAGGATGTGAAAAGTTTAGAATAATACTCAATAAGGATGGCCGAAACAGCCCCCTCACCCTCCTGCATTACTCCCTGATCATCCCTTATACCCTTAATGAAATTCTGCCTTTTCCTTTGTGTTGCATACCCATGGAAAAAACGAGTATTCTGATCCCCATCCTTCAGCCATTGAATACGAGACCTTTGATGCCACATCTTTTCTTCTTTATCACATAAATCATTCAACCCCTTTTTCAAGCGATCAACCTCAACACAAATACCAGATCTGACCAAATCCTCCTCAGCCCTCCAAAGCCACTCCTTAGTCCGTTTAATGCTACTTTGAACATGCCCAAAATGGTCTCTACTCCACGCCTTCAATCTTTGTTTACACTGTTTCAATTTCACGGTTGTAGCATACATAGGAGTACCACCAAGAGAACAACTCCATGCTTGAGAAATAGTATCTCTACACCCTGAATCCGTAACCCACATGGCTTCAAAACGAAAAGGTTTCCGACGCCACTTATGACGCTCCCCACCTGCATCCAAAGACAAAAGAATGGGGCGATGATCGGATGTAAAACAATTTAAGTGCCTTATCCTACCCATGGGAAATTTTGTCAACCAATCATAATTTGCTACACCTCTATCCAACCTCTCCCAAATCAGCTCACCCCTTCGATTCCCTTTCCAAGTGAAATCCGAACCTGAATATCCTAGATCAGCAAAACCACAAGCATCCAAAACCTCACGAAAATTTTCCATTAAATTATGAGCTCTTGGAACCCCTCCTTTCTTATCCTGAACCTCAAGCAATTCATTGAAGTCACCAAAACAACACCATGGAAGTTTAGGCTTTGAATTCAACATACGAAGCATATTCCATCCATCACTTCTACGACTTGCCTCAGGCTCCCCATAAAACCCAGTCAATCGCCAAGCACACTCCGAATTACCATCTATTATAGAATCTATATGGTAGCCTGAAAAACTATCCACCCAAACAGTGACCCCTTGTTTCCATAGAAGGGCCAAACCTCCTCCCCTACCATCGGTAGGAATCGTAAAACAACCATCAAAATGAATCCTATCCCGAACCCACAACATATGTTCTTTAGATGACCATGTTTCAGATAAAAACACAATCATAGGATCTTGAGCTTGTACAATATAAACAAGCTCCTGAACTGCACGACGGTTCCCAAGCCCTCGGCAGTTCCATGCTAAGAGTTTCATGGCTATCGGCGGGGCTGATCATCAGCCTCCACCATTAAAATATCTGAAAAAGCTACCCTCTTCCTGCATCTCTCACTTCCTTCCTCCAAAACCCCATCCTCCTCTTGTCTCGAACGTTTAGACAGAACTACTCCCAAAGGATCAAGGACCATACTGGATTTTCTAGGGATACGAGTAAACTTAGGAATACTTGGAATAGGTGAAGATGACTTCTCTTGTGTAAACAATTTTTTTAAAAAACCGGCTGACCCCATCATCCTAGAACCCACACCACCCTGTAAAGAATCAGAACCATCCTCCACTCTATCAAAACGAGATAACTCACCATCAATCTCATCCAATTTTGCCTGAAAAGATTGTGAAGAAGTGTACTCGGTCAGAATAGTCTCACTGCCATTACCCGGTTCCATAGCACCCTCTGTCCGTACCTCTTGCACCACTACCAGATCACCCTGCTCATCTATATTAGGCTGAATTCGCTGCTGTTCTAATGTCTCTTCCTCTGTTCTACAAGCACTTCAGTCCGCCCCTGCCTCTCTTGTGTTGTGATAGGAGAATTTTGTTCAACACCCCCCTTAAGAATCTCCTCATAACCAGCCACCCTAACAATCGTCCTCTTCGCCAAATTTGGAGTACTAGCGCGCAACCACGGACCAAACTGCTAGTTTCTCGTCGACAAGGATCCCTTCCTATTCTGCCATAAAGAACAGTCCCGATCTTGATGAGTAAGACAGCCACACCAATAGCATAAATTAGGCAAGCGCTCATATTTGTAACTAACCCAACTCTCTTCCCCATTCTCAAACTCAACCTTCCTGCCTCTACTCAGGGGCTTAGTAATATCAATAGAGACACGTACTCGCATATAATTACCCCCTTCAAACACCTCATCGTCACCAGAACCCGGAATCACCATACCCGCCGACGATACGATATCAGAAGCGATGCGCATATTTAAACTACCTAACGGAAGATCATGAACCTGAATCCAGAAGCTAACCCTATCAAAATTCAACCCTCTCACCTCTGCTGGTCTCGAAACTCTCTTCAGCGCAACCAAATTTTTATCAAAAGACCATGACTCACCCGTTAAAACGTTATCTATATCAGTTTCCTCCATGAAAACAAATAACACACAGTGATTGCCCATATCTCTCACCTCAAAACCCTTCTTAACGTGCCAGAGTAGCTTAAAAGTTCTAGCAATCGCTTCCATACTAAGCACTCTACCTGTGAAAAACCGAGCCGCCAAGAGGTATGGACCGTCCCCACTGCTTCCACGCACCCTATACTTATTTCCTTCAGTTTCAGTTAAGGAAAAAGTTTCCCACATTGCTGAAAGATTGTCCATCGTCCTCTCAGTTCAACAAACCACGTTCTTCTGATCACAACGCTGAAGGAAAACAGAAAAACAGAAGCCTAACTCTGAAAGTAGGCACTTCTTCTACTGCCGCGTAGGGTTTCACACGAGCCCTAGGGCAGAGAAACGTTTTTCCTAATAAAAGAATCCTAACCTCACTACATTAACTATATTCACATTACTAAACTAATAATTCTACAATCTATTGTCGTTCCACTTGTTCAACTTTTGCTAGAATAGTCACTGTTGCTTTTTTTTATTATATTAATAAACACTGGAAGCTAGTGGGATGTAAATGAGACTTCGTCTGATCCACACTGGAAGCTAGTGGGATGTGAAAGGATTGTATGAAGAAAGAGTGGCATGTACGTTAATGTCAGTTTACTGAGAACAAATGGTTGCGTCTTCCCTGCGACTGCGTTCATTAACTTTTGCTAAGACTTATTAGGGCAGTGTTTCTTTCATGCAACGTATTTTAATAAGCTTAAATTAAAAAAAATGTGTGTAAAACCCTGTGCGAAAGAATTTTTTACCCTACGACTTATTTCCTCATTAGTGTCATGCAATAAAGAAATTTATATTGGAATGGAAGACAAGTGGAAATTAATTCACTGTTAGGACATATGTG
Source organism: Quercus ilex subsp. ballota (assembly GCA_032727855.1). NCBI lineage: Eukaryota > Viridiplantae > Streptophyta > Magnoliopsida > Fagales > Fagaceae > Quercus > Quercus ilex. Next base: position 10,727,345 of record CM064910.1, on the reverse strand, counting down.
AATCTTGTTAAGAATATATGTCATTTAGAATTGACTAATTTTTTGACAAAACGCACTTTACTTATAATTGAGTAGATCTTGGATGGTTTAAATCTTCAAGAATCATGGGACAAAATTGCCCTTTGCCCTTTTCAGGCAAATTAAATAGCTTTATACCCCATTTCTCAAACTAATTACTCTTTTAAAACTCGATTTGTGATAAATCGAGTTAGGCCCTATAATGTCGTTTTTAAGAAGCCTATAGTAACGCTTTAAGGATCTATAGTAGCGTTTTGTAACTTGAACTCAATGAAATCGAGTTACAGGTAAAAAAATTGCCTATAACTTGATTTCATTGAAGTCAAGTTAAAAAACGTCACTATAGGTCCTTAAAACGTCACTATAGGCTCTTTAAAACGCCACTATAGGGTTCTAGAAAATTTTTTTTAACTCGATTTATCACAAATTGAGTTTTAAAAAAATTGGCATTTCCCTAATTAGTTTGGGAAATAGGGTATAAAGCTATTTAATTTTCCCGAAAAGGGCAAAGGACAATTTTGTCCAAGAAACATGTTTGTTCAAGTCAAGAGTTAAAGTCATGAAAATCTATTCAAGAAACAAGTGAAGAAGTGCTGTATTTTAAAGCTCAATAGCTAGCTCAACAGATAGTATCTATCGAGATTTAAAAAGCATGTTTAGCCTGATACTCGACAGCTGCTCGATAGATAACCTATTTATCGAGATTTACAAAAATCAGTTTTTTAGATCTGATTTCACACATATCCGTGTATACTTGTTTACGCTTTCTTTTCTCACAACCCTAAACATATATAAGGATTATTTTAAGGGCCATCTCAGCTGATGAAACTTGATGAAAAGGTTTTGTTTAAGCAAACTGTGATCAGAGACAGAATTTGCCCTAGTTCATCTTTCTCTTGAAGAAGTTGCTGCGTTTGTACACTGTAAGGTTTTGTAACCAAAGAGTTTCGTGATCCTCATCGTGTTGATGAACTGAAGAACTTTGAAGCCAACATCCTTCTCAAGTTGGTGGTTAGTGCATCGACTTATTAGTCACGTACTGGGAGTCGTGCATTGAAAATGAGAGATTGTCACTACAAAACAAGTCCAATTAGGCATTGGGGTAAAGGTTCAACTGTAAATTGGTATAAGGTACTGCGATTCCTTTACTTGTAACCGCTTGTTATGATAATAGTGGATTCTCGGGAGTGGTGACCTTAAAATCACCTGGTGGGGTTTTTGCCTTGGAGGTTTTCCCCATTCTTAATAGGTCACCATGTCAACTTTAGTTTCCGCTACATTTAACTTAGTTGGTGATTTGTTTGTGCTACCACGCATATTGCATGTTAATTAAATTAATTAATTAACTTAGCTAATCAATTGATTAATTTATCACAAGGGGTCAATACATTCTTGGCCTATCAAGTGGTATTAAGCGGGCACACTCTAATTAGGGTTAATTTTTACTGTGTCATCCATTGACCCCTGTTGTCATGGATAGATGACAGTCTCTAATTATACCTAATTTATTTGGTGGCACTAACTATGCATACTAGAAAGTACGCATGAGAGTTTTCTTGTAGTCATTAGATGAAAAAGTGTGGCAAGCTGTGGAGATTGGCTAGACCAAGGCAAATGAAGTGTCGGCCGATTGGAATGATGCTAAGATCAAGACGGCAAATTTCAATAGCAGAGCATTGAATGCTTTATTCAGCGCGGTCACAAATAAGGAGTTCAAGAAGATATCCTCTATTGAAACTACAAAGGAAGCAAGGACCATCCTCCAAAAAAATTATGAAGGAACTAAGGTTGTCAAGGATTCGAAGCTTCAGAGGCTTACTACAAGCTTTGAAGAGGTCAAGATGGAAGAGGATGAGTCATTCGATGAGTTCTATGCCAAGCTCAAGGATATAGTGAACTCAACCTTTAATCTTGGGGAAACCATTCCAAAATCCAAGAAAGGTGCTCAGATCTCTACCCAAGAGATTTCATGCCAAGATCACTGCAATTGAGGAATCAATGGACATTGACAAAATTCCTTTAACAGAGCTAGTTGGTAACCTACAGACCTATGAGTTGGGTTTGACAAGGATTGAGAAATCTAGTAAGGGTAAGAGCATGACATTAAAGGCCAAGAGCAGTGACACTAATAAGACTTCAGATGATGAAGATTCTAAAATGAAATCCTACATCACGAGGTAATTCAAAAAGTTCATGAAGAATGCCAATGGTAAAGGATTTGACAAAGACCGCAAGCAGTCCAATTCATCTCAGTTCTAGAACCAAGACAAAGGAAGGAAGGATGCTAAGGAAGGTGGTTAGTACACTAATCCTCAGGACCTAAGTGTTTCAGATGTCAAGGCTTTGGACACATGAAACAAAAGTACCCTACGTATCTCAAGACCATTGGGAAAAGTTAGACATTTCTACTACTTTGAGCAACACCGAACCTGAGGATGATTTAGATAATGAGAATGATGGAATCCTGAATGCCTCACTCCTACTATAAATCCTACTAAGGGGATTGTTAAAGATGTGGATGAAGAAGAGGACTTGGTGGAGTCTGAATTTGAGAAGATGGATGAACAAGATGACATCCATATAGCCTATGCTAAATTGTACAAGGTCTCTGAAAAGCACGAGAAGTTGTATAGGTTGGCCACCAAGAAGCTCAGTGATGTGGAGCTTAAATGAGAAGAAATCTCCATAAAGTTTGATGAAACCAATCAGACTATTGGAGCACTGCGGTTTGAGAACAATTTCTTGGCTGAGAAGACCAAAAAGTGTGAGGCAGAACTGTTCCAAGTCAAAGCTCAGTTGGAGAGGACTTCAAGTGCAAAGCTTGATAAGATGATTAGCTTCTAGAAATCTACATCTAATCAAATCGGTTTAGGGTATGATTTCTCTTCTCCTAGTATTGCTTCTTCTAGTACTACTATTTTTGTTTTACCTGCCAATAATGTTGAATTTGAGAACAAAGATGTGAAAACTGCTTTAGCTAGTGAAAACATAGACAAGGGTAAATTTGTCTTAGGAGCACCCCCTAAGCTTGATAAAAAAAATCTAAAAACCCTAGGGCTAAGAAGGGCAATACTTAAAAGTCTAAATAGAAGAAGCAACATCTCTGCCATCACTGTGGAGCGACTGGACATACTCGACCTAATTGCTATAAGTGGTTAGCTACTCAGCAAAGTAATAGTATGATCTTATCGGGAAACCAGGATTAGTTTCCATCCTCTCTTGCTCCTCTTGGAGATCTACTCAAAGTCCCCGTGCTCCTTTTGAACTTGAACGGTTTTAATTCTCCCTCCTCACTGCCGGATCAAGGATTTACTAAATAGAAAGGTTCTTCCAAGGTGTGGAAGAAAAAAAGTGATTTAGTCACTTTTCTCTCTCCCTCTATTTTGCTTGCATTACTTGTGTTTTTTGCTTTCTTATTTTGAGTAAGTCTAGTTTTATACTTTGCTTTGTTATACATGTTTTTGTTTGTTTGTTTTCATTTTTTTCATTTTTTTTTTCTTGAATAAAAAATTGAAAAATAAAAAAAAATACAAAAACAGTGTGTGTTTTGTGTACATTGGTACTTGTGTACCTTGGATGGCCATTGAAATAAAGTTTTCTAAACTTTGTATCTGTTAGGTTCTAAGGATTTAGGATCTAAATGTATTAGAATTTCAATATGTAAGTTGGCAAACCATGATCGAAACGTTTAGTCTAGAATTAGGTTGCTCAAAGTGTATTTATGTGTAAAGTTGAAATTGAGTGTACCGTAGGATTTATTGTGTAAATCTGCAAGGCTCGATCGATTGAAAATTAGACTTCATCAATTGAAGCTTGTGTAGATTGTTTTTTCTGCAGAAATTCCAACTCAGCGCAAGCCTGTATAATGTGTAAGGTTTTATGTTTTGCTTTAAGTATAAAAAGAAAAACCCTAGCCACGTTTTACAATAGTTGTTTATGCTGTGTGTATGAATCTCTTGTGAGATCTAGTGGTGCTTGTCTTTATACATACTTAGGGTTTCCAATCTCAAGATTGATGTCAAGAGCTTGGTGATCATTTCAGTTGCTGCATAAAAAGCTTAAAGAGAAACACAAGTGGGAGTACTTGTGGTTGCTGTGAATCCAAGAAAGAAGTAGTCCGTGAACTCGGAGCTGTCACATGGTCGTGGTAGTAAGTTTCTTACTCGATGTAGTAATAGGATGTTACTGGTCTAAGTCGCTATTGTGTAAACTTTAATTTTTTTCATAGTGGATCTGTTTTACCTTGAGAATAGCTAGGTTAAAACATCCCCAGGTTTTTTACTGATTTGGTTTTCTTAGGTTATCATATCATTGTGTTATTTATTTTCCGCACTATTCAATGATATGATTTACTTGTGTTAACGTAGAACTGAATAATTTACCTAAGTTAATCACTTGGCTAAATAACTAGGTTAATTTGTTTGTGTTTAAGGGGTCTAAAAATGTACAAGTGGTATCAGAGCAGGTTAGCTCTAGTGTTTAGATCCTTTGATCTAAGAGTTGATCCTTGACCCCTACTGTCATGGAACACGGTCACTCTCTTGTGATCCCACCTCACTTTGATGGGAACAACTATGCCTACTGGAAAGTAAGGATGAAAACATTCTTAAAATCTATTGATGAAAGAATCTGGAAATTCGTTGAATACGGACGGGAGAAGCCCACTACTCCAATTAATGAGTGGCAAACTTCTCAGAAAGAAGCAGCCTTCAATAGCAAAGCCATGAATGCTATTTTCAATGCTGTTTCTATGGAGGAATTCAAGAGTATCTCTAATGTTGAGGTTGCTCATACTGCATGGAATACTCTCTAAACTATGCATGAAGTCACAAAGACAGTTAAGATTAAAAAACCGCAGCAGTTAACTACTAGATTTGAAAGTATTAGAATGTCTGATGATGAATGTTTTGATGAATTCTATGCTAAATTGAATGATATTGTTAACTCTGCTTATAATTTGGGTGAAATCTATGATCAACCTAAAATTCTTAGGAAGATACTTATATCTTTGACTGAGGACGTTAGACCCAAAGTAACTACCATCACTGAAAGCAAGGATGTGGACTCCATCCTTGTTGACGTACTTGTAGGAACTCTTCAGTCCTATGAGTTGGACCTACCTCAGACAAGCAATTCCAAATCAATGGCTCTTAAGTTTGTTGATGTGAATGGATTGATCAATGGGTTTTTATTGTTGGATGATATTAACATTGTAACGTCCCAATTAGACCAAAAAAAAAGGGGATAAAGATCAGATTTTTTTTAAGTCACATGTGCCTCCCAATTACCCCACCCTTCCCCACCACTCATTTTCACTCATCTCTTTATCTCTTTGACCGGCCATCTGCCTCACCTCTTCTTTATTTCTTTTTCTTCTTTTCATTTTCTGCCTAACACTCATCTTCACTTTCTCATCCTCTCTCACTGGTACCTCCACCATCTCCACCATCATTTTTCCGATAATGTCACTAGAAAATCCTTAGGAACCTCTAAGAATCTTCATCTTTTATTTGAGGTAAAATTTCTAATCCTTTCGGTGAGTTTTATATTTTGCTTGAGGTTATATTTTTATCTAGGCTTTAATAATGATACCCATATGATTTATGAGCATTGAAAGTGATATTTATGTGTTTATATGTATGGGTTTTGTATTGGTGGAATTATTTGATGCGTGGGTTTATGGTTTGTGTTAATGATGACTATCTAAGGTATATTTATGGTGGAAATTTAGGGGTTTTGAGTTATAACATGTGATGGTTGATAAATCTAATTTTTCCTTTGCTATTGGTTTTATTTAGAGTTAGTTGAAGTTCTAAATTTCTTGTCTTGGAAAATATTTTGATTTAGTTTTCATGGGTCTATTAATGATGTAGTGTAAATTTTACGGAAGCTAGTCATGATATTGGAGATGATATTAAATGGGTTAACTTTATAAATTGCAGTTTATGCCTTGTGAATCAATTTGTTGAGAAACTTTGGAAGTGGAATATATTATTATTGATGAGGTTAAATAATAGGCTTGCCTAATTAAGTGCTCATTTGGAAATTAGTAAATTGTAGCTAGATACAATTTCAAGCTCTATGCTTATTGTGATAGGTTTACTTCATATTGTTTAGGTTCTAGCTAATCTCCTTGGAGCTTGGAGAATTAGGCTTTTGTGGTTGTGAGGTAAGTAGTTTTTTAATGTTATTTTGAAAAATAACCATGTTGTATAAATGTTGTTTTTTTTTGGGTTAGACACACTTTTGGAAACTACCTATGGAAATTATATTTTCCTAAAAACTATTGTGTCGTAACCTTAATATATATATATATATATATATGTGATTATATATATGATTATATATATGAAAATGCATCATATTTGGTATTGCATTTGGGAAAATGCATGAATTGTTGATATGGAAGAAATGAACATCTTTTATTTAATCTTTGATAAGAAAATCGTTGATTTTATGGTATATTGAAAAATTTAAAGATGCTTATCTTGTCTTGTATTATTTGGGAAATTGATAGAAAATCTCTTGACAAGAATGAAGTTGAAAACCTTACAAACTTTGTAGAATGTAGATTATTTAAGGTTTTTCTGAAACTATGTGGATATGAACTATGTGTTTCAAAGTAATGTAACCTGTGAGCTTATGTGGTTTTAACACCATGCCATGTGTGATTTCCCGGTGATCACCCGATTTGGTTTCCATAGTCTTTGTGATAATGGAATCAAATCCAGGTCAGTACCCTTTCACTTTGGATGATGCGTTCTTCCCTGCTGCCCATAGGGGGTAAAAGTTCCTTGATTGTATGTGGGTGGGCCTGCTATCCATGGGGCTAGGAGACCACATGCAAGAGAGGTCCTATTTGACGCGCTCTCTTTGCTGCCCATGGAGGAAGAGAAAAACCTTGAGGGTATGGGTGAGGCTGCTGTCTATGGGGCCAAGAGTCTGTATACCAGAGAGGACAATATCATGGCAATTGTGAGTGGGTGAATACCCTGAGCAGTCTATGTGGTAGTGTAGTACATTTGTGATAATTTACCTTATGTTATATATTATGGCTTTAGAAATTGTATTATTAGTGTTCACAGATTATCGTATATAGTTTCATGGTATTATTTTGAAAACCTTTGTGTTTTATCATTTAGTCATTCTTGTCACATTATTATTGAGAATAATCTTGCAGAACTCAGTTAGAAATTTCCCAAACTAAAACATGTTTTGTAAACTGTTCATTATCATAAAACTTGCATTTCCCCACCCCCATTAATTAAGCTACTTACTGGGCGTTTGCTCATCCCACCCTCTAACAGTTTTTTAGATTTATTAGCTATACCTTGGGTGTGGAGCTTACTTCTTTGGTGACGATTAGAGTGCTATGTTAAATTTGGAGACTTTTGCTGTAAATGGTTGGTGATTCGAACTTGCTATGTTCAACGAGACCTTAATTAATTCTATTGGAGGTTGATCACTTGAGGTTTGTTAGCCCTTGGCATGGTAGTCCTAGACTCGATGTTAAGGTCCTTATTCTTGATAAGATTGTGACTTTTTATAATTTAATCAGAGTTTTGTAATATATTTATGTATTATGTGGAGGCACATGATTTTTAGTTATTGTTCATAAATGTGTTATAAAACTCTGAATTGTAATATGGAGATTTTAGTATGGTTGTATATTCTTATCCTTTGGAAAAGAAAGGAAAATAAGGATCTCCTATAGTTTGATTTGCTAAAAAGAAAAAATCTACAAGTACCCTTAGGATGTTTTCTCATGCTTTGGACCCTTTTGGGTTTGTGGTGTGATAGTTATGGTATCAGAGCTTAGGTTATGATTTTGTAGACTTTGAAAATAGGAATTGATTTTGATCTAAGTCAGAGCATTAGAGGTTAAATGAATTCTTTATTTTGTACCTTTGTTTCAGCTTCCACCTGTTATTCGTTTGTTCTTATCAAGCGTGTCCATGCTAACCTTCTAGTTGCCCTGTGATTTACTTGCTTTATTTCTTGGGTATAGATGTAAGTATTTTTGTACACTATAGCTCCTAAAAAGAAAGCACATAGAGTAAGGCATGTAGATGAGATTGCAGCTCCAGAGCATGGCCTTAGGCAATGCCAAGAGCATGAGAGATTTTGTCACACTTGATGGTGGTGAGATTGATGAGGTGGCAAACAGGATCTATGCTAGGATTGCTAGATCGGTCCAGGGTGGTGAGCATACATAGGAGGATTGTTCTTTTGGGGAGTTCCATAAGCAAAAACCCTCGAACTTTTAATGGTGAACTTGACCTAGTGGCAGCAGAGAATTGGTTGCTAAAGGTGGAAAAGTTATTGAGAGCCCTGAAGTACTTGATTTTGGAGTTATTGGTTTCTACCCTCGTTGGTGATACTTTAATGACTAATCTTGTGCTTAGTTATTTTTTTGTTTGTTTTGAGGGTAGAGAGTTATTAGCTAACTTGGTGATATTAGATATGCATGATTTTGATGTCATTTTAGACATGGATTGGTTGGCTTCTTACCATAATAATGTGCATTGTTTTGAGAAAGATGTGGTGTTTAGGCCTTTAGATGAATCAGAATTTCTACTTAAAGCTTCATGTTTGCCTTTTATGCCTTGTGTGATATCATGCATTCAAGCAAACTGCTTGCTTAGAAAGGGATGCCAAGGATTCCTTGCTAGTGTAGTTGATTTACAAAGCAAAGAATTGGAGATAGGAGACATCCCCATTGTGTGGGAATTTCCAGATGTTTTCCTAAAGATCTTAGATGGGTTGGCCTTAGATCATGAGGTTGAGTTCTCTATTAACCTTCATCTTGGTGTTGCACCTATTTCTAAGGCACCATATATAATGGCATCCACGGAGTTAAAGGAACTTAAAGAGCAATTGGAAGAATTGCTAGACAAAGGGTTTATTCGCCCTAGTGCCTTGCCTTAGGGAGCTTTAATTTTATTTGTTAAGAAAAATTATGGGTCTTTAAGGTTGTGTATTGATTACCATGAGCTAAATAGAGTTACCATTAAGAATAAATATCATTTGCCTCATATTGATGACTTATTTGACTAGTTGCAAGGAGCACAAGTCTTTTCTAAGATTGATCTTCGTTCTGGTTACCACTAGTTAAAGATTAAGGGTGAGGACATACTGAAAATGGCTTTCAGACTAGATATGATCATTATGAATTTTTGGTGATGCCGTTTAGATTAACTAATGCCCCTATTGCTTTTATGGATTTGATGAATAGTGTATTTCATGAGCACTTGGATCACTTTGACATTATGTTCATTGATGATATTTTGATTTATTCTAAGAGTCAAGAAGAGCATGAAGAACAGTTGAGGATTGTTTTACAGATTCTAAGAGAAAGGAAGTTGTATGCTAAATTGAAGAAGTGTGAATTTTTGGTTGTATCAAGTAGTGTTCTTGGGTCATGTGATATCTAAGGATGGAATTACAGTGGATCCTAGTAAGATAGAAGTGGTGGTTAATTGGGATAGGCCTACAAATGTGAGTGAGGTTAGAAGTTTCTTGGGCCTTACTAGTTACTATAGAAGATTTGTAGAGGGGTTTTCCCGCATTGCAACTCTTTTGACACAATTAACTTAGAAGAATATTAAATTCGAATGGAAGGAAGAATGCGAGAAAAGCTTCCAAGATCTAAAGCAGCGCTAGTGTTAACTATCCTTTTAGGTACAAAAGGAAATCATTCTTGATCTTGAAATGATGGAGATTGAGGTTGTTATGAGTCATTCTGAAGCCTACTTGGCTAGTTTGAGTGCTCAACCAACTTTGGTAGAAAGAATTAACTTGTCACAGGCCGATGACCCATATTTAAAGAAAATTATGGATCAGGTGCGTAGTGGAAAGAAATCTGAATTTTCAATCTCTAAGGATGGTGCTTTAAGATTTGGGAGTAGACTTTGTGTGCCAAATGATCCATTGATTAAAAAGGAGATTCTAGAGGAGGCTCAGTATTCCCCATATACAATACATCTAGGTAGTACAAAGATGTACCATGATCTTCGTGAAAACTTTTGTTGGAATAATATGAAGAGAGAGATTGCTCACTTTGTAGAGCATGCTTGGCTTGTCAGCAAGTTAAGATGTTGCACTAACAACCCTTAGGTTTGTTGGGAGAAAATTAATATGGATTTTGTTTTAGGATTGTCGAGATCTCCTAAGGGTGACGATGCTATTTGGGTGATTGTTGATAGAATGACAAAATCAGCTCATTTTCTCCCTATTCTTATGAACAACTCTCTTGATCAGTTAGCTCAACTCTATGTTGATGAGATTGTGAGACTTCATGGAGTACCCCTTCTGTTGTTTCAGATAGAGATCCAAGGGTTACTTCTCATTTTTGGAGTGGTGTGCAAAAGGCCTTGGGTATTAGATTGGATTTTAGCAAGCTTTCTACCCTCAGATAGATGGGCAGTTTGAAAGGACTATTCAAACTCTAGAAGATATGTTGAGAGCATGTGTTTTGGATTTTAAAGGGAGTTGGGCTAGTCACTTACCTTTGGTGGAGTTTGCTTACAATAATAGTCACCATTCAAGTATTGAAGCAGCACCTTATGAGGCTTTGTATGTGAGAAAGTGTAGATCCCCAATTTGTTGGGATGGTGTTGGAGAACGAAAAATCTTGGAGCCAAAGATTATTCAGAGGACTTGTGAAAAGGTAAATCAGATTTGTGTTAGACTATGAGCAGCCCAAAGTAGACAGAAAAGCAATTATGACATTAAAAGGAAGGCTTTAGAACTTGAAATTGGAAATAAAGTTTTCCTATGTGTTGCACCAATGAAGGAAGTAATGAGATTTGGCAAAAAGGGTAAGTTAAGCCCTTGGTTTGTAGGGCCTTTTGAGGTCTTGGAGAGAGTGGGCGAAGTTGCATATAGAAATTGCATATAGGAAAATATAGATCTCCTATAGTTTGATTGGCCAAAAAGGAAAAATCTATAGGTACCCATTGGGATTTTTTCTCATGCTTTGGACCTTTTTGGGTTTGGGGCATGACAAACATGATCTTCATGGTTTAATTTGATCAATTTGTTGAATTGGGAATAATTGAAATTTTTAGGGCTTGAAACTACCCAAATTGGGGATTTTGTTCAATTAAGCTAAAATTGATAAAATTGGCTTGTGTTATTGATTAATCTTATCATTATATACTGTTATCTAACTTGTGTAATGATAAATTTATCAATTTGATTGGATTTTTGAAAATGGGTTTTCAAAATTTGGGGTTTTTGATATAAACTCTATGCTCAAGCCAAATTCTGTGTTTTTAAAGTGTAATTGAACTATTCTCACTGCATTGAGCATGCATCATATGTTTGTACTATTCATGCATCATATAAATTGATATTTTCTATATTTTTTTTGCTTTAAATATGTCTGATGCAGTCTGCCTTTGGGTTTTTCTTTTTTCTGTTTTGTCTTTTTTCTGTCTCTCCTTTCTGATCCTTAGAATCATGGTTAGGAAGACTAGAGGACCTCCACTTCTTCTTCTACTCCTTCTTTTGATAGTGAGAGGTTTCTTAGTGAGAAAAACCAAGAGATGTATGAGAAGCTGAACATTCTTAGGAATGTGTGGGCTAAGAGAAAGGTAGTTTTGGATGAGCTTGACCTAAAGATTAAGAGAAACTTTGAGCATAGGGGCTAGTTGCCTTTGTTGGATGTTGACCATCCTCCTCCAGCTACCTTGATCAAAGAGTTCTATGCGAACCTCTCTGTCCACTCCAATGATTGCAACACTCAGTTTGTGAGAAGTTGGATAAGGGGTGAAGAGTATATCATTACTCCTACAGTAGTGGCCTCTGCTCTTGGGGTGCCTAAGGTCCAGCATCCCGTCTATCCTTATGATGAGTCTTCTCCTCTAGATGACATTATGTCATATCTTACTGGATCTTCTATCCAGTGGGGATCTAATCCTCGGATCACCTCTCACAAGTTGACCGAGATTCTTTATCTCTTTTTCCGGATTTCTTGCCATTCTATCTGGCCCATCTCTCATTTGCATACTATTTCTATCGAGAGATGTGCATTTTTGTATGCTCTTGTCACAAATGCTCCTTTGAGTTTTCCTCATCTTTTTATTCGTTCTTTGGTTGAGTTTCATAGGAGTAGTTCTTTTGCTCATGCGCTTTTCTTTCCAATTTTTATTCATCGGATTTTGTTGCATCTAGGTTTAGATGAGTTTCTGGCTTTTGAGCCCATACATATCATAGCTCCCATAGGTGCCACCTTCCTTAGGCAGAGGGCTACTAAAATGTGAGCTAGCTCTAAACACCCTAAAGTAGATTCTTCCTCTTCGGGTGTTGTACCTCCTCCTCCTTCTTCTATAGGTGAGTCGGCTGCTGATGCGTTTGTTGATTTGACTGCTGCTGCTGCTCCTCCACCTTCTACTTTGGATGATTCCAGCATTCGTCGAATGTTGGATACTATCATGACCATTCGGGCGGCTCATGGTCAGCTTTTGGTGGACGTTCTCATGGAGCTTCAGGCTTTGCGTGAAGAGTTGGTGAGTTTTAGATGATCACCTCCACCACCTCTTTTTGATGATGAGTTTTGATTGCCCTTTGGCAATTTGTCACAAAAAGGAGGAGTACACATGGTTGGAGTTAGGGGGAGATTTTTTGTTGTTTTGGAGCTTTAGATTGTATCTAGGTGCTTCATATTGTACTAATTTTTTCTGGCTCATGATGTAGTTATTTTTTATGTCTTTATTCTTTTATGAGTTGTATGTGATAGGGGGAGACATCTTGTTTTTATTTCTGTTTCTTGTTTCACATTGCGCTACATTGATTATTGATTTATATTTATGAGGTTATTCATGATATATGTCTTTTATTTTGTGTTATGTAAAATCAAGAATTTGTTTGTTTTACTTGTATTTTCCACACATGCGTTTATGAGTTGGTTAAGTGTTACAGGAATATACAGGTTGATTCAGTCATGCTGTTGTCTACACTTGCAACTGATAGATAGTAGTTAGGGTGAATTATTTTTTTTAGGCAATTTTATTGTAATGGGCTATTTTTGTAACTTTGAGCATTTTGTTTTATTATGTGTTTTGTCATGAATTGCCAAAAAGGGAGTTTGTTAGGTTCTAAGGATTTAATATCTAAATGTATTAGAACTTCAATGTGTAATGTTGGCAAACCATAATCAAAATGTTTAGTCTAGAATTAGGTTGCTCAAAGTGTGTTTATGTGTAGAGTTGGAATCGAGTGTGCTGTAGGATTTATTGTGTAAATCTGCAAGGCTCGATCGATCGAAGCTTGTGCAGATTGTTTTTTCTATAGAATTTTCAACTCAGTCCAAGCCCGTATGACGTGTAGGGTTTTATATTTTTCCTTAAATATAAAAGGAAAAACCCTAACCATGTTTTACAGTAGTTGTTTATGCTGTGTATATGAATCTTTTGTGAGATCTAGAGGTGTTTGCCTTCATACATATTTAGGGTTTCCAATCTCAAGATTGATGTCGAGAGCTTGGTGATCGTTTCAGTTGCTGCATAAAGAGCTTAAAGAGAAACACAAGTGAGAGTACTTGTGGTTATTGTGAATCCAAGAAAAAAGCAGTCCGTGGACTCGGAGCTGTCACATGGTCGTGGTAGTGAGTTTCCTACTCGAGGTAGCAATAGGATGTTAGTGGTCTAAGTCGCTATTATTTAAACTTCAATTCTTTCATAGTGGATCTGTTTTACCTTGAGGATAACTAGGTTAAAAATGTACGGTATCATTTGTAACTTAGATGAGCATCTCTATGCACAACTAAGCAAGTGAGCTTTGTGGCTCGTGTTTGTGATGAGTAAGATTAAGTAATATCTTCTACTTAACACTCGTATCATTCTTTTTGACAAGAAGGACTAGAAAATCATAAGAAAAAAGCATAAATAACCATCTCACCACTGTTGCCCGCCAATCGTGGAATGATATTTGTATGCTTTGGCATAGCAAAAGTGCAATGTCAAAAGCTTAACATAATTGGATATTTCTTTTCTCTCTCTTATATGCCCATGCATGATATGCTTTACAAAAGAAAATATGCAAAGAAAAATAAAAGCGAAAAGAATCAAAATGTTTCATATATGATTGCAAGCGTGTTTCTAGGAAATGTGGAAGTTATAAGATGTACCTCAAAGGTGATAGTCCCCATCAAGCAGTTATGATTGTATGTGAGTTAAAGTGATTTTCTCAAATCGTTATAACATGTAGACACCTATGCAATCCTGCAATGTTTTGCACACACAACACGCAATATTCTTTGCTACTTTTGATACATGTGTAGGTGCAATGTGATTTGGCCATCACAAGGAATACATGTGTTAATGTATGCTCACTAAACTGTCTTGACTCATTTTTTAAATATAAAATTGGTTAGACTTGTTTAGTATATGTTTGTGTTTTGGATCTAAATGCTTGTCATTTTTTTGTTGAGAAATGTTTTTGAGAGCTTAAAATGTTGTTTGGATCTTTGATTGAGTAGCATGCGTGATTGCATTCATATCTATATTTTTCTTTTCTTTGAAAAACTGTTTTTGAGTATCTCGACAGCTGCTCGATACCTCTCAACAACTAGGCCATCTATCGAGCCTCTTGATCTTCCTTTCTCGATAGCTGTTAATGCAATTTCGATCCATCAAAGTTTTTGAGAATTTGTCTCGATAGCTTCTCGACCATTGAGAAAGTTTATGTACTCTCGATAGATGCTTAATAGCTTCTCGATCCATCAAGGTCACTTTGCTGTGGACACCTCTCGATAGCACCTCGACAGCTCTATCTGTCGAGAATTAGTGCTTGACACCTCTCGACATCTTTCGATCCATAGAGAATCATAAGTTTCTATATAAAGCCTTAGCGCGATTTTTCACTCATTTTCTCCAATCTCTCTCGATAGTTTCTGACTCTTTACCTCCCTAAACACTTTTCTCTCTCTCTCTAAACCTCTTCCCCACTCAATCTTTGACCTCAAGGGTGTTTTCTTTCTCTGGTATGATCTTTCTTCTCTCATAAATCATGGATTTCATTCATCTGACCTAACTTTTGGGGTTTTTGAAAATATTTAGAGTTTTCAAAATTGATGAGGTTTTTGCAAAATTTTTTGGTTGGCTGGGTTTTATTTAAATGATCATGTATGCTCATGCATTGCATCACATTTGTATTTTCACAATGTTTCATGCACTAGAGATGTATGTTTATTATGTTGAAATCTTGTGTGCTGGTAGGATTAGATTGGGTTGAGCCAATGATGTTTTTTTTGTTGCATGTCACATGTTCATGCATTTTTCATGCATACGTACCATTCTTTTCTTTCTGATTGATATTAATTGTGTTGGTACTTTTCTGCTTCTCTCTCTCTCTCTCTCTCTCTCTCTCTCTCTCTCTCGGTTAGTATGCGTATGCCACCTAAGTGCAAGTCTACTTCGTCCTGGAACCCTCTTTGTTCCTGGGCAGCATCTTCTTTTGATTCTACTCCCCCTCACACTTAGTTCCGTGATGAGAAGGCCCGTACGGACTTCTCAGAGAATTTTTCTCGACGCGGCATTCATTCGGAATGCCAAGTTGTCCTTAAGAATTTTTCAAATACTGACCTTCCCACTGTCATCTACAGTAGGGGTTGGGAGTCCCTTTGTGACATCCCGGTCACTTGTCCCTCAGTGATCATATAGGAGTTCTACTCCAATATGCACGGATTCGATTACTCTGTACCTCATTTTATTACTTGCGTTCAAGGTACGCGTATTGTAGTCACTTCAGATCTTATATCTGAGGTGCTACACATTCTGAGGGTAGCGCATCCTAACAACCTCGGCTGTGATTGTCTTAGGACTGTGTCCAAAGACGAACTCATGTCTCTATTCTATGAGACACCATCTTCTTTGGGTGGACTTCAAAACACCCCTTACTTAGGCTTTACAAAAGGTCCGAGGTTCCTGAATATGGTGATGACATTTACCTTACATCCTTTGTCTCACTATAATTCTATTACTAAGCCTCGTGCTCGATTTTTGTTATCCTTACTTGAGGGACTCACTATAGATTTTCCCTCTCATTTCATACTTTCCCTTATAGATGTCTGTAAGGATACAGCGACTCGCGATAAGCTTATTTTCCCTTCTGCTATCACATGGATTCTTAGCCATGCGTCTGTCTCTTATCCTGAGTCTTCACACTTCTTTGTCATGTGTGCAATAGACATAGCGACCATTGGACGAAGCGAGGCTTAACTTCGACCGAAGTGGCCATGGACTGAGACGGCGACTCCTTCGGCTTCTTCTGCTCCATCCACCTCTGCTCCTTCTTCTTCTACAAGTGGAGTGACTCTCGAGGCCATCATGTCATAGCTTGTGCGCATGGATGCTAGCCTTGACATTGTCAGTGATGAGTTGTGTCAGGTGAATACTCATATTCATTGTATCGAATGATGACAGGCTATCATGGGTGGTTTCGCTGCATCTTCCTCTCCATCTGTATAGGCTTCAGAGGATGAGAGTGATGATGATGACTTCAGTGGTGGTGATGCTGATGAGGATGAGGCTTCTAGCTCTTCTGGTGAAATGGAGATGAATGTTTCTCAGTGACTTACCCTTTGTCATTCGTGACAAAAAGGGGGAGTAGTTTTGGGTATGAGAGTGGTCAAGTACTTATGGGGAGAGTTAGTATAGGAGATATTTTTGTTAGGGGGAGTGTTTTTGTTTATAAGGGATGTAGAGAGGACTTTTTGTATCTGTTAGGTTCTAAAAGTTTAGAACAATTGACAAATCGTGAACACAAACTTGTTTAGATATAGATTCTAGAGTCTATAGGTATTATTAGACAATACTCAAGGTGATACAAGTCAAGATCCAAGAACAAGCAAGCTACAGAAAAGAGAATTCAAAATTTACCTAGTTTGACCGATTGAGAGACAGGCTCAATCCATCGAGATTTGTATTTGCAGAATTTTAATTAAGCCCAAACAGTAGTTCAAGCCCAAAAAGGATTAGGGTTCCAAATCTACTTCTTCTAGTATATAAAGGAAATCTTAAGCATGTTTTTATAAGGCTTTTTAATGAGAGAAGAGTGTGCCTCTTTTGTAGATCTAGGGTTTTGTACCTAAAAGCTCTCTAAAGTCTTCTACCGGTGTTAGTCCTTGAAGAATCTCAAGATCTAGTGTTGTAGAAGTTGCTGCCTTCTCTAGTCATCAAAGGTGCTGATGATCTAAACCTTCAAAGGTGGTCTTGGAGTCACAAACAAGAGAGTTTGTGTTTTTTATCACAAGTGTGGGTGCTTGTGTTGCAAAAGCCTAATAGAGAAAGAGTCTGTGGATTCGAAACTTGCATGTAGTCGTGTCAATAAGTTCTACATATAGTAGCAATAGGATGTTAGTGGTCTAAATCTTATTGTAAACGTGGATTATCTATAGTGGATTTGGTTTTTACCTTGAGGATAGCTAAGTTAAATCCTCCCTAGGTTTTTTACTGGTTTGGTTTTCCTGGATCATCATATTGTTATGTTATTTACTTTTCCACTACTTTTCATGATATGATTGTTTTGTTTTAACCTAGATTTGAATAATAAATCTAAATATTCACTTGGATAATTAATTAGATTAAACAATCTAATTTACCGGGATCTAAAAACGTACATTATCTTTTCATTTCTTTCTTTTTAGATACATTGTTCTTACATTGTGGTAGCAAACCTTGTACTCTTATTGATATATATATATTGAGGTTGTTATTACATTCTTTTACCTATCTCTTCATGTGTTGTTTCTTTTCTCTCTTTATGCACATGCTTCACATTTAGTATATGCAATCTTTTATTTTCTGTTTTACACTAAGATGCTGTGATGAGTTTTATTTAAAGTGTTTTAGAAGTACAGGTTGTTAAAGTCTTTCTTGCCATGAACTCTCTTCTTGCAAAATTTTTCAAGAGTTTGTCTTAGGATAGATTTTATTGTATTCAACAAGTGCGTATGAGTTGAGTGATTTATGACTTCTCTCATATGTTCATTTGTTTGTCATGGTTTTGTCATAGATTGCCAAAGGGGGAGATTGTTAGGACATATGTGAATCTTGTTAAAAACATGTCATTTAGAATTGGTTAATCCTTTTACCAAACGCACTTTACTTGTAATTGGGTAGATCTAGGTTGGTTTAAATCTTTAAGAAACATGTTTGTTCAAGTCTGATAGGCCAAAAACGTATTGACCCCTTGCGATGAATTAATTAATTAATTAGCCAAGTTTAATTAATTAATCAAATTAACATGCAAATGCATAGTAGCACAAACAAATCACCAATTAAACTAATTATGCAATGGAAAAGAAATTGACATGGTGATTTGTTTACGAATGGGAAAAACCTACACGGCAAAAACCCCACTAGGTGATTTTAAGGTCACCACTCCCGAAATTCCACTATTATAATAACAAGCGGTTACAAGTAAAGGAATCCCAGTACCTTATATCAACCTACAATTGAGCCCTTACCCCAATACCCAATTGGACTTATTCTGTAGTGACAATTTCTCTTTTTGATGCATGGCTCCCAAGTACGTGACTAACCAATTTATGCAGATCCCAGTATGCGACTTCAATCACCTACTAGAGAAGGTTGTTGGCTGCAAAGTTATTCAGTTCATCCATGATGAAGATGAAAATAAATGTATCTAAAGTAGAGAAAAGAAAAAGAAAAAGATACAAGTAATCCTCACTACATCCCTCAAAATGCACTCTCTCCCTAACAAAAATCTCCTATGCTAACCCTCCTCCTAAGTATGACTACTCTCATAACGAAAACTACTCCTTTTTGTCACGAGTGACAAAGGGAAGAGTGTCAAGTAGACATTTCATCATCGCCGAGTGAGCTAGCACTGCCATCATCCTCATCATCATAATCAGCATCATCAACATCATCAGCGTCACTCTCATCCGCAGGTGCCAAAGGAGTGGAAGGCATGGTATAACCACCCATCTCAGCCTGACGTCGAGTAATGCGTCCAACACGGGCGTTCACCTATCACAACTCATCACTGAGAGTGTCGAGGTGAGCATCCATGCGCTGAAGCTGCATCATGATGTCCTCTAGAGTCACTCCGCTCATAGAAAAGGAGGAAGCAGACATGGATGGAGCAGAAGGAGTGGGAGGAGCTACTGAATCTGACTGTCGTGACCTAAACTGCGCCTTGCTACATTTAACGGTAGCGGTGTCTATGGCACGCATGACAGAAAAATGGGTAGAAGAGGGAAAAGGAACAGAAAAATGGCATAGAATCCACATGATAGCCGAAGGGAAAATGAGCTTATCACGGGTAGCCGTATCCCTAAACACATCTATAATGGAAAGAATAAAATGTGAAGGAAAATCTATAATGAGGTGCTCTAACAAAGAAAGCAAAAATCAAGCATAAGGCTCTGTGAGAGAGTTATAGTGAGAGAATGGGTGTAAAACAAAAGTCATCATCATGTTCATGAATTTAGGACCTTTAGCAAATGGCCTACATGGTGTAAACTGACGATCACCCCAAACAAATCACCAATTAAACTAATTACGCAGCAGAAAATAAATTGACATAGTGATTTGTTTACGAATGGGAAAAACGTACACGGCAAAAACCCCACTGAGTGATTTTAAGGTCATCATTCCCAAAATTCCACTATTATCACAATAAGCGGTTACAAGTAAATGAATCTCAGTACCTTATACCAACCTACAGTTGAACCCTTACCCCAATACCCGATTGGACTTGTTCTGTAATGACAATTTCTCATTTTGATG
This sequence comes from Quercus ilex subsp. ballota, assembly GCA_032727855.1. NCBI lineage: Eukaryota > Viridiplantae > Streptophyta > Magnoliopsida > Fagales > Fagaceae > Quercus > Quercus ilex. Next base: position 10,707,567 of record CM064910.1, on the reverse strand, counting down.
CACGGCTCCCAAGTACATGACTAACCAATTTGCACGGATCCCAGTACGCGCCTTCAATCACTAACTAGAGAAGATTGTTGGCTACAAAGTTCTTCAGTTCATCTACGATGAAGATCAAGAAGATGCTTGGTTACAAAACCCTAAGGTGCACATACGCAGCAACCTCTTCAAGAATGATGAACTAGAGCAAAACTCTGTCCCCGGTCACAATTTGCTTGAACAAACTTTGCTCAATACTTGTGCAGCTTGTGAACTCTTTAACGGCCCTTAAAATAATCCTTTTATATGTCTAAGGTTGTGAGAAAAGAAAGCTCAAACACATAAACATGGATTGGAGTTAAAACAGAATTGAAAATCTACTTTTCATAAACCTCGATAGATACCCTATCTGTCGAGCTGCTGCCGAGTCACGGGGCTGAAGCCGCTGAACAGCTCTTTAAACCTTGACAGATGGCTAGTTATCAAGCTTTAATGACAGGCACTTTTCAGCTTGAATCTTGGACAAACTTGAAAGGCTTTAACACTTGATCTTGAAACAAGGTTTCTTGAAATGTTAAACACATCCTAGATCTATCTAAATACAAGTAAAGTGCGTTTTGTCAAAGGATTAGCCAATTACATAAAATAGTGACATATGTTCCTAACAAATGAATCACATATATCCTAACAAAGTCAAGAGTTAAAGCCATGAAAATCTGTTCAAGAAACGAGCGAAGAAGTGTTGTATTTTAAAGCTCGACAACTAGCTCGATAGATAGCATCTATCATGGTTTAAAAAGCAAGTTTAGCCCGATGCTCGACAGCTGCTATACAGATAACCTATCTATCGAGATTTACGAAAATCAGTTTTTCAGATTTGATTTCACACTTATTCGTGTATACTTGTTTAGGCTTTCTTTTCTCACAACCCTAAACATATATAAGGATTATTTTAAGGACCGTCTCAACTGATGAAACTTGATGAAGAGGTTTTGTTCAAACAAATTGTGACCGGAGATAGAATTTTCCCTAGTTCATCTTTCTCTTGAAGAAGCTGCTGCATTTGTACGCCGTAAGGTTTGGTGACCAAGAAGCTTTGTGATCTTCACCGTGTTGATGAACTGAAGAACTTTGCAGCCAACATCCTTCTCAAGTTGGTGGTTAGTCACGTACTTAGATTTATGCATCGATTGGTTAGTTACGTACTGGGAGCCGTGCATTGAAAATGAGAGATTCTCACTGCAGAACAAGTCTAATTAGGTATTGGGATAAGGGTTCAACTATAGGTTGATATAAGGTACTGGGATTCCTTTACTTGTAATCGCTTGTTGTGATAATAATGGATTCTCGAGAGTGGTGACATTAAAATCACCTAGTCGGGTTTTTGCCTTGGAGGTTTTCCCCATTCGTAAACAAATCACTATGTCAACTTTATTTTCCGCTGCATTTAAATTAGTTGGTGATTTGTTTTTACTACCACGCGTATTGCATGTTAATTGAATTAATTAATTAACTTGGCTAATTAATTGGTTAATTTATCACAAGGGATCCATACATTCTTAACCTATCATTCACGAATAAAATAAAATAAAAAATATATATAGAATGATATTTAATGGAGTTTGATAATATGCAAATCAAACTCTCCTAGACTCTTATAATTAATAATAGTTTTATCGCATGCGCTTTGTGTGGAGTCTTGAGACTTTTTTTTAATATGTGTATATTTTTTATAATTTAGTTTTATTAACCATTTTTTGCTCTACGAAATTGTACTGGCGCATATGCGTTTGTGTGGTGGGAAGTTTGTATATAGGTAGAAGCTGTGAGTATTTTAAATTTTAAATTTTAAATTTTGAAGAGGTAAGTTAAAATTTAGGAAAATGAGGCAAGTTTTGTATTTTAATTTTATACGCAATTTTCTAAATGACTTTTATACCTTAGTTGTTTAATCGTTTGAAATAATATTAGGTAAAAAATTATGGATAGTTTAGAGAGTTCAGAAAACAAATAACTAACTTTTCATATCCTCTAATTAAACTCAACTAAATCTAACCAAATAACAACACCTCCAAATTTCCGCAACTGGAGACGATTTGACTTAGGATTTGGATTTGCAACGACATGGAGAGTCAATTTCTATCCTTTCTAGGAAGCGTTCTTTCATATGGTCAAAAGTCAAAAATGACAAAACTATATATTCACATTTCATCACAAAATGAAATCATGCATGAAAACGTGTCTGAAACTGCCTACACAAACTGGAATTCAATTTTATATTTGCATGTGCATACCAAAACTTTGACAATTGATCAGCATGGCACTAGAAGTTTAAAATATTGGTACTCTAACTACCATAGTATCTATCATTACACTGATATATAAATGATTATTTGGTTAACCAAAATAAACGTAAATGCAAAAGATATAAAATGTTCACCACTCTGAAAATACACCTAAAAGATACAAAGCAAGAAACTTGATATCTATTAATTGGAATTCACCAAAAGATAAGAGTTAAACAAACAAAAAAATATATATATATTTATTCTCAAAAGCTAAAAAGCAAATTAATTCAGAACGAAACTCAGTAATCTCTTTTTTGCTGAGAACGCTCACTAATCTCATTTGTCATTTCATACTTGAGATAGAACTTGTATAAGAATAACTTGGAACAATCCAATATCCACCTAAGACAGCCTCACAGCCCTCCAAACATGAGTAGTGCCAAATTTTATTTTCAAGGCAAAAATATTTAATAAGAATCAAAGATTTGATCAAAATATTTGTTAGAAATACTGAATCGTAGTATTGTATTTCTTAATTAAGGAATATACAAGTGATGCCTTTATATAGGAGGCATAAGTGTGCGGTACAAGTAAGCATATGTGTGTGGTACAAGTAAAGTGTAGTACAAGTGTGCTATACAAGTAAACCAGCTGGGCCTAAAGCCCATAATATACATTAACAGCCCCCCTCAAGCTCAAGGTGGATGTGAGACCAGCTTGAGGTTGTCAACCAAATCACGAGTGCGTCCCTTAGGAAGTGCCTTGGTGAAGATATCTGCAAGTTGATCTTTGGAGGAGACGGAGAAAAGCTTGAGAGCACCATGGACAAGATGATAACGGATAAAATGACAATCAATCTCGATGTGTTTAGTCCGTTCATGGAAGACGTCATTGTGAGCAATATGAATGGCACTCTGGTTGTCACAATAAAGGGGAGTAGCAGAGGATGTGGACACACCCAAATCCTTAAGAAGCCATCGTAACCAAAGGAGCTCAGATGTGGTGTCAGCAAGAGCACGATATTCTGCTTCAGTACTGGAGCGGGCCACGAAAGTTTGTTTCTTACTTTGCCAAGAAATCAAAGAAGAACCAAGGAGAAAGCAATAACCTGTAGTGGACCTACGATCAGTGGGATCTCCTGCCCAATCAGCATCAGAGAATGCACGGAGTACAAGAGGAGACTGAGCTGAGTAGAAAAGGCCATGGAAGAGAGTGCCCTTCAAGTATCGTAGAATGCGCAGAACAGCAGCATAGTGAGTCGATCGTGGAGCAGACAGGTACTGGCTCACCTGATGAACAGCATAAGAAATGTCTGGACGAGTAACTGTGAGATAGACTAGGCTGCCAACCAATCGTCTGTAAAGAGAGGGATTAGACAATGGTTTTCCCCCCGAGGGTGTCAGATGCGCATTAAGTTCAACTGGAGTGTCAACAGTCTTGCTGTCAGTGAGTCCAGCTCGAGATAAAAGGTCAGATGCATACTTGGCTTGAGTAATATAAAGACCATCTGTGGAACGAGTGATCTCAAGACCCAAGAAATAGCTGAGATGTCCAAGGTCTATCATCTCAAACTGCTGACTAAGAAAATCCTTGAGTTCTTGAATGCCACTAAGGTCATCACCAGTTATGATCATATCATCCACATATAGGAGAAGCAAAATGGTGCCTTTATCATTGCGACGAAGAAATAAGGCAGAATCATAAGGACTGGCAGTGTAACCCAAGCGAAAGATGGTGGAGCTGAACTTGGCAAACCAGGCTCGTGGAGCTTGTTTAAGGCCATAAAGTGCACGTCGAAGGCGACAAACCTTGTTTGTTTCAACAGAAAGACCAGGAGGAGGTTGCATATAGACTTCTTCATGCAGATCCCCATTAAGAAAGGCATTTTTAACATCCATCTGAAAAAGATCCCATTTACTAGCAGCAGCAACAGCTAAAAGGGCACGAACAGAGGAGATCCGGGCAACTGGAGCAAAAGTCTCTTCATAATCAATCCCATACTCTTGTGTAAAACCTTTTGCAACAAGACGAGCCTTGTAGCGCTCGATGGACCCGTCGGAGCGAGTCTTGATCTTATAGATCCACTTACAACCAACCACAGACTGACTAGGAGGGAGAGTAACCAGATCCCAAGTATGATTTTTGGTTAATGCATCAATTTCCTCTTTCATTGCAATCTGCCATAAAGGGTCAGTAGAGGCCTCACGATAGGTTTGAGGCTCATGGAGTGTAGCAAGGGCAGTGTAACAATGATAGTCAAGTAAATGTGCAGGAATGGATCTTACCCGGGTTGAGTGGCGAGGTGGAATGTCTTGTGGAGGATCTTCAGGCGGAGCAGGAGCAGGGGACCTAGGCTCAAGGTGGGGTAGCTCGTCATCAACCTGTTCATCTACAACCTGTCTAGGAAAATCATCAAAAATATCTGGAGATGGAATAGAGAAGTCCAAAGGAGGATCAAGAGTATCTGCAGAAGGAACAGGAGACTCATCTGGAAAGATTTCTAAAACAGAAGAATGAGTTAGGGAAGAACGAAAATGAGAGAGTTCAACAAATAAGCGGTGTTCCCAAAAGACAACATTACGGGAAACACGAAGACGATGAGAGACAGGATCATAGCACCGATACCCTTTTTGAGTTTCACCATAACCAAGGAAACAACAAAGTCTAGATCGAGGCTCAAGTTTGTTGTGCTCATGAGACTGAAGAAGAACGAAACAAGCAGATCCAAAAGAGCGAAGGTAATGATAGTCAGGGGGTGACCCAAAAAGGCGCTCATACGGAGTCTGATTATGGATGACAGTGCTTGGAATGCGATTAATGGCATGAACAGCATGAAGAGCAGCTTCACCCCAAAATGGGGCAGGAACTTTAGCAGAAAGAAGAAGAGCACGGACAGTGTCAAGAATATGACGAAGTTTTCTTTCGGCTCGACCATTTTGTTGAGAGGTGCCTGGACAGGTTAGATGATGTACAGTGCCATAGGAATGTAACAGAGCTTGAAAAGCATATTGAGTATATTCAAGAGCATTATCAGAACGAAAAATTTTGATATGTTTGGAGAATTGTGTTTCAACCATTTTTGCAAAGTTACTGTATATTGGTAAGATTTCAGAACGAGATTTCATAGGAAAGATCCAACTATAACGAGAATAATCATCAATAAAAACAACAAAATAACGAGATCCACCAATACTAGTAACAGGAGAAGGTCCCCAAACATCAGAATGAATTAACTCAAAAATACTATTAGAGATAGATTCACTATTATTGAAAGGTAAAGCTGGCTGTTTTCCTAACTGGCAAGAAGTAGAATCAAAATTGTCTTTGGACACAGAACCCAACAGACCCTTAGAAGCTAACTGTTGTACCCGAGTAGATGAGGCGTGACCAAGACGAGAATGCCAAAGTGCAAGGGAAGGTAAGGAAGAAACTGCAGCAGCTGCAGCAGCAATAGAGACAGGAGCAACAGGTGGAAGATGAAGATTGTCCACGGGAAACATACGCCCAACCCTAGGACCGGTCCCAAGCTCTTGTCCCGTCCTCGGATCCTGCACAACACACCCAGAATAGTCAAAAATAAGGCGATATCCTAGTTCAGCTAATTGTCCCACAGAGCACAAATTATAGGATAGGTCAGGTACATGGAAGACCCCAGGAACAGAGAGGTTAGAGGTTGAAACAAAACCTAGACTATTCCCATGCATGGTGGAACCATCAGCTATATGAATATTAAGAGGATGTGGTGCAGGGTCAAGTTTGGAGAATAAGGATGAGTGAGGTGTCATGTGATTGCAACAGGCAGAATCAAAAAGCCAAGTTTGAGACTTACCGGGCAGAACTGAGAGAGCAGTGGAAAGAGATGCATTACCAGCCATACGAACAGCCTGAGCTATGATCTCCTGTAGTTCAGTGGGGGAGAGGTTGATAGTGGATCCAGAAGACTGGGACTCAGCTGAAATGGAAGGCATCGGCGGAGTAGGCTCAGTATTAGCAACAGCAGCAGTAGATTTGTTGCGACGGTAACAAGTCTCAATGGTGTGGCCAGGACGCTTGCAATAATTGCAGAACTTCTTGTTGGTCTGCTTGCGACGATTGTTAGAGCCAGAAGAATCACCTGATTGCTGAGGTTGCTCAATGAAAGGAGCAGAAGGAGTAATAGCCAAAACATTGAACTTATTCTGGGCTTGAAGGGTTGCAAGCCGAGCTTCTTCTCTAACCAACTCGTTTACAGCAGTGTCAAGAGAGGGAGGAGGACTGCGATTAAGAAGCTGACCTCGGATGGGCTCAAAGTCCTTGTGAAGAGACATCAGGAACTCATAGAGACGAAATTCATCTCTAACTGTAGCATATTGCTGAGCATCTTTTGAGCATGCCCAAATCGGATCAGAAAGGTCAATTTGGTCCCAAATGAAGCGAAGCTGATCATAGTAGTCATTGATGGATTGCCCTGGTTCTTGTCGAAGTTGATGCAATTCAACTACCAATTGATATTTCATGGATCCGTGAGTAGTGGAGTACCTTTTGGCCAACATATCCCATGCTGATTTTGCATCGTCAAAGCTGCCCAACAGATTAGAGATAGAGGGAATGGAAGTGTTCCGAATCCATGTGAGGATCATGTGGTTGTGACTGTCCCATTCAATCATGCGACCAAGGAAGGCAGCATCTTCTTCACTTGCTCCCTTGACAGGAATGGTAATTGCACCAGTACAGTATTGCCAGAGCATGCGACCCTTAAGAAAACTGCGCATAGCTTGAGACCAAGATAAGTAATTCTTGTTCCCCTCCAATACAGTATTGATGGGGCGAGGAAGAAAAACATCCTTTTTATCCATTTAGAAACACAATATGCAAAAACATACTGCAAAAATGAAATCTACGCGAAAAACTGGGTAAGGAGAACCTGGACTGAAAAAGTCAACCACTGAAAAGTCAACGGTCAAAGTCAACGGTCAACGGTCTAAGTCAACGGTCAACGGTCTAAGTCAACTGTCAACGGCCTGGTCAACGGTCAGCGTGGATGACGTCAGCAGGATGACGTGGCGCTGACGTCAGCAGGTGACTGGATGCTGACGTAAGCTAGGGCTGACGTGGCACTGATGACGTCACGGGTGACGTCAGTCTCACCTGAGGACGGCGCGTGCGGCGCGTGTGGCGCGTGTGGCACAGTCGCAGAATCTTCAGGCGGCGCGTGAAGGCGCGTGGGCACTCCGATGACTGCGAGGCTTTCACCAAAAGTTAGATCGTTCCAAGACGATCTCAGTGATATGTCCAGAAATATGATCGGAGCAATATTCGAGGCGCGATGACACGTGCAGTGATCTTGTGCGGTGTTGGACTCCTCAACGATAGCGGCTGCAGGTCCGGAACCCTAAGACAATGCTTGGAAGACGTCGGGGGTTCAACGGCGAAAGGCTGCGGCGACTGTTGTGATAGCGGAAGCGATGTTGAGAGTGGAGTAACACCAATAAAGATAAGACTGCTAAGAAAAGGTCAGAGCAGTGGCTCTGATACCATGTTAGAAATACTGAATCGTAGTATTGTATTTCTTAATTAAGGAATATACAAGTGATGCCTTTATATAGGAGGCATAAGTGTGCGGTACAAGTAAGCATATGTGTGTGGTACAAGTAAAGTGTAGTACAAGTGTGCTATACAAGTAAACCAGCTGGGCCTAAAGCCCATAATATACATTAACAATATTCAACACGCAACAAATTAACAAGACTTCGGAATTGGATAGGAAGTTTCGGAATCCAAAGAGACAAATAAAGGCAAGAAAATTTAAAATGTGCTAGTTTGATGTGTTGGAAAATACAGACAAAATTATAATGCACTCTACAAAACTCCAAACTACACATTTTTTGATGTGTTGGAAACTAGAGACACATTATATGCGTTGTTTTTGGTTAATTCTTTCGGAATAACTCCAAAAGTAATTTTCATAATAACTCAAAAATGCTGATTGTGATTTTGTTGAAACTTCAATTTTTATATTGAGTGTTTGCGTTTGCTTAGTTATTTACTGGTCATGAGACACTCGTGCGTCATGGTTGTTGTGTTCATCATGGATAAAGACGTCCATTATGCCTCTCATAAGTTCTTCATTTCATTCTTTTTTCACGCTTGCGCTTTTAAATTTAGGGTGGATAAAGGCGTCCACCCTAAATTTTATGGTGCTCTGTCTATAAATATTTGCATTCCCCTACGAACATATTAAACAAACAGAAAAAGAGTGCTAAACATAATTAGGACATCACCATGTTGATGCACTTGCTTTACATCCTCCCTATGTTTCATCTTATACACATTCGTCTCCTTCGAAGCAGTCACTATGCCATGATGATGAGAGCTCAGCCTTGTTGCAATTCAAGGAAAGCTTTATCATAAACAACTCTGCTTCCTCTGACCCTGTTGCATATCCTAGGGTCAGATCTTGGAGTAGAAGGTGAAAACAGTGATTGTTGCTCATAGGATGGTGTTGACTGTGATGAGGACACGGGTCATGTGATTGGCCTTGACCTCAGTAGCAGTTGTCTATATGGTTCAATCAACTCCAACAGCACTCTCTTCCATCTAGTTCACTTGCAAAGTCTTAACCTTGCTGACAACCACTTTAACTACTCTCAAATCCCATCCCAGCTAGGCAATCTTTCAAGACTCACATATCTCAATCTCTCTTCTACTATGTTTTCTGGTCAAATCCCATTTGAAGTTTCAAAGCTATCCCGATTGTCATCCCTGGATCTTTGTTGCAACTATAATTTGTCTGCAGGAAAATACTTCTTGCAATTCAAACAGTTGAGCCTAACAAGCCTAGTTGGAAACTTAACTCGCATAAAATATCTTGATTTGAGTGCGGTGAACATATTCTCCACAGTGCCTAATATCTTCGCAAACTTGTCTACTTTAACATCCCTTTATCTCCATGACTGTGGAATGCATGGGGAATTTCCAATAGGCATCTTTAAGCTACCAAAATTACGTGTTCTTGACTTGAAGCACAACAAAGATCTCGCTGGTTCTTGGCCCGACTTTCAAGATTGGAGCAGTCCCCTTGAGGAAATGAGCCTCGCAGACACTAGTTTCTCCAATGAGCTACCAGCTTCAATGGGAAACCTCGGCTCCCTAATTGCTTTGGATATGTGGGGTTGTAACATATCAAGGTCCATTCCATCTTCAATAGGTAACCTCACAAATCTCATTTACCTTAAGCTTTCAAATAATTGTTTGGTGGGTAACATCCCATCTTCAATTGGAAATCTCATCCAACTTGCTTTTCTAGACCTGTACGGTAATAGATTGACTGGTTCAATCCCTTTTGGGCTTGCAAACATGACAAAATTGACTGTCGTTAGCTTGGGATTCAATCAATTAATTGGTCCAATCCCTTTCGGGCATGCAAACTTGAGACAATTGGCCATCATTAACTTGGGCGACAATCAATTAACTGGTCCAATCCCTTCAAGGCTTGCAAACCTAACACAACTGAGTACCCTTAGCTTGTTCAACAATCTATTAACTGGTCCAATCCCTTTTGGGCTTGCAAATCTGACACAACTGACTATCCTTACCCTAGTCAACAATCAATTAACCAGTCCAATCCCTTTTGGGCTTGCAAAATTGACCCGACTAATTATCCTCAACTTGGGTTACAATTGATTAACTGGTACAAATCCTTTTGGGTTTATGAACCTCACTCAATTGGAAAAATCGGCTCTTTTGGGCAATGAGTTCCAAGGCCATTTTCCAATCTGCATCATTAACCTAAAGAATTTGAATGTTCTTGATGTTTCTGATAATTACCTAAGTGGTACTGTGTCGATTTGCAACGTAACTTCTCTTCATATTTTTGATGTGTCTGATAACTACTTTGGTGGTCCACTTCCTCAATGCTTGCACAATATGGTCCAAGGAAGTAAATTAAGGATGATTAGTTTGAGAGGAAACGAATTTCATGGATTTTTACCAAGATCATTGGCCAGTTGTATGATGTTAGAGGCCATTGATGTTAGTAATAACCAATTCAATGACATTTTTCCCTCTTGGTTGGGAAATCTACCAACTCTAAAACTTCTCCTCTTGCGGTCAAACAAATTCTATGGTAAAATATTAGAGAATCCTGAAATTAAATATGGGTTTCCTAACTTGAGAATCCTTGATCTCTCTTACAATAATTTTACAGGAAAATTGCCCATAAATTCCTTTAGGAATTGGAATGCCTTGAAATTGGACAAAGAACACAATTTGACATATATTCAAGTAGAAAAATCTTTCAGCGTGGGGAGTTTTAATTCGTTTTACTTTTACTATTATTCAATGAAAATAACAAACAAAGGCCTGGATACAACATACCATAAGGTCCAACAATCCTTTTGAGCCATTGATATGTCAAGCAATAGGTTTGTTGGAGAGATTCCAGAATCCATTGGAGATTCAAGTGGGCTTCATATGCTCAATATTTCCAATAACATCCTCACAGGACACATCCCACCATCTCTTGAGAATCTTACAAATCTAGAATCATTGGACATTTCTTAAAATAGGCTATCAGGAGAGATTTCACAACAGTTAGCATAACTTACTTTTCTTGAATGGTTCAATGTTTTTCATAACAATCTCACTGGTTCTATACCACACGGGAAACAATTTGACACATTTGAAAACAGTTCTTTTGAGGGAAATTTAGGTTTGCGTGGGAATCCATTATCAAAGAAATGTTGGAATTCTGATTCTTCACCACCTTTAGCAACAGTTTTTGAAGAAAGTCATGATTCTACTGGGTCTCTCTTTGAATTTGGTTGGAAAATAGTTTTGATTGGGTATGGATTTGGACTGATCGGTGGAGTGATAATTGGCAACATTGTGGCAACAAGAAAGCGGGATTGGTTGATGAAGACCTTTGGAATGAGGCAACGGTTACAAAAAAAGGTGAGGAGAGGGACATAGAAATTGAGCATGCATCTTGAAGATATAAATATACACTTACTTTTATTGTGTTGTTATGCTTATATCATGTAGCGAACTTACTATATAATAAAACATGTGCTTAACGCATTATATTTATGATTGCACTAACTACATGCTCTTCCCTTTTTTCCTCTTTATATTTTCTATTTCATTTTTTCTCTTTATTACGTGAACAATCCCTTTTTCCCGTTTATTTTGTACATACTTAAAACTTCTTAACCCAACTAACAAAGAATTGACAACACACTATTATAAGTATATTAGAAATTTTAAGCTAATTCTACTATATATCTCAAGATGTCACTATATATATATATATATATATATATCTGTCTATCTAATGTTGACTACAATAGAGTACAGTAAGTCAATAACATATCCAACGATGCACAAGATTAAAGAAAAGTTGTATGGATTAGCTCTTGCTCTATGATTTTTTGTTGTGAAAATTAAAACAGAAAACTTACAATATTGCTTATTTGATGAAATGCAAATTTTTATAAAACATAGCAAATAACATTTACCAGAAACAAGAACAGATAGCAGGACTCGCAAACTTATAGAAACAGAGTTTACAAAAACAGGAGGGCCATGCCCCATATCAAAGAGGCCTGTACCAGCAGAAGTAAGAGACCAGCACGGTAGGAAGTGAGTTGCCTTATTCTTTGATCTGGGAATCTATCTGAATTTCCAATGAGGCTGAGACGAGGCTAGTAAACAACATTGGTAGTGATGTACATGTTAGGATACTTTTTAAAGTTTAAAATTCGGTTACTTATTTACTAATTATAAGATAAAATATAAAATTTTTATTTTGTGTCAAATATCTAAAGATATCAAAAAATGATATATTTACTATAAAAAAATGAATTGAATGTTTTTTTTTAGATAAATAATTTTTAACAGATGGTCAAAAGACTCAAAACGTGAATTTCATAAATAAAATAATTAAATTAACGATTTGTAAATAGACTTTGAATCATTACGGGACACACAAAGAATAAATGATGATTATTATAATTGTGATTTCTTTGTAATCTCTTTTTTGTTATTATTTTTACTGAAATGAACCGGATTTTTCGTAATGGACCAAAATTATTTTTACCGAAATAATCTTCTTTTAATTGCTATTATAATAATATCAATTTTTTTTCTAAGTTTTAATACAATAATAAAATCAGAACCCGGTCTAGTTTGACTGACTTTGCTAGTGCTAATTAACCCACAAAATGATAGCTTTTGCTAGTGCTAATTTACCCAACTGATTAAAAGTGTCCATATCTTTTTTATTTTTTTGAGAATCAAAAGTGTCCATATCTAATGTCTCCAAGCTATTATAAGCCGGACTATAGAATAACGTTATGTACTTCATCATATACTCTCAAAATGATGGTTTTTTCACATCATGATTGTATTATTTGATGAAGGGTTATAATCCTTTATAAAGAGAGATACAATATTTGTCCAAACTCCGAAGGTTGTGACTCTTATGAAAGGATGCATGCAAACACTTGTCATATTTTATATATATATATATTCAGGTCATTCTAAATTCCCATGTATTATAACATGTCTATAAATTCTCAGCTTTTCGAATCTTTATGCATTTTGCGCAAACATGCAATATAATAGTTCGAATTAATTCATAATCTAGGATTTTTGTTTTTGGTTACCACAAGTGGCTTGTTTATTAATTTCTTCTTTATTTCCCATCCTATTCTCTTTGTTATTATCGTGGATACTTTTATTGGAAACATCCTCCCACATCGATCGAATACTAGTCTCAACATTTTAATAAACATCATGAAAAACAAAACAAAAAATCCCTCAAGATCTATTCCAAATCTCCCCGACAAGTCAATGTACATAGAATATACTAGCATCAAAGACTTCTATTTTTTTTTTGGGTAAAAGTTACATCTATTATAATTTGAAAAAAAAATTTTTTTTTTAAAAGCATGACCTAAGGTGCCTTCAAATTTGACATTCTTCTTATTTGAAGCAGGCAAATTCTGCACCAACTATTCCGTGATGCACGTTGTATTTAGGAAATTCCAATTTTGTTCTTTTAAACTTAATATTTATATCCTATATGTTTTTAGTGTCTGGAGCAAAATATTATTATTATTATTTTAAAATATTTTAATTAGTTAATTTGACCTCCATCAGTCTTTTTATTCTATGCTACATGACGACATTTTTTAAATATTTTAATAGAAAATAGAGAGGATTATTTTCCTTAAATATTTTACCTAATTAATTTCAACAACAACGCAACCACCAACCACCATAAAATCCACACAATTTGATTGAGCAATACAAGGGACACAACAAAAAGCCACAACAATTTTACAAGATTCTTAAATTAGTATGTCAACTCATACATGGACCCACCACAATCTCAATTTTAATTTTTTTGGCATGCTAATTTGAATGAAATTATTGTAACTTTTTGTTGTGTTCATAGTATTACTCAATCCACACGCAAACATACTTGACATCAAAAGCATCATCAATCTCACATGCCGCAAATGGCCGCCCCTTCTATACTACCAAATTAAGACCCAAGAAAGAGATAGAAAAGATAAAAAGATAACTTTAACCAAAAAAAAAAAAAAGATAACATGAAAGATGCTATAATGACTCATTTTGAAGTTGAGTCATTATTTCACATCTCTTTCATATCCATTTTTATGCGTTAAAATATGAACATTTTCATATTGATAGTGGATATGTGTGAAATAGCAAATGTGAACTAATATATTTCCAATCCATAATTTGACTATTATGAAAGAATGGGATGTAAATGCCTATACCTTTCCTCAAAAAAGTAATTGGGACAAGGACTTTATCCTTGTCTTACATCTTTCTTAAAGTATTTGATGAAATCTTCTGTGTGTTGAAAAACTTTTAAGACTTATGTTCTCATTGGTTATTTAATCAAGATATTTATGTTGAAATCTATTTAGTGAAGGCCTATTCACACAAGATTTCAACTAACATTTAACGCGGTTCAGACAAATATCGATTATAACAATATAACCACATGACTATTTAAAACACAAATCAAACTCTAAGACCCCTAAAATTAAGGTTGGTAACAAACACTAACACAAACTAATATAAATCGCAACACATCCAAATTTAGACAACTGGAGACGACTTAAATTGATCAAGGGATTTGCAACAACAGCAAGAAAGGAGAAAGTGTTTATATATGTCATCTCTAGGAAGTGTGGTTTTATATGGTCAGGTCAAACGCGAAAATGATAAAAATACACTTTCATATTTCAGAAAATGAGATCATGAAAGTGTTTCACAGTGCTTAAGATTGATGTTGGAAATTAACTAGAGAAACTGGAATGCAATTGTACATTATTGGCATGTGCATATCAAACAGAGAATTGGGCATGGGAGATCCGTTTGATACCATAGTATATATATTTATGCAAATAAATGAAAATTTCATCAACAAAAATAAACATAAATGCAACAGATGCAATGAGAAATATTATCTGCAAACAAGATCAAAAATTCAAAACAATCCAAACGACATAAAAGGAACAAAACTAAACAAAGGTCCTTAAACAGGATAAAAAAATAGACAAAAGTGATCCTCTATAAGCCACAAAGAACTCTGTCCAAGACAAAATTCTAAACATTTCTGCAGCTGCAACTAGTCAAGCTCTTTCTGAGAGATCCGTTTGATACCGTATTTTTCTGGGCTATGGAGGAAATGCAAATACAAAATCATAATGAATAGATAAGCTCACACCTAACCTAAAGGAATCCCACTAAAAGATAAAAAGCAAGAAAGCTTCCATCTATTGGAATCCACTGAGAGATTTAAACAAATTTTGTTTTTCCTTCGCAAAAGTCACAGACCGATTAATTCAAAACAGCACTCACTAATCTTGCAATTGGAGCAACACTCCAAGCATCATGAGTAACACAACTTACATTTTCAAGACCTGAACGTTTAATTGAAATCAAAGAATTGATCAAATATTCAAAATACAACTAACACGACCAACAAGACAAGGGAAATGGAAATGATAATTTGGAAACCAAATAGGAAAGGAAAACAAAATTTAAAAATTTGCCATTTTCAGAGTGTGTTCTATATATCAATCTAGATAGTTGTAAAACAATTATTATATATTATAACAATAGACAAATTCAAATTGAAAAATGTTGACATTAACTCAATAACTTGTGACGAGGCTGGTATCCATTAATATTTTTTGAATTACTCCTGTTTCCAATTTTTTCTTCCAATCTTGTTTCCCTAAACTGAAATCCTGCCACTGATTACGCTTGTCATGAGTCCATCATTGTAACTTGTTCCTGCTTTCTCTGTTGAGACTTTGAGACATCAAATAACTTAGGCAAGTATAAAGACTAATGCAACATGTTTTGACTCAAAGACTTTAGAGAGGGGGTGACTTACCTTGACTTAAAGACGTAAGAGGGCTCGCAGTAACACAAAATAGTTGAGTACTTCATATATGTTGTGTCTATAAGTACTCGCATAGTTGCATTGCAATTTGCATTACCCTACACAGCTTAATAGAGTGCTAAACTTAATTATTAGGACATCCATCATGGGGCCTTCGTTTTGTTGCTCCCTGTTGATGCGCTTTCTTTACATACTCCCTTTGTTTTATCTTATACAATCGTCTCCTTCCAAGCAGCCACTATGCCATGACTATGAGAGCTCAGCCTTGTTGCAATTCAAGGAAAGCTTTATCATAAATAACTCTGCTTCCTCTGATCCTGTTGCATTTCCTAGGGTCAGATCTTGGAGACTAGAAGGTGAAAACAGTGATTGTTGCTCATGGGATGGTGTTGACTGTGATGAGGACACAGGTCATGTGATTGGCCTTGACCTTAGTAGCAGTTGTCTATAGGGTTCAATCAACTCCAGCAGCACTCTCTTCTGTCTTGTTCACCTACAAAGTCTTAACCTCGCTTACAATCACTTTAACTTCTCTCAAATCCCATCCCAGCTAGGCAATCTTTCAAGACTCACATATCTCAATCTCTCTTCTTCTATGTTTTCTGGTCCAGTCCCATTTGAAATTTCAAAGCTGGCCCAATTGTCATCCTTGGATCTGTGCTGCAATTATGATTTGTCTTCAGGCAAATACTTCTTGCAATTCAAAGAGTTGAGCCTAGCAAGCCTTGTTGGAAATTTAACCCGCTTAGAAAAACTTGATCTGAGTGGGGTGAACATATTCTCCACGGTGCCTAAGATCTTTACAAACATGTCTACTTTAAGGCTCCTTTATCTCCATTATTGTGGAATGTATGGAGAATATCCAGTAGGCATCTTTAAACTACCAAATATACGAGTTCTTGACATAAAGTTCAACAAAGATCTCTCTGTATCATGGCCTGACTTTCAATCTTGGAGTAGTCCCCTTGAGGAAATGAGCCTTGCAAGCATCAATTTCTCCGGTGAGCTACCGGCTACAATGGGAAACCTTGGCTCCCTGATTGTTTTGGATATGTCAAGTTGCAACTTATCGAGGTCCATTCCATCTTCATTCGGTAATCTCACAAATCTCATTTACCTTAAGCTTTCAAATAATACTTTGGTGGGTAACATCCCAACTTCAATTGGAAATCTCATCCAACTTACATTTCTAGACCTCTATGGTAATCAATTGATTGGTCCAATCCCAGTTGGGCTTGCAAACATGACAAATTGACTATACTTAGCATAGGCTCCAATCAATTAAATAGTTCAATCCCTTCTGGGCTTGCAAACCTAGCACAATTGACCATCCTTAGTGATAGGCCACAATCTGAATAACCCCTTGTGATAAAATCAATTAATTAATTAGTCAAGTTATTAATTAATCAATTTAACATGCAAATACGTGGAAGCACAAACAAATCACCAAATACTAAATATGCAGCGGAAAATAAATAACACGGTGATTTGTTTACGAATGGGGAAAACCCTAACGGCAAAAACCCCACCGGGTGATTTTCAGGTCACCACTCCCGAAACTCCACTATTATCAAATCAAGCGGTTACAAGTAAAGGAATCCCAAGTACCTTACCAACCTACAGTTGAACCCTTACCCCAATACCCAATTGGACTTGATCTGCAGTGATAATTCTCACCTTTGATGCACGGCTCCCAATTACGTGACTAACCAATGCGCGAATCCCAGTACGCGACTTCAAATACCAACTTAGAAGGAGAGGTTGGCTGCAAAGTTCTTCAGTTCATCATACACAATGAAGATCAGGAAGATACTTGGTTACAAAACCCTATGGTGCACATACACAGCAACTTCTAGAGAGAAGATGAACTAGGTTAAGAACTTTATCTTTTGATCACAATTTGCTTGAACAAGGATTGCTCAATACTTTTGCAACTTGTGTACTACTTGACGGCTCTTAAAACAATCCTTTTATGTGTTCAGGGTTAGAAGAAAAGAAGGCCCAAAACCATATTCACGGATCCCAAGAAAATCAAATCAGAAAAGCTGATTTTATAAATCTCGACAAATAGCAAGTGTCGAGGTAGCTATCGAGAAGGTGTCAAGCTTTAATGAAATTACACATCAGCTTGCTTTTTCTTGGACAGACTTGATGAATTCAACACTTGATCTTGAAACCTTGTTTCTTGAAGTATTAAAAACACCTAGAACTACCCAATTACAAGTAGAGTGCATTTTGTCAAAAGGATTAGCCAATTTACATAAACAAGTGACATATGTTCTTAACAAGTGAACACACATAGGTCCTAACAATTTCTCCCTTTGGCAATCCGTGACAAAACCACAACAAACAAATGAACATATGAGAGAAGTCATAAATCACTCAACTCATATTCACTTGTTGAATACAATAAAATCTATCCTAACACAAACTCTTGAAAAACTTTGCAAGAAGAGAGTTTATGGCAAGTAGACTTTGACAATCTGTATTTCTGAAATACTTTAAACAAAACTCATCAAGGCATCTTGTGTGAAACAGAAATAAGTAGATTGCATACAAGTATAAAGAACATGTGTATAAAGATAGAGAAGAAACAACACATGAAGAGAGAGATGAAAGAAACATACATCCACATATAAAGAGAATAAGTACAATGCATGTAAAACTGGTCAAAAGACCTCATATACAAGATCAATGTATCTATAAAGAATAGAAAAGAAAAGATACATCAAAACCTCACTACATCCCTCAAAAATATCAACACTCCCCCTATCAACATGTCCTATACTAACTCTCCCCCTAAGATGACTACTCTCATAATCCCAAAACTACTCCCCCTTTTTGCCACGAGTGACAAAGGGTAGAGTGTCATGTAGACATCTCATCAGTAGAGCTAGCATCCCCATCATCATCATCATCATCCTCATCATCCTCATCATCTGAAGCTGCTAGAGTAGGTGGTAAAGGAGTAGTCTCTGGAGCAAAACCACCCATGGTCGCCTGCCGTCGTGCAATACGACCAACACGAACATTCACCTGATACAACTTAGCAGAGAGTGTATCAAGGCGAGTGTCCATGCACTGCAGCTGCGCCATAATATCTCCAAGAGATACATCGCTTGTAGAGGAAGAAGGAGTAGATGTAGAAGGAGCGGATTTGGATGGAGCTGATCTGGACGGAGCTGAACGGGAGGGAGGAGTGGCATCCGTCTGTCGCAACCTAAACTGAGCCTCACTACGTTTTACGGTAGCGGCATCTATGGTATAGATGTGAGTGAAGTGGTCGGACACAGGAAATGGGATAGAAAAATGGCGTAAGATCCTCGTGATAGCGGAAGAAAAGATGAGCTTATCACAGGACGCCGAATCTAGATGAACATCTATAATAGAAAGGATGAAGTGAGAAGGAAAATCTATAGTAAGATGCTCTAGAAGTGACAGTAAAAATCGAGCACGAGGCTCTGTGATAGAGTTGTAGTGAGAGAGTGGATGGAGTACAAACGTCATCACCATGTTAAGAAATCTAGGACCTTTAGCAAAAGGCCTACATGATGTGAACTAATGCTCACCCCAATCAGCAAGGCGCTCACAAAAAGCATAGATGAGCTCATCTTTGGACACAATCCTCAGATGCTCACAAGAAGGGTAATCAGGAAAATCTATCCTAGGTACCCTAAGTACATCCGCAACCAACTGTGGTGTAACAGAAATGCGCGTACCTCGAACGCGAGTGAAAAAGAGAGGTACTGAACGGTCTATCCCGTGCATGTTGGAGTAAAACTCCTGAATCAGCACGAGAGGGCAAGTGATCGGGATGTCACATAGTGACCCCCATCCCCTACTATGAATGACAGAGGGAAGGTCAGTGTCGGCGAAGCCCGCTAGAATGACTTGGCGTTCCAAATGAACACCTCGTCGAGAAAAGTTCTCCGAAAATGCCTTGTGGGCATCTCCATCATGGAACCGAAGGTTAAAAGGAGCAGAGTTAGAAGAAGAGGAAGCTTCAGAATGCAGAGGGTTCCGAGCAAGAGTGGATTTACGTTTGGGTGCCATAGACACTACTAACGTAAAAGAATGAGAAAGAGATAGAGAGGGAGACAATCAGAAAAGTCCCAATACAGTTCAAATATATCAAATATGTTGAACAACAAGTACGTATGCATTGGAATACATGAGCATGTGACATGCAAAGGAAAAAACATCATGGGCTCAGCCCAATCCAATCCTATCAGCACACAAACATAGAGCACACATCTAAATGCATGTAAATATCATTATAATGCAAATGAAATGCAATGTATGACATTTTAAAAACATTTAAGAGAAAACCCAACCCAAAATTTGAAGAAAAACTCATCAATTTTGAAAAACCCCAAAAATTTTCAAAAATCCCAAAACCTAGGTTTCAAAACATGAAATGCATGAAAAAGGAAGGGAAAAAGAGCATAGCAGGTGATGGAAATCAAGGGAAGATCAAAAACGATGAAGATCTAAAGATTTGAGTGAAAGAGAACACGTTTGGGAGATGAAACGCCTCAGACAGATCGAGAGAGATCGAGAGAAATGAGTGAAAATCGCGATCTAACCTTTTATAGACACCTCAGTAATTCTCGACGGCTGAGGTGTCGAGAGGTATCGAGGAAGCTGTCGAGGAAGGTATCGAGGAAAATGCCTTAAACAGATGCAGGTATCGAGAGGTATCGAGGTGCAAGGCCAAATTCAGATTCAAGAAGCTCGATTGATCGACAAGGTGTCGAGAAGCTATCGAGGAGACAGAGACTTTCTCAATCGATCCATCAAGTGTCGAGACATGTGTCGAGATTGTGATTAGAAAAGGCTTGACAAGCTCGACAGATGACCAGGTATCGAGGAGGTGTTGAGCAGGTGTCGAGCCATCAGTGAAAAGCAATTTTTCTAGAAGTGAAAAACACAGACATGAATGCAATCCAACATACACCTCAACCAAAGATCCACTCAACATAAAAAGCTCTCAAAATCATCTCTCAACAAGAAATTTTAAGCACATAAATCCTCAAAAAAACACACACACACTAAACAAGTCTAACCAATTTTATTTTTCAAAAACAAATTAAGACAGTTTAGTGAGCATACATTACTTTATGTAAACACTTGTGATGGCCAAATCACATTGTACCAACACATGTATCAAGAGTAGCAAAGAATATTGCGTGTTGTGTGTGAAAAACATCGCAAAATTGCATATGTGTATACATGTTATGACGATCTGAGATATGAGTAAATAACTTTAACTCACACACAATCATAACGGTTTGATGGGGACTATCACCTTCAAGGTACATCCTATGACTCCCACATCTCCTAGAAAACACGCTTGCAATCATGTTTAAAGCATTTTTAATCTTTTAGCTTTATATTTTCTTCGTATATTTTCTTTTAAGCATATCATGCATGGGCATAAAAAGAGAGAAAAGAAATACCCAACATGTTAAGCATAGACATTGCACTTTTGCTATGTCAAAGCATACGGATGTCTTTGACACTGCACTTTTGCTATGCCGAAGCATACAGGTGTCTATGACACTGCACTTTTCCTATGTCGAAGCATACAGGTGTCATACTATAATTGGCAGGCAACAGTGGTGAGATGGTCATTTATGCATTTCTCTTAGGATTTTCTAGTCCTACCCGTCAAAAAGAGTGATATGAGTGTTAAGTTTAAGAGATAACTTAATCTTACTCATCACAAACAAGAGCCACAAAGCTCACTTGCTTAGTTGTGCATAGAGATGCTCATCTAAGGTACAAGAGATACAAAGTTTAGAAAACTTTGTTTCATTGGTCATCCAAGGTACACAAATACCAAAGTACACATAACACACACTGTTTTTGTATTTTTCAATTTTTCAATTTTTTTTTTATTTTTATATCAAAAACAAAATAAGCAAAACTAAAAATAAACAAACAAAAACATGTTATCAAAGCAAAGCAAAAACTAGACTGACTCAGCAAAAAAGAAAAACACACAAGCAATGCAACAAACAAGAAAAACAAGAAGGGAGAAGAAAGTGATGAAATCACTTAGAGTCCTTTTTCTTCCACACCTTGGAAGAACATTTCCTTTGATTGAATCCTTGAACAGGCGGTGAGGGGGAAGAATTTAAACCGTTCAAGTTCGAAAGGAACATGAGGGCTTTCAGAAGATCTCCAAGAGGAGCAAGAGAGGATTGAAGCTGATTTTGGCTTCCAGATGCTATCATGCCATTGCTCTGTTGAGTGGCTAACCACTTATAGTAATTTGGTCGAGTGTGACCAGTAGCCCCACAATAATGACAGAGATGCTGCTTCTTTTGTTTAGGCTTTTAAGAGTTAGCCTTCTTAGCCCTAGGGTTTTTAGCAGTATTCTTATCTAGCTTAAGGGGTGCTCCTAAGATAGATTTTTTCTTGTCTAAGTTCTCACTAGCTAATTTGGTTTTAACATCAATGTTCTTAATCTCAGTGTTATTAGCAGGAGGAACAAAAACAGTATTGCTAGTAGAAGCAGTATTAGAGAAAGAAATACCATACCCCAAACCAGTTCGATCCGAAGCAGATTTCTGATTGCTACGCATCTCATCAAGCTTTGTACTTGAAGTCCTCTCCAGTTGAGCTCTGACTTGAAACAGCTCCGCTTCAAGCTTCTTGGTCTTCTCAACCAAAAAGTTGTTCTCAAATCTCAGTGCTCCAATAGTTTGATTCGCCTCATCAAACTTCATGGACAACTCTTCACGATCGAGTTCCACATCACGGAGCTTCTTGGTGGCCAGCCTATATAATTTCTCATGCTTTTCAGAGAGCTTGTAAAGCTTCTCATAGGCTGAATGGATATCATCTTGTTCATCCATCTTCTCAAATTTTGACTCTACCAATTCTTCTTCTTCATTTACTTCTTCAACAATCCCTTCAGTAGGATTGACTGTGGCAGTGAAGGCATTTAAGATTCCGTCATCCTCATTGTCGGAATCATCTTCAGACTCAGTGTCACTTAGGGTTACAGCAATGGCCTTGCTTTTCCCAATGCTCTTTAGATATGTAGGACACTCATGTTTCATGTGTCCGAACCCATGACACCCAAAGCACTTTGGTCCTGCGGGAACAGTATACTGACTGCCCTCCTTAGCATCCTTCTTCCCTTTGTCTTGGCTTTTAAATTGAGAAGAA
Organism: Quercus ilex subsp. ballota; assembly: GCA_032727855.1. Classification (NCBI taxonomy): domain Eukaryota; kingdom Viridiplantae; phylum Streptophyta; class Magnoliopsida; order Fagales; family Fagaceae; genus Quercus; species Quercus ilex. The sequence continues at coordinate 10,684,692 of CM064910.1, read as the reverse complement.
CTGAACTGCATGCGGTCCTTGTCGAAGCTCCTTCCATTGGCATTCTTCATAAACTTTTTGAACTGCCGAGTAATGTAGGACTTCATCTTGGAATCTTCATCATCAGAAGACTCATCTATATCACTGCTCTTCGCCTTCAAGGCCATGCTTTTGCCTTTATTAGACTTACCAATCCTAGATAACCCTATCTCATAGGTCTGCAAGTTTCCAACCAGCTCAGTCAAAGGAATCTTGTCTATATCCTTTGATTCCTCAATTGCCGTAATCTTGGCATGAAATCTCTCAGGTAGAGATCTGAGCACCTTCCTTACAATCTGGGGTTCAGGGATGATTTCCCCAAGATTGAAGGCTGAGTTCACTATGTTCTTGAGCTTGGCATAGAACTCATCAAACGGCTCATCCTCCTCCATCTTAATTTCTTCAAAGCTTGTAGTGAGCCTCTGAAGCTTTGAATCTTTGACAGCCTTTGTTCCTTCATAGGTTGTCTGGAAGATGGTCCAAGCCTCCTTAGCAGTTTCAGTTGAGGATATCTTCTTGAACTCCTCATTGGTGACTGTGCTAAATAAGGCATTTAGCGCTCTGCTGTTGAAGTTAGCCGCCTTGATCTTAGCATCATCTCAATCGGCCGATTCTTCTTTTGGCTTTGTCCAGCCAATCTCTACAGCTTGCCACACTTTCTCATCTAAAGACTGCAAGAAAGCTCTAATGCGTACTTTCCAGTATGCATAGTTAGTGCCATCAAATAAAGGAAGTATGATTAAAGATTGTCCTCTATCCATGACAAACAAGGGTCAATGGATCAACACAGCAAAGATTAAACCTAATCAGAGTGTGCCCGCTTTGATACCACTTGATAGGCCACAATCTGAATGACCCCTTATGATAAAATCAATTAATTAATTAGCCAATTTATTAATTAATCAATTTAACATGCAAATACGTGGAAGCACAAACAAATCACCAAATACTAAATATGCAGCGGAAAATAAATAACACGGTGATTTGTTTACGAATGGGGAAAACCCTAACGACAAAAACCCCACCGGGTGATTTTCAGGTCACCACTCCCGAAACTCCACTATTATCAAATCAAGCAGTTACAAGTAAAGGAATCCCAAGTACCTTACCAACCTACAGTTGAACCCTTACCCCAATACCCAATTAGACTTGATCTGTAGTGACAATTTCCACCTTTGATGCACGGCTCCCAAGTACGTGACTAACCAATGCGCGGATCCCAGTACGCGACTTCAAACACCAACTTAGAAGGAGAGGTTGGCTGCAAAGTTCTTCAATTCATCATACACAATGAAGATCAGGAAGATGCTTGGTTACAAAACCCTATGGTGCACATACACAGCAACTTCTAGAGAGAATATGAATTAGGTTAAGAACTTCATCTTTTGATCACAATTTGCTTGAACAAGGATTGCTCAATGCTTTTGCAACTTGTGTACTACTTGACAGCTCTTAAAACAATCCTTTTATATGTTTAGGGTTAGAAGAAAAGAAGGCCCAAAACCATATTCACGGATCCCAAGAAAATCAAATCAGAAAAGCTGATTTTATAAATCTCGACAGATAGCAGGTGTCGAAGTAGCTATCGAGAAGGTGTCGAGCTTTAATGGAATTGCACATCAGCTTGCTTTTTCTTGGACAGACTTGATGACTTCAACACTTGATCTTGAAACCTTGTTTCTTAAAGTATTAAAAACACCTAGAACTACCCAATTACAAGTAGAGTGCGTTTTGTCAAAAGGATTAGCCAATTTACATAAACAAGTGACATATGTTCTTAACAAGTGAACACACATATGTCCTAACACTTAGCTTGATCTCTAATCGATTAACAGGTTCAATCCCTATTAAGCTTGCAAACTTGACACAATTAGCTATCCTTAGCTTGAACTCCAATCGATTAACTGGTCCAATCCCTTTTAGGCTTGAAAGCATGACACAATTGACTATCCTTAGCTTGGACTCAAATCGATTACATGGTTCAATCCCTTTTGGGCTTGCAAACATGACACAATTGTCTATTCTTAGTTTGTGCTCAAATCAATTAATTGGTCCAATCCCTTTTATACTTGCAAACTTGTCACAATTGGCTATCCTTAACTTGGGCTCTAATCGATTAACTGGGCATATCCCTTTTAGTCTTGCAAACCTAACATAATTGACTATCCTTAACTTGGGTTCCAATCAATTAGTTGGTCCAGTCCCTTCTGAGCTTGCAAACCTAACAAAATTGACTATCCTTAGCTTGGGCTCAAATCAATTAACTCGTCAAATCCCTTTTGGGCTTGAAAACATGATACAATTGACTATCCTTAGCTTGTGCTACAATGAATTGACTGGTTCAATCCCTTATGAGCTTGCAAACTTGACACAATTGAATATCCTTAGCTTAGGTTTTAATCAATTGATTGGTCCAATCCCTTTGGGTTTTGTAAACTTGACACAATTGACTATCCTTATGTTGGGCTACAATCAATTAACTGGTCCAATTCCTTTTGGACTTATGAACCTCACTCAATTAAATATCTTGGTTCTTGAGAGCAATGAGTTTCAAGGCCAGTTTCCAATCTCCATCATTAGCCTAAAGAATCTTCATCTTCTTGATATTTCTGATAATTACCTTAGTGGTATTGTGTCGATTTGCAACACTTCTCTTCGTATCCTTGATGTGTCTAATAATAGATTCTCTAGTTCACTACCCCAAAGCTTGCATGATGTCTTCCAAGGAAGTGAAGTGAGGGTGATTCGTTTGAGTGAAAACAAATTCCAAAGATTGTTACCAAGATCATTGACCAATTGTACGAAGCTAGAGGCCATTGATGTTAGCAATAACCAATTCAATGACACTTTTCCTTCTTGGCTGGGAAATATTCCACATTTAAAGGTTCTCATGTTACGCTCCAATAAATTTCATGGTCAAATGTTTGAGAGTCCTGAAGCCAATTATGAGTTCCCCAACTTGCGAATCCTTGATCTCTCATACAATAGTTTTACTGGAAAGTTGCCAACAAATTCATTCAAAAATTGGAATGCCTTAAAATCAGAAAATGAAGACCACCTGACATATATTCACACAGCAATATCTGCATCTGGTGGGACATACTATTGGTCAATGCAAATAACAAACAAAGGCCTAGATAGAGTATATGACAAGGTCCAAGAATTCTTTAGAGCCATTGATATGTCAAGTAACAAGTTTGTTGGAGAAATTCCAGAATCTATTGGAGATTTAAAGGTCCTTAATATGCTCAATTTTCTAATAACATTTTCACTAGACACATCCCATCATCTTTAGAAAATCTCACAAAGCTAGAATCATTAGACCTTTCTCAAAATAGGCTATCAAGAGAGATTCCACAACAGTTAGCAGAACTTACTTTTCTCGAATGGTTCAATGTTTTTCATAATAATCTCATTGGCTCTATACCACACAGGAAACAATTTGACACATTTGAAAACAATTCATTTGAGGGAAATTTAGGCTTGTGTGGGAATCTATTATCAAAGAAATGTTGGAATTCTGATTCTTCACCAACTTTACCAATAGTTTCTGAAAAAAGTCATGATTCTACTGGGTCTCTCTTTGAATTTGGTTGGAAAATAGTTTTGATTGGTTATGGATTTGGACCAATTGTTGGAGTGATAATTGGCAACATTGTGGCAACAAGAAAGTGGGATTGGTTGATGAAGACCTTTGGAATGAGGCAACGGGTACAAAAAAAAGGTGAGGAGAGGGACATAGAAATTGAGCATGCATCTTGAAGATATAAATATACACTTACTTTTGTAGTGGTGTTATGCTTATATCATGTAGCGAACTTACTATATAATAAAACTTGTGCTTAACGCATTATATTTATGATTGCAATAACTACATGCTTTTCCCTTTTTTCCTCTTAATATTTTCTATTTCACTTTTTCTCTTTATTACGTGAACAATCCGTCAATCCCTTTTTCCCGTTTATTTTGTACACTTAAAACTTATTAACTCGTTTCTCAAAAAAAAAAACTTCTTAACCCAATTAACAATGAATTGGCAACACACTATTATAAGAATATTGGAAATTTTATTCTAATTCTACTATATATCTAAAGATGTCACAATAAATATATATATTAGTGTCAATGTTCGCTACAATTGAGTCCAACAAGTCAATAACATATCCTACAATGCTCAAGATTAAAGAAAAGTCTTATGGATTAGCTCTTGCTATATGATTTTTTGTTGTGTAAATTAACACAGAAAATTTACACTATTGCTTATTTGATGAAATGCAAATTTTTATAAAACATAGCAAATACCGGGTATAAGAACAGAGCAGGACTCGCCAACTTATAGAAACAGAGTTTACAAAAACAGGAGGGCCATGCCCCAAATCAAAAAGACCTGTAAGTAAGAGACCAGCAGACGAATTAAACAGTGTTTCCAAGCAATTATAAGCCGGACTATAGAATAGCGTTATGTACTTCATCATATACCATCAATATGATGGTTTTTTCACATCATGATTGTATTAATTGATGAAGAGTTATAATACTTTATAAAGAAAGATACAATTGTCCAAACTCCAAATTTGTGACTCTTATGAAAGGACGCATGCAAACACTTGTCATATATATATATATATATATATATATTCAGGTCCTTCTAAATTCCCATGTATTACAACAAGTCTATACATTCTAAGCATTTCGAATCTTTATGCATTTTGCGCAAACATGCAATATTATACTTCGAATTAATTCCTAATCTAGGGTTTGTGTGCACTTTCAAATTTTGATTATTTTTGTGGCCACTATTTTTGTTTTTGGTTAACTCAAGTGGCTTGTTCCTTAATTTCGTGTCCCTTTGGATTGAGGGGGAGAGAAGGGGAGGAGAAAAGAGTAGATAAGAATTGGCTCAAAATTAACTTATTTTCAACTAACTCTATTTTCTTCCTCTCCACTTCCACTCAATCCAAACAAGTCATTCCTTTTTATTTCTCATCCTATTCTTTTTGTTATTATCGTGGGCACTTTTATTGAAAACATCCTCCCACACCGATCGAATACTAGTCTCAACATTTTAATAAACACACTGCATCAAAAATATTAATCAATGGTCTCAAAAATGAAAAACAAAACAAAAAATCCCTCAAGTTCTATTCCAAAACCAATGTACATAGAATATATGTTCGATTTAAAATCCTCTCTATTGTGTGTGTGTTTGTTTCTTAAAAAAAAGTTTAATTTAAAATATAAGGCTAGCTAATAAACAATTCATAAAGAGGACGTTTCCCGATATCCCACTAAACAAGGCCAAAATTGACCTTTATATTTACTACTTTGACTAGACTTAGCTAGTGCCGATTTACCCAACCCTCTTTTATTTTTTTGGCTGAATATTTACCCAATCAGATAGAATTCTTAGCTATTTCATAATCCATAGTCCATAGGAAGTCTCCATAATCCATCCACATTCCGCCCTCGCAGAAATAACTTTTTGTTTTTATTTTTTAACTTTTGTTATACATTAAACAAATCCCCGGGAAATTCTAATTATAAATAAAAATAAAAGATTTAAAGGGCCTCTTGCGGGTTTTGTCCCTCGTCGAAGGAAGATGTTAGACATTGGTTTTATAAGGACGCTTTTATTTTATTAAAAAAATATAATAAAATAGAAAGTCTCTCTCCCAGTGTCCCACATTATTCAAAAAGTATGAGTTTTATGATATTACTTTTTTATATGCTTAGAGCATTCACAGCAGTGGATCTATAATTTTAGCTATTTAGCAACACCAAAAGTTACTTTATCTATTTTACCTACACTCATAGTGCAGCAGTAGATCTATTTTAGCTTTTAACACAATAAAATAATATAAACATAACAATAAAATAATATAATCATTACAATAAAATAATATATCCCACTACCCAAAAAAACATCCACAGCACCAACCACAACCATCTCTACCGTCAGCCACAACCACGACCATAGCCACAACCACCACCACCACCACCACCAGCAGTCCACAGCAGGGAAAAAAAAAAAAAAACTACCAACCCAAAATAAACACAGACACATTCCAAAATCACCCAAAACAAACAAATAAACTCAAATCAGATGAACCCAAAACTAACGATTCAAACCTAGCCTACACCGATTCAACAACCCATAGCCACCATCGATTCAACAACCCAGCCAACACCCAAACAACCACCACCGATTCAAACCCAGCCACCACCGAAAGGACCCACATCAATTCAATATTGGAACTGAAATCTAGCCAGCACCAAACCCAGCAACCACTAAGTCTCCATGATTCACCACCCACGGCCATCTACCACACCAACCCCAGCTGCACAAACCCACTACACAACCCTAGTCCACCACTACAAAAACCCACCACCACACAAACCCATTGCATAAACCCAATGTACAACCCGTCCACCACTACACAAACCCACTGCACACACCCATTGCCGATCCGAAGAAAAGAGAAAAGGAAGAAGAGAGAATGAGAGAAAGAAAGAAGAGAAAAGGAAGCAGAGAGATAATCTGAAAGTGAGGAAGAGATAAGAGGTTTAGGCATGTATGATTGAAGGCGGCGTGGGTGAGCTTCGATGAGCTTCAGACCGGAGTTGAGAGAATGAGCTTGATAGAGATGAGCTTCAGAGATGAGATGAGAGTGAATGAGAGAGAGAGAGAGGCACGGTGTGAAAAGAAATAATAAAAAAAGGAGCAAGGTAGAATAAAATAATTTTTTTTTTTTTTACCTTTGGGCTACAGTGCACATCTATCTTTAGATGTGCACTGTAGCGGAGAAGCAAAAAATTTTGCTTATAGCTCCACTGCTGTGCGCTTCTTTTGTGTGCAGTGGTGCTAAAAAATAGCAATATAACTATTTATGCATAACTTTTAAAAATGCCATTGTTAGTGGCGGAGCCACGAAATTTCTCAAGGAGACCAAGTTAAATCTAACAAAATTATTAAAGGAAGAATTAGGATTTTGTTAGTATTTGGGAGAGCCATGGGCAGAGGAAATGGACCAGATGAGGTTTTTTATCATACCAAATTTATTATTTTTGGGTATTTATATCAATTTCGCTTGATTGAGTTTGACTTTTATTGGATTAGTTAAAAAATTTGTTCAGCCAATTCTAAAATCTAAATTTTCAAGGGAGCTAGTGATAAATTTTTGTTTAATTTGTGTTTTTTTTACTAGTGTTAAAGGAAAAATATTTTTTTGAACTTTTAGTGTAAAACTTAGATACAGTTCTTTAAGTGTAGTACATTAAATTCTCCAATTAATAAGTGATCTTTTTGTGTAAAAAATGGAATTCGATGTTTTGGTTGTTTGTTATTGTCGCTAATCTATCACACTTGTTTTCTATTCAAATAATAAAGAATGAAATTTTGTTGTTTGTCACATTTATGGATAAATCAACAAGGGCTGGAAAATTTGCATCCTTAGCTGCAATTGTGTTTGTCTTTTTTAGATCCATATTTTGTGCAATTTTTTTTTTCTTAAATCAACGATTGTATTTCTAATACTTAATCAGATTATTTGACTCATATATGAAACTAATATATTGGCCATTTAATTTTTCTATTTTGGTGTTTCAACTCTGCTTGAAGCTATAAGAAATTAAGTTTAATTTGAAAAATATTATATGCTTACAATATCTTTGAAAGGTTTTTTTTTTTTTTTTTCTTTTTCTCTATGTGGGATTTGAACATTGTATTTCTTTTTCTCTATAGAATAATACTATTACTTTAAAAAAATTACAATTCAAAATAGTCATAAAGTTTTTTTCATTATGACACATTAAACACAAAGTCGTGATCCGTTAATTCGATGGAATAGTTCATCACATAATATTTTTTTTTATTTTTTATTTTTTATTTGGTTCATCACATAATTTTGTAAGAAAAAGGGTGCATAAGTTTTTCTCTTTATACTATATATCAAATTGATTCCGTATATATGCTTATTACTGAATTTTGGCATCTAGAATCTAGATGATGATCCTTCCCCTCAAAATCTCAAGCCCCATCATCAAGACGCAGCAAGTGATCAAACTCAAATTAATCTCGATCGGAAAACAAAATAACAACCTCATTGAAATGAAGAAGCAGCCAAAATCTGAGTATGGACCATGCTCATGATAGCGTAGCGTTTTTGTTTCTAATTTCTAATCATGTGGTCACTAGATTCTCAAAAAAAAATAATCATGTGGTCACTAGGATGCCCCGTGCCGCATGCAATATGCTACCATATATTATTGTCCTTTTCTTGCTCCTCGCTTTCTCTTGCATTATTATTCACTAGTGGAGATGCACGGGATTCATGGAAAACGATAGTACAGTTATCTATTATTGTATAAGATAATATAATCCAAACTTTTCTCGAAGGCTTACCAATCAAAAGTTGTAGCTGTATAGAGAAGATCCAAGCATAACATAAAATCTTAGCTAATTCGAATATTTTAAAAAGATATGGTCAAGTTAATGAATGGCCAGCAATTGACACGTTATGTAAATTGCTGACCACGTGGTGTAACACAAAGAAATACAAATCTTTTGTACCACTTTTTATGTTCTACTTTATGTTCCACCAATTGCAAATTATCATGTGTTTATTTTTTTTTTCGATTTTAAACTTTGACTGTTTAATAAGAAAAGTTAAATAAATACATGACAAGTTGTGATTGGTAAAACATAAAGTGAAACACAAAAAATGGTACAAAGGATTTGTATTCAACACAAAGTCCCCTTCTTCCATTAATTGGATGGAATAATTAATCACATCATTTTCTTGCTTTCCGCTTTGTCTTGCCTTACTATTGTCACTTCACAGTTCACACTTGTCCCAAACTTTTGCGCAATGCACGGTAAATTAATGGAAAATAATAGCACAATTATCTACACATAATAATCCAAATTTTTATCAGTACTTACCAATCAAACCCATAACACCAAATAGAGAGGACCCAAACATAACATAAATCATTCCTAATTTAAATATATTTTTTAATATGGTCATATATACTAGCCTCTGAGCACGCGCTCACTCGCATGCTCAGAGGCTCTTCTATTTTTTGGGTAAGGGTTAATTTAGAGAATTTATTATAATTTGGGATTACTACATTCTCCAATCACAAAAAAACCTAGGGGTGTGATGAAAAAATTATTTCACCACACATAATACTCATCACACCCCTACATTGTTTTTTTTTTTTTTTTTTTTTGTTGGTGATTGGAGAATGTAGTAATCCCAAATTATAATAAATGCTCTAAATTAACCATTACTCAAAATATAGAAGAGCCTTTGAGCACGCATGTGAGCGCATGCTCAAAGGCTAGTCTATATTACTAATAACATGATTCTTTATTTGGGTTTCATCATTTTGTGTACCAAAATACCTTCAAATTCATATGTTCAAAAAGATTAAATAATAAGGTTAGATATGTAAAGATACTAATATAAACACTCTTAAATTTTAGATACTTATCCATATCCCTTAAAATTAGGCACTTCCATCTCTCCTTATTCCTTCTTACTCAAGATTTTGAAATTAGGCACTTTCATTTCTCCTTATTCCTTCTTACTCAAGCTTTGACAGAATAAGTATTTCATTTTGCAATGACATATTTTCAAGTTTGACAAAATAGGTATCGTAAGAGTTTCCCATGCTATTGATGTAGCAACATAGTCATTTATATCACCTAAATATGCAATCTGTAAAAATGCAGCTTTATTCAGGATAAATAGGTGAGAATTATCACCAAAAGCTGCAAAATTATATTAAGGACAAAAAAAAAATTACAGATTAATTTGCGGGTACATAATCTATATCACCTAATGCTCCAAAATTATCACCACCAAATGTATGTGGATTACATAAAACAGATTATTGTTAATATCTAGTTATATGTTCTCAAATCGTCCAAGGTTTGTTCTTTTTCCAAGGTTTGTTCTTTTTCTTGGCATGCATACTTTGAACTTGAATCTCTAGCACTTGCAGCAGCAGCAGCAGCAGCTATTGAATCTCCAACACTTGTAGTAGCTGATGAATCCTGTGATATCAGTAGGCTGAAAGTCTCGAATGTTGATGATTTTCCGACTAAGTCTTGAGAAAACAAACACGAAGTCAGAGGAGACCAGTGGAGGCCGGCCAAAAAACCTCCGATGACAAAGTCAGTATTTTACGTAATTCCAAATATGTTGGAGGAAAGAACTGAATCCCTTTACCTTCTCGTAGAATGCTTATATAGTGTGTATAAGCGGTTATTTCTTTTATGTAACTTTCCCCGTTGTTGCGGAGTCCAGAAAGCTTGGAGATAATTTCCACAACTGCCATGAAAGTTATATTTTTTTTGGCTCTGTTTTCTTTAACCGTTGCTGGCAACGGTTCGTAGTGAAGAGTCATGATCTTACCCAGGACGAGCTTGTCCAAAACGTGCTCTCCAGGACGAGATTGACCAGGACTCTACCAGGACGATTTATTCCTGGACGAGCATCTTAACGGGCATCTATATGGACGAGCTTCATGGACGAACCTGGAGAGTTGTTGTCCTATCAGTTGTCCCCTTGTCCATGGGTCGTCCAAAGAGATGTAAGACGTGTATGTCATCAGTAAATTGGTATGCCACGTGTCATGAGCTCATTAGTGAAAAATCACGTCGATTGATCTAATCAAAGAACATGCCACGTGTCTCTTGTTGATTAGTCATGTCGCTTCAGGTGCCAAGGTTTGTTTCCTATAAATAGTGGAATACCTCCGTTACCCCCCTCATTTCTAAATTTTCCATCTTCTTCCTTCCTCGACCTAGATCTTCGTCTAGAAGCTTCCTGCGTGTATAGCCTTCCTTCGTCCTAGATCCGGGTATTTTCCTCATCTTCGTCCTTAGTCAAGTTTTCTTTTGAGATGGCTGAGGTTGTACTTTCCTCGTCTAGTGATAGTGTGGATAAGGCTATAGACGAGTATACTAATCCTAGTAGTTTTAGTGGTTCTAGTGATAGTGATAGTAGTAGTGAAGGGAACACTACAGACGAGTATGAATCTGGGGTCCCTGAAATCCCCTTGGAAGTTTTTCAGGAAGAGCTTAGGATGAGATCTGAGTCAGGTTTCAAGGCTAGGACGAGCGCTCCTTCGTCTACTGATCAAGACGAGGTTGAGGTAGTTTACAGTTGTTCCATAGGGATAGCTTCTAGAACGGATAATAGTAAGTTAAATTTACTTAGGAGATGGTACCAAATCCCAAACGAGCTTAACCCTAGATTAGCCATCGAGGGAGAATGGTGTTGTCAGCCTCGTCTTGGAATAGGTATTTACGAAGCTTATCTTTTAGGGGGTCTTAGGCTACCTCTAAATACTTTTGCTAGGGAGCTGTTGACTAGGTTAGGTATAGGAGTTTGTCAATTTAATCCTAATGCATGGAGGTTCGTCGTCTCCATGCAAGTTTTGTGGAGAGAAGTGTTTGAGGGGAACTGTCCTCTTACTGTGGACGAGTTCTTTCATTGCTACAAGCCCTCAGAAATTAACCAATCCCTTGACTTTTATCAATTCACTGCCAGGGGAATAGATTATAGATTAATTAAGTTTTTAGTCTCCTCAGATAGGAACTGGAAGACGGAGTTCTTCTTCGTCTCAAGTTTCTGGGCTGAACACCTTTTTGAGGTTGACAAGGACCCATTTCCTCCCTACACAGGGGAGTTAAGGAACCTTCATCCTGAAGGTATGCTCGTCCTATCCTTGTTATTCATTGTTTTCATTTTTGTTTATATTGTTTAAAAATTCTAACTCAAAGCTCTCCGTCTTCCCTCTCCTTTTTTTTTTTTTTCAAGTGCTAGACGACCTCATTTAAGTAGGCCTTACATTGAATGCGTCCAGAAGGTTCGTCTGTACACTGATAGGGCGTTCCATTCTTTAGTAAGTCTTCGACGTCTTGCTATTTGGGGTTTAGGTCTTGAGCCTATTGAAGCCCTTGCACACGAGGCTACAACTCGTAAACGTAAGCCCTCTCCCTTTTTTCTTTTTTTTTTTTTTTTTTTTTTTTTTTTGACGTCCTTACTTTTTAGGAATGGCCACGATGAAAGAGAACAAAAACAAAGGGGTGATGGATGAGGCAATTAAGCAAGGAGTGCAACCTCAAACTCGTCCATTAGCAAGTGAGAAACGAAAAAATATATCGTCGAGGGTTGACTTGGGTGATCTCCCAAGTAGGCGCAGTAGGGAAAAGAAAAGCAAGTCGTCTAAGAATCAAGACGTTCAACCTACTCCTCTCGTCCCTGATTCAGAACCCCCAGTACAAACACTTAGCTCAGAGCCCAAGGATCCTTCGTCCAAGAAGAACCCGTCCACAGTTCATACTCCTTCCTTGTCTCAGCCTTTGAAAGAAGTTCCTCAAAACCTTCTTGGGAACAAGGACTTGGCTTGGGAAAGGTTTACAGCAGCAGTGACTGAAACGGACGTGACAGCCTGCTACAATATGTCCCTGAAGGATTTTGAGCACTCTGGTGTTCATGATCTTTTCAAGGTAAATAGTCATTTTTTGTCTCGTCTTTATCAATCACTAGAATATGTATTTGTTTGGTTCTAACCAAATATTCACCCTTGTAGGCAATGTCCAAGTTCATTGCTGCGTCTAGGCAGGCAACTGATCTAGACAAAACGAGGGTTTTGTTGGAAAAGAGGATCAAAGAGGTGAAGGACGAGAACAAGAAATGGGCTGAGGTGGCTGCTAAAGCTATGGACGAGGCGAAGGGGCTGAGGAATCTCAATGAAGAGCTTAGGAGTGACGTCCTTGAGAAGGACACTCGTCTTGACGACCTCCAAAAGAGGAACAACGAGCTAAATGCCCTTCTTGAGAAGGCCAAGGAGGACGCAGTTGCAGAATTTCAGTCATCCAAGAATTTTACTGATATACTGGACAGGAATTATGTAGCTAGGTTTGAGGACTTCAGGCAAGATGCCATTGAGAACTTCCCTAACCTTGACTTCAGCACTATAAAGCTCAATCTTGGTGCTGCCACAAGCTCCCTCATCCAGGCTAGTTCAGAAGATGTTAACATTGAAGACGATGCTAGCACCTTACCTCCCCAGGACGAACCCAAGGATGATGCCCCTCCTGCTTAAAGACGAGACTTTTAAGTTGTACTCTTTTTTTTTTTTTTTTTTTTTAATGTGATTCAAGTACATTAAGCTCGTCCAAAGCTTTTAGGACGAGCTACTGAACATTATGAGGGTGTTTGGACATTGGTTGTCCGCCCTTTATCTATTATTGTATGGACGAGATTTCTTTCTAATTACTTTTAATTTTTACTCGTCTATGGGACATGCATTTTCTTGTCATGCTTAGAATTTTGCATCGTCTTTGTGTAATAGTAATTGCCAGCATTACTCATCCTTAAACTTAGCTGGTTCATCCTTTATGAAGATAAAGCCTTTTACTCGTCCACAAATTGAATTGTTTCAACAGGCATTTTATCAAATGTGCTCATGCATTTCTTCGTCCATGGGTTGGATGTGCAAAACATTTTACCTCATCCATTATATGGACGAATATCCTCTGAACTTACTGTTATTCAGTGAAGCTAGAGTTTTTTCCTCGTCCTTTATTTGGACGAGGATACTTTGTTTTGCTTTTATGAAAGCTTGACGTTAATTCTCCGCGTCCAGAGAATTTCCTCGTCTTGGGCTTTTCAGCCTTTTTATGAGTTTGAACAAAAGTATTATGGAAGTTAGGAATTTACACAACCATTATGTACATAGCATAAATATTGTTCACAGACGAGGCACATGCTCATGAGCTAGTGCCTTCTTAAAAGTTAAACAAATACAAGCAAATCCTTAACTTTGTCCATAACCACATCATAATCGCAATAAAATAACATCATAAAATAATACTAAAGATATGTAGATAAACTCATAAGGTTGAACAGGCTCGTCTAGGGTAACGCTCGTCCAGGTGGGCACTACTGGTAATACCTCCTCAGGTGTTCAACATTCCAAGGATGTTCCAGTTTCCTCCTGTCCAGGGCCTCCAAGTAGTAGGATCCTTGTCTCTTCCAGTTGATAACCCTGTAGGGTCCTTCACAATTAGGTCTCAATTTCCCATAAGCTGGGTTCTTAGTGACTAGAGAAACTCTCTTCAGGACGAGGTTGCCTATGTTGAATCGTCTAGGCTTCACCATTGCATCATACTACCTAGCCATGAGGTTCTTGTACCTTGACATCCTTTGTTCTATGTCCGTCCTTACCTCGTCTATCAGATCGAGGTTTACATGAAGTTGTTCCTCATTACCTTTATCTTGATACATCGTCACCCTGTGGTTGGCCATGTGCACTTCCGCGGGTATAACTACTTCACTTCCATAAGCTAACTTGAAAGGAGTTTCCCCTGTAGGGGTTCTCACCGTCGTTCTGTACACCCAAAGGACACCAGGTAGCTCATTTGGCCATACTCCCTTTGCCCCCTCAAGCCGAGTCTTGATGATTTTCAACAAGGATCGGTTTGCAACCTCGGCTTGACCGTTGGCTTGAGGGTGGGCAGGGGAGGAATAATGATTTTGTATTGCAAAGTGTTCACAGAAGTCTCTAAAAAGGGCATTGTCAAATTGTCGTCCGTTATCAGATACCAACACTCTAGGCACCCCAAACTTGCACAGGATGTTTTTCCAGACAAAGTTCTTCACATTCTGCTGCGTAATATTCGCTAAGGGTTCTGCTTCCACCCACTTGGTGAAATAGTCTATCCCTACCACCAAGAATTTCATCTGTCTGGTTCCAAGAGGAAAAGGACCTAAGATATCTAGGCACCATTGAGCAAATGGCCACGGGGCCGTCATCGGGGTGAGATACTCTGATGGTTGTCTGAGGATATTACTGAATCGTTGGCATTGGTCATATACCCTGACATAAGCTTTTGCATCAGCTTGAACAGTTGGCCAATAGTACCCCGCACGGACGACCTTGTGGATGAGTGATCTGGCTCCTGAATGATTTCCGCAGGCTTCTTCATGAACTTCCCTTAACACATAGTTCGCCTCGTCCGGAGCTAGACATCTGAGATAAGGTTGAGAGAAACCTTTCTTGTACAGAACCTCGTCTATAGGGACATACCTGGTTGCTCTAACCCTGAGTTTTCTGGCTTCATCTTTCTTTTCTGGAAGCTTTCCGTCCTTCAAGTATGATGCTATTGGAGTCATCCAATTTTCTTCATTCTCTATCTGCTGCACTTCGGGAAGATCTATACTTGGGATGTACTGTACTTCATCAAACTCGTCCGTGGCTCCAATTGCTGAGGCTTCCTTCGCTAATGCGTCAGCTTCCATGTTCTCCTTCCTTGGGATTGAACGAAGTTAGCTCCTTCAAATTTTCTCGCAAGGAGCATCACCTTACTAAGGTACTTCCTCATTCGTTCTTCCTTAGCCTCATACATCCCATTCACTTAGCCCATGATTAACTGAGAATCCCCCAAGAAGAGTATTGACGTTGCTTCCACAGACTTGGCCAATTCCAGCCCTTTGAGAAGAGCTTCATACTCAACTTCATTATTAGTTGCTTGGTACTGCAAATGAGCCTTGTGTTTCAGTTTATCCCCTTCTGGAGATTGCAAAACTACACCTATTCCTCCTACGTGCTATGTAGACGAGCCATCCACATGGACGATCCACTTCTAGTTGTTTTCCATCTCACTTACGTCGTCACAACTTGGGGTAAACTCTGTAATAAAGTCTGCCAGAGCTTGAGCTTTTATGGCGTGCCTTAGTTGGTACTTTATGTCAAACTCACTGAGCTCGACAACCTATTGAATCAATCGTCCTGCAACCTCTAATTTGTTCATTGCTTTCTTGAGTGGGTGATCCGTCATGATGTTGATGACATGAGCTTGGAAGTAATGCCTTAGTTTCCTGGAGGCCGTTATTAGTACAAAAGCCAGCTTTTCCATTAATGGATATCGTCCTTCCGCTCCCCTCAGTGCTTTACTTGTATAGTACACTGACTTTTGTACTTTTCCTTCCTTTCTTATCAATGCTAAGCTCACGGCATGCGAGGTTATAGCCAGGTATAAAAACAACTCTTCTCCTGTCACGGACGGGCTCAGCAACGGAGCCGTAATGAGGTACGTTTTCAAGTCTTAAAAGGCTCTTTGACACTCGTCCGTCCACTCAAATGCTTTCTTTAGCACCTTGAAAAATGGTAAACACTTGTCAGTAGCTTTAGAAACAAACCTGTTGAGGGCAGCAACTCACTTGGTGAAGAACTGGACTTCTTTAACATTGCACGGAGGCTTCATGTCCAATATTGCTCGAATTTTATCAGGGTTCGCCTCGATCCCTCTGTAGGAGACCATAAATCCAAGGAATTTCCCTGATGATACTCCAAAAGCACATTTGTTAGGGTTCAACTTCATGTGGTACTGCCTCAGTGTGTCAAACGTCTCCTTCAGGTCGTCTAAATGTCTTCCCTCGTCCTGACTTTTCACCAGCATGTCATCAACATAGACTTCCACATTCCGCCCGATTTATGGATGAAACATGTGGTTAACTAGTCGTTGGTATGTTGCTCCAGCATTTTTCAAGCCAAAGAGCATTACTTCATAACAGAATAATCCCTAACTAGTAACAAAGGATGTCTTCTCTTGGTCTGCTTCGTCCATCCTTATTTAGTTGTATCCTCAGAAAGCATCCATAAAACTGAGTAATTTGTTGCCTGCAGTAGAATCCACCAGTTGGTCAATACGTGGCAGTGGATAGCTGTCCTTGGGGCAAGCCTTGTTTAAATCAGTAAAATCCACACACATCCTCCACTTGCCGTTCGCCTTTTTCACCATTACTACATTGGCCAACCATTCGGGGTAGTACACTTCTCGTATAAACTTCGCAGCCATCAATTTCTGAACTTCGTCTTTAATAGCATTCTCTCTCTCAGGGGCGAACACCCTTTTCTTTTGTCACACTGGCTTAGAGGAAGGGCCTACATTCAAACAGTGGGTAATAACACTAGGATCTATACCCGGCATGTCTTCGTTACTCCAAGCAAACACATCAATATTTTTCTTCAAAAAACAGACGAGGTCCTTCTTAACCTCGTCTCTCAGGTCTGCTCCAATCTTGGTACACCTTTCAGGGTTATACTCGTCTAGGGAAATATCTTCCAATGCTTTAATGGGTTCAGCCGCAATTCTCCTTTCTTCTATACTCATTTTTTGCTGCTCGTCCATGGCGAGCATGGCCAAATAACACTCCCTTACTGCCAGTTGGTCTCCTTGCACTTGTCCTACCCCATGCTCCGTAGGGAACTTAACTGACAGGTGGTAAGTGGAGGTGACAGCCTTCCAACTATTTAGAGTTGGTCTTCCAATTATGGCATTGTAAGAGGACGAACAATCTACCATAAGGAAGTTTACATTTTTGGTTACCTGCTGTGGATGTGCCCCTACTACTACTGGCAGTGTAACAGTGCCAACAGGCTGTACCTTCATTCCTTCGAAGTCCACTAGAAGCGAGTGTACTGGACGGAGCTAGTCTCGTCCAACCTTCATTTGCTAAAAAGCTGGATAATACAGAATGTCTACTGAGCTTCCATTGTCTATCAACACTCTTCTGGTCGTGTAATCAGCAATAACCAAGGTGATGAAAATAGCATCGTCATGAGGGTGATGAATTCTCTTCGCATCCTCGTCCGTAAAAGTGATCGCCTGCTCGTCTGTGTTTACCGTCCTGGGAGATCGTCCAGAAAGTTGAACATTCTAAACTACCTTCAGGTATGTCTTTCTTGACTTAGACGACTGAGCTGTTGAACCACCTATAATTACTCTTATTTCTCCAAGTGGAGGTCGCGACGACTCTTCTACTTTCCCTTTCAATTTCTCGTCTTTGTGATCTCGTCCAAGGAAATTTCTCAGCTTCCCTTGCCTAGTGAGATTCTCAATCTGCTGCTTCAAATCAAAACATTCATCGGTGTCATGCCCATGGTCTCTATGGAAGTGACAGTACTTGTTCCTGTTGCACTTGTTAGGATCTCCCTTCAGTTTCTCTGGCCACTTCAAAGTAGGGTCGTCCTTGATTTGCATAAGGACATGTTCAAGCGGCATGTTTAATGGTGTGTACTGTTGATTCCGCGCTGAAGGACCTGCCTTCTTGTCTCGATCTTTCCTATCTTCTGTTCGTCCCTTCTTAGGACGAGGACCTTGTTCCGAATGACGCATTGGGTTGGCTTCTATTTTCTCAACCCTCTTCCTCTTCTTGGCTATGATAGCATCCTCCGCATTCATAAAGTTCTGGGCTGAATGGACTAGTTCAGCCATGGTCTGAGGCTCTTGTTCATATAACTTATGGATGAACAATTCAGAATGAACCCCATTATGGAATGCCGCCAAAAGGAGCTTATCATCCACCTCGTCCACTGCCAAGGCGTCCCTATTGAACCGCGTGATGAAGGACCGCAAACTTTCATTCTCTCCTTGCTCTATGGTTAGCAAGCTAGACGAAGAACGTTTATGCCTCTGCCCTCCAATAAAATTATTAACGAACAACTTGCTTAACTCCTTGAAGGATTTCACTGTGTTAGGAGGTATTTTGCTAAACCACACTCGTGCAGGTCCTTTGAGGGTAGTAGGGAAAGCTCTGCACATTATTTCGTCCGGAACCCCTTGAAGGTGCATGGTAGTTTTGAATGTGGCAATATGATCGAAAGGATCCCGCGTCCCATCATACGAATCTAATGAAGGCATCTTAAACTTGGGTGGCAAAGGATGAGCATTGATGGAAGCCACAAAGGGGGAATCAGTCCTGTGAACTAAATCTTCTACAGGATTCGTTTTCCTCATATTCTCCCTCATCTCATCCATAACTCTTCTCATTTGATCCATTTCCCTTTCCAAATGAGGTACCCTCCGTGAAGCGGTACCCCTTGATTGGCTTTTAAGTTCAACATTCCTTCCCTCTTCTTGACTCTGGGCCTATCCTTCGGTGTTCCATTGGTGACGCTGCCTTCTTAAATCAAGTTGTCTGACCAACTCCTGGTTCTGGCGGGTTAACTCCGCCATAACAGTGGCCATGGATTGCATGTGTTGGACTGAAGATGGTTGCATGGTGGGCGCTGATTGACGGTCGCGATGAGGGTTACTGGAGGTATCCCTGCTCTGTTGAGGGCCTGGACTAGTGGCCCTAGATCTTGTCCAAACCATTTCAACCCTTTGTCGGAGAAAGAAATCGTAGAACTCAACAAATTAAGTTCAAGGGCGACAAATTTCTTTCCCACAGACGGCGCCAACTGATGAATCCTGTGATATCAGTGGGCTGAAAGTCTCGAACGTTGATGATTTTGCAACTGAGTCCTGAGAAAACAAACACGAAGTCAGAGGAGACCGATGGAGGCAGGCCAAAAAACCTCCAATGACAAAGTCAGTATTTTACGTAATTCCAAATATGTTGGAGGAAAGAACTGAATCCCTTTACCTTCTCGTAGAATGCTTATATAGTGTGTATAAGCGGTTATTTCTTTTATGTAACTTCCCTCGTTGTTACGGAGTCCAGAAAGCTTGGAGATAACTTCCACAACTGCCATGGAAGTTATATTTTTTGGCTCTGTTTTCTTTTACCGTTGCTGGCAACTGTTCGTAGTGAAGAGTCATGATCTTACCCAGGACGAGCTTGTCCAAAACGTGCTCTCCAGGACGAGATTGACCAGGACTCTACCAGGACGATTTATTCTTGGACGAGCATCTTAACGGGCATCTATGTGGATGAGCTTCATGGACGAACCTGGAGAGTTGTTGTCCTATCAGTTGTCCCCTTGTCCATGGGTCGTCCAAAGAGATGTAAGACGTGTATGTCATCAGTAAATTGGTATGCCACATGTCATGGACGAGCTTCATGGACGAACCTGGAGAGTTGTTGTCCCATCAGTAGCAACCCTAGCAATTTATTTAATTGTTAGGTTTGATTAAAATTGATTAGTAGCTAATTTTGAGTCTAATATCAATGTCTCACAAAGCTGGAAATAGGATTAAGGCTCGGTTGATATAAAAGAAAATTTAAATAGTATTAATTCCTTACAACACCAAGAATACCGTTTGAGCAGTCCATATATTCTCTAAGTTTAATATTAAGCGATATAATCTTTTTTTTTGTGCATCTTTTTTTTTTTTTTAACCCAAGCCTAAAAGTTATGGATTTGTTCAAAAGCATATTGTTTTTTTGAACCCAAGCCCATATGTTTATCTTCAGTTCAGTTATCTTTATCACAATAAATTTAAAGATACACGCATAAACTTCATTTGAAGTACGCATAAACCGCAAATTAAAATTAATGAAATTTTCAACATTAAAAAGAAAAAAAGAAAAAAAAAAAAAAGCACTACACGCATAAATATTAGACATGAAAAACATCGCACAGGTTGTAGTAGCCTTCAACCACAACTTAGTATTTTCTACAAAATTAAGATAATTTTACAAATACCACAGCCAAGATCCATAAGACCATAGTAAAAAAATACCAAATACGGAGTATATGCTAATATATCACTTTAGCTCCAAGTCATGGATCCTTAAACTCTCTAAGGCACTCTTCCTCTTCATTAGGGTTGTCTCAAATTCTAAATGCCTGAAATCCAAAACTTAGCTACATCATTCCATTAAATTGACTACTTGTATATTTTCACTAAAGAGTACCAAATTGCAAACTCAATATCACATACAACATCAATTAAAAAATATACTAAGTAAAAAAAAAAATTAACAAAATGACAATTCTTCATATTGGCTTACCTCAGGGCTGTAAAATGTACATCCAGTGGGATCTTCAGCTTTTCTCATAAAAAAGAACGCATTTGAAGATGGTAGGAAAGATAGGAGGTTCTTATGTAATTTTTCTTCTTCTTCTTTAATGCCTCTAAAGTCATAATCTTTGTCAACCAAAGCACTCCTTAGGCAAGTCCTTGAAATAAGAATATATATCATAAAGTTTATAAATGCATATAAAACCAAAGTAATGGTAAGTGTTCACAGTGGGCCAAATTAACACCAATCAGATTTTTTGATCTACAAACTGAAACTTGTATACAGAAGAATCACCAAAACTCTCCATCTCAAATTCATTATCTCTTGAACACAAACTTTTTGATTTTATAATATGTAATACGTGACACACATATGACATAACATAAAATAAAATGTATATACTTGAATTCAAAGCCAATAGCAAAAAAAAGAAGGCTTAAAAAAACACACACACACACTCGCAAAATCTGTAAAAACCCATACCTCTAAACACTCACCCCACCAATTAACCCCCCTTGGCTGAAACTCAAATTCTGCTCCCATATTTGTGCAATGATGAAATCCCAAAGCAGCCTCCATTACGAGCTTATGACTATATCAAATTAGCCACTATGAACACTAACCAAGAATCCTCCATAGCCCACAAACCACTGTCAACCTCTCTATTCAATTAAATGTTTGAAACTTTTTTTTTTTTTTTTTGAGAATGAATTAAATGTTTGAAACTTGAAAGGGTGGAGAGCTATATATTTTGATAACGGTTTAAGTTGGGATAGATTTTTAACTTCTTTCAGTTTTTTTAGTAAGTGGTAATCTGAAATTCTTGTTAAAGATCCAAACGTGGTTTTTTTTTTTTTTTTTTTTTTAAAGAATTTGAATTTCAAAACATATACATGTGTTGCATATTTTTAACTTAAGTGTTTTTAGTAGTAGTTATCTGAAACTCTTGTTAGATTTTTATTTATTTATTTATTTATTTTTTGTTGTTGTGAGAAGACTTGTTAAAGATTTGCATGGTTTATATATATATATATATATATATATATATATATATATTTTCGGCCAATTAAAAAAATAAAGAAAGAAAAAAGTTTAAACGTGAAGTTTGTTTATGAATAAGTGGGTTAGTGGAAGAGTAATCCTATTTTATAGGCAATGTTTTAGTGGGGGTTAAAGATGTATTTTTACTTTGTTTTCCTTTAGTTCTGTGTCTACTTAAACTTAGGGAAATAGGGGTATTTTGGACAAAAAAAATCCGGTCCAAACAGGGGCAGCCCCTTAAATAGTAGTATAGATATATATATATATATATATATATATATATATATATATATATATATATTCATGAATGGCTTGTGATAAATTTTGTTAAACGTGAAGAATAAAATGGTACAATGTTTTAAGAGGAATATATTGAAACTATTATTACCCCTTCATCTATAAAATTGAATTCACACGATTCCAGAATATTGGCCAATTGTTTCTAATAAAAGTAAATGTAACTAAATTCCACTCGTCTTTCTCTAAGTATTGTTTGTGTTCACATTTTACCCATTTATCTAAGTCAACTGAAACCCTTTCAAATTGAAAGAAAAGGATAGATACTATGAATTTCGCTCTTGCTCAAAGACAAAGAAAAAGAAAAAGAAAAAGAAAAGCATTGATGACGCCGAGTCAAGCGTTAAGTAATTTCTTCACAACTCCAAAGGAGGGGCAAAAAATACCCATCAAGTTAGACTAATGATTTATTCATCTGAGTGAAATTGCTTATGTCTTATTTTCTTATGGCACTACCTAATACATCCCTATCCTTCTACTAATTATTTTTTCTTCAATCTCTTGATCTTTTGCATAGCTTCAAATTCTGAGTTTTTGCTATCAACTCAAGCTTTTAATAATTAGAAAAAATAGCTATAGAAAGAAAGTTTAATTTTATATTATTTTTTTGTTAGAGATATATTCGCCCAAGTCCAATCCTTCTAGTGTTACATCTTTAATACTCCTGTATGATAGTATAGTACAAATCCTATGTTATAATAAACTATAACATGTGTATATACAATAACCGAAACCCTAGACTAACAGACTTCTAATACAAGTAGAAGATTTTGCTTGCACACATAGAAGGTTTGAGTTTGGGCTATTACATTGGGCTAATATATCTCTAACATATCTCTAACATTTTTCAAAAGCAATTAAGGCAGTGTAGTATATTGCTATGATTTTAATATTTTGACTTTTTTAAATTTATTTTGGTAATCAAGTTAAAAGTTTAAAATTAGGAAATTAGATTAATCTTTTGAATTTCTTATTATTAGTTATGAATTGATTATTTTTATTTCTCTTTATCATATAATTATTCATTTATTTATATTAATATCTATATACTAAAAGGACTCAGAAAGTTAATTATGACTTCAAAAAATGTCAAAAATACCTCTAATCTAATTATATAATCATTATTCATAAAAAATTTTAAAAAAATAGAGATAAAATTGTAATTCAACAAAATTCAAAAACTATAAACTATGGAAGAAAATGTTTTCCTAAAAATTAGCACACATACTTTATTTAAATATATTTCACACATGTTTGATAAATGTTTTCCTAAAAAATTGGAACACACTATAAACCCAACACTTTACTAATTTTCAAAATTCTAAATTTTAGTTTCTTAAAAAATACCTTCCCGTGTAACCTCACTAACAATAAACAAATTCAAATTGAAAAATTATGACATTAACTCAATAACTTGTGATGAGGCTAGTATCCATTAATATTTTTTTTTTTTTATACAAGATAGAATTTATACTCTAGTATAATCTAAGTGTATATGTGTGTGAAGCTTCTTCTTGGAGACTTGAACCTCAGCCCTTGCCTCCCACACTCCCACACCCCACAAGCATTTATACTTGTGGAGTGACCATCGCATTAAGGGTAGGTGGTGGTATTAATATTTTTTGAATTACTCCTGCTACCAATTTTTTCTTTCATTCTTGTTTCCCTAAACTGAAATTCTGCCACTGATTACGCTTGTCATGAGTCCATCATTGTAACTTGTTCCTGCTTTCGCTGTTGAGACTTTGAGACTTCAAATAACGTAGGCAAGTATAAAGACTAATGCAACATGTTTTGACTTAAAGACTTTAGAGAGGGGGTGACTTACCTTGACTTAAAGACGTAATTCATGGAAAACGGTAGTACAGTTTCTATTATTGTATAAGATAATATAATCCAAACTTTTCTCGAAGGCTTACCAATCAAAAGTTGTAGCTGTATAGAGAAGATCCAAGCATAACATAAAATCGTAGCTAATTCAAATATTTTAAAAAGATATGGTCAAGTTAATGAATGGCCAGCAATTGATTTTGTTATATATGAAGAATAAAACTTTATATTGTTTGTGGTTTCCAGTTAATTCAATTAGTAAATTTTTTATTAGAAAGTGACAGGAAGTATCTCTTGCATAGAAAATTGGTCATTCCTATTAATCACAAATTTACAATCAACCCAACATTAATTGATATTTCCTCTTATCTACCAGCATTATTAATTTATTATTATCTCCCCAACATTAATTACAGTTTTTCCTATTATCTCCCCAACCAAATATTAATTGGTCTTTCCTATTGTCTCCCCAACCCAGCATTAATATTGCGGTTTTTCCTAGATATTTTGTTCTCTTGCAAATCAGGTTTACGGTCCCTTTATATAGGCCTAGCTACCGGTCAACAACTAACTGTAAAACAAAAGCAATTTTTGGGTTAAGTTTTATAAAATACTAGTAGCTAACTCATACTTTGCATGGGAACTTATCTATTTGTGAATTAAACTAAAATAATTTTATAAAATTTTAAATCGATTAAGAAACTATACTACTGCATGATATTGCAAAAAAAATTACTTAAAAATTCAGATATTAAAACCTTTGAAAGACCAAAAAAATATTAAAGAATTAGGTGATTCATTGCTTAGAAATTATTGAAACAAAACAAAACATATATGACTAAACAATAGAGAAATATAAGAGAAAGATGGGTTACATTTAAAAGAATAATCTATGGTTATAACTTTTGAAAGGAATCAAAAGATTCAGAGCTTGGAAATTATAGATAATATATATATATGTGTGTGTGTGTGTGTGTGTGTGACTATACCATCAAAAGAATAATTCAGATATTAAAACTTTTGAAAGACTAGAAAATATTAAAGAATCATAAGATTTACTTCCTATAAATTTTTGAAACAAAATAAAATGTATATGATTACACAATAGAGAAATATAAAAGAAAAATTGATTACCTTCAAAAGAATAATACATGGTATAGTCATTGAAATCTGCTAAAATGTTCAAATATTGCAAAATTTAACACAAATTCAGATGTTAAAAATTCCAAAATGTCAAAAAATATATATAGGGTCCGTTTGGATACAGTTGAAAACTGAAACTGAAAACTGAAAAACACGGTAGTAAAATAATTCTTAAATGTGTAAATAGTACTGTATGACCCATTTTTAATGAAAAAATTGTTAAAAAATGAGATTTGTGGGTCCTGTAATTAAAAAGTTGCTAAAAAGTTGATTAAAAGGTGCTGAAAAGTTGATGAGGTGTGCACTGTTTGGTACCAAAGTCAACAATCATGGCACAGAGGAAGGAAGAAAAAAAAAAGGGGGGGCTGAAACGCGTTTGCGTCTAGACATGGACGCAAAACGCGCAAACCAAACACGCACATAATTAAAGAATAAGTTATTGAAACAATTCAAAAACTATATGAATATTCAAAAGAGAAATATAAGAAGAAGAAAAAAAAAAGGTACACGAACCCATAAAGCAATAAGTTTTAACTTTTAACGGGTCTAAACTTTAAAGGATGAAAAAAAAAATAGTCACAGGCGTAGGGTTTGGTGGTTCATGTACAAAAATCACTTTTTAAAAAATACATGAAAACCATATATATATATATATATATATATATTTGACAAAGTAGAGGAAAAGAAAACAACAGAAGAAGAACTCATACCTCTACTCAGCTTTAAAAAAAAAAAAAAAATTTGGGGTTTGCATTGCTTTTAGAGTGTTCATGATTAATCTTACAAATTTGGAGATAAATTATCAATATTTGAATTTAAGTTGAACTTGTTAGAGAGATAAAGTTTCACTTCTTATTAAGTTTACCCTTTAGCTGTTGGTATTGTTTTAAAAAATAATTTTATTTAAAAATAATAATTATATATATATATATATATAGATAAATATAAAAGTCAAAGTTGGGTCTGTAACGTCCTTTGCAGAGAAGGAATTGGAGTTGAATACAAATTGACCAAGTCAAAGCTGATTAAATTGGTATTCAAATGCCTAGCTAAAAACTTCAACTATTTACAACGTATGGCTAAAAACTTCAACTATTAAATTGGACTTACTTTTTTTTTTTTTTTTAAATTATAAAATATTGGGTTTGCTTTTGGGGAAGAAAGTGAGGTTTTTTAATTAGTTTTTTTTATTATTTTTAATATTGATGATGTGTAAATTTGTGAGAGCTTCAAAGGCTTAAAACATATATCTAATAGAATTTTACTTAAACTAAACTATTATAATACTTGATAAGATAATCATACATTGAAGAAAAATAATAAATATATAAGATATAAAACCTAAAATAAAAAAAAAAAAATAATGACGTGGAAAATTGTGGAAGTTTCAGAGGTTTCGGTTATATATATATATATATATATATATATAGATTTGAGAGAAATTATCTATTCCTTTGCCTACAAATCTAGTGATCTAGCTGACGCTTGACGAAATTCGTTCTTAAGATCGTGGATATATTTTATAATTGGAAATTGGTTTATGTGCACTAAATTCATAATCTAGGGTTTGTGTGCACTTTCCAAATTTGGTAATTTCTTTTTCTACTAACAAATAATTTTTTTGTTGTTAACAATTTATTCATTAATTTCCTCATTATTTCCCATCTTTGCCACTTCCTTTTCATATAAATCATATGATGGTCAATATATTTTTATTATAAACATCATCCCACATTCATTGAATACTTGTACCACCATTTTGATCAACACGCTATATATTTTTGGGTCATGATAATGAGTGTTCTTATAGGGCAATTGTTAATAAATTATTTTAAGAAATTTTTTACGCAACTTTCATAGAAAATATAAACAGTTGTAAAAAAAATTAATTGCTTTATTATTTTCTCATAAAATATTTCTAAAAATAATTTTTAAACCAATATCCCTAGAACATTCATTAACTTTTCCCTAAATTTTTAGCTCTCGATCAAAATTATTCATCATGGTCTCAAAAATGATAAGATAACAAAAGATCCCTCAAAATGATACGTTAATGTAAATAGAATCCATGTTCCAAGTGCTATTTAAGATAAAAGCATAGCTAATAAACAATACTAAATTAAACAAGACATCTCCCTAATCTTCCCTCTAAACAAGACCATAATTGGTCTTTATACTTAGTGCTTTGACTATACTTTGCTAGTGCTATTTTTACCCACCAATTAGAAAGTATCCATACCGGCCATACGTGTTCAAATCTAACTCTCTTTCTCACTCTCTCAATCTAAATATGGATGAGAATATTATTGAAAGTGAAAAATAAGTCTTAATGTTACAATGAGGTACACCGTCAAACACAGCATTCTAACTGAAAGGGAAGAAACTAATTAATTAACTAACTAATCTAGCCGTAATGGTAACCGCTTAAAGTAAATCGTGTCTTCAATGCACAATTTCAGTGGTTTTGTGTATGCCTTGTGTGAAACTGTTATTAACACTGCTTTATTTATTTATTCTATATATAGCAAAACACGCAAAAACCTAGTACAAATCAATGCAAATTAACCATGTAATAACAACAGTAAAACCAAAGGTGTTCAAAGTGTCATGGTCCAAGAGTCTTGTTCTGCGCCACTAGGGGGGATGCAAAGTTTTTATTAGTTGAGCAATTTCTTTCCTCTATTAAATAATAAATATACGGTATATAGAAGATTTAACCAAAAGAAACATCTTGTTCAGCCTGTTGCATTTCTCATGGATATCTCAACTCTCTTCTTTCTTCTATGTCTGCTGCAAGTTCTTTCTTTATCTGCTTCATCTAAAACATTTGACACTCTCATAGGCACATCTCTGTCTGTTGAGAAACCAAGTGACAAGTTGGTTTCAGCCAATGGTGAATTCTCTGCAGGGTTTTACCCTGTTGGTGACAATGCTTTCTGCTTTGCCATATGGATGACAAAACCCTCTGTTCCCACAGTTGTTTGGATAGCAAACCGAGATGATCCTGTTGATGGAAAAGGTTCAAAACTTTCAGTTTTGAAAGATGGCAAGCTTCACCTAACCGATTCAGCTGGCAGTGTCGTTTGGAAAACTAAAACAGAAGCCTTGACCACATTAGAGGCCTCCAATTTGCAACTACAGCTAATGAACACAGGCAATCTTGTGCTTTATAATTTCTCGAGTGTTGCTATCTGGCAAAGCTTTGATTCAGCTACAGATACTCTTCTTCCTCAACAACTACTAACCTTTGGTACAAGCCTGATCTCTAATAGAGGCCAAGGTGTCCATTCTTCTGGCTACTATAAGCTCTTTTTCGATGAAGATAATGCGCTCCACCTGCTTTTCCAAGGTCCAAAACTTTCAAGTCTCTACTGGCCAGACCCATCCCTTGAAGACATTTCAGATGCTGGGATTTCTATCTACAATACTAGTAGAGCTGCACTACTAGATGACTCAGGCTATTTCTGGTCATCTGACTTTTTAAAATTCTATGCAACAGATTTTGGTACTGTGACTCAGAGACGATTAACGCTTGATCCTGATGGCAACCTTCGATTATACAGCCTGCAAGAGATGAATGGGAGTTGGGATTGGGTTGTAACATGGCAAGCCATCTCTGATCCATGCAGGATTCATGGCATCTGTGGACCTAATGGTGTGTGTACTTATGATCATGTCTCTGGCAGGAGATGCTATTGCTTGCAAGGCTTCAAGATGAAAGATCATACTGATTGGTCCTCTGGGTGCGAACCAGAATTTAGTATCTCTTGCGGCCATGAAGATGAGTCTACTTTTGTCCAGCTTGCTCATGTTGAATACTATGGCTCAGATATCGACTTCTTACAGAATTTTACCTTCCAGGATTGTCAACAAGAATGCCTAAATAGGTGCAATTGCAAAGGGTTTCAATATAAATTTAGCATGAAAGATGGTGGCTATGACTGTTATCCCAAGTCTCGGCTTCTAAATGGACGCCGTTCAACAAATTTTTCTGGAGATCTTTATTTGAGAGTACCAAAAGCTGGTATTTCAAATCACAAGCTGCCTAATGAAGAATTTCGATTGCAGTGTTCAAACATTGTCTCTAAGCAAGAAAGAAGCACATATGAAAATAAGACGGTAAAGCTTTTGCTTTGGTTCGCCACAGCAGTGGGAGGTGTGGAGGTAAGTTGTATTGTCCTGGTTTGGTTTTTCTTGTTAAAAACTAGTAAACGTCCAGACTCCACTGCACAAGGATACCTAGGCCTAACAACTAAATTCAAACGATTTACCTTTAATGAGCTAAGAAAAGCAACGCAAGGATTCAAAGAAGTGATTGGACAAGGAGCAGGAGGGATAGTATACAAAGGTGTATTGTCTGATCAACGAGTAGCAGCAATCAAGCGACTCAACGAAGCTAACCAAGGAGAAGCAGAGTTCCTTGCAGAAGTAAACACCATTGGGATGTTGAACCACATGTACTTGATAGAGATGTGGGGATATTGTGTAGAGGGAAAGCATAAGCTCTTGGTGTATGAATACATGGAGCATGGATCTTTAGCTGAAAATCTTACTTCTAATTCACTTGATTGGATGAAAAGGTTTGAAATTGCAATGGGTGCTGCTAAAGGCCTAGCTTATTTGCATGAAGAATGCTTAGAGTGGGTTTTACATTGTGATGTAAAGCCTCAGAATATACTCCTAAATGCTGACTATCAACCAAAAGTAGCAGATTTTGGTTTGTCTAAACTACAAAGTAGAAGTAAGATTGATCATTCAAACTTCTCGAGGATGAGAGGAACCAGAGGTTATATGGCTCCTGAGTGGGTCTACAATCTTCCCATCACTTCTAAAGTTGATGTGTACAGTTATGGAATTGTGTTGTTGGAAATGGTAACTGGAAAAAGCCCAAATGTCATGCATACTGCGGACAATGGAGAAATAAGAGAGCATAAAAGGTTGGTCATGTTGGTAAGGGAGAATGTTAACATTGGAACAACTACAAAGAAGTCATGGATTGAAGAAATTATAGATCCCGTGTTGACTAACAATTATGACAAGGCTAAGATGGAACTTCTAGTCAAAGTGGCTTTGCAATGTGTTGCAGAAGATAAGGATGAAAGACCCACCATGACTCAGGTGGTAGAGATGCTTATGAGCCATGAGGATTAAGGTTGTTGGGAAAGTAGTTTAGAAATTTTATGTACTAGAAAATACTTTTAACTTTTTCAATGTATTTTTCTTTTTCTTTTTTTGTGAAAATATAGATATGAGTGGACTGTAATAAATGTATTTATCCATCCTTCCTTAATCCTCATTGCACTACAGATTTTTTTATACACTGGTACACATTTTTCTTTTTCTTTTTTTGACACTTTAAAAGTGTTGTTGGAGGGGATAAGCCTGGGCCCTTTAAAGCCCAAGCCTATAGCATGGGCCTGGAGGATCTTTTTAGTCCAAGTCAATCAAGCATTGAGAAAGTTCACAAGGTTCGTGTCCAACCAATGACATGCTCGGTCCAAAACCCCATTTGTGACCCAAGATGGGTTACGGCTTACAATTATGACAAAAAAATTATACATTTCTTAATTATGTAATGATCAATTGATAAATTGATAAATTTATAATAAGTATATTAATAAATTAATTTTTAAAAAATGATAAATCCCTAAGTGTATTAAAATTATTAAGCTTATTATATTTGTAATGAATTTATTTAATCTCGAAATATCTCACTCGTTCATTTAGTTAATTATGAGTGACGTATGGAATCAACATACTTCTTTTTTCTTTTTTTTTTTGGATAAGGTATCAAGTATCAACATACCTTTTTTTATCTTTGTTTTGGGTGTAAAAGTTTGCTACAATAAAGTAAAATAACATAACCTATGATATAAATAGATAATGCCAGATAAAATGAACCACAAAGTTCTTTACGATTAACAAATATCAGTCCTATATCCCACAGAAAAAAAAAGTCCTATACCGTATAATGCATGAACACTATAATTTCTATTTTCCATTGTTTACTGTTTAGTATGCAGAAAAGGAATAACTATTGCATTGAAAATTTAAATCATCATTCGGTATTTTGTTGCATATTTATTATCAAAAGATTCGTAATAGTTATTCTTTAACCCACGTAATAACTAAAACAATCCCTAAAAGTCATCTTTGGCTACAATTGACCAATATTAGTCTTATCAACTTCTATTATACAATGGAAATTAATATACATTTTTTTTCTAATGTATAATTTTTAATTTCAAATATTTATCAGAATCAACCTCTTAGGAAACGTGTATTTAAAAAATAAAAAAAAAAACTTATGTTAAATATTTTCATAATAATCAAATTAAGCAAATGAAACTGTCAGTCATCAGAATTTAATATTTAGGGGAGATGTTCTTTTTTTCTTTTTCTTTTTTCCGTTTCTAATATGTATGGGAATAGTTATTTTTAATAAAGAATGATGATATTAATTATAGAATGGTTCAATTAATTTATAAATATAGGCTGTTAAGAGAGAATTATAAAAAGTAAAATTAATTTTGTAAGGTTAATTTTTGGGATATTTGATTGGAATTTGATTCCATTCCACCATCTTGTATTAATACAGATTCATGTTTTTATTCATGTGTTATTATCAAACAGATGAATAACAATAGTTATTCTTGTACAACTTTTTGTATCCATATTAATATTCGGTCCTAATTTTAAGTAATCATCATTCTAGTGTACCAAATGTGTCCTATGTTTTTGTATATTAAAGATAAAAGATAAAGTTATTTGAATTAGCTCTTTTTATTAAAAAAAAAATTGTAAATTAAAAACACAAAATTACAATATTTATAATAATGTACCTTATAAGTTGTAACAAATAAAATTGTTCCTTACCTACTTACCACAATCTGTTGACCAACTTGTACCTTTTGAAATTAGTAGAATATAGCTTGTGTTTATGTGTAATTTTTGTTTTCATTTGGGCAAGTACTATTTCACAACCCTAATTTTACTTTCTTGCATGCCTACTAATTAGGTGGCATAATATAAAGTTTAAAAAGTAATTCAATTGACACTTTTTTATGTTTTAAATGGAAATATTCAACATTCAAATCCTCTCATCTCTAACTGTTGAATTATATATCAATAATTTTTCTTAAAATGGTTATGTGTGGTATTACAAATTACAGAAAAGATACAAAATCTTTTCTTTTCTTTTTGGCTGCCGAAAATAGAGCACCACGAGTTAACCAAACAAAAATAGGTAAAAAAAATATATACACTATGTCTGAAACAACGCAAATATAAACACTCTCTAATACCAACATTTTTTTTTTTTGAGAAGACTCTCTAATACCAACATAGCCAATATATTTGTGTATACAACGATCATAATTAATTGTGACCGCTAATAATATATTATGAGGGTCTGTTTCTCACTTTCTCATAACCTTCAAGACTAAATCAATTAGTTGGTAGTGTCTCTGGAGTCCACTTCTACCACTACTATGTGTGGAAGGGAAAATGTAAAGAATAACAATAAAGCAGCTCAAGCAAGACTTAGTATTTTTATATATGTGTGTTATATCCCCTATGGAATTATTACCACAAAGTCAAAAACCGTGTATTCTAACGAAATGGTATCTCACATATTGGGGCCAAAATGGGGATATACTCCTTTCACGCAAACTTTTCAGTAAAATGCTCCTGTTCTGAAACTATTTAAGGAAATGTCCCTGTTTGAAACTCAATTTTTTAAAACTCGAGTTCCAATGAAAAACTCGATTAGCCCAAAATCGAGTTATAGGCAAAAACTTGAAAAAAAATTACATGGAACTCGAGTTTCAGGAACTTGAGTTCCTTGAATGGAACTCAAGTTTCTGAAACTAGAGTTCCATGTAAATATTTTCAAGTAACTCGAGTTTTAAAAACTTGATTTTCAAAACAATGGCATTTCCCTAAATAGTTTCAAAACATGAGCATTTTGCTGAAAAATTTGCGTGAAAGGGGCAAAGGCCAATTTTCTCCCACATATTGGATATAGACATTCTCATTTTCATAGCATGTAAGTTCCACCATAGTTATGAGTTCAAGAGGAAGGATACATATATTTGATTATTGTATTATTAGTAAACATTACTAAGGAAACATTCCAACAAATTCACATTCATAACTATTTCTTATAGTTAATGATTTTTACTAGAATGAAAAACATAGTACATTTTATACACTTTTGGAAGTTTAAAGGAATGTACTAATTTGTAGGAATAATAAATAAATAAATAAAACAATGTACTGAGATTATTGTATTTTGACCCAACATTCCTAATGAAACCGTCCAACAAATTCACAATTAAACTGTTTCTAATATTAAATTATTATTTTTTAGAATGAGAAAAATAGCACGGGTTGGAAGTTTCAAGGAATGTACTCATTTTGTAGGAAAAGCAATACAATGTACAGGAGGCCTTGATGGCAGCAGTCATCACAGCCAAAACCTACGGATTTCGATCTGTTTTTGACAAACAACAAGTATCTAGTCCAACTTTTAAACAAGTCTAAGAATCCAGCTTGGCATGAGAGATCCTTGATTGCTGATATGGAGTTTTTGTATCAAAATGGACTTGTTTGTAATCTGTTAGTTGTCCCCAAATGTGTTCTTGATTTTGTTTATGTTGCCGCAAAATTGGCAATCCGAATGCCAATACACCATAGTTGCGTTGATCCAACTTTTTTGTAATCTTGATAAACTCTGTGTCTTCCTTAGTTGGTATCAAAAAATAATAATAATAATACAATGTACTAATTATTAATTTTTTTTATGTGACTAATTATCAAGTTTTGACCCAACATTGCTAATGAAACAGTCCAACAAATTCACAATTATAACCGTTTCTTATATTAAATTATTATTTTTTAGAATGAGAAAAATAACACAGCTAAAATACGTTTATACACTTTTGGAAGTTTCAATGAATCTACTCATTTTGCAGGAATAATAATACAATGTACTAATTATTAATTATTTTTTTATGTGACTAATTATTAAGTTTTGACCCAACATTGCTGATGAAACACCCTAAGAAATTCACAATTATTACTGTTTCTTATATTGAATTATCATTTTTTAGAATAAAAAAAATAGCACGGCCAGAATACGTTTATACATATTTTGAAGTTTCAAGGAATGTACTCATTTTGTAGGAATAATAATACAATGTACTAGTTTTTTTTTTTTTTTTTTTTTTTTATGTGACTAATTATTACTTTTTGACCCAACATAGCTGATGAAACTGTCCAGCAAAGTCACAATTATAATTGCTTCTTATATTAAATTATTATTATTTTTAGAATGAGAAAAATAGAACGGCCCGAGTACGTTTATACACTTTTGAAAGTTTCAAGGAATGTACTCATTTTGTAGGAATAATAATAAAATGTACTAATTAATAATTCTTTTTTTTATGTGTCTAATTATTAAGTTTTGACCCAACATTGCCGATGAAATAGTCCAGCAAATTCACAATTATAAATGTTTCTTATATATTAAAAGATTTTTAGTAGAATGAGATATCATGGAATAGCCAAAATACGTTAATAAACTTTTGGAAATTTCAAGGAATATACTAATTTTTACGAATAATAATACGTGGCCTTGTGTGTGTGTTGGGGGTGTTTAATTATTGACAGGGGATAGAGATTAAAAAAGTAAAAAGAAAAAAAAATCTACTCTTGTACTTTCTTTATAGCTTTATATCATATAATTCAAGTTTGTTTTAATTTGTTTTCTATTTCTATTTTATTGAGTGAAATGTTGCATAGAATGTATAAATGTTTCAGTGGTTTTGGTATCATATTCTCTAATAATTTCGATTACTCTACGATTATAAAAATATGTTTTTAATGATGTACCTCACACATAGTGCAAGGCTATCATGTAACCTTCTAAGATTTGCTAAGTGAGAAAAAAGAAAAGGGAAAGTTATCTTAGTTTAAATAGATAATTATAGGTTTATATTGTATTAATAATGTAACTTTTATATTGTAAACCAAATAAAAGCATACAGTGTGTTGTCCACATTTACAAGATATAAAAAATATTGTACATTTTTTGCAAAAAAATTACATTATTAGAACAACTTAAAGTAAGAATTTTTCAATTTAAACCAATATATATATAAAAGCAGAGATCTCATGCGAGACAGCATGAGGTTCTACCAAATGGCACACTCCTTGAATGGAGAATTGAACTCTCACCACAATCTTCTAAATTGTCATTACCTTTTTTGAGTGAATGCATCATCATTAATATACTATTCTTTTTAGATACAACATCAGTAATTTACTGATTAAACTTCAAGTAATGAATAAGATAGAGAGGTGTTAATTATTAATGACTCTTCATAACCTTTGGTCTAATTTTCTAAAAGCAAAGGTTTTTTTCTTTTACCTTCACAGTCGACCATTGGGCTTGAGGCTAATATTCTTTGTTTAATCATTGATTGTATACATGATCTTGTACTAAATAATAATATATAGTAGAAATGGTAGTTACAAAATTCTTGGTAAATTGAAAGAATTATCATAAAATTGTTAATCTTCTAATGTAAGTTCCTGTATTTGAATTTATGAGAAGTAGATGAATCCATTGGAGGTGCATTGGTCCAAGAGAACTAGGCTGACAAGTTTGTGACATCTTGACAAACAAAGCAAATTGTCAAAAAAATTGTATTTTGGTGCCCAATTTTTCATTTTGTTGTGAGGTTGCACCTAGATTTGCCATAATTGTACCGGAGGTAGTGATAGTGGTGCCAGTTCTGGCACATGTGGTGACACCCGTGGCA
The DNA here is from genome assembly GCA_032727855.1 of Quercus ilex subsp. ballota. NCBI lineage: Eukaryota > Viridiplantae > Streptophyta > Magnoliopsida > Fagales > Fagaceae > Quercus > Quercus ilex. Next base: position 10,648,763 of record CM064910.1, on the reverse strand, counting down.
GCAATATCAACTATAGTTATTGCTGTGAGGGCAATCCAGAATATGACTTCTGAGTATGAGTATCCATACACATACTTATGTTTGGCAATTTATTATGTATATTTACAAAATGTTCTTTGTATGATGAAGATTTGAAAGCTTTATAAGGGCATCCATATATATGTTCTAATAATCACTTTTCAACCACTGTGGTTTTTGGTTGATAAGTGACTACATATTGCAAAAGGTTATTTTCATATTAGTTTGGGATACATGCAGAAAATAACTAAAGTGTTGCTAAATTTGAATTTTGCACTAACTGTGCTCACAAGAAAATATTCTCAATTTTGAGCTTTAACAAGATTTGATTAAAAATTGACGTTTGGAGGATAGTGGTACTTTTTTTCTTTTATGTTGATGTCTATAATTTCTTAAACATTGTAAATATCTTTGTCTCATTACCCTTCTACAACTCATGATGAAGCACTACATAGACAAAGGATACCCCGGTTTTGGAATAAAAAATATGTCTAAGGACTAGGGTTTAGTATGAATTTAGTTTTACTAGTAAACTTTGTAGATTAACAGTGACTAACAATAATAGAATTAGCATTTCTTGCAAAGAGAATTGAAATATTCTCAAGTGCCACATTAAAGATAAGAACAAACTAAATATTGACTTTTTGTTTCATTTGATTCAATGTTTCAAGATTTTTAAAATTAAAAATTGAATATTATTTGTTTCCTTTGGACATATGGTTTTTATAGAGGCTGAGATTGACTGTGAGTATTTGAGATGTGTATTTTGTTTTAGAATTAAGGGAAGAGAGAGACATTTTGTAACAACTTTTATTCTACAATATTCCTCCAAAGTTTTTTTTTTTTTTTTACTCATTTCTTGAACTGAATAATTATAATAGTTATGTGTGTACAATTTTTAATTGTTGTTTCTTATGATGAACTTATTAACTAACAACGTTTTATAACAATTATGCTATAATAAATATACAAATTCTCCAAAACCATCTTACATAAAACATTACAACAATATCTGTGCATCACACAGGCAACTTACTAATTACATTAAACTTCAAAATTAATTTTCCTATAACACCATTCCTCATGGCTTAGAAGCATTTCAACTACCTGGTCCTTATTTTCTGCCACACATTGCAAAGCCACTTTGACCAAAAGTTCCACCTTAACCTTGTCATAGTTACCACAGATCATGGGATCTATAATTTCCTCAATCCATGACATTGTTATAGCGTTCTCAAAGTCAATAGTTTCTCTTACCCACGTCACCAACCTCTTATGCTCTCTTGTCTCTCCGCTGTCTAAGGTATGCATGCCATTTGGACTTTTGCTAGTCACCATCTCCAATAACACAATCCCATAACTATAAAAAAATCTACTCTTGTACTTTCTTTATAGCTTTATATCATATAATTCAAGTTTGCTTTAATTTGTTTTCTATTTCTATTTTATTGAGTGAAATGTTGCATAGAATGTATAAATGTTTCAGTAGTTTTGTTATCATATTCTCTAATAATTTCGATTACTACGATTATAAATATATGTTTTTAATGATGAACCTCACACATAGTGTAAGGCTATCATGTAACCTTTTAAGATTTGCTAAGTGAGAAAAAAGAAAAGAGATTTTTTTTTTTTTTTTTTTTGAGAAACCGGTAAAGAAAGTTTATTAAAGTAAATCAAACTAAAAAATATCATCCAAGTCACGTGGTAGGTCTTTCAACCACACATCAGTATCTGCATATAAAACTACTCTACATGCAATGACATGAGCTCACTTATTACCCTCACGCTTAAGATGAACAAAACTACAGCAAGGCAAAAAAGAAGACAACAATTTAATGGCTTACAAGCATTTCAACTACCTGGTTCATGGTGGGTCTATCATCCTTGTTTTCTGCCACACATTGCAATGCCACTTTGACCAAAAGTTCCACCTTAACCTTGTCATAGTTACCACAGATCATGGGATCTATAATATCCTCAATCCATGCCATTGTTATAGCATTCTCAAAGTCAATAGTTTCTCTTACCAACGTCACCAACCTCTTATGCTCTCTTGTCTCTCCGTTGTCTAAGGTATGCATGCCATTTGGGCTTTTTCCAGTCACCATCTCCAATAACACAATTCCATAGCTATACACATCCACTTTCGAAGTAATGGGAAGATTGTAAATCCACTCAGGAGCCATATAACCTCTGGTTCCCCTCATCTTGGAGAAGTTTGAATGATCAATTGTACTTCTACTTTGCAGTTTAGACAAGCCAAAATCTGCTACTTTTGGTTGATAATCAGCATCTAGTAGTATATTTTGAGGCTTTACATCACAATGTAAGACCCACTCTAAGCACTCTTCATGAAGATATGCTAGGCCTTTTGCAGTGCCCACTGCAATTTCAAACCTCTTCTCCCAATCAAGTGCATTAGAATTAAGATTTTCAGCTAAAGATCCATGCTCCATGTACTCATATACCAAGAGCTTATGCTTTCCCTCTACACAGTATCCCCACATCTCTATCAAGAACATGTGGTTCAACATTCCAATGGTGTTAACTTCTGCTAGAAATTCAGCTTCTCCTTGGTTAGCTTCATTGAGTCGCTTGATTGCTGCAACACGCTGATTAGGCAGTACACCTTTGTATACTATCCCTCCTGCTCCTTGTCCAATCACTTCTTTGAATCCTCGCGTCGCCTTTCTTAGCTCATCGAAAGTGAATCGTTGAAATCTATTAGTCAAGAGGTATCCTTTTGCAGCTGGATTTGGATGTTTACTACTTCTTAACAAGAAAAGCCAGACCAAGACAATACTGGTCACCTCAACACCTCCCACTGCTGTGGCAAACCAAAGCAAAAGCTTTACGGTCTTATTTTCATACGTTATTCTTTGTTGTGTGGAATTTTTGGCAGAGCACTTCAATCTGGATGCTTCATCAGGACTCTTGCTATTGGAAAGACCAGCTTTGGGAACTCTCAAATAAAAATCTCCTTGAAAATTCGGTGAATGGTGTCCACTAACTAGTAGAAACTTGGGGTAACAAAAATAGTAACCATTATACACAACAAATTTATATTGAAAGCCTTTGCAAATACATGAGTTCCTGCATTTGTCTTCACAATCTGGCAAAGTAATATTAGCATAGACGGTTAGATCTGAGCCATAGTATTCAACATTATCAAGTTGAACAAAGCTAGACGGATCTTTTCGGTTGCAAGAGATACTGAATTCTGGTTCACATCCATATGACCAATCAGCATGATCTTTAACCTTGAAGCCTGGCAAGCAAGAGCATCTCCTGCCAGAAACATGATCTGCACTACACAGACTATTGGGTCCACAGATGCCATGAATTCTGCATGGTTGAGAGAAGACTTGCCATGTCACAGCCCAATCCCACGTCCCATTCATCTTTTTCAGGCTGTATGATCGAAGATTGCCATCAGAATCAAGCGTTAATCGTCTATGAGTAACCACACCAAAATCTGTTGCAAAGAATGTGAAATTGTCAGATGACCGGAAATAGCCTGAGTCATAAAGTATCGCATGTCTACTAGTATTGTACGGATCCCTATGAGTTAATTTTCCAGGGTCTGTAACCCAAGGGTCCGGCCAGTACAGACTAGTCATAGTTGGACCTACAAAAAGCAGGCGGAGCACATTATCATTGTCAAAAAAGAGCTTGTAGTTGCCTGAAGCATAGTCATCTTGGCTTCTTTTCGAGATAAGACTCGAAAGCATGGTGAGTGCTTGTTGAGGAAGAAGAGTATCTGTAGGTGAATCAAAACTTTGCCAGATGATAACATTTTTGGAATTACTAAGAACAAGATTTCCTGTGTTTAAGAGCTGTAGTTGCAAATTGGTGGCCTCTGATGTTGCCAAGGCTGGTGTTCTAGCGGTCCAAACAGTGATACCAACTGAATTGGTAAGGATAAGTTTCCCTTCATTCAAAACAGAAAGCTTTGAACCTGTTCCATCAACAGGGTCATCTCGGTTTGCCATCCAAACAACTGTAGAATTTGTGGATTTGTTAAACCATATGGCAAAGCAGAAAGCGTTGTCACCAACGGGGAAAAACCCTGCAGAATATTCTCCATTTGCTGAAACCAACCGGTTCTCAATAGATAGAGATGTGCCTCTGAGAGTGTCAGTACTATCAAATGTATTAGCTAATAGTGGAAGAGTTTGCAACAGACATAGAAGAAGGAAGAAAATTGAGATATCCATGACAAATGTAAGAGCTAGGTTGGAAGAGATGTTTCTGCTTGATAAATCATCTTCATTTCTATACCTTATATACAGTTAGGACCCTCACTCTTTGCGCAGACCAAGACTTGGAATGCGATGCTTGTCTAGGGAGAAAATTATAATTACCAAAAAAAATAATAAATAAATAAGACAATTAACTTGGACCAATTAGTAAATGATATGAATCTAAGGAATATTGACGACATAGGATAAATAAATAAAATTTATAATGCAACATTAACTTAGTGATTTTTGAAATTGGGGGGTTAATGTTATATATTTTAGGTTGGAAACCCTAGCCATCCTTAAACCAAGAAGTTGCATTTGATTCAGATAACTCTAGAGAAAAGACTAGGGATTCAAGGGAAAGAAGGTTTGAAAATGTTTAAGATTATTGAGTTAAGTATCTTAGAAGTCCTTTTTACCATTGGTTTAGTGAATTAAAATGGCTAGTTAGACCCTAGGATCATTCTAGTAATTTTTTGGGACACCATTCTCTGTAATTGAATTGATTATGTTGGATTGTTCTTGAAGAGTTCTAGGAGTTTTGAGTAGAGGTATTAATGGCGGTAAGTACCTATTCTTTTGACTAGTTATGTTTTGCTTAAAATATAGTTTTTTACTAATTAAATATTCATTTGTTTTCCCTCACAAATTTTTATTTAATTTTTTAGCTGCATTGATTTTTTTTGTTAGAAAAAAAAAAAAAAAAAGTAGAACATATTCCTTACGAAAATATTTTCAGTCTTCCAATTGAACTAAGGTACAATATCTAAGCCTACGACGTTTAATCCTATGTGCAAATTATTTATTTTATTATCTATATATATATATATATATAAAACCGAAGCCTTTAAAGCTCTCACAATTTTCCACGTCACCATTATTTTCTTTTTCTTTTTATTTAGATTCTTTTTATTCTAGGTTTTATATCTTCTTATATTTATTAGTGTTATAATAGTTTAGTTTAAGTAAAACTCTATTAGATATATTTTGTTGGCCTCTCCAAAGCTTATCACATCATTATTATTATCTATATATAATTTAAAATTGAATCTCACGTTATAATTTTTTTTTAAAAATGACTCACTTTAGGTTTCCAAAAAAAAAAAAAAACTCACATAACAGGTTAGAATTAATATATATATATATATATATATAAAAAACCGAAGTCTTTAAAGCTTCCACAATTTTCCACGTCACCATTATTTTCTTTTTCTTTTTCTTTTAGATTCTTTTTATTCTAGGTTTTATATCTTCTTATATTTATTAGTGTTACAATAGTTTAGTTTAAATAAAACTCTATTACATATATTTTGTTGGCCTCTCCAAAGCTTATCACATCATTATTATTATCTATATATAAGTTAAAATTGAACCTCATGTTAGAATTTAAAAAAACCAAAAAAAAAAAAACTTTAGAATTAAGAATAAAAGAGAGAGACTCCTGGTAGGACTCTCTCTTCTCTCCTTAAAACCCTAGCAATTACCATCTCAAAACCCTAAACTTAACTTTACTTTAAAATTTAAAAATAAATAAATAAATAAGAAGGAGAGAGACTCACGTAAAAAAAAAAAAAAAAAAAAAAAAAAAAAACGTAGGTTTTGTCTTTTTTATTTGCTTTCATATGTGCCTGAATTTTTCATTCTATCTTATTGTTTTGTTATGTTTAGAATTTATTTTCTTCTAAGTATTTGGGTTAATTTCTATATTTTTATAGTGTTTTTGTGGGTTTGGTTTTTGGGTTAAAATTTCTAATAATTATTTTATATTGTATATGGTAGATGAAGCACCTCTATTTTTTGAAGAAAAATTAAAGCTGTAACCTATGTTTTCCAGCCCAAAGTGTGGTAAATTTTTATTTGGTATATTATATATAAATTTTTTGAATTTGAAGGGTTTTGTTTGGTTTTGAAGTAGAATTTGGGGATTCTATAAAATTTGGAAGCTTTATGTTTTTGGGTTTTTGGTATTTGCGTCTTAGTAGGTTGATCTTAATTCTTTGTCTTATATGTTTTTGTTTTATTGAGAATTTTTATTTGGGTTCATGTAATTTTTTGTTTTCTTAATTAAAGCTTTGATTTTTGGTTGATTAATTATTTGTTTGGATTAATTTCAATTAATTATTTGTTTGGATTCAACGTAAAAGATAAGATAATAGAATTAGGTGTCATCAATTTAATAATGTTCCATGTTTTGAATTGTTTATATTGTTATTACTACAACTAAATAAGATTTGTTTATATCTTTGTAGTTTATATCAGTTTTGAGTGTGTGCATATATATATATTACTTTTGGAAATTTTGCTTTATTAATTTAAGAATTGTAAATTACTTTGTAGGTTTCAGTAACTATGCACCTACAGTGCAGAGACATTGACAATATAAGCATATATATATGGTATTAACATTTTATAAAAATCTTTCTTACAACCCAATAACATTCTACGTTAGACAACACTTCTAAACTATAGAAAAGTATATAAGCTAAATATTTCTTCCCATTGTATTTTATTTAATTATGACAGATCTTTTTTTTTTTTTTTTAAACGCTAACTAGCAAAATGTCTATAATATGCATATTATTAACCCAATTTTCTATTTCTAAATTTCTTAGATTTTATTATATCAATCTTTTTTTCTTTTAAATTCTTAATGGGCAAATCAGTCTCTCACTAATTCTTTTACCTTAACGTGATGTTAGTTAATTGTCCTTTTATTTAACTATCTCGTGCATCGCACGGGTTAGCGACTAGTTATAATAAATTACTGATCTAGTTAGTTGGAATTTGATTACTTACTAAGTTCTCAAGCTTACCCTCATTTTTATCCCTTTTCAGATTATTAGAAATAAAGTTTTTAAGTTTTCGCTGAAGTAGTGCACATTCAAGGAGTTTAGGAATTTCAAAAAAAAAAAAAAATTATTATTAGTATTCATTAAAAATTTAGAGAATTTTCGGCAATTAAATGATTGAGGTTAGCTTTAGATTTTATATGAATTATTGCTTTATAACAATTACAAGATTGTAAGGTAAAAACTTTATATGTTAGGTTGGGGGTGTGACGCTACTTGTCATTGGAAGCTAGATTTTGATATGTCTTTTTTAGAGCTTTGAAATTTCAATAATAGGGTTTTATTTATTTCTTTTAGAGTATCAGTGTGCGTGTGCTTTTTTTTTTCTTCAAAACTGATAAGTGATGGGTATTTAAGTGTGAGTCTTTTTTTTACTCAAAAAAAAAAAAAAAGTGAGTCTTTATACGTTTAAAAATATATTTAAGAATATGTTTTAAATGGAACCTAAGTATTTTAATGTCGTTGCCTAACCTGTAAAAGAAGAAATTAGAAGTCCATACTATATTATACTTAAGTGGATTCAGAATATCAACCTTCTGGATTAATCCAGAAGGTTGATATTCATAGTGTTTTGAAGGTCTCGTCGTGCAATAACCGTTCAGTTTACTTTTTTGCTGCATAAACTGACCAGAAACTATCAATGTAGATTTTTTTTTTTTTTTTTTTCAAGAGTGCAACAACAGTTAAGACACGGTCAAGCAGATCCCGATTGTATAGGCCGTTGATTATATTGGCTAATTATGTTCGCGAGTCCACCGACATTTTAACTCTTTAATTAATCACATGCTTATATATAAGGTCTAGTTTAAAAGTATAAAACAACTAGTTGAGGTCCTTGTTTAATATACCAAATATGGGAATTTTGTTCCTTCGAGTACGTACGGCATCTTGGAAACTTCGCAGCAAATATTTCTTAGGCTAATAGAGTAGCTTCTCTTTCTGCAATATTTCTTAGGCTAATATTTTAAATCAAACTTTGAATATACTTTTTATTTATAGTTTTCATTCCTTGAAATAAACATGCAATACTCCCAAATAAAAGGGGGAAAAAGAAATGAAATTGTGTTCATATTTAAATAAGCAAATATATATATATATATATATATATATATATATATATTGTAAGGACACGATTTGAGACCCAAACCCAAGATATATGGAATGTTGACCCAATAAGCCCAATACAATAAATTTGTAGAGAGTGGGTTGAAGAACTAAGTCCTAATGAATTGAACAACGGCTAGTATGGATTTAAAAGATGATCAAACAAAGACAGTAAACGCTGATGTGAATGAACTTACTGTCCGAGAAGACAATTTCTTCTATAAATCAATTAAACAAAGGACCAATACAATTTTGAGTGCTACAGTGTTCTCTCTTGATTTTTCTGATCCTCTCATCTATGGGATATCCACTCTTATTTATACTACACCTCTTCTCTGATCTTTGCCCTACACATGTGTAGAGAGAGAAAGTTCCCGACCTATCACAAGCTGACACGTCACACTACCAAGACCACAAAATACAGCCAATTACAAAGCACCACATACTGCTGCTAGATTTTACTGTTGCCATTCAGAAGCCAATAGAAATTTGCCAAGTGTCATGCAAGAACCAATCATGCATCGGCTCGTGCAGGCGATGACACAAGCAGCCTCGCACGTGCAGGCGATGACACAAGCAGCCTCGCACGTGTAAGCGATGACCCAAGCAACCTCGCACGTGTAAGCGATGACATAAGCGGACCAATCAGACTGTGACATGTGTCACCAATCAAACTCCGCCACGTGTCGCTCATCCACCCCAAAACTCCTATAAATAGAAGCCTTCCTAAGACATTAGACAGACACCAGGCCATCTGAAGCACAAGCAGCATCAGAGAAGATTCAGAAGTCCAGAAGCTCTGCTAGAATCAAGCCTTGAAGCCTCCAGCAACTTCAAGAACTTCAACTTTCAAATATGAAGAACATTCGAAGCAGAATCATCCAAACGATCTGCTTAGATCCAAAAGTTTGCGGGAATCAAGCCTAAAGTGTCCGAAAACATCAATAAACACAAATCAGTGAAGCTCTACGGATTCAAGCCTCTAAAGCATCGAAGAACTTCCAACACAAACCTTCAAATACGAAGAACATTCGAAGCAGAATCATCCAAACGATCTGCCTAGATCCAAAAGTTTGCTGGAATCAAGCTCAAAAGCCTCCAGAAACCTCAACAAATCACAAATCAGCGAAGCTCTACGGATTCAAGCCTCTAAAGCCCCGAAGAACTTCCACCACAAATCTTCAAAGATGAAGAACGCACCAAGAACACGAAGAACATACGAAGAACGTGAAAAACAAAGAATTTCTAACAAGCTCATAGCCAGAGATTCATTGTAATTCTGTTTCAACAATCTTCGATCCATTCTTCAACCAAATTGAAGGATACTTTGTGTTCAAGTCAAAATCACATTACCACAAATCCAAATCAATAAATCTTTCAAGGAGATCGAATCAGAGGATAACTCTTTTGTAATCACAGAGAATTGTACCACACAATTATCAATACAAATTCACACTTGTGAAACTATTTTACTCGTTTGACTTATTTCGAACCGAGAAATTTAGTCGTCTACATATTCTGGCACGCCCAGTGGGACATCTCTGCCTCTCATCTCATTCTCCTTCAAAGAAAGAAATCTTCATCATCTTGCTACCAGCTCAAATGGCCTCTAGCAAGAACATTCAAGCTTCAACAATAGCTACTTCAACTAAACTTGGTACGGCTACCACCAACAACTGCATTGGTGCAATCAATTGTAGCCAACCCAAAGCAAACAATCAACTTCAATCTCAATCAACCAAGGAAGCCAAGGTCCAGACAATCATCTCCTTAGACCTTCTTACAAGAAACAAGGTCATCAACAAGGACATCTCCACCTTGGAACACCTCAAGTATGGGGGCAAATCCTCTCCTTCCTTCACAAGAAGTTGTTCGCACGATTTCTCTCCCATCAAAGGGAATCCAAAAGATGAGATTTCACGTGCTCATTTCAATTCACTTCCTTCTCCATCATCTTGGGAAGTTGTGTCAGTCATGATGACTAACACCACTACCATGGAAGAAAAGATGGTTGAAACGGAACAAAGGATCATCCTTCTCACAAAATCACTTGAAGAAAAGGACGTCAAAATTGCAACCCTAATGAACAAGCTGGAGGTAGAAGATTCGGGTGAATCAAGTCATGGCCCTGAGCGCCCACCTGGCTTCACCTCGAAAGGAGAAAATGCTAGGGTTGATAAAGGAAAAGGAGGTGAAGGCACTTCTCAACACGGACATTCCACCTCAATGGCCTCGATATCTGTCCAACAATTGCAAGACATGATAACAAACACCATTCGAGCACAATATGGAGGTTCTTCTACAAGTTCTCTCACATATTCAAAACCCTACACAAAGCGCATCGACAACATGAGGATGCCAAATGGATATCAGCCCCCAAAATTCTTACAATTTGATGGCAAAGGAAACCCTAAGCAACACGTGGCTCACTTTGTAGAAACCTGTGAGAATGCAGGGACTCAAGGAGGCCTCTTTGTAAAACAGTTTGTCCGTTCACTGAAGGGGAATGCCTTTGATTGGTATACAGACTTAGAACCTGAGTCAATCGATAGTTGGGAACAACTTGAAAGGGAGTTCCTCAATCGATTCTACAGCACACGACGCACGGTAGGCATGATGGAGCTTACCAATACCAAACAATGGAAGGATGAGCCCGTCGTTGATTATATCAATCGGTGGCGTTCTTTGAGTCTAGATTGCAAGGATAGACTTTCAGAAATTTCCGCTGTAGAGATGTGCATCCAAGGCATGCATTGGGGACTTCTTTACATCCTTCAAGGGATAAAGCCTCGAACATTTGAAGAGTTAGCAACTCGTGCGCATGACATGGAGCTGAGCATTGCTAGCCGCGGAAATACAAAACCTCCCATACCTGAAGAAAGCATAAGGGAAGTGAGGAGGAATGATAGAAATGCAAAAGTCAGCCTCAAAGACCCAATGGTTGTTAACACTGCCGAAGTCAAGCTTCCAAGAAGAGGAGCAAATGCAAATGAAAAACAACTTGAAGGATGGCAAAAGAGCGAGATGCGTCGTCTGACTTTTAAGGAACGTGAGCAAAAAGTATATCCGTTCCCTGATGAAGATGTGCCAAACATCTTAGAACAATTATTGCAATTGAAGCTGATTGAATTGCCAGAATGTAGGCGACCAGAAGACATGGGGAAAGTTGATGACCCTAACTACTGCAAATATCATCGGATCATTGGCCACCCAATCCAAAAATGCTTCGTCTTCAAAGAACAAATCATGAAGCTTGCCAAAGAAAACAAGATTGATCTAGACTTCAATGAAGTTGTCGGGTCAAACCATGTGACCGTTGCTTGTGATGTACTTCCAACTCTCAAGCAGGGGGCAAACACCAACGAAACTTACAAATTGATTGACAATGATGGCATAAGGATCGGCCCCATCAATGGGAAGTTCCTTAAACACTTCTACGCTTGAAAATCAAGGATTGCTCCTCGGCAAGAGCTTAAACTACCCACTGTAACGCTGCAAGAGTACATGATGTCTTCCCATTACCTCTGAAAGCGTACCAATAAGGAGAAATTAATCCCACTCTATGTCAACAATTGCTAGTGTGGCGTAGTGGTTGGACGCCCAAGCCGCCCTTGAGAGGTCTCGGGTTCGATTAGTGGTGATACCCACTATTACACACTGAGCCCCCCTTTTTGCAAAAAAATGCCAAAAAAAAAAAAACAAACAAACAAACAATAACAAAATCAAAAAAATCAATAACAAAAATTTCTTTTGAACTACGTGATGACTTGATCCCTCAACAAGGTACGTAGGCAACTTAGTATTATTTACTGAGTTCAGTCACAACAAAAAAAAAAAAAGAGGTGGAGACAATGGTGGAGAGATTAGATAAATGAGTGATGCAAAGAAAGCTGATTTTATTAGCTGGAAAGAAAGACATGAAATTTCTACAACAAAGAAAACAAGAGAAAGATGCTACAATGATTATTGATTGCAAGTGTAAGTCAGTATTTCCAATTATAATTCTCTAGCTCATCACGTGCTGTCTCCAGCCCTTGCTTCAACAACTTCAAAGATTCAATGTCAGCATTACTTAAAGAAGGAGTAGTCTCTATGAAAGAAATCTCATCTTGAATGTTCGAGATGATAGAGCTCTGATTTGACAACTTTTCATCATTATTAAGAATCGAAGCTTTAAAATCTTTCTTGCGATTGGATAGATGTTCCAGCTCTTCTTGCAGCTCCACTGTCCTAGCTTCAACACTCGCCAATCCATCCCTAAGTGTTTCACCACATGCTAGCAGTTCATTCTTTATAGTTGGTTGCTCAGCAAGGCGAAAGTTACAATCAGCCAATTGCTTGTCACGTTGTTCAGAAAAGGAGGATTGAAGTGACTCAAAACTTTTGGCCTTCTCAAAATAATCAACAACTAAACTTTGCAATGGTGATGGATCCATAGCTTTGTTAGTTGCTATGGCATCAAAAATCTTTTGAGCTTCTCCCATGAGTGAAGGGGCTTTCTCGAAAGGGGTCCTAGCAATCCTTTGCTGCAGACTTTTCCAAAGGTTCAGTGCAAGGTCGATGAAATTTCTCAGAATCACATCTTCGGCACTATAAACAGAATCTTCAGGGGTGTCAGAACTCACGGTCCTCTCCATAAATTTAGTGCTAGGCATCTGAGTTGCATTTCCCACTGATACGGCAATAGGTTGTGGGCCAGAAATTGAAGTTTCACTATCAAAAGAGTTCACCTTATCGCTATTGACTGTGTTTATGGCTTGTTGCCCAGGCTGCAATCAAGAATACGTTACATCAAAGAAATGTACGTATATAAAGACTAACAAAAAAAAAATAGTTGAACAATATAAAATAAAATACTTGATCTGCAGTAACTTCAATGTGCTCAAAAGCATAAGAAGTCCCTTCAATGAAAGCGGGTTCACTAGGGGTTATCAATTTAAGCTTTTTCTTAGCCCGCCTCCAATGATGCTCCTTGTCACTGCTTTCACTCACTTTCTCAAGATATGAGTCCATCTTTTCATTAGATGCCATGCACACTCCCGGAGGCATCTTCGGTCTTACTATGACGGCTTGTGGCTTTACAAATTGAGCCTTGTCAGTCACAGATTTCTGGACAACACGTGTAACGTGATCGTCAGACAATTGAATACCCCCTCCATTGTCATTCTTATCATGGTTTATTTGACCCGTCTTCGTTCTTGGTAAAGGAGGACGTGTGCTTGAAATCAAAGATGCTATACCATCTTCAAGGTATGTCCCATGCGTGCTATTCCACCAACGCTCATAACTTTGAGTAGTGTGGTGCTTTAAGTTTGATGGAGGAGCTGGGAAGAATGCTTGCGACATGGTCTTAGACTTGGTGCATGATCTCCAAAGTTCTAAGACTTCATCCAAAGAAGCATGACGGATGTCTTTCTTTATACCGCCTACAATGCTTTGACAAAGCCCAAATTGACGACTGAATCGGCAAGGGCTGTAGGGTTCTATGATGAAATGATCATTTTGTCGCATAGACAAGTAAGATGACCGAATACTGATAAAGTACGCCAGTGAAGTACGAGAAAGGTTTCCACTATCTTCAAAAGTTTCATTCGCATTCTTAACAAGCAAATTGGCGCCCCACAGCATGCGGTGTCCTTGAATCAACCTTCGGGCTTCATATTCGTCATAATATCTAGCCCCTCCTGCACCAGAAAATCTAACCATCTTTGGCCCAATGACTTCCAATTTAACTTCATGATGGGTATCAAAGTAGTGGCCTAGCCACCCATAAACGTAGTGCATGGGAAGGCACGCCTTTGAACTACCAACAACAGAAGAACGGGCAAGCTTATTTAATCCTCGATAAAGGCTAGTAAGAACGGGTATGGCAAGACTGAAAGGCCTACCAACAGCCATAAGGCTCGCAACCTTGAATGTTCCTGGACGAATAACATTAAGATCTTCACTCGGTAGCACAAATATGCACAGCCAACAAGATAATAAGGCAGCCAAGTAAGTTTCTTCACATAGTCCTTCTTGAACTTCAAGGTCTGTAAATGCACCTTTCTCTTTTGAAGACCATGCACGGGCCTTACCAAACGAACCGTCAGGATTGTAAGTCTGCTTAGGACGACACGACCTCTTTGGCCTTCGAGGAGGTGGCTTCATGTATTTTGGGTCCCCTCTAAACCAAAATTTGATCCAGTCATTTACTGAAACGTGTGGCTTCCCATCTTTTTCATTATGAAGTCGATAAAAAGCGGCAAATAGATATTCACAACTCTTTGGAATGAATCTGCCTTTCTCATCGCTTCCTGCCATTTCCTTATAACAAGGGACAACTTCATCATAAAAGCTACCAGTGATGGCAAGCCCTCCTAGACGATGTAAGTCCCAAAGAGAGATGGACATCTCACCCAACGGGGTATGGATGGTATTGGTGTCCGGGCACCATGCTTCACAAAATGCACGTATGATATCATTGTTTCGATCATATGTGTATAAAGACGCGAGGACCGCTTCAAATATCTGGGCCTTGATGAGAGTGTTCTTGCTACAAGAAAGGACATCTTCAAGCCATTCCCAATAGAAGGGTGTATAACCAAACTCGCCATTGGTTTTGAAAATGGTGCCCCAACGTGTTTCGCCAGAAATAATGCGTTGGCCAAGAGTCTTTAAAGGACCTGACTCAGTGGTATTCTTGTGGAGGGAAGTACGTAAAGACCATGCTCTAGAAGGAGAATCAGGATTATGGGAAGTGTCATACGTCCACTCAACAATGTCACCAAGATCATTTTGTTTCGGCCATATTGGTGAAAATCGACCAATAACGGGTTTCTCAACAAGCAGTGATAATCCTTTCCCAGGTGCATCATTTTGATCTTTTGAAATAACAAGATACTTTTTGTCAGACGAGGAAATGTCTCTGAAATACACCATATCAAGAAGCAAGTTCCTATCAAAGAAAAGTGGAGTCAGTACAAGTAAAGCATGCAAAAAAGAAAAAAAAAAAAAAAAAAAAGGGGGAGAAAAGGCATGGTTTTTCTGCACTTACGATATTATGTTAGTTACTCACTGAAAGCTAGCAACTTAATGCATGGCCAACCCAAGTGGCCTTATATAGAAAATTTTTGAGACTAACAGACAAAAGAGCCAAAAGGTCCAAGCAGTTAAAAATATCAACTTTCAAAAAATACTGCACCGAACCTTGAAAAAAAGAGAAGGTGGTAAATGTCCATACAAAGGTCGTAGTGTCAGAAAGAAATTGTTACACTAGGCCTGACAAGAAGCTATAAGCCTGCAAACTAGCCAGTGTTGTTCAAAGCAACTTATGCTGCCGACCTTGAAAGCAGAGATATTTGCTGATTAATTAAATCTGCTCGGGATGTCAAACACTGTCAGAACCACAGTGAAGACTAAAATGGCAAAAAGTTTAACAATGCCTGCAGTCTCCTCTTCCAGATTTCTAAAGTTTCTGACAAGGTTACAAAAAAATCAACCCACAGAAATCTTCTAAGGACTTCAAGCTGCAAAGGCCCAGAAAAAAAAATCAAACTCAGTAGACTATCCACGTGCTCCCATTGCGCTGCCACGAACTCACAGTGACCAACGGAGTAGTCTTTCAAAATCTGTGCAAATCTGTTCAGGATTTCACAAAACTGAACCCATAGGGACCTTAAACGGACTTCGATCTACGAAACCCAGAAAGATCATCATCAACGGAGCCGCCACGCCCCATCACGCGCTGCCATAAGCTCGCGATGACTAACTGTTTAGTCCTTCGAATCTGTGAAAATCTGCCCACAATTTCACAAAACTGACCCTACAGGAGTCTTCTACGGCCTTAGATCGGCCAAACCTGAAAATTTCAGGCCCAAACGATGAGTCACGCGCTTCCACGCGCCGCCATAAAATCCCGCAGTTCACAGCGCCAGTCCCACGCGCTCCCACGCGCCTCCATCATTCCTCACGCGCTCACACGCGCCAGCACATCTCTCTCACGCGCGACGCGCCCTCACGCGCTTTGCCCTGAAACGCTTCAGTTGCATGACGTCATCCATGACGTCATCTGACCCGGTTCAGTCGACCCGGAAATCTGACCCGGTCTGAACCGCTGAAAGTAAAAAAAAAAAAAAAAAAAAAAAGAGAAAAAAGAAAAAGGGAGAAATAAAATGTTTTGACCAAGTTTGACTTTTGACTTTGACCAAAAAGTCAAAATTTTCAAGACGGACCTGTCCCACTCAATTTTTCGAATACATTCCGATTTTGGGATCCGTTTCTCCATTCGAAACTCAAAAATTGCGCAAACGTCCAATTTTCAGAAAGTTTACTTTTGCAAAAATTTTGACCAAAAGTCAAAATTTTTAAGAATGACCTATCTTGCTCAATTTTTCGCGTACATTCCAATTTTGGAGTCCGTTCCATCATTTGAGACTCGAAAATTGCACAAATAACTCAATTCCAAGCTAGTTGATTTTCGTGTTGAATTCGACCCAAAGTCAAGATTTTCAAGCCAAATTTGTCTTGCTCAGTTTTTCGCAACTTGCAAGTCGCCAATCTGACTCACATCACCGAAGTACTGACAATGTCCAAAACTAAAACTCTCAATATCAAAATTTGAGATTTATCCATTTTAGTTTGGATCCCCTCAGGGTTATTCTCAAGACCCCATCAAGGTTTTCCTTTCAAAGTACAGATGAACTCTCGTAAGTGTGTGTTGAACTTGAAATTACATCGGCTCGCCCGTCCAACCTACCATTCTCTTTTTGGTGCCAAACATTCTCACCTACCGTTCGGTGCCTACCAGTCTCCAACCTACCATTCTCGTTCGATGTCTACCGTTCCCACCTACCATTCCAAGCCACCGGTCTCACCAAAAATTTACATCCACCGGTCTCACCGTTCTCAACTACCATCCTTCGGTTCTCCACTATAAATAGGAGGTCCGGGTTCAAAAAAAAAAAACTCATCAAAAAGAAGAGAAGAAAAGAAAAACACACTGAATCATGAAATGAAAATTTACTTCTTTCAAATTTTCAAGTCCTCATTCTCACAGTCGTTTTTCACTATGGCCTCATCATTCCCAACACTTAGCAACCAATATTGCTTCATAATTCATCTGAAATCAACCCTCTCAGGGTTCGGTAGAAACCCTCTTCACAACATCATTGTAGTTTTGAGATCCAAACAAATTTTGTTTCTCCCCTTAACGACCAGAGTTGTCCATAAAATTACTCATAACAAGGTCTGCATTTTGGTTTCATGCTTCCTCGGATTTGGTTGGCCAGGAAATCCAAGTCCAGCAGAAACTCCTGTTCCTAACCTTAAGGCTCCCATAGTCTCTCTCCAATTGCTTGGTCTTCCAGCAGAGGCAGCGGTTCGGAACAAACAGCAACTTGGCTGGTTTCTAAGACCAGAATCACAAGTTAGCTCCATCTTTCATTTTTCTGTGCTTTTCCAACAAGTAGCAGTAAGTGAAGATGGTAAAAAGTGTTGGGGTATCCTACAAATTGTCTTCCATCCAACATTTGAGGCAACCTTCAAGGCACCAGCTCATCAGAGTTCAGCCTTTGGGGCTGGTAAATGGTCACCAGAGCCTTATTCCATGTCCCCACCACTATGGGACTCAAAGGTCATCGTTGCTGGTACCTCAAAACACATTTTCTGAAATTACTCCAACTTAAATCTAGGTTGAAGTATTTTAGAAGGTACTCTTCTGAAATTACTTCAACATAATGTCTGTCGGTTTGGTCCCTTTACGCATGCACATTCTACGACTTACTGTCAGACCCCATGCAAACATACAGTCAGTCCCATATTCAAAGGTGTACTTCATAGAAACATCTACACCATAGGGTCCCCAACATACAGGGCCAGCACCATGGTGGCGTGTGTTTCACCCATTCACTTTGCTTCATCCCTATCTTCTACACCCTGTGATCGCCGCCAACGATCCAAAGGTACTCTTCTGAAGTTACTTCAACTTAACCTCTCCTGAGAAGGCTCGGTCACGCAATTACATTCAAATACTCGCGGACCTCTTTTCAGTTTCATCAAAACCTTTCATATGGGTGGGTCTACTCTTCGGAAATTATTTCATCCTACTGAAAGCTCCACCACTTTCAATTACTTCATTTGAAGAACCAAGTGCAAAAATCTGTTTTCGAAACTCATTCCCACACCACACTCTGAAACCGTGTGCGTAAACGAGTCTCGAGGGGGCATTTGTAGAGAGAGAAAGTTCCCGACCTATCACAAGCTGACACGTCACACTACCAAGACCACAAAATACAGCCAATTACAAAGCACCACATACTGCTGCTAGATTTTACTGTTGCCATTCAGAAGCCAATAGAAATTTGCCAAGTGTCATGCAAGAACCAATCATGCATCGGCTCGTGCAGGCGATGACACAAGCAGCCTCGCACGTGCAGGCGATGACACAAGCAGCCTCGCACGTGTAAGCGATGACCCAAGCAACCTCGCACGTGTAAGCGATGACATAAGCGGACCAATCAGACTGTGACATGTGTCACCAATCAAACTCCGCCACGTGTCGCTCATCCACCCCAAAACTCCTATAAATAGAAGCCTTCCTAAGACATTAGACAGACACCAGGCCATCTGAAGCACAAGCAGCATCAGAGAAGATTCAGAAGTCCAGAAGCTCTGCTAGAATCAAGCCTTGAAGCCTCCAGCAACTTCAAGAACTTCAACTTTCAAATATGAAGAACATTCGAAGCAGAATCATCCAAACGATCTGCTTAGATCCAAAAGTTTGCGGGAATCAAGCCTAAAGTGTCCGAAAACATCAATAAACACAAATCAGTGAAGCTCTACGGATTCAAGCCTCTAAAGCATCGAAGAACTTCCAACACAAACCTTCAAATACGAAGAACATTCGAAGCAGAATCATCCAAACGATCTGCCTAGATCCAAAAGTTTGCTGGAATCAAGCTCAAAAGCCTCCAGAAACCTCAACAAATCACAAATCAGCGAAGCTCTACGGATTCAAGCCTCTAAAGCCCCGAAGAACTTCCACCACAAATCTTCAAAGATGAAGAACGCACCAAGAACACGAAGAACATACGAAGAACGTGAAAAACAAAGAATTTCTAACAAGCTCATAGCCAGAGATTCATTGTAATTCTGTTTCAACAATCTTCGATCCATTCTTCAACCAAATTGAAGGATACTTTGTGTTCAAGTCAAAATCACATTACCACAAATCCAAATCAATAAATCTTTCAAGGAGATCGAATCAGAGGATAACTCTTTTGTAATCACAGAGAATTGTACCACACAATTATCAATACAAATTCACACTTGTGAAACTATTTTACTCGTTTGACTTATTTCGAACCGAGAAATTTAGTCGTCTACAACATGTATTGCTGGTTGTTTATATGGATACTTGTCCCATCAGCCTTCTCCAGAAGTCTTTGGGAGTGGCTATAAGGCTGTAAAAGTACTTTCCTGGTATCACTTTCTCATTAATGCGGCCAGAGAGTTAGGTACAGGGCATTTAATGCGGTGGTAGCAGCTTTCCCTTAGATATTTTTGGGGTTTCCACCTTCCTTGTATGCTTATGGTGCACGTACTAATCACTGAAGCTTCCTAGAATGTCGTCTTGATCATTAGGATATACATCAGATTTGTGTTTTGCCTATCCGAGGAGATACACCTCCTCGGACCATCTTCCTATTCATACCTTACTCATGAAGTCTTGAATCTAAAACATTCATCACTATTTATTCGTCTCCGATTACTTGTGCCCTCGGCCAAGGCCCAAGGCCCAATACGTGATTTGGGCCCTTAACCCTACATATATATATATATATATATATATATATTAGCATGTTCTAATAATATGGAATAGGTCTTAAGGGAAGTTTTGTTTTGTTTTTCTAATTTTTGGGACCATGCTTAAAAATTTGGATCTCGTGTTGATCAGAATGGTCAGAGTGGTATAAGAATTTGGGATCAATGTGGGAATATGTTTCCAATACCCAAGAAGAAGAGAAAATGGGAGTTGTTAGTAATATTATTTTCCTGATGAATACATATTCAATGTCCTAATGATATTATTTGACCCTTTCACTGAATTATTTTCTTGGTCATTTGCTGAATAATGATTAAGCTTGTGGAAATTCTCTTGGTTTTGGGAGCGATTTCAAAGTAAATTTTATAAATTAAAATTTTTTAATATATTTTCGTTAAAATTCATCCATGAATGAGAAAATAACTTGGTTGGGGTTTTACCATCTATCAAATTAATCATCTGGCTTTAATTTGATGGGAAAATATTATTAATGGGTTGTGTTTAAAACTATTTTCAACTTTTAACGACCTTACAATGGTTGAAAATTTCAAATCTCTAGAATTATAAAATCTTGAAAGTTACAAAATCAAAAAATAAAAAATAATTGAAACTTTTGACAGGTTTTTTTATTTGGTTAGATAGTGGGAAATTTTTTTGAGTTGATATTTATGTTATTCAGATTTACATATAATTTAAATTTATTTCACATTATTTTAGAAAAAATTATAGAAAATTGATATTGTGCCATTCACATCCTCCTACCTTAGTAAGTTGCAAAAAAATATCAATAAAAAAATTTTCTTAATATTATTACTCAAAAAAAAAAAAAAAAAAAAAAAAAACTCTAAGGCTACTAAAGGAAAGTTTTCTTTTCTTTTTTTGATAATGCAATAATTGGTGGATAAGCAATTTTTAGCATTCAGATCATCTAGATTTTTTAGGATACTCTATTAATAGATTTCCTTAAATCCTAACCACACTTTAATGATTTATGGTCTAAATTCTGCCATGTCAGCATTCCACTAACAATATTCTTAAAATAATAAAATAATGTTGTAAACAAAACAATTATAAGATTCTTGACACTGAAAATTATGGCTTCTCAAACTTTAAATATTTAAATTTTTTCATGTTTTATTAAATAGATAGTTTTAACCCTTATAACCTAATTTAACTTTGTGTTAATGAAAAATTATAAAGCTACTATAAATTTTACTACATAAAATTTATAAGTATTTAAAAAAAATATTTAAATTACAAGATTATAATTTTTTTTATATAATAAAAATAGAGAAGGTGTTATTAAAAGGACTTTTTCGAATATACCATAATTAGTTGACTAATTTGAACATATCCAAGAATAAAAAATAAAAACAAATGTACACCCTTACTCCATAGGACACATGTAACATATTGCGTTAAGTTTAGATTACTATATAAATTCAAAATCGTCAATTTTTTTTGAAACTTGAATTTTAAAATAATGCCCTTATTTATCATTTTTTTTTTTTTTTTTTGCTTTTTTAGGGCATATATCTCTAATTTTTAATGCCTAATTTTTATATTTTTAGCTCAAAATTAAAGTGCTTGAACCAAATAAAATAAAATTTCATACTTTCAAACCAAAAATTAAGGTGAAAAAATAAACTTTGAGCCCAAAAAAAAACCCTACAAAACAAATCAATTTAAGACTCAATTTCTATTAAAAAAAAAAAAAAAAACTAAGGCCAAATTGGTCAAAAATTGACTGAATGGACCAAGTTAGACCGAATGGACCAAACTGGACCAAATGGGTAAAACGGGGACTGAATGGAACTGAAGTAGACTGAATAGACTAAATTGAACCTAAGTGGACCTAGCAAGACTAAATGGACCAAATTGGACTTAAGTGAACCTAAGTGGACGGCATGTGGCCAGAGTAGGCCGAATTGAGTTAAGTGAACCAAATTGACCAAATTAGACTGAATAGACTAAAATACTACACTGATGTGGATTTAAAAAAAAAAAAATTGAGCCTAAAATTTAAAAGGCAGCTTACAAAAAGAACCAATTTAAGGCCCAATTATTTCAAAGTAGACTAAATGAACCGAAGTGAACCTAAGTAGACCTAAGTGGACAGAGTTATACTAAAATAGACCCAAATGGATTGAATGGACAAAAATACTATGTTGATTTTGCTCAAAAAACACGCAATAACAATAATTGTTATGCTTCAACTTTTAGATATTATATATATAGAAGCTTACACAACAAAAAAAAACTGGCATATAAAGCGCTGGCATAGCCCACTGGACCAATGCTGGCAGTTTAGAGACGTATAGTGCGGTTTTGAAACGCCGGTATAGGTTCATTTTTTCGTAGTGATATAATTAGTCTAATTTAGAACAGCTTGAGGACGTTGTTTAATATTCCAAAGGTAGAAATTAATTTTGTTCTGGCGAGAATGCATATGGAGACTTTCTTATTTGGTGGCAAAACTAAATATTAAGCACCACAAGGTATAATTGGGAGCTACCTTCGCTTTCTGCAATGTTTTTTAGGATAATATTATTTTAAATCAAACTTCGAAAATACATGCAATTCAGAATTGATATTAGCATGTCCTAATGATATAGAATAGTAGATAATTAAGATAAAAATGATGGGTTTTGCTTACCTCCTGTACTTTTTTAACTGGACATGTCCTTTTGTTTTAAATATACAATGGCAAGTAGTAATGGATTTTAATCTCCACTTTTTATTTAGTTAGTGGGTGACGTAACAGTCTCTCATGAAGGCAACTACCTCTCAAATCTCACAAGAGATTCACACACATAGCAAATAGAGCAACCTCTAAAACGTGGCTAGGGTTTGCCTTTTATACTTAGGGCAAAACATAAAACCCTACACGTTATATGAGCTTAGGGCTGAGTTGGAAATTTTGCAGAAAAAACAATCTGCATGACTTTCAATCGATCGAGTCTAATTTTCGATCGATCGAGTCAGTCAGAATTGCACAATGAATTCTGCAACAGCTCGATTCCAACTTTACATAAAAGACATACTTTGAGCAATTCTAAAACAAGACTAACAACCTGTTTTGATCATGGTTTGCCAACAATACAAATTAGAGTTCTAATACATTAGTCCCTAAGTACTTAGAACCTAACAAACTCCCCTCTTAGCAATCCGTGACAAAATACAAACACAATGCTCAAAGTTACAAGAAAAAGCCCTTTACAATAATAATGTGCATTAAAAAATCCAGCCTAACTACTATCCATCAGTTGCAAGTGTAGACAACAGCACAACTTAATCAACTAGTATTTCCTAAAATACTAAACAAACACATAAATGCATGTGTGGAAAATACAAGTAACACAAAAATAGATTCTTGACTTCACAAAATACAAAACAAAGACATATATCATAAATAACTCATAAATATAAATCAAAGAGCAGTGAAACAAGAAACATATATAACAATGTATCTCCCCCTAACATGAACAGCCCAAAACAATACATCAAGAGCCAAAAATGAATACATACACAATGAAGCACCTAGATACAATCTAAACAACTCCATAAGCTCCAATGAACAAAAATCTCCCCCTAACTACAAAAATCCTTTACAGGTGCATCCAAAAGTACTCCCCCTTTTTGTGATGGAATGTCAAAGGGCAATCATAGTCCATCATCAAAAGGAGATGGCGAAGGCGAACGTTGAAGATGCGCCAAATCTGCTCGCAAAGCACGGAGTTCGTTAAGCATGTCCACCAAAAGCTATCCATGAGCCGCCTGAACGGTCATGACAATCTCCAATGTACGACGAATGTCAAAGTCATCCGAAGTAGATGGCGGAGGAACAGCAACATCAGCAACATCAGCAACAAGATCAGCAGCCTCAGCAAAAGCAGTACTTGTAAAAGAAGGAGGGGGTGCAGTATCAGAAGGCTCAACACGAGGGCGTTTAGAGCTCTTTCTCATATAAGCAGCCCTCTACCTAAGAAAAGAGACACCTATGGGAGCAACTATGTGTACGGGCTCAGAAGCGGAGAAATCATCTAAACCAAGATGCAACAAAATCCTATGAATGAAAATAGGATGAATAAGAGCATGAGCGGTAGAAGAACTCCTATAAACTTCGTTCAAAGTGTTGGGATTAGTGTCCTAGAATCCTATTGTATGATGCTATGTATGACATTATGTATGACATGATGTATGACTTAATATTGTAATTAATAAAGTTATTTTATTATTATCTGAAATAATGGTAACATGAATATTTGGACATTATCATATGGTCCATGAGATGCATTGTATGTAATTTATGTGAAAAGTCACAGAAGATATAAATCACAAGCTCTTTGTAAACTTAGAATTTAGTTCGTAGTCGGTGATGAAATTGGGTGTTTCATCTGCGAAGACTATAACGTGTCAATTAAGATAATTTGCCTTGATCATGGAAGTGGTGACTTCTAGTTGATATGTTGATATGTTTTAAGAGTTAAGACATATTAAACTGGACCGCTGTGAGATTTATTATTCTCCTAATGACTGTAAATTGAATAATAAATCTCACGACTTATATTCACATGAACTCTTAATCCTGAGAGGATAATGGACCTAATCATGAAATGTAAGTTGCTTTGATGTATCAAGAGTGAAATCTAAAGTTACTGTCAAAACCTCAGTATATTGGGCAACCACATTTAGTGTTGATGAAACATATATTCTCAAGATGGAATTCATAGTCTCTTAACGGAGATATAAAATATTTCCTTGAGATAAGTTTAATGGGTTTGTTATTCAGAATGTTAGGCCTAACTGCTTTAGTAAATAGTTACTAAAGTATATATTTATGAAATTAGATTTCATAAATATATGATGAATAACTTAAAGGATTAAATCGGGTACTCAAAGATTAAAATGTAGTAATCTACAAAGTGGCAGTCTTCATTAATGACTTTGTATTACTATGAATATTTTATGAAGGGGATGCATGTATAATAAAGTCTTGGGATATAATCTATTAATAAGGCCTAGAGTTCAATTATATTTATATAGTAGTATTAAATATAATTAATGGTAACTTTGAACTTGTCACGAGTTGACAGAAAAGCCCAAGGCCCATTAGAGCTAGTGTCTTATTTGTTTTCTTTTGGTCTCACTCAAGCCACATACTTAACCCCAATTGGGAAGGCCCAAAAGGCTAGCCCAATTAGATAATCCGTTATTATGAGAGAAACATACAGAATTTGACATAACATGAATTGTTATGTATGTGAGAAAAGGACACTCTCTCTTTCTCTCTCGAACAAACTCATATAACAGATTGAGAGACCACACATCTTGGGCATTAGTGGAATTGGATTGAAGATTGAAAGTCTTCTCAAGAACTTCTGAATTTTGGTTTTGAATTTCACTGTTTCAAGGTATACTCTCTAGTTCCTAAATTCTGAAATTTATTTTGGACATGTTATTAATTGAGAATGAAGTAGATCCATTTAATTTTAATTTTTCCGCTGCATATATGCATATTTCCATCACAAAGAACGAAGAAACAAATAAGGAAAACTAATAGGAGCATCCGTAACAAGAGAAAACAAAAAATGCACATCGCTCCAAAGGAATGGTGTGCAGCTAATTGATAGGCCACAAAGAATGACACGTTATCCTAAAGAAAAGGTAGTGTAACTTAGTAAGCTCAGCAGTGGTGATCCTAGGATCAGAACCCCACTGGATAGAAGACCCAGTAATGTAGGACATGATGTCATCCAAGGGAGGGGACTCATTATAGGGATAGACAGGGTGCTGGACCAACGGTACCCCAAAAGCATCTGCCACCACTCTAGGAGTAATGGTGAACTCTACACCTCGTATCCAACTCTTTACTAAAGTGTTGGAATCATAGATGCGGATAGAGAAGTTCGAGTAGAACTCTCTAATCAGGGTAGCTGGTGGTGGCGGACCAATATCTAACAATGGCAACCAGCCCCGACGCTCAAAATTAGCCCTAATTAAGGATGGCCATGGGTAGGGTATGGGTAGGGTATACCCATACTCAACCCAATTAATTTATCCATAGATACCCAATTACCTTACCCAAATAGTATCCATACCCAATTGTTACCCAGTTTGTTTACCCATGGATATCCAAACCCTACCCAAATCCAATTTTTATAAAATCACCAAATATGCTCAAAAACCACTAAAAAGACCAAAATATCCTCAAAATCTCTAAAATAAGCAAAATGCCCATGAAACCTCTAAAATGGCCAAAATACCCCTAATATCTCTAAAATCACCAATTATGCTAAAAAACCACTAAAATGACCAAAATGTTTCAAAGTCTCTAAAATGAGCAAAATACCCATGAAATCTCTAAAATGACCAAAATACCCCCAAAATCACCAAATATGCTCAAAAACCACTTTAAATTACGTAAATACCCCCTAAACCTAAAAAATGACCAAAATACCCCCCGAAACCAAAAAAATGTCCAAAATACCCCTAAAACCTAAAAAATGTCCAAAATACCCCTGAAACCCAAAAATTATCAAAATACCTCCTAACCCTAAAAAATGACCAAATTACCCTCAAAACCTAAAATTTGACTAAAATACCCCCTGAAACATAAAATTACCAAAATACCCCTCTAAACCTAAAAAATGAAAAAATACCTCCAAAACCTAAAAACTGACTAAAATACCTCTGAAACTTAAAAATTACCAAAATACCCCCCAAAACCTAAAAAATGACCGAAATAACCCCTAAACCTAAAAAATGACCAAAATATCCCCGAAATCTAAAAACTTACTGAAACACCCCTGAAACTTAAAAATTACTAAAATACCCCCAAAACCTAAAAATTGACTGAAATACCCCGTAAACCTGAAAATGACCAAAATATCTCCAAAACCTATAAAATGACCAAAATACCCCCGAAATCTATAAAATGACAAAAATGCCCCTAAAACCTATATGATGGTAAAAATACAAGATAAAACAAAAAAATGTCTAAAATACCCTCAAACCTATAAAATGACCAAAATACGCCCAAAACCTATGAAATGACCAAATACGCCCAAAACCTCTAAAATGACCAAAAATAACCCCAAACCTCTAAAATGACCAAAAATACCTCGAAACCTCTAAAATTACCAAAGATACCCCGAAACCTCTAAAATTACCAAAAATACCCCGAAACCTATAAATCGACCAAAATAGCCCTAAACCTCTAAAACAACCTAATACCCCCAGAAAATATCTAAAATGACCAAAACACCCTTGAAACCTTTAAAGTGACTAAAATACCCCTAAACCTGTAAGATAACCAAAATACATTTGTAACCTCTTAAATTACCAAAATAGAGGTTTGGGGTATTTTGGTTGTTTTGAGGGTATTTTTGTCAGATTAAAGGTTCTAAGAATATTTCAGTCATTTTGTAGGTTTTGAGGGAATTTTGGTAATTTTTTAGGTTTTGGGGTTATTTTGGTCATTTTTTAGAATCTAAGAGTATTTCAGTCATTTTTTAGATTACGGGGGCATTTTTGTCATTTTTTAGGTTTTAGGGGTATTTCGGTAATTTTTATATTTTGGGGCTATTTTGGTAATTTTATAGGTTTCGGAGGTATTTTGGTAATTTAAAGGTTTCAGGGGTAATTTTTATGTTTCAGGGGTATTTTGGTCATTTTATAGGTTTTGGGGGTATTTCGGTTATTTTTTAAGCTTTGGGTGTATTTCGGTCATTTTTTAGGTTTTGGGATCTTTTGGTCATTTTTTAGGTTTCGAGGTTATTTTATTCATTTTTTAGGGTTGGGTGTATTTTTGTCATCTTATAGGTTTTAGGGGCATTTTTGTCATTTTATAGGTTTTGGGGTATTTTGGTAATTTTATAGGTTTCAGGAGTATTTCGATCATTTTTTAGATTTAGGGGGATATTTCAGTTATTTTATAGGTTTTTTTGGGGGGGGGGGGATTCTTGTCATTTTATATGTTTAGGGGTATTTTGGTGATTTTAAGGTTTCAGGGGTATTTTGGTCTTTTTTTAGGTTTAGAGGGTATTTTGGTAATTTTAAGTTTATGGGGGATATTTTGGTCATTTTTAGGTTTCAAAGGGTATTTTGGTAATTTTATTATGTGTCGGGGGTATTTTGGTCATTTTTTAGGTTCCCGTGGTCTTTAGGTCTGTTTTTAGGTTTATGGGTTATTTTGGTAATTTTTAGTTTATAGGGGTATTTTGGTCATTTTTTAGGCTTTGTGGGTGTTTCAATAATTTTTTTTAATGTTTCAGGGGTATTTTAGTCATTTTTTAGGTTTAGAGGGTATTTCGGTAATTTTAAGTTTATGGGGGGTATTTCGGTAATTTTAAGTTTATGGGGGTTATTTCGGTCATTTTTTAGGTTTAAAGGGTATTTTGGTAATTTTCAGGTTTCGGTGGTCTTTGGATCATTTTTTAGGTTTATGGGGTATTTTGGTAATTTTTAGTTTTCGAGGGTATTTTGGTCATTTTTAAGGTTTCGGGGGTGTTTCGATCATTTTTTATGTTTTGGAGATATTTTGGTAATTTTTAGATTTTGAGGGTATTTTGGTCATTTTTTAGGTTCAAAGTTCATTTTGGCAATTTTAGAGGATTTGAGGAATAATTTGGTCATTTTCAAGTTTTATGGGTAATTTGGTAATTTTGATTATTGGTTAATTGGGTGGGTTGAGGTTTACTCATAATAATTTGGTTGAGTTGGGTTTGAGTTAAATCGAATTAATTAAATGGGTAATAATGGGTAAATGGGTAATATCCAAACCCTACCCAAAATATTTGGATAATATCCAAACTCTACCCAATTACCTTCTACCCATTAAGAACTGGGTATTACCCAGAATAATTGGATCAGGTAGGGTTGGATATCTATTACCTAATGGGTATGGCCATTCCTAGCCCTAATGGCTGGGTCAAGCTCATCTAATAAAACTTTCTGCTCAACCCATATCTTTCTCTTAAGGTTAAGTGTATCAAAGATCTCTTGGTTTTTCTCACTCAGAAACTTCTCACGATCAAAAGAGGGAGGAGAAGGTGGGAGGGGGGGGGGGGGGGGGAGGGGGGGCAGACCTATTAGCTCTAGTCTTCCTAGACATGGTGCTAGGGTAAGGACAAGACACAAGGACAAAACCAAAAAAAAGCAAAAAGAAAAACTAAGGGCAGACTACAAGTTAGCACAAAACAGTATAGAAATAACAATCTATATGATGCATGAACAGATAAATGTCATGACGCATGCTCTAATGCAGTGATAACAAGTTCAATTTGAGTTGAAAATCAAAAAATTGACTTGAGCATAGAGTTTAGAACAAAAACCCCAAAATTTTTGAAAAACCACTTGTTCAATTTGAACCAAATTGACCAATTGATCATCATACAAGTTAGAAAACACAATATAATGATCAAATTAATCAATTCAACAAGCTAATTTCATCAATTAAACTCAATTTGAACAAAATCCCCAATTCGGATATATTCATGCCCTAGAAATTTCAATTTCTCAAAATTCACCAAATTGATCAAATCAAATATCATAGATCATGTTTATAACATTATAGGACAAAAACCCAATGATCAATTTCACAAAATAAGACTTGAATCATCAAAAACCCCAAAATATGCATAGGTCTGAAAAACCCAAAATAATGCATGAATTTATGCATGAAGGGTCCGTTTGGATTAAACTTATTGTTGCTGAAATTGAAAACTGAAAACTGAAAACACTGTAACAAAATAATTTTTAAATGTATGAATAGTAACGTGGGACTCATTTTTAATATTTTTTATTACGTGAACAGTAATAAACAGTGCATAAACAGTAATTTTTGTCTTCTGCACAGTAATTTTACTGTTTATGCAGGGAAAAAAAAAAGAAAGGAGAAAACGATGAAGTCCAAATCGTGGACGCCGAATCCAAACCCTGCCGAAACATGAAAATAAATGCAAAAGAAAGGGTGTAAAGGTCTTACCGGCCTTGGGAGAAGAAAACCTTGCAAAAAGAACGAAGGAAAATGACAAAAAATTGATGTTAAGCCTTGTCTGATTCGGAGAGAGAGAGAAAAGTTTGAAAAACTTTTGAAAAGTGAGTTTGACCAAGTCAAAATCAGTTTTTTAAAACTTTATTCACGATTTTTGATTGATCGAAATTTTAGGTTCGATCAAAACAAATAGAGGCTCACTTAAATTTTTAATTGCAATTTCGATTGATCAAAAAACACCCTCGATCGATCGAAATTCTGGAAAACAAACACATTTTGAAAAACAAAGCAATTTTTGTACAGAAACTCCTCAAAGCATTGAATTTTAAAAGTAAAATGCATGAGTATGAGATGAAATGTCTTTCAAAAACACAAGTTTTGAACCTAGTTTTCCCAAAAATAAGATTTTCAATCCATTCTCTTAAATTCTCAAGCAACAAATATGTTTTGCATAAAACTCAAGGAATTTTCAAACTTGGTTGGTCAAACCAAAGACACACACACTAACATGTACAAAGTTTAGCAAAAAGTAACTTGTGTAGTGTGTGCAACTAGCAAAAGCTTGAGATACATGTGAGGTGATATGTGAATAAAAATCAAACACAAAGTCTACAAAATTCATCACATAGAATTTGAAAGAGACTATCTCCTAAAGAGTTACATCATATAACTCCCACATCTCCTATATCATAAGCTTGCAATCATATAAGTTTCTTGATTTGCCTCATATTGTACACACAAATTTTAATTGATCAGAAACTTATTAAAATAGCCTGGATAATGTATACACCAATTTTAATTGTTTGATTTAACATTAAGTCCAATAATGTACAGACCAATTTTAAGCATTTAAACCTAGGCTACACCTTATGTTATTTTTGTGCATGTGCTACACTTTCTTCAGCACAAAATCTTACAATATGCACTAAGGTGTTAATGATTGGCTAGTGAACAGTGGTGAGATGGTTATTTATGCCTTTCTCAAAAGGTTTAAGTTTGACAGTCAAAAACATGTGACTTCAAGATCAAGACAAAGTGATCAAAACTATAAACATCTTTCCTACACAACATGCACTACAAAGATTCAACTAGTAAAGTGCAATAAATAAGCCCATCCATGCTAAACAAGGTACAAAGACATGTTATGTGAAAATAAATTGACCAACCTTGTTTTCAAAACCAAGAAAATAAATACAAAACACAATTTGCTTTCCTTTTTCCTCTTTTTTTTTTTTTTTTTTTAATATTTTGAACAGAAGAAACATAAAACAGTCCTAGAATGAAATGCATGAATGTTATGCAATGCAAGTCCTAGAAACAAAAAACAAAAACAAAAAAACAAAAAAACAAAAACAAAAACAAAAACCAAAGAACAATAGTCACAAAAAGTAGAGCAATGAAGCACAAGGACCATGTCAGAAAGACTCAATTAGATCGAGCCTTTTTCATCCAAAACTTTTTAGGTGCACCTCGAGTATTGGAGTTCTTATTCACATTAGAATGATTTCCAACTCCAGGATTGGAATAAAGGTTGAGAGCCTTTACCAATTCACCAATAAGCACAATAGGATCTTGTGCTTAAGGCACAGACACTTTTGACTTATTTGCTTGCTTAGAAGCTTGCAACTTGAAACAGTTTGGACGAATGTGCCCAGACGTTCCACAAAAATGACAAACCCAAGCAGTCTTACCACGCAACTTGTCCTTAGAAAGGGTAGACTCCTTAGGTTTAGACTCTTTCAGATCAACCCTAGTCTTCCCAAGAGGTGTGACCTCTACAGATTTCACAGTCTCACTCACAACTTTACTCACAGGGGGTTCAGAGGAAGAAGAGGGAACAAAGTTTGTGGAATTGGGTGCAGATACAGAGATGCTTTCTACAAAACCTAATCCAGATTTTTCAGAATGAGAGTTTTGAACACTCAGCATATGATCAAGTTTAAAACTAGCAGATCTAGCAACAGATAAATCAAGTTCCAATTTCTTAACTTTATCAAGCAAAAATATATTTTCAGTTTTCACATTGTTCAAAAGTTCATTAGCATCAAACAATTTAATAAGAAAATTTTTCTTATCAAGCTCAAGAGATGCAATTTTCTTCAAGCCAAGATTAACATTCATAGCATCATTTGCAACAATTTTGCAAAGTTTATTGTAGGCTTCTTAAAGACTTGCATCCTCAGAGAGTTCCCCATCAGAAGGGTTCTCTTCAACAGACATGCTTTCATTGACTACAGCAGAAGCAGTGAAAGCAATAAAGTTTCCATCCTCATCAGAACCAGACTCATCATTGGAAACTTCATTATCACTAAGGGTTACAACCATAGCCTTACCCTTAGACCTCAAGTATGTAGGACATTCAGATTTCATGTGATCATGCCCTTGACATCCAAAAGATTGAGGACCCATAGAATTATTAGAAGATTGACCTACTTTTTCTCTAGGTTTTTTAGTGTTGTTAACCTTAGTGGGATCATTCTTCCTAAAATTTCTAGGTTCAACAATGTTCTTATCTCTTGCCCTTCTGTTGCTATTTCTAAGGAAATTCCTAAAGTTCTTGGCAAGGTAAGCAATCTCTGTAGCAGAGAGCTCATCATCAAATCCACTAACCTCAACATCATCAACTGACTTAAGAGCCATTGATTTGGATTTGCTAGTTTTTGGTAGGTCCAACTCATAGGATTGAAGAGATCCTACAAGTTCATCAACAGGGATGGAGTCCACATCCTTGCTCTTAATGATGGCAGTCACTTTGGGTTTAAAATCTTTAGTTAAAGGTCTAAGAATCTTCCTAACAATTTTAGGTTGATCATAGCTTTCACCCAAATTGTATGCAGAATTAATAATGTTATTAAGTTTAGCATAAAATTCTTCAAATGATTCATCATCAAACATCTTAATGCTCTCAAATCTAGAAGTTAATTGCTGCAACTTATTAATTTTGACAGCCTTCGTGCCTTCGTGCACAGTCTGGAGGATATTCCAAGCAGCGTGAGCAACCTCAACATTAGAGATTCTCTTAAATTACTCCATAGAAAAAGCGTTAAAGATAGCATTCATAGCTTTGCTATTGAACGCGGCTACTTCTTTTTGAGAAGTTTGCCACTCACTTACAAGAGTAGTGGGCTTCTCCCATCTGTACTCAACGGAGTTCCAAACTCTCTCATCAATAGATTTCAAGAATGCTCTCATCCTTATTTTCCAATAAGCATAATTATTCCTATCAAAGTGAGGAGGAATAACTAGAGAGTGTCCGTGTTCCATGACAACAAGGGTCAAGGATCAGTTCAGAGATCAAAAGATCTACAACAAAAGAGCAACCTGCTCTTGTACCACTTGTTTGTTTTTAGACTCCTTAAAACTCAATCGGATTAACCTAGTTAACAAGCCAAGTTATTACTTAGTCCAATTATACAAATCTAGGTTAACACAATGATATAATCATATCAATGTAAAGTGCGGAATATAAAGACCATAAAAATATGATGACCCAAGAAACCAAACCAGTAAAAACCTGGAGAGGATTTAACCTAACTATCATCAAGGTAAAAATGAATCCACTAATGAAAGAATCGAAGTTTTACAATAGCGACTTAGACCACTAACATCCTATTGCTACCCACCAGTAGAAAACTTACTGACATAATCACGTGCAAGCTCCGAGACCACGAACTCCTTCTTTCTTGGATTCTCCAGCAAGTACATGCAAACCCACTTATGTATCTTTAAGCTCTTTAGTGCAGCAATTGAATGATCATCAAGCTCTCAATCAAATCTCCTTCTTGATAATCCTAAGCATGTGTGAAGGCAACCACCTCTCAGATCTCACAAGAGATTCACATACACAGCAAATAGAGCAACATCTAAAACGTGGCTAGGGTTTGTCTTTTATACCTAAGGCAAAACATAAAACCTTACATGTTATATGGGCTTAAGGCTGAGTTGGAAATTCTGCAAAAAAATCAATCTGCACGACTTTCGATCGATCGAGTCTAATTTTCGATCGATCGAGTTAGTCAGAATTGCACAATGAATTCTACAGCAGCTTAATTCCAACTTTACATAAAAGACATACTTTGAGCAAGTCTAAAACAAGACTAAAAACCTGTTTTGATCATAGTTTGTTAACAATACAAATTAGAGTTCTAATACATTAGTTTCTAAGTACTTAGAACCTAACAATATTAATGTTATAGGTTATAGCAATCTAACACTGATCATCTTGAATGCCATTTGATATTCTATTATGAATTAAATTGCCATGAAAGGTTAGGATAAATCTATTAGCCAAAAAAAGAAAAAAGAAAAAAGATAGATCATCTATCTTAGCATTTATCTAGAGATTGTGTTTGTGTAATGTGTAATGAGCATTGACTTTACTGTGTGTTTGTTCAGTTTGCATCATCTTTACATGTTTGATAAAATATGTTTGGTCCTGCATTTTATTATTGTCATTTTTTTTTCCCTCCCAAATGAAAGCCTTTGGAGTGCCATTTGTTGGGTCTAAATTGCTGAATTATTTGATTGGTTGCACTTGATGTCATATGAGCTTGCTGTACTTTTTTGTAGAATATTTGTGTGGACTGCATAACAATAGATTGTATGGATTACGGGTAGCTATTTGTGATAGTGCAAGCCAATGTATATAAGCAATGTGTGTAAAATTAGAAGTAGGGAATGACCATATTGAAGTGCAGGCTATAAGATTACAAAGTGTAGTGCTTTGTGAATTTGGGGCTTCAAGAACTTGAAGTAGAGTTTGTAGTAAAAAATTTGATAGATGAACTAAAGTCAATTGGTCCACTAATTTGTAGATTGCCCAGATCCTTAATGATAGTAGTGGGCTTGACTCTTCTATCAAGAATATATGTTTCTCTTATCATCTTCCTCGAAGCAGCATATGAAGCAAAGAACAATATTGATGTAATATATTGGCTAGAGAAGTCCCTTCCATGTATTATGAGTCTAATAGACAGTGATGTACCTGTTACTTAATAATAATATTATTAATAAAGTATACACTATAGTTTTATTCACACACACACACACACACACAAAAGTGTCTCTATTAAGCAAATTCAAAATATTGTTATTTTTCCAACAATCTAAAAACATTTTTAGTTATGTATGTTTAGAGATTCCAAATATGTAGATACATTTATACAAATGTATTTTTAGTGTAGTTACTCCTTTGTTTGATATTCTGTGTGTACTTAGATACATTTTGTGGGAGGAACAAATCTTTCCCCAATCAGGTATTGTTCAATTCCACATCAAGGTCCCCCTTCATCGGTCGATGGACCCGAAGGAGTGCATAGTGTGCATGAGTCAACATTCAGTTTTTTAGACTTGCTCATGTGATCACACACACTATGGTACACCCTTCCTTAGGCCAAGTGCTTAAAAGGCAAGGGTGGGAGGTCTCTCTCCCCAATGTGGGATTGAACAAATTTGTGAGGGTGGTATCGGC
This sequence comes from Quercus ilex subsp. ballota, assembly GCA_032727855.1. Lineage (NCBI taxonomy): Eukaryota > Viridiplantae > Streptophyta > Magnoliopsida > Fagales > Fagaceae > Quercus > Quercus ilex. The sequence continues at coordinate 10,613,275 of CM064910.1, read as the reverse complement.
TCCTCGGCCCATTCCCAAAGCGAACAATACATGATTAGTGAAAGATTCATTCCTCCCACACATTTCAATAAAGGTTGTTTTTTATTATAAAAAAAAAAAAAAAGAAATAGTCATTTTATCCATTTTAAAATCATAGGACCTTCAAGCAAAGTAAATATTTGTAATTTTTATATTTAACTATCCCGTGCAATGCACGGGTTATTAAAAAAAAAAAAAAGTCATTTTATCCATTTTAAAATCATAGGACCTTCAAGCAAAGTAAATATTTATAATTTTTATATTTAACTATCCCGTGCAATGCACGGGTTAGCAACTAGTATATATTTACATTTGAAGATAGCGAATGCTCACGAGTCAAAACCAGAAGTCATTATTTTCCTTGCTTGGGAAATGGCAAATAACGAAACCTTTGCAGTTTGCAGACCAAGACTTGGCACGTCATGTTAGACAAGTGAGAAAAATTAATGAAACAAGGAGATATTCATAGCAGAGGATATCCTACCTGCCATTGGAAGACTTTGTTTAATATTACCAAATATTGTAATTTTGTTCCTGCGAGTACGGCATCTAGAGACTTTTGCTATTGGAAGAGTTAATCAAGATTAAGTCTAGGTCTTGGGGGGGTTTTTTGTTTTATTTTTTCACTTTTGGGACCATTAATTGCTTAAAATTTTGGATCTAGCTGTAAGAGCTATGCATGTTTATCACAATGGTCAGACTTCAGAGTGGCATATCAATGTGGGAAGATGTTTCCATTACTCAAGACAGAGAAAATGGGAGTTGTTAGTGATATTATTTTCAATGTGCTAGTAACATTATTTGACCACTGATAATATAATAATCATTTTAAGCCCTTCCCTGAATGATTTTCTTGTTCAGTTGATGAATAATGGTTCTTTCTTTTGGGATAGATTTCAAAGTAAACACAGTACATTGTAAAGTTCCAATTGAACTTCTGACTATCCTCTAACGTGGATATATGTTATTGGTGGATCACAGTTCCGTTCCCTTCTACTGTTCTCTAACAGGCCCGCAAGACACGATATTGAATGTCATAAATGACCTGAGTATGCCTCCGTTACTTATCACCAATTAATTGATTTTAAAATAAAATGGTACATCTCATGGTCTAGCATATGCATTTTACATTCGTCAATTTCACATGTGACAGCCATTGCAAACACCTGTTACCAAAAATGTCAGTCAACTTTTGACAAACTAACTTCTTGAGCAACTTGCTCTAAAATAATTTTCAATATATTGGTCAATAGTATAGCCCATTGTGGTTTGCTAATTAATTTTTCCTATTAGCAGCTGGAATTCGTGCAGGTGGGATCTACTTCTAGCTTCAAAATGCTCTCACTTGGGATTGGGGGCAAAACGTAAACAGACTTTGATAGGGACATAATATCTTGGGTGGCTTCCCATTAAATAGTTAATATAACATATAAAGACACTATTTGATCTAAAAGACTTAAACTTATGAGTTTTGGCTCAATTATATTATATTAATCACTTACTCTTATCATTATCTATTCAATGGAAGACCTCACTCACTCGTAAATTCTTAAAAAATTTATTATATTTTTATAGAAATTTTCATGAATAAGAAAACCGTTATTTATTTGTAGATTTAAAGGGTAAAGACATAACAAAATTTTTAATAAAATTCCTAAACGTTTGAATATTGTAATCTTTGTATAAAAGGTTTATATATGGGGTTTTTTATTAGCCTTGAATCAAGGACAATAGTAACAAGTACCATTATTGGGCAGGTGATCCCATGCCATGTATGACAAAGACCAGGACCACATGAGTCTCACATGAAACTAGAAAATATTATATTGATAGCATTGGATATCATACTTGTCATTGGAATACTTTGATTTTTTTTTTTTTTTTTTAACTTTCTGAAATTTTTATGACATATTTATTTGTTTTTCCTTGGAATTTATATTGTTAAGGCTATTGAGTGAAAGACTAATATAATTGAAAAGAGAAAAACGGAAACAACAGTATAATATGTTTTACATCTACATTGAAAAGCTCTTCACAACTGTGAGTTCTAGTTAGCTCAACTAGTAAAGTCTCTGATGGTTGTATAAGAGATCTGGGGTTCAATCCCCGCCTACACCAAAACTGATTAGTGTCTTGGTCTGATAATAAAGAGCTATTATCAAGAGCGGACGCCATAGGTTGAAACTCTCTCAAAAAAAAAAAAAAAAAAAAAAACTCTTCACAACTATATCTTTGTTATTCATATTTATATAAATATAAACACAATATAAATATAAATATGGGGTTATGTTAGATGCGTGTGCATATGAGCACACATGATCATGATGGCACGTGGTCATCTTCTCATCCTTTATTTTTTTACATTTATATGTATTTTTTATGCATCTTTTATATATATACTCATAACAGAAAGTTCATTGAATAAAGAGCAATAAAGTGTTCCTATTTATCAATCTTTTTTTAGGGTTGAGAAGTTATAAAAAGAAAGTAAAAATAGAAAAATAAAATAAAATAAGTTTACTTGTTTTATAGTCCAGTGTTTATTACATTGAGCACTTGAATAGAAGCAACATCTTTTAATATTCAAGTGTTTATTATAATAAACTCAATATAGAGTTCATATACTTGAGAAATCTAAACAAATTTTAGACTAACTCTAATATTAGTTTATTTGTTTTATGAATGTCTGCGCCATCAATATTTAAATCTCTTGAATTATCACATCTCAAATATAAGTTTTTTTTAAAATTTTTTAAATTGGTGCGTGTAATTTAAATAAAATAAAATAAAAAGTGGTCCATCAGCTGTAAACAATAATTCAGAAGTCTCAATAAGGAATAATAATAATCATTAAAAAAAAAAAGTCTCAATAATATCCTTTATATCTTGTGTTAAAGATAATAATCATAATATTCTTTATTCTTTATATCTTCAGTGGATTCTAAGTTTTTCATGACCAAAGAAAAAGCTAAAAAAATATTTTTTTTAAAACACTAATTTCAACTGTTATGCCAACTGTGGAAATAAGTATGTGAATTTTTTTAGTTTTACTCAACAATTAGGCTCTATTTGTTTCAAAGATGATGTTTTCTAGAAAATGAGTCAATTTTAAATTAAAATTTTTTTTTTTTTATAAAGCTATTTCATTTTCCTATGTTTAGTAGCAATCTTAAATTAGTTGAAAAACAATCTCTTAACTTCCCTTATTTAGCTTGCTGCAAGATAGCGTTGACTTAGATGGGGTTGATTAGGCAATTTGATGAATATGATGAAAATAAATTATTATTTTTGGGTCATTTGTTATATATTATCACTTTTGAATTTAAGTAATTTGAATATGTATGTTATAAACACATGCTAGTTTGATTTATTTAGTTAGCTTGTTAAATATTATTACATAAGTGATAAATAAATTAGTCATTAGTTGAATATATTCAAAATTTATAATGAATATACCCTTCATATATGTATATTTATAATTTTTTTATAAATTTTATTAAGTGTTTGTGTATCTTATGATACACGATACGATACGATACACGACACAAAAAAATTAAAAATCGATTCACGATACGATTCACGTTTTGACAACTATGTTCACGCTGTGTAGATTGACCAGTGACCAACAGAGTATAAGCTGAATTCACCTAAGCTCAATAAAGAATAACAAAATTGATATTTTAAACTCTTTAATCACAAGCTTATGTAGTTTAGTTTAGAACAACTTGAGGATAGTGTTTAATAATTAATATGCCAAATATAGTAATTTTGTTCCTGCGAGTACGGCATCTTGGAGACTTTGTTATTGGAAGAATTAATCAGGACCAAGTCTAGTCAAATATATCTTTCTTTTGAACAATGGCCTCCTTTGGGCAAAATGTAAGACAGCCATTGTATACAACTGTCACCAAAAATGTCAGTCAACTTTTGACAAACTAACTTCTTGTTTTCTTACATACGCAACTTGCTCTAAAATGTAAGTTCAAAATTTTGGTCAATAGTACAGTGCATTGTAATTTGCTAATTAAGGGCTAATTTGGTAATATTGTTTTAGTAATGTTGTTTGTATTTTGTGAAAATACGTGTGAATGAAAAAAATATGTGTAATGTTATTTAAATACTGAAACTGTTGTTTAAATAATGGTAACAAACGAGCCCTAATTTTCTCTACTAGCAGCTAGAATTCAAGCATGTGGGATCTGCTTCTAACTTCAAAATACTCTCACTTGAGATTAGAGGGCCAAATGCCAACGAACTTTGTTGGGGAAATAACGTATAGGGACACTACTTGACTCAAAATACTTAAGTTTGTGAGTTTGAATTCAACTGAATTATATTAACCACTTCTTTTTGTCATTCTTATCCACTATGAGACTTCACTAACTCGTGTATTCCTAACAAATTTATTATGTTTATATATTTTTATAGAATTCTTCCATGAATGAGAAAACAATTTTTTATTTGTAGATTTGAAGGGAATAGACAAAATAAAATTCTTGAACGTTTGAATATTGTAATCTTTGTATGGGTCCTTTTATTAGCCTTCAATCAAGGACAATAGTGGCAATCACCAATATTGGGTAAGTGGTCTCACGCCGTGTATGATAGGGTTTAAGTAGGCAAAGACAATGACCACACAAGTCTTATTTTTTTCCATCAAATAAAAAAATTAACCCAATTTAACGATTATGATTATCAATAAATTTTAGGTTACTACCACAGATTTAACAAGTCACCAAATAAAGTAATAAAGCAATAAAGAAAAGCGCATAGTAAGATAGTGACAAAATGGATTTTTCTCATGAACTTGGTATGTTATTTCGAGGACCGCCTCGAAGATTCTCTTCATAGCAACTAAATTCGATGGTTCTACGACTTCAACAATTGATCTCCAATCTTCAATGGAGCCTTCTTTAGATTGATTTTTCTTGATCTCTAGTTTGGTGATAATAAGAGAGAACAACGGTGAGATGGATAAAATTGGTTGACTAAGTGAACAAATAGGAAATGTTGGTCCTGGTAATAGTGAGATGGATAAAATTGCCAAACCAACTGGCAATAGAGAGTGCATCTAGGCGCTTAACCTCTAGAGTGGTAGAAACAGTCTTTGCAATTAGTCAAGATGGCTTTGGAAAGAAGATTATATGTATATTTAGCCTAAGAGAGAGATGATACCCATCATGAGTGGAAGTGACCTCAAGCCCAAGAAAATAGTTCAACGTCCCCAAATCATTCATCACAAAGTTCTTATTGAGAAATTTCTGAAGAGCTCATAATTATATCATCAACATAAAAGAAGAATATATAAGAGTATATTGATAGTCATTTTGCGGATGAAGAGTGTAGAATCATAAGAGCTAGGGACAAAACCAAGTTCAGCAATTACAAAGCTGAATTTGACAAACCAAATAGCCTACTCGAGTCATGGCAAACTCTACTGACCTTATCTGAGGAATGCACATGACCTAGAGGAGGTTGTATACAGACTTCTTCAAAAGAGTCACCATTCAAGATGGCACTTTTTGACATCCATCTAAAATAGAAACCAAAATAAAGATCTAACAAATGTCAAAGGCACCGACCCAAAAATGAAAGACCTAGGGCCTCACTCCCGAGAATGAAAGACTTTAGAGCCTTGGCCCAAAGATAAAAGACTTATGGCCTCTTCCCAAGAATGAAAGAGTATAGAGATTTACATACTTCAATATGGAATTATAGATAAAACGAATTCCTACACTTGACTTGATGCAGGTTTTGATTAACCGAATGCCTTTCAGTGCTCGTAGACCTACTGAACTATTAATTTTTAAAAGTGATTGTGTATGAAGATTAAAAGTAATTGGCATGCAATACTCTGACAGTGGAGAGACAGGGGAGCATAAGAGGTTGGTCACTTTGATAAGAGAGTATATTAACATTGGAACACCTACAAGGAGTTCATGGATTGATGAAATTATAGATCCCATGATAGCCAGCAAATATGATCAAGCTAAGTTGTAACTTCTAGTCAAAGTGGCTTTGCAATGTGTGACAGAAGACAAGGATGAGAGACCCAACATGAACCAAGCAGTAGAGATGCTTCTTAGAATGAGGATTAATGTTGCTGAAAAAATAATTTAGAATTTTTTTTGGACTCTCACATGTGGCTGAAATTATCGTGCAAGGCAAAAAGACACTGGTAGAAATCATGGGCCTCGAACTCACAATCGCATGAAATTTGGCAACCTGAAGTGAAACAGCCTTCTAAGCAACAGTCGTTACTTTGCCACGAGATACCCTTTGAAAATGGTGAATTCCTTTATTTAGGCCCCAAAAACTACAATTTTGCCGTTTATAGTAATTTTTGTTTCTTTAATAACTTTTTGCTCAAAAATCAAAATAAGGTCCCTTTGTTTTGGGATGACCCTTAAGGTCAATAGTTTATAATTCTTCATTTAACTCAATTTTGCCACTTTAGGTAAATTTTGGTATTTTGTCACCTACTCGCGTAATTAGTGCAAATTAGGGTTTCAGACATTTTTCTTAATATTTATATATTTTATAGCCGTTAGAGGTAAATTAGACTATTATCAATAAATACAGACTTTTGTCAAATTTTTTATCTACTAGATTCCAGTTTATCTCCCTGCGCATTTGGGAAAACCTCTCGTAGATTCGAGGTTTACTACCAGAGGCTAATAGTTTAATTTATGTTCCATCAAGAGAGTATCGTGTGTGCTTTCTTTAGGCTTCCGCGACATCATCTATATTATACTTCTATGCGTATATCAAAGGCATTCCTCTGTACAATTTGATACACAATTCAACAGAAACATTTAGTCTTTCCATTGTATAAGAGTCTGAGCTCCAGGAAAATTTTCTTCCATCTCTCTAATGTTTTGCCATGTCAAGCACTGCCATCACCATTCACATGGTCGTTCCAATTATTTATAGACTAATTCAAGCCAATCATGTATTGATTTGATTGAACAACCACTCGAATCTACAAATTGGAGAATGATAAACCCAACTACACCATAATGATCACCCAAAAAGGGTTTATTTTTTTTTTATTTTTTTTTTTTCAAATAAAGATGTATCCTATTCAAATCAACAATGTAGCTTTAGTATTATTCAAACTAGACCAAATTGGACTAAATTGACCAAATTAGGTCGAATGGACCTAATTGAATTGGAGTGGATCGAAGTAGACTGAAATTGACTGAAGTGGACAGAAGCAGACTGAACTGGACCGAAGTGGATGAAGTGAACCCCAATAGACTAAATTGAACCGAATGTCGATCTGTAATTAACATGGCCAAGATTGTGTTTAGATATAAACTCAAATTCTTACTTCCAAAATAATTCAAGTATTAACTCAAAAAAATAAATAAATATAACAAACCTAAAAGAGAGAGAGAGAGAGAGAGAGAGAGAGAGAGAGAGAGAGAGAGAGAGACTACTTGTAATGGGGAACTAAAAAATACAACACCAAAATGTATGAACCCAAATTAGAGTTTATAAAATCACAAATGATTCATCAATATAAAGTAGAATTGCTAGAAAGAATAAAAAAAAATCAAGAGAGAGAGAGAGAGAGAATAATTACATTTTCAAAAAGAGAATAATAAGAAATCTATTGAAAATAATAAGAGAAGAAAAAGGTAAAAAAAAAAAAAATATATATATATATATATAGTAATAAATACTAAATGATCCAAATTTGGTTATGTTATGTAATGAAATAACATTATATTCTTATATACTATATTTATAATGCAATATGATAACATCGATTTATGAAATCAGAGAGAAGAAAAGAGAAAAAAACTTAAAAACATAACTTAATTAAATCAACCCAAATTAGAGTTCCAAATAATACAAAATTTCATAAACCTAAAGTAGAGAATCTAGAGATGCAAGAAAATTAAAAAAAAAAAAAAAAAAAATCCACCAAAAATGAAAAAAAAAAAAATTTGAGAGAGAGAGAGAGAGAGAGAGAGACATAAGACATAACATTTTGTTTGTAGGAAAACTATATATAGAATGAGAAAGATAATTGTAAATTTATAGTAAGAGAAGGGGAATAATATAAAGCCAAAAATAGAGGAAGATAAAAGGATAGAGGAAAAGTGATATTAAGGTAGATAGTAGACATGGCAAAACGGGCGGGTCGGGTCGGGTTTGGGTCCGGTTAATCGGGTTGCGGGTCAAACGGGTCATTTTAAGCGGGTCAAAATCGGGTTCGGGTCAATCGGGTTCAGGTCGGGTCGGGTTGACCCGTATTTTTCACATGAATTTTTTTTATTTTTATTTTTATAAAGAAAACAACATGTATCTGTCATTTGGAAAGTCATGCAACAAATTACTTGATATAAAATGCATTATTTTAAATTCACCACTTATATCAAGAATGAACTCAGTTAAACTTATTAATACTTATTCAACAATTTTAAAATTATACAAATCCTAACATTACTATCTAAAATAAAATAATACAAAAATAAGTAAAACAAATACACAAGTTTTATTTCTACACAATATCAACATTCCAAATATAAAACAAAATTACAAATAACTTATTGGATAACTCATTTGATAAAGAATAAAAATATATAAGAAATTTACAATCTTGAAAATTAATTTTATAATCTATTATCAGTTGTGGTTGACACTCTATTTCAATTTGAGATATACTATAAAATTTGATTGCTTACTTATTTATACATAGTCTCTTTTATGAATATCATATTATTGTTAAGCAACACACACTCTAAGAAATATCATAATTTATTTTGAAAAGCCGTTTATTTTGGACATAAATTATTAAAAAATAGGTCTAAGTATTCATAATTTATGCTAATTTGATACTTTAGCTTCACTATTTTCACACTTGTGAATATTTCTCACATGTCTACTATTTTAAATCTATGTTTTTAACTCTACTGTAACCAAATTATCTTGGCATGTACTTTGCTATTTGATATCTAAAAATATTTACTCATTACAGAATGTTCAACCATTTATCTTTCAATTAATTTGCATATAGTTATGTAAATGTATCAATTGTTTCCTTAAAGTTCACAATAAACAATTAAACCAATATTGTCTTAGTTTTACTATTTTTTTACCAAAAAAAAAAAAAAGTTTTAAAAAAATGGTTTGGGTTCGGGTCGGGTCGGGTTGACCCGCAAAAAACACGGGTCGGGTCATGGGTCAACCCGTTTTTGCTTCGGGTCAAAAAAAATTGGGTTCGGGTCGGGTCGGGTCAAAAAATTCTGACCCGTTTTGCCATGTCTAGTAGATAGTAATAGGAAGATGAAAAGGTGAAAGGGAGGAAAAAAGTTGGAAAAAGTATAACAATAAGTTGTGAAATTAATATGAAAAAAAAAAGAGTTAAAAAAAATGTTGAAAATTGGTAGATGATATAGCTGCTGATTTGGCTTAACAGGAGTATAGTAACAATAAATACTAAGTTTCAGCTTTTAAATGTATAATATAGATAGATAAATATGTATTTGTTATAATACATTTACTTGGTTTTTTCATAAAATAATAAGTGACTAATGCAAATGTAAAACCCGATAAAGGGAAATTTTCATCGAGTGACTATTTTGAAATTCACTTTGACCCACTCAAGTCATGTTTCTCCCAAAACAATCTTAACATTCCTCGAAAAGCCTTTTATTCCTTACTGTCATAACCCTAATCACACCACCAGCTCCCTCTGGTCCAAGGCTTTACAAGGAAGAAACACGAAATTAGGATGTGTGCTCCTTTATATTCCTATCACTAGTAAGAGGAAGGTTTTCTCAAAACCAATTTCTAGACTCCAAGGAATGAAACTCCATTATAGCATGTCATAAAATTTCACAAAACCAATCTTGATCGACATTTGGGCTTGCTTCCCTTGAATTTCATAACAGCCTTTTGGAATATACAATGTTATCTATTGCTCTCCTGCCGAAGATGAAGCTCGCCTGAAGTGGATTAATGAGTTCATATGGGAAAGGCTTCATATATCTGGCCAACAGCTTAGTAACAACCTTGTAAGGCATGTTAAATTAACCAATCGGCCAAAAGTGTCCAACATTTTCTGCATTCTCTTTCATGTAATTATCAAAGAATAATACTAGAAATACAAATTATTTTATAGAAATTTTTACAAACTACTTATATATAGTGAGTGATTATTGGTAAATAAAAAAATTATATTAATTGTGAGCCTTAATGAAAATCAATAAGAAGTTTGCCAAATCAACATTTTGTAAAAATATTGGAAAATAGTTTATGACGGTAGCATTACTCTTTATCAAGTTTTACATGTTGGAAAAAATCAAAGAAAAGTCTATATAGCAGAGAGAAGATGAATCCATAAATTCCTTTGTTACAATTCAGAAATTTCTATTCTTCCACAAAAAAGAAATATGAATGCATAATGAAATCTTTTTACGACTCAAATTAAACAAAACTTCTAAATTATTTCAACAAATATTAATCCTCATGGCCTATAAGCATCTCTACTACCTGATTCATACTGGGTCTCTCATCCCTGTCTTCTGCCACACATTGCAAGGCAACTTTGACCAAAAGTTCCATCTTAACCTTGTCATATTTGCCAAACATCATGGGATCTATAATTTCTTCAATCCATGGCTTCCTTGTTGCAATTCCAATGTTAATATACTCTTTTACCAAAGTGACCAACCTCTTATGCTCTCTTGTCTCTCCACTGTCAGAGGTATGCATGCCACCTGGGCTCTTTCCAGTCACCATTTCCAACAGCACAATTCCATAGCTGTAAACATCCACTTTAGAAGTAATGGGAAGATTGTAAACCCACTCAGGAGCCATGTAGCCTCTAGTTCCCCTCATCCTTGAGAAGCTTGAATGATCACTCATGCTTCTACTTACTAGTTTAGACAAGCCAAAATCCGCTACTTTTGGTTGAAAGTTGGAATCTAGCAATATATTTTGAGGCTTTACATCACAATGTAAAACCCATTCTAAGCACTCTTCATGTAGATAAGCTAGGCCTTTTGCAGTGCCCACTGCTATTTCAAACCTCTTCTTCCAATCAAGTGCATTGGAACTAATATTTTCAGCTAAAGATCCATGTTCCATGTACTCATACACCAGAAGCTTATGCTTTCCCTCTGCACAATATCCCCACATCTCTATTAAGTACATGTGGTTCAACATGCCAATGGTGCTTACTTCAGCTAGAAATTCTGCTTCTCCTTGGTTAGCTTCATCGAGTCGCTTGATTGCTGCAACCCGCTGATCTGGCAGTACACCTTTGTATACTGTCCCTCCTGCTCCTCGCCCAATCACTTCTTTGAATCCCCGCGTTGCCTTTCTTAGCTCATCAAAGGTGAATCGCTTAAATTTAGTTGTGAGGAGATATCCTTGTGAAGCAGGATCTGGGTTAGGATGTTTACTGGTTCTTAACAAGAATAACCAGACCAGCAAAACACAAGTCACCTCCATACCTCCCACTGCAGTGGCAAACCAAAGCAAAAGCTTTACGGTCTTGTTTTCATACGTTCTTATGATTTGCTTGGATAGGTTGGCCAAACATTGTAACTTGAATTCTCCATCAGGAATCTTGCTATAAAAAAGACCAGCTTTTGGTAGTCTTAAATAAAAATCTCCAACAAAATTTGGTGATTGGTGTCCGCTCATTAGTAGATACTTGGGGTAACAATTATAGTAACCACTACCCTCATCGTATTTATATTGGAAGCCATTGCAATCACACCTATTCAGGCACTGTTCTTGACAAAATTGAAAGGTAACATTCCGAGGGAAGAAGATATCTGAGCCATAGAATTCAGCATGAGCAAGTTGGACAAAGCTAGACTCATCTGTATGGTTGCAAAGCATGGTGAATTCTGGTTCGCACCCATAAGACCAATCAGTCTGATCTTTAATCTTGAAGCCCTGCAAGCAAGAGCATCTCCTGCCAGAAACATGATCATAACTGCAAAGACTGTTAGGTCCACATATGCCATGAATCCTGCATGGGTCAGAGAAGGCTTGCCATGTTACAACCCATTCCCAACTCCCATTCATCTTTTGCAGGCTGTATAATCGCGGGTTGCCATCAGGGTCAAGTGTTAATCGTCTGTGAGTTACCGCACCAAAATCTGTTGCATTGATTTGAAAATGATCAGATGACTCAAAATAACCCGAGTCGTGTAGTAGTGCACGTCTACTAGTATTGTACATAGACCTTCCAGCTTGTCCAGGGTTTTCAAGCCATGGATCTGGCCAGTAGAGACTGGACATTGTTGGACCTTGGAAAAGCAGGTGGAGCACATTATCATTGTCAAAAAAGAGCTTATAGTTGCCAGATGAATAGTCACCTTGGCTTTTTCTTGAGATAAGGCTCGACATCATGGTGAGTTCTTGTTGAGGGAGAAGCGTATCTGATGGTGAATCAAAGCTTTGCCAGATGACAAGACCTTTGGAATTATGAAGAACGAGATTGCCTGTGTTATGGAGCTGTAGTTGCAAATTGGTGACCTCTAATGAGGTCAAGTCTGCTGCTTTAGTTGTCCAAATGGTGATACCAAGTGAATTGGTTAGTATAAGCTGGCCGTCTGCCAAAATAGAAAGCACTGAACCTCTTCCATTAACAGGTTCATCTCGGTTTGCCATCCAAACAACTGTGGGAGTTGAAGACTTGTTCAACCATATGGCAAAGCAAAAAGCATTATCTCCAACAGGGAAAAACCCCGCAGAGAATTCACCATTTTCTGAAATCAATTTGTCACTTGGTTTCTCAGCCGATAGAGATGTGCCTCTAAGAGTGTCTAATGTATTAGATGAAGATAGAGAAAGAGTTTGTAGCAGACATAAAAGAAGGTAGAAGATTGAGATATCCATAAGGAAATGCAAGAGGTATTGCACGATTGAGATCTTTCTACTTCTTAAATATTCTTCATCATATATAATTGAAGAACGAAATCTGAAATGCCCACTTGTTGAAATAATCTTTCTACTTGTTTGCCTGCCCACTAGTTGCGCACACCAAGACTTTTTATGATGTATTGCCAAGAAAATATAAACAATAAATAAATAAAACAAGGCAAAAGACAACGCATATGGACCAACTAAATGAAGATTTTCTATACGTGATTTAAAAAAAAAAAAAATTAAAAAGCTCTAGTTTCTGGATACCCCTTTTTTTTTTTTTTTCTTGAATATTTTCTGCAAACCGTTCATTATGATGGCTGATTGTATTCACATTCCAGCAAACATTTAATATTGATTTTTTTTTTTAATACAATATTGATTTGTTGACTCGTTACATGCTTGGTCCAATTTGGATAAGCCTGAGGACATTGTGTTATATACCAAAATAGTATATCTATACCTCTCCACATGGCATAGGAAGATTCCTGATTTGGAGGGCAAATCAGCATAATCAAAAGTCTTGTCCAACCACTGAGTAAATATTTAAGCTCAATTATGGCCTTCGTTGATGGGGGAAAGGGGCCAAGTTCTCTTTATGCAGTCTCTTCGACTTTTTTTTTTAAAAATCAATATGATGATATAATTCAGTATATATTAGTATGTACCATTAATATGGAAAAGGCCATGAGGAAATTTATTTTTTTCCCTTTTTTAATTCTTGAGACCATTAATGAAAATTTTAGATCCAGAGCTAATAATTTCTAGAGTGTTGCTCACAATGATGACAATGGTACTATCTTATCAATGTAGGATGAAGTTTCCATCAACCATAAGAAGATTTGAAAATGAGAGGTGTTAGTAATTTAGTATTATTATTCCTCTAAATGCATTTATCTTCAATTTTTGATGATATTTTTTCCAGCCAAAAAAAAAAAAAAAAAAGACATTATTGACCACATATATTTGACCCTTTTCGCTAAATGATTTTCTTCCTCAGTTGGTGAATAATGAAAGCTTGTAGGTGCAAATTACATAAATTTTCTCTAGTTTAAAAAAAATTAATTAAAACAATAAATTTTCTAATTCATTTGTGAATATTTTCATATATGTATGTGAGAGAGACATTTCAAGGTTGCAGTATTTTATGAAAAGATGCATTATTGTTTTGACATCTCTTCCTCCTTTGTGACAATCCTAACTCATTCCGAAATAATATATTAAATTTTTTTTTAAAGGAAATAATATATTAATTTTGCCAATATTTTATAGTCCAATATGGTTGGCTAGTTAGTTCCTCCAAGTAGCAGCCGGAGGGTAATACAAAGAAGGATCTACTTTTTTTTTTAAGTATAAAATATTATCCACTTGGGAATGGATACATGGGGGGGTGCGTGGGGACCCAAAAAGCTTGGTGGGAAGATTCAGAAGGTTGGAATGCAACTCAACAAGATTTCACGTGGGGAAATAAGTATAAAATATTATCACAAGTGGATAATAGGGGTGGGGGGGGGGGGGGGGGTTGCCAATATAAGGAAATAAGTATAAAATATAGCCCAACAAGATTTCACGTGTATTGACTAATGGAATGTGGGGCCAAAAAGAGTTGAGCAACCTCGGCCCACTTTGAACCAGGCCAAAAGGCCCACGCCGAGGATGCGACCAAGGTCCGAGGACGAAAGTGTAAAGCCTAGTTGCCCAGGAAACAATGCCGAGGATGATAACTTCCTCGGACGTCCGAGATCAGAAAGTGGACAAGCAGCACACCATCAAGGGGAGTCTCCCTGATCATCCAAGGAGCAAATAGCAAGTACCAAGCGCCGGACATGGAAGCATGGTGGAAGAGCAAGTCCCAGATGAACTGTCACATCCACATTAAATGCCCTCAACTAACGCCCTGGCCGCATTAATGAGGATAGGACCCCTGAACAGTGCTGTCTTGGGCGCTGCAACCCACAGGAGGAATGGGAATGCGGCTGATGGGACAGGTTCTCAAGTGGTGGCCTAGCTGATCAACAAATGTAGGGCTAGGATCAACTGAGAGAGATGTATATAATGTAAGAAGTCCCTCTTGAAGAGGGGACAGAAGGGAAAAACCAGAATTAGGAAGTACTGTAGCGACTTGTATTCTCTCAAACCTTGTAACCATTCTTCAAAGAAATAATAAGAATTCCAAGCTCTGAAAGGCTAGTCCGAGGAGCATTATTATGCATCCCAGTTAACGTCTAAGTTATCAGGCACCCACGTACGACCATGCATGGCCGCTGCATTCCTTTCTAGGGCCTAGTTCTTGAACCCGCTCTCTATAAATTCATTGTGGGGTTATCTGGGTTTGGGTCCACTCTCTCAACCCAGAGGAGTGCCCAAAACCGGGCCTTACAGGAATATTTCTAGATTTAGCATGTGTATGTTAGAGCATTAGCATTGGGGAATGCTAATGCCAAATTTAAGGGAAATTTGAAATTTTAAGCCCCAAAACCATCTGCATTGGGGAATGCTAAATAATAGTATTGCAAATTTTTTTGCAATACTGCTACAGTGCAATTCTAAACATAGAATTGCACTGTAGCAAGTATTGTAAAAAAATAATAATATTTTATTTGGAAGAAAGCTGAAAATGAGAGAGAGGAGAGAGATGGGAGAGAAGATATAATTTTGAGATATATTATTTTATTATGTAGATATATTATTTTAATGAGTAAAAGAGGTAAATAGAAGTTTGGGATGTAGAGGTATTGTAAAATGGTATGGTATAATGATTAAATGGCTTTTTAGAATTGTAAAATAGAATAGCATTAGAATTTTCCAATGCTAATGCTCTTAGGAAAGAGTTCTATTTTAGAGAATAGTATCTTAGAGCATCTGCATCAGATGTGCTAAATGTGCCAAATGCCAAATATTTGGCACACCAAACACCAAAAATGCCCATTTATCAGATGTGTTAAATGTGCCAAATTTTTGCAACATGCTACAGTATTATCACAATTTTGGCACGGTACGAACAAATATGGCATAATATATATTATTATTTTATTCCTATTTTCTCTCTCCTCATCACAGATATCACTCTCTCTCCGTTTTCTCATCTCTGTCTTCTCTCTCATCTCTATCTTCTCTCTTCGTCTTCCACAGCACGCCGATCACCAAAGACCACCACTCGACGCCGCCGACCATCTGTCTTCTCTATTTCGCTTTGGGTTCTTTTTTTTTTCGTTCACTTATTTTGGCTATGGTTTGATGGGTGGGTTCAGATGGGCAAATCGGTGGTGGGTGGGTTCGAGTTGTGGGTTATGGCGGTGGGTGGGTTGAGATGGGCAAATCAATGGTGGGTGGGTTTAGGTTGTGGGTTATGGCGGTGGGTGGGTTGAGATGGTGATGGGCGAATCAGTGGTGGTGGGTGGGTCGGCTGGCGATGGGCAAATCGGTGGTGGGCGAATTAGTGATGGCGAATTGATGGTGGTGCTGATCTCTGTTCTGATCTATTTTTGTCTTTGTTTTTCTGATTTGGTGGTGGATTCGGCGGCAGTTGTGGGTTGATTTTGGTGGTTGTGGTGTTTTTTTTTTTTTTTTTTTTTTTTTTTTTTTTTTTTTTTTTTCTAGAGATTGTGGCCGCAACAATTTTTATGGTTTTTCTGGTGATTGTGGCCGCAATAATTTTTCTGGTTGTTGTTGTTGTTGTTGCGGTGGTGGTTGATGATGATGATGATGATGGAGGAGGAATTTAATATATTATTTTAATGTATAAAATTGAATGATAAAACATCTAATAAATGAGATGCTGTAAAATGATGTGGTAAAATAATAAAGTAGACTTTTAGTGTGGCAAAATGGCATAATTTTTGTCACATCTGATGCGAATGCTCTAATAGATGGTTTTATTTGTAAGACTTTTTTTATCACGTTGAGTTCAACCATCAAATCACCCAATTGCATAACAAGCCTTCATTATTAATAATAGTTATGCAATGTTTGTTTACACTTTCTAGTTTCCATCTTGTGTTTTGGGTTCCTGAAATCTTATTGAATCTCGTAAGAGTTCGACCTGAACACTATCAAACAATATTCACTAGAACCAGGACAAGACCTAAGCAAAGAACAATAAAATTTGCAGAGTTTAACTAGCATTATAAAATGCTCTTGCTTCTGCCTCTAATTTCTTCTCTCGAAGATTAAAAGGGTCTCCTTTTTTCTTTTACTTCGTTTAAAATCTATTTGTTTGAGTTAATACTTAATTATTTTAAAAGTAAGAATTTGAGTTTATATCATAACACAATCCTGGCTATGCTAATTACAGATTGGCGTTCAATCTATTTCAGTCCACTTATCTATTCGGTCCAGTTCGGTCTACTTTAGTTTACCTCAGTCCAATTTGGTCTACCTAGGTCTAATTTGGTCTACTTCTGTCCATTTCAGTTCAATTAGGTTCATTCAGTCTACTTCGCTCAATTCATTCTAATTTGGTTCACTTCGGTACATTTCGGTTCATTCGGTCTACTTCGGTCCCATTCGGTCCACTTTGGTCCATTCCATCCAATTCAGTGCAATTAAGTGCATTAGGTCCAATTCGTTCCACTTCGGTCTATTTAGTTCAATTTAGTCCATTCAATCCAATTTGTTTTATTCGGTCCACTTCAAACCACTTGGTCTATTTCAAATCACTTCTACCCAATTCAGTGTACCTACTTAAGAATGGGAAAATGCAAGTTTGGGTTGAGAGTACTATCAATTATTTAAATAATATTGTATGTTTTTTAGACCCCTGTAAACCTAGATTTTTTAACCTAATTAATTAGCCAAGTGATTAACTTAGTCAAATTATGCAAATCTAGGTTATCACAATCAAACAATCATATCAAGTATATAGCAGCAGAAAAATAAATAACACAAAGATATGATCACCCAGGAAACCACATCGGTAAAAACCTGGGGAGGATTTAATCTAGCTATCCTCAAGGTAAACTTGAATCCACTATAGAAAGAATTGAAGTTTTACAATAAGACTTAGACCACTAACATCTTATTGCTACCCACCAGTAGAAACTTACTAACACGACCATGTGCAAGCTCCGAGATCACAGACTCCTTCTTTCTTGGATTCTCCAACAAGTACAAGCACTCCTGCTTGTGTATCTTTAAGCTCTTATGGCAGCGACTGAATGATCATCAAGTTCTTGAACGAATCTTGAATCTTGATAACCCTAAGC
The DNA here is from genome assembly GCA_032727855.1 of Quercus ilex subsp. ballota. Lineage (NCBI taxonomy): Eukaryota > Viridiplantae > Streptophyta > Magnoliopsida > Fagales > Fagaceae > Quercus > Quercus ilex. Next base: position 10,595,156 of record CM064910.1, on the reverse strand, counting down.
TTGTGTAAAGGAAAGCTCCTCACAGATCTCACAAGAGATTCACACAAACAGCAATATGAGCAACCTAAAAACGTGGCTAGGGTTTGACAAAATAAGACCGAATTGAACTGAATAGGACCAATGTCGACAAAATAGGACCGAAGTGGACAGAATGGACCGAATAAGACCAATGTAGACCGGATAGAACTTTAGAATATTTAATTTTTATTGCACTTTTAGGGCTCATATTTCTAATTTCTAATGTCTATTTTATTTGTATTTTTTAACTCAAAACTAAAAAATTTAGCCCAAATATAAGAAAATTTCATTTTTTTTTAACCCAAATTTTTTTAAAAATGTATTTTTGAGCTAAACTTGAAAAGACAACCTACCAAAAAAAAAATCAATTTAAGGCCCAATTATTCCAAAATGGACTAAAGAGAACCACAATTGATCGAGTAGACCAAATGAGACCGAAATAGACCTAATTGGATTGAATGGGACTGGCATAAACCTAATTGGACTGAATAGAAATTGATTAATTTTTAGGGTGAACAAATTATCTTTAACGAATTTTAGAGAAAAATTATACATTATATTATGATTACAAAATAATTATTTATTCTAGTTTATATTACAAAAGGTCATAGGAACGTGAAAGGGCAGAAGTTAGTTTCTCCTTTCATCAACCAGTTACCGTATACTCTTTCAATCTCTTGATATATATATATATATATATATATATATATATATATATCTCTGAAAATTCATGTGAGATTTAACAATTTCTTTATGTTATGTTAACTATGGTTTGCGCAAGAGATGTTTGGAACACCTAACTGATCTTATACTACCAGTATATAAGTTACAAGTTATTCATCAAGATTTTATTGATCAAATCTTCAATTTACAATTTACATCCATATGCATTTTCCTATATACCTGGATATGGGCTAACGTCTCTAATCCTTATCAAGTAAGAGGCAAAGCTTTATTAGTTTTTATTTGGAAAAACCTATTTAGTTTTTTACTGAAAATATATTATAATATACTTATATTTTATAAATAAATAAATAACTGACTTTATAAGCTCTAACCAAACAAACACTTATTCTAATTACATTTTAAACAAAAAAAAAAAGCATTTTAAGCAACTTTTTTATTTTTTAATGGACATTTTAAGCCACTTTTATTTGGCATCTATCCCTTATTACTTATTAGTAATGGACGGATTTAAGGAAATTCGTAACATCCCAAAATATGAAAAGTAAAATGATCTCCCAATGTTTGTGTACTTATTTTCCAGTAGTTTATTTGTTAATGGTGAAAATAAAAGGTTAATATGAGATTAAAAGTTAAATTTATCAGTATGTCTGTATGTGGCTCTGCTATTGGAATTTTTTAGAAAATAACTACAAAACCCAAACAATATTATTAGTTAGGCAACGTTTCAAACGTATTGCATTTCTAACAATTCGACTTCAGAGGAGTCGATTTTACTGTTCATATGGCCTATTTTTTGTGCCACGTAGCCAAAGAAATCGAGGCCGTTGGAGTCAGTTCTTACACATAGAAGTCGACTCCACTGGAGTCGATTTCTATTCTAAGAAATCGACTTCAGTGAAGTCTATTTCTTTGTGTAGAAATCGACTCCACTGGAGTCAATTTCTTTGTATAGAAACCAGTTAGAATCACGGACGAAGAAGCGATTGAGAAACGAAGAGACACGGACGAAGAAATCACGAACTTGAGCTTGATTTCCATGATTGCCGAGCTCAGATTTGTATTTGGGGAAAATGAGAGATTGTTTCTTTTGGAGGGGAAGAGATTCAGAGTGGGTGGAGAGAGCGTGATTTTTTTACTGGGAGCTGGGCTCGTCGGCGCCTGGTTTTGCTGGTGGGTTCGTGGTTTTTCTGTTGGGTTCGTGGTGAATCGGCGCCTGAGCGTGATTTTTCTTCTGTGACGGTGGTTTTTCTTAACTGTGTGGAGTTCGTGGTTCTGGTGGGATTTTGGGCAAATCGACTTCACTGGAGTCGTCTTCAATACAAAGAAAACGACTCCAGTGAAGTCGTTTTCTTTGTATTGAAGACAACTCTAATGAAGTCGATTTCTATGTATAAAAAATGAGTATAAAGGACTCGATTTTTTTATCTACGTGGCGCAAAAATAGGCGATATGAACAGTAAAATCGACTTCTCTGAAGTCGAATTGTTAGAAATGCAATATGTTTGAAACGTTACCTAACTAATAATATTGTTTGGGTTTTGTAGTTATTTTTTTTAAAATCCCCCTCTGCTATTAGACTTATCAGTATGTGGGCCCTTAACTTCATTTTATACTTCGAGCAGCTAGACTATTTCGTTTCTCCTGAACCATCAAGCATTCTGTGTTACCATCTGCTCTTTCAATCTCTTGTGTAATCCAGCGAATTTCCATTTCCAAAGTATGGCTGGTGCTCTACTTTCTGCTATCGTGGAGCGGCTTGGTTCTTTCATTTCTTCAGAGTTCAAGTTGACTGTAACTGTTAAGGAAGAAGTCCAAAAGCTTGAAACCAAATTCCGTACCATTTAGGCAGTGCTCAATGATGCTGAGAAGAGGCAGCTGAAGGAGGAAGCTGTGAAGCTTTGGTTAGATAAGCTCGAAGGCATATTGTACGAGATCGACGACGTGTTGGATGAGTGGAACACTGTCATGATCAAAGCAGAGATTGAGAAACAACAAAAAGAATTCGAAGAAAAAGAAACAGCTGAAACTAGTACTGCTAAGAAGAGGAAGGTATGGCCCCTCATCTCCAACTTCAATTTCTCAGTTCCTAATCTTTTACTGCATCGTGATATTGCTCATAAGATACAAGAACTTAACGAAAAATTAGATGAGATTTACAAAGAGAGGGAGATGTACGGGTTTGAATTGAGTAGCCCCATTGAAGAAGTAGTTGAGAGACCAAAAACTATTTCTTATGTTGATGTGTCTGAAATTCTTGGTCGTGATAAGGTTAAGAATGATCTAGTGAGCGCCCTATTGGGCAAGGGTACTGAAAAAGATAAACACCCCCATGTAATCTCTTTGGTGGGCAAGGGTGGTATTGGAAAAACTACTCTTGCCCAATTAGCCTACAATGATCAGGAGGTGCAAGCCCATTTTGAGATAAAAGTGTGGGTTTGTGTTTCAAATCCTTTCGATCAATGCAAGGTTGCCAAAGAAATCGTTGAATCTATTGAACGGCGATCCTCCAACTTGACTGCATTGCAAAGTCTATTGGATAGAATTTGTGATAAAGTTGGGGGAAAGAAGTTTTTTCTTGTCTTTGATGATGTGTGGACTGAAGACTCTATAATGTGGAAGCCATTCAAAGATGCACTCAAAAATTGTGGTTCCCAAAGGAGTAGAATTTTAGTCAACACACGTAAAGACCAAGTTGCGAAAATGATGGATATAAACTCGATTTTTATCTTGGAACTCGAGTTTTAGACACTCGAGATGCTAATTGTGACAACTAACTAAAATTTTTAATATTTATTGTTATTTAGAATAGAACAATTCCGTTAGAGCCACCTCAAGACTGGGAGAAGTTACGCATTAGTTATTACCGGGGCACCACAATGTCTCCTATTTGGTTGGCGTCTTTAATCGGGATTTTTTAAAAAATAACTACAAAACCCAAACAATATTATTAGTTAGGCAACGTTTCAAACATATTGCATTTCTAACAATTCGACTTCAGAGGAGTCGATTTTACTGTTCATATTGCCTATTTTTACACCACGTAGGTAAAGAAATCGAGTCCATTATATTCATTTTTTATACATAGAAATCGACCTCAGAGGAGTCGTTTTCAATACAAAGAAAACGACTCCACTGGAGTCGTTTTCTTTGTATTGAAAACGACTCCTCTGAGATCGATTTCTTTGTCCAAAAAACCCCCCGCCGACGAACCTAGAAGACCCATGCGCCAAAGAACCCACAGAAGAACCCAGCAAACGAACCCAGCAACACCGAACCCAGGCGCCGACGAGCGTGTTCTTCTCCTCCACTGATCCGATCCGAGCGTGTTGCTGGGTTCGTCGGGGTTTGGTGTTGCTCGTCGGGGTTTGCTGGGTTCGTCGGTCAGAATCGGCGCCTGAGTTCGTTCGTCGGTCACGGTGACTGGGTTTTTACAGAACGAAGAACGAAGTTGGTGGCGTTGTGCATGGGTTTTGCTGGGTTCTTCTGTCGCTGGGTTCTCAGTGGGGTTTTGCTGGTTTACGAATGTCCCAGTTTCTTGACTTTACCGGAATGGATTGGTAACCTCACATCACTTCGACAGATTTTAATTGAGGACAGCCCCAATCTGACATCACTACCCGAAGGAATGCGTCGCCTAACCTCTTTACAGATGCTGAGAATTCTCGATTCTCCCCAATTAGAGCAAAGATGCAAAGAGGAATGAGAAATGTTTGTAATTTCAATTTCTCTCATGTATCATGATTACACTTCTGTCGCATGGGTTTTGCTGGGTTCTTCTGTCGCATGGGTTCTTCTGTTGCTAGGTTCTCTCAGTGGAGGGGTTGGTGGGTTTTTGGGGAAATCGACTTCAGCGAAGTCGTCTTTAATGCAAAGAAAACGACTCCACTGGAGTCGTTTTCTTTGCATTAAAGGCAACTTCCCTGAAGTCGATTTCTGTGTATAAAAAATGAGTATAATGAAATCGATTTCTTTATCTACGTGGCACAAAAATAAACAATATGAACAGTAAAATCGACTCCTCTGAAGTCGAATTGTTAGAAATGTAATATGTTTGAAACGTTGCCTAACTAATAATATTGTTTGGATTTTATAGTTATTTTATAAAAAAATCCTCTTTAATCAATTTGAAAGAGCTTTGTCTCTATTACTCCGTCCCTCGAATCATTAACTATATCGTTTGCGCAGAGATTGAAAAAAGTTGGAGTTAATTTTTTGGGAATAGAATCTGAAAACAAGAAAGAAGACATGAAAATATTCCCAAATTTGAAATATCTCGAATTCTTTGGTTTGGGCGAGTGGGAAGAATGGATTGGAGGAACGAGAGAAGGAGGAAAAGAAGACGAAGACTGCATTACTATAATGCCGCGTCTTTAAAAGTTGACAATTCACTACTGCAGAAAGTTAAAGTCGTTGCCGGATTTCCTGCGTACAACTCCATTGAAGGAATTGGAGATCGGTGACTGTCCAATTATCAAGAAACGTTGCCGAAGAGAGACAGGAGTGGACTGGCACAACATTTCTCACATCCCAATCATCAAATTAACTGATATTCCATTCCCTACGTTGCGGTAACAAATACTATCAATTAAATATTCCGACGGAAAATAAATTACTAACAACGTAGATTTATGAAATTTAACATATTCACATAAATTTGAATTAGCGCGGTTTATTGTTGTTGCTTAGATTCAGAGCTATATTGTGATGTATCCAAAATTGATTGATGGGTTTAATAAAATTTCACAAATAATTTAAAAAAAAAATAAAAGTTTGGAATTTTAGATAGACTAATCAAATGAACAGAGTCACAAAATTTTAACTCATTTGCATTTAAAAGTAAACAACTAAATTCAAATGCCTACCTCTTTCTATTTCATTTGCGGTTTAATATCTTATATGGGTCTTGCTCATTTTCTTGATTTCAGGTAAACAAACAATGACCTTCCGTAATTTTATCAAATTCTGGCAAAACTCACAACGACACTGTCAGCAATGGTTTTCTTAAGGGCGTGTGAGTAAGTCTGAAGTCTGAACCAATAAAGGGTAACTTCTTCCTCTTCTGCTACTTCTGCCATTTGGCTGAAACATCAATTTATTATTTTAATTATCTCTCAAAAACTCCCACCAAAGAAATTACTAGCAACTTTGTCAAATTTAGGCCGAACTCACAACGACCCCATCACCAATTATTCTATCTAGTAAGACCATTATTTGCAACATTACCGGGATGCATGTGTGAATGTAAGGAAGAATTTTTGTTTTGTTTTTTTTTAAAAGAACCCAAACTGAATAGTGCTGAAACTTTACTAGTAGATTTTTATTATTGGCATATGTGTGGCCTTGTTATTTAATATTTCTATTTTTACCATTTACAACTTATGCAACCTTCTATCCTTAATTTTGAGGGCTTGAGTGTCTAGTTGCTAATCTTCAGGCTTTGATGTTACGACTTTAAAAGTTTGAATCTGGATGCATATAGATTTCTTGTCTTAGTGATGTGTTTCTTGTCAATGTCAATGAAGATGGGGAAGAGTGACCAAATGTTCAGCGAACAATTGGAGATAAGCATGGATTCTGAACTGCCTAGGAAGTAAATATTCCCACTTTACATTGTAATATGTCCAGTGACCAAATGTTCTCAGAGTACTTCAAATACTGATCTGATTCTGTATTAGATTCTTTATTTGACATGCAATTTTTTGGTTTCTTTTGCCGCATTAATCTGTTGGTATGATACTATGTTTCAAATCATAGACAAGGGTAATTAGCATAGTAAAACAACTCATGATAGAACTTACAAGCATGGAGAATGGTGTTGTCCACTATAGCGGTGGGTTTTATGGTGATGATGATTTGAAAGATCGACCTCCAATTTCGTCCTTTTTGACCTTTATGTCCTCTGTTTTCTGCCCATCATCAGGAAGGTTTGTAGACTAATATGACCTCTGTTATATTAAAATTTCCAATCAGATGTAGAATCAGTGTTCTTGGTAGGAGAATTGAAGTCAAAAAATATATATACTTTTATCATTGACTTTTTGTACTCAACATATAATAGTACCTTCAAATTGAAATTGCAGCTCTCATTTGCTTCTCTGATTTTTTTTTTTTTTTTTATACTGTGAAATGATTTTTGGTAGTTGCAAAGAAATCTAAAAATTCAAAATTTAAATTGTTTGCTATTGTTTCAAAACATCAAAATTGATGGTGTCTATGTGCATAAAGAGTTAAAGACCTTTGTTGTTTAGTTATCATGTCTTTCTTTTGCAGTTGAATTGGCTATACTATTTGCTGAGTTAGTGGCTTCAGCCTTCCTGCACAATCAGCAACTTATTTTCAAAGTACATAAACAAAATAAACTCTGGATTCTGGTAGACTGGCACTGCATATCTCATCTCAACAGTTACGTGTTTAGTTTTCTTATTTTTGTCATAAATTTGTCTTTCTGTTAGCTTTTTCATATTATCTGAGAAGTAGAACAATATAATTATGTAATTATCATTGCGAATTTTTATATTATTACTGTAAATGTTGCTCAATGTCATTCTGCTGTGTTTATGTGAGTTTAAATTCATAGTGAACGAGTTTCAACTTACAGGGGATTAGAGGTCTAGTCCAAGCCTTCTTCTACATAATGTTCATATAAATAATTGGCTTACATAGAATGTTTCATAGAAATACTGGTCTTATATCCAGCATACAGAAAAACTTACTAAAATTTTCAATATGTTGTACTCTTCATTGAGAAATTGCTAGAATTCATGGGTGTGGAATCAAACAGCAGATTGATCTTGGGATGGATGGAGGTTACAAGAGCTTAAATATTGCAAGCATAATTGTTCTTTTCTAGAAAAGGGCATAAGAATAGAAATTTGCCCATTATTGTACATTGAATAGATAATTTTGATTTCAAAAGTAAAAAATTTCCATTAGATTTGCCATAACAAACCTATAGTTGAAACTCGTCATTTCTCAAGCTTTACTCATAGGTATGTTTTTCTGTTTATCCCCTTCATCTTAAATCAATATCCTCATTTGTAAAATTTATGCAGTCTAAACCTACTGGAAAAGAGTGGTCTATACTGGTGAAATTGTAAAGCAATGACGCACCTCAAATAGCCATGTCTCACATTCTGATGCAAGTCGCTAATTGAGAAAGATCTTTAAGCAGAATGGCAAAGCTCATTAGTAGAACAAAAAAGCTCCCTTTCTCTCCTCCCTGAAGTTTTGTCCTTGTATTTGAAGCTCTATACTCAATTCATAGATGCAAAAATGATTATAGATGAGGCTCCATTCAACGTCATGGATGTCAAGAAGAAACAATGTCAAGTGATTCTTCTATTAAATTTCATTGATCATAAATAACCAAAGACAAAATATTGCAGCTGAAACATGCACCGGAGTCTTAATAATCTTGAATCAGCCAGTTTGCTAAAGGTTAAATCAACAAGGTGGCTTTAGAAGCAGGTTTTTCATATATTTATGTTGTTCATGTGTGGAGCTGTAATGAAATAATCCAAGCCTAAATGGCTAGGGCAGCTAAAATTCAAGTGCTTTTGGTCCTGTTAGCTTGGTTAATGAAAGATTGGTGCCCTGAAGTTTGATTTGTAATTGTGATAATCCTTTTGACATTTGAGGAATTCGCAAAGAGGAGATTCAATTGTATTGTAGAGTGTGTGCAGTACTGTATTGTATGTATACTCTAATCATGTATTTTTTATTTCATTAGTAGTATTATAGAACATGATCAAAGCTCTTGATTTTTCAATCTCTTGCAACTTCGTTGCTCTTGATTTTCTCAAATCTCTTGAAATTTTTAGTTGTGTACTGTGCTAGAAAAGATTAAGAAACAAAGAATTGTTTTACCGTTTCCTCTGTTTCCTATTCTATTGTCAAAGACTCTACAATCCCATTAGATACTTACTACTGTTTACTTAGGGGAGTTCCGAATCCATGGGCTTTTAACACTGATTGCTTGCAATCAATGCTTAGAATGCTCAACGAACAAAGGCTTGTGGGTTTGGGAATTGGGCCTGGTAAGTCCTGCAGAATGGGCTTCCGTTGAACTAGTCTGCAGCAAAACAAACACTCCAAACAGAGAGCAAAATACAACAACACGGTCTACTAACAGTTAGTTTACAGCAAAATCAGCATATATTTCTCAATAAATATCTGATGAGTACATTTACACATATTTTGGGCCACTCTTGGGTCTGCTTTTGCTTTTCTCATAAGCTTTGACGTGAAGGTTGTTTTTATCCTCTTTTTCTTAACCGCGGGTGACCAGGCCTTTGCTGCACCTCGTCCTAAGGTTTTCTACAGGTAGACCTCTTCGTTGGTCACTTGGTCAAATTGGCCAAGGCATGGGCTTGGTGGGCCCTTCAGTCCCCTTTTCTCTTGTCCTTCTTGGGCTTCTTTGGTTGGGCTTGGGGTTTCATTTGTTAGTCCAACGGTGTTAAAAAAATGGGCATCAACAATCTTCAATTGAGCTTGAGGAGAACTAATTATATTAAAACCCTAGATGCAATATAAAGCTCTTGAAAAGTCTTTGTTTACGTTCCTTAGGCAATGTATGGGCTTGAATTGGTTGAAAACAAAAAACTGGAATCTTGACTCTTGATTGATCGAATGCTTGACTTAATCAATTGACACTTAATTATTCTCAATTGATCAAGCATGTGTCGAGCAAATGTCGTGATCACTACAAGTTGCACAATAACTTGCACTTCATCTTGAATACAAATTAACACTTGTTTAAAGACTACAAGCATAATAAGTAAGGCATATTCGTTCACAGTTTGCCAACACTAAAACCTAGTCTCAACTATTCTAGTTTAAGAAAGTGTTCAATTTGGACATTGTCAAACTATTGAATCTTTTAAGTGACATCAAATTAGTCACTTCTTTTTCTTTTTCTTTTTTTTTGAGAATGAAATTAGTCACTTCTTTGATTCTATTGTTTATGCCTTTTTACAAAACATAAAAAGTTCTAGTATTCGGAGAGCTTTGGACAATATTGTTAAGGAAAAATCACAAAATAAAATATAAGATAGCTTTGAACTTGTTTTAAATTTTAAAAATTTTCTATTTAAAAAAATTCAATTTTTTTTTCTTATAAAGAGAGAATTTGCTTCTTCTTTTTTTTTTGTTTGTTTGTTTGTTTTTTTTTTTTTTTTTTCACATTTGTTTTCTTATAAGATTTTTTGTTTATTTTATTTTTTTCTAACATTACCATAATTTAAAATTACAAAATATATCATATCATCTTAATCTCATCATCTTCCTAAACAACGTAATGCTGTATTCTTGTATTGAAATGACATTAATGTAAAATTACAATAACATTATATCATCATAATGTAATATCACGGTGAACCAAACACCCCTTAAATGTAGTTTACTACTAATATGAATGATTTTTTTGGCAATGGACACTAAAAGGCAATTCCCAAAAATATGAAGGATTTGAATTTTGAATGACTAATTACACATTGCATTAAATTGCCAAAAGGAGCTGTCCACTGGTTTGATTTGTTTAGGTGGCCATAAATAAATTAATTAAGCCTTTTGTTTATTGATAAAGCTTATTCTCATTCCCATGTCACGTTACTTGGGGAAAACCAATTACATGCATAGTTGTATATAATTCTAAAATGGTCAGGTGAGTTGCTCTTTTCTTTGGCTAGGTAGCAAGTTATGCATTTTGTTTACTGACAAAGAATCTTCTGGTTCACATTAATATGAGCTTGCCTGAGAAAGACAAATAATACATGGAATATAATGCCAAAAATCAATTAGTAGTCTATTGCTTAGGTACTTAGGTTAGGTAATATGCTGTGCTCTTTCTCAGTTTCTGGATTAAGTGGCAAACCACGGTCTTACCCAAATCATCTTCTTGTTCGCATATGACCCTGATGGGGAAGGACAAAAGCTTAATTAGTAGTCTATTGGTTAGGTATGCTGTGCTTTTCTGACCAATTTATTCTATTTTTTCATAGAAACTATTCCCATGTCTCTGTAATACAAAACAACAATAACAACAACTATTTTTTCCGTCAACATTTTCCTACCCAATTTATTCTAACATTTGATATGTCCACAGGTATTAATATAAAATTTTTTTGGAGCTAAAATAACATTGAGAAGCTTTTAAATGCGGTGGAAAAATTGATAGATTTCAAGTCTTTTTTTAATAGGAATACGAAAGATATGCTTGAAAGGATATGTAATGTTTGTAAAGTTAATTTGGAGGTTATTTTTTGTCGAATCCTTGACAAATTACCACAAGATATGTGTGAACTAATTAAAGAAATTATTATATGTCTCTATTTTACATCTGTTTATTATTGAAACAGATAAATTATAGAAGTGTGTTATGTTAGTCTTTAACTAGATTTTATCTAGTCGTACGTAGTCGACAAGGATGAGTTTATCAATTAATTTGAGTGTCTGTTTATATTGTAAAGCAACATATTTATATAAGTGAAGAAGAAGGAAGACTGAAGAAATCTAATTAAATTTCAGTTTGGAGGTTGGCCAAAAATGTGATTCAAGTCGCTACTGAAAAATTGTAATGGTTTTTTAGCATTTTCTGAAGAGAAATCATATTAATACCAATTGGCATTATTTAGGTTCCAATTAATACCAATCGGTATTAATCAGATTTCAATTAGTACCGATCAGTACAAATAATTTCTCAATTAATACCGATCGGCACTAATAAAAAAACTCGAAATACATGTCGGTAATAAGAAAACTCGAGTTATAAGGGAAACTCGATTTTCAGAAAATTGAGTTATAAGGAAAACTCGATTTTAAGAAATGGCAGAAGAATTAAGCTTGGGAAGGACCAATTACATGGCATAAAATGGCAGAATTGAAGGACTAGTCTACTTGTTTGATTTGGTTAATTAGTTGGAAAAAATTAATTAAGCCTTTTGTTTATTGACAAAGCTTCTTTTCCTTCCCATTTTAGGTTAACTGGGAAAGACCAATTACATACATGGTCAAATATAATTCTAAAATGGTTAGTGAAATCTCAAATTAGTGTGAAAACACTAAAGCTTGTTCAAACCCCAATTTTAAAATTACAGCTAAATTGCTTTTACTCTAACTTAACAAAGTGCAGAACAAGAGTAAATATGCGCAATAAACCGATAACACAACTCTAAACCATATCCAACTACAATGAACAATAAATGAAAAGCTTAAAGAGTAGGAAAGAGAGATGCAAACACAATATATCACCAAGACGTGCTATTGAAGAGGAAACCAAAGAGCTCGGCAAAAGCCAGAAAAGCTCTGAGTTTAATTATATTTGTTCCGCCCAGAGTCGCGAGGTAAGCCGCGAAAATCTCTGAGTACTCCTCGCGACTGGACCTTCCACCCGTGAACAAGTCGCCACGCTGAGTCGCAAAAGTCACCAAAACTCAAATTTTGAAAATTTTTCTAAGTATATTTCGTGACTGAGACCTTGACTCGCCTGAAAGCTACAAAAAATCTCAGAATGGGCTCGCAACTTGGACAACCCGCGACTTAGTCGCCAAAATAGGGCAACACTGTTTTTGAAATTCTTGACATTTTTTGTAAAAACAAAATACTTTCCAAAAACAACTAAAACACTCAAAAATATTTTTGTTTTTGATCAACAAAGATTGAGCATGTGAAACACATTTAATCAAGTACAATCACACAAATGAATATGGCATTCATTGAACATAGACTTGTGTGATGTGTTTGGGTATCAAAAATGAGATAGTTCTTAGTTTGATGTGAAGCTTCAATGATCAATTCAATCAAGGCATACACAACTAGCACTAGATAATGTGACCCATCTTAATAATAGAAGTGTGCATGTATGACCTCCCACATAAACTTGATAACATTTCTTTGAAACTTTTCATTTGGCTCCATATACATCATAACATTTGATCTTTTTGATACAATACATCTCATTGTGAGATGGATGCCTGAAATTTTTGATATTTCAAATTGATGATTTAGCTTTTGGCATTTTGGGCATCATACTTTTTATTTTGATCGCTTTCCCTTTTTCCTAGTCAAATACTAGTATGTGCGACAGGCTTTTGCAGCTCAATATCTCTTTTCATTTGGAGATTTACATTTGGTGAGCTCTTTGAGTAAAACAATAAATTAAAAGTGGGAAGATATATAGGCATAAGTCTATGCATGTCTCAAGATCAACAAAACCATTCACTAATCATTCATGACAGGGTTGAAGATCTGTTTACAACAGTCACATAGATTTCAGAATTTCTTCCACAATGATATGAGTGCATAAGAGACAAGCTAAGCTCGTAGACGTACAAGTCCATAAGTACAAAGGTACAAGGCAAAACATGCTTTGAGACAAAACTCAACAATGTCGATCAAACTTTTTAGAATTTTCTACTTTTTATGTGTTTTTGGATTTTTGACACAAAAGCAGTAAAAGATTGATCAAAAGCAACATAAATAACAATGTAAAAACATTTTGGAGTGAAACAAGCAAACAAACAAAAATTCAACACACACAAGCAAAAAGCATACAACCAAGCATATTCACAAAGCATAGGAAGTATTAATGCATGGACATGTTGTAATGCTTATGCATGAGTACCCTTCTTCACCCACACGTCACGTGCGTTTGGGGTGATATCCTTGACGGATTGGGTATGAGAGTTAGGACTTTCAAACCTTCGGGTGAAGCTTTCCAAACAATTGGTGAAGGCACCGATTATCTTCATCACGTCCATCATTCCTGGATCATGGTTTTGACTTCTTGGTTGCTCACCACCCCAAGACCTCTCGTCATTTCTCCTTCCTCGTGACCGAGGAGCGCTTGCGTTGTTCAATGCTCTCAGCTTATGACAGTTGGGTCTTGTATGTCCTTGCAATCCGCAAAAGTGACAAAAATGGTTTGATCTAGGCCCCCGTTGTGATCTTGGAAGAGATCTTTCTCTAGCTTCAAATCTGGCTTCTGATTGATTATGGGACTTATTTAACACCCGTTGATTAGCCACATTCTTCTTCTTCTCAACCTTAACTTTCTCAGGAATAGACTTATCTGCAGTCATCTCTTTGGTCTTCACAAACTTCACTTCTTTGGTGACATTGGCTGATGAGCTAGTCCCTCCGGTGTATCCCAACCCGGACTTGTTAGAGGAAGGATTTTGAGATGAGATAACATCTTCCAGCTTCTTGGAGGAAACCCTTTCTATCTTGGCATAAGCTTGCACTACCTCTTACTCAAGAAATCTCACTTTTGTGTAAGCTTCTGATAGCTCACCATTTAGTGTTTCAATCTCACACTTCGCCTCCTTATATCATGCCAGAAGACTTTTGTAATCTTCCTCAGCTTTCTTCATCTTCTTCACAGCCGCCTTTGCCACTTTTGCATACTCACCCGATTTCTCAAGAAGTAAGGTGTAATTCTCTTGAAGACCAGATGTATCTTCATCCTCTCCAGCCTTCGATTCTTCAACAACCCCAATAGACTCCAAATCAGAATGCTCACCAAGCTCATTCACAAGTGTATCCAAATCATCTGAGGATTCCATATGTGCAATGGTCATGGATGCGGAGTAATTTCCTTCTCCGTCACAACTATCCTCGGAATCAGAATTTGATGAATCAGTGTCACTTAAAGTAGTAGCATAGACCTTTCCTTTTGACTTCATATAGTTGGGACATTCCTTTTTGAAGTGTCCATGTCCATTACACCGAAGCATGTAATTCCTTGAGAAGATTGGGAATCTTTACCATCTTTTCTTTAGAATTCTTTCTTCTCCTTCCCGAGGCTCTGAAATTTTCCTTTGTCACCAAATTTCCCACCGTTCTTGATTTTCAAGAATTTTTGGAAGTTCTTTACAAGGTACGCCACATCTTTGTCTACTGCCTTCTCTTCCGAAGAGTTATGAGATACCAATCTCTCATCAATTGTTTTAAGAGCAAGAGATTTGCTCTTCTTCTGTGAGGACAGTAACAATTCATATGTCTGCAATGAGCCAACCAACTCTTGAACTTTAATTTCGTCAAGATCCTTGCTCTCTTCATCGGCTGTTAACTTTCTCGTAGTGACCAAAGGATCTTCCTTACAACTTTAGAATCCTCTGTTTTTTCCCCCAAATTGAATTTGCCGACGACCACCTCGTTCAGCTTACTGTAAAAAGAGTCAAAAGACTCATCCTCACTCATCTTTAGCTCCTCAAAGCGAGTGGTCAACATCTGAAGTTTTGTGCCTTTCACCTTCTTGGTTCCTTCATAAGTTGTCTCCAGAATCTCCCATGCTTCCTTAGCAATAGTGATATGTGAAATCCTATGAAATTCTTCTGGAGAGACACCATAAAAAATAGCATTCAAGGCTTCGCTATTTGCATTAGCCACCGCGAGAGCTGCCTTATCCCAAGTGGATTTGGCAACCTCCGGCCTAGTCCAACCAAATTCAACTGCATCCTACATAGCATCATCAATAGAACACAAAAATTCTCTCATTCGAACTTTCCAAAATGCATAATTATTACCATCAAAAAATGGTGGTACATTTAGAGATTGAGACCTATCCATCTCAATACGGGGTTAGGGATCGCACTAAGGTGTTTAAACCACAGCAAGTGCACCCGCTCTGATACCAATTGAAAGTTCGAATAGCGTTGAAAACACTATGAACGTTTAGACCCCCAATTACAAAATATCAATTCAAGCTTATTATCAAACAATTAATGTGCGGAACATGAACATAAGCCAAACACAGAATTGATAAACAATCTTAACCAATTATAATCACATCCATAGCAGAAAATAAAAGGCAAAGATAAAGGGAAGAGAGATGCAAACACAAGGACAACACGTGATGTGTTATTGAAGAAGAAACCAAAGCCATCGGCGTAAAACCTCTCCGCCGCCCTCCAAGCGATCAATAATCCACTAGAAAATGTAGTTGGGATACATGAACAGCAATAGACCCTCCAAGCCTAATCTACCCAAGTACCTAAGCCCTCCAAGTTTCCTGCTCTAACGAGGTTACGCCGAACCTTTTTCTTCTCTAGCTTACCGGATTCCGCTATAGCCCATAGCATCAACCAATAACCATTGGTCCCTTCCAAACTGCTTCCCTTAGCACCAAAAGACCTTTTCACAGACGTGGGTGTGGTGAGAAAAGGATTTGGTCAAGAACCTCTCAAGGATGTAACAATGGAGAGGAGGAGAGAAGAGGAATTTGAAGAGTCTCTTAGTGAAGATTGGGGATGAGACAATCTTGTTTTTCTCTAGGGTTTCTCTCTCAAAATTCTCTCTAGAAGCTCTCTACATTTCGTGGGTATAAGGGTCTATATATAGTGGTGTGTTTGGAATACGAAGAGACAGTTTTTGCTAAACAGGGCAAGTTGGCGACTTGGCCTCGCGACTAGTCTAAGTCGCGAGCTAATGGCCTGGCCAGCCCGGGACTTTTGTCCTATAGTGCGACAGTTGGCGTGACCCTTCACCTCCCTGCATGCTTCTCACGTGTACTGCAGTTTGGTAGCTTGCCAGTCGCGAGTCCTTGCTTCTTTGCACAATGTTGAGTAATTATTCACACTCTCTCATACACTACCCTTACATGAATCCCACCTAAATACAGAGTTATTAAGTGCTAAATTACAAGCAAATTGGCACGGAATAAAGCCAACAAGATGGTTGATAAAATTCAACCTTACAATCTCCTCTTTTCAGGGTCCCATGATGAAGGACAAAGAAGAAGAAAAAAAAATCTATAATCCAAAATTAGAAAGTTCATGTCTTTCTTTTTCTGGTCCCATGATGAAGGACAAAGAAGAAGAAAAAAAACTATAATCCAATATTAAAAAGTTCATGTCTTTTTTTCTAGTCCCATGATGAGGGACAAAGAAGAAGAAGAAAAAAACTATAATCCAAAATTAAAAAGTTCATGTCTTTTTTTTCTGGTCCCATGATGAAGGACAAAGAAGAGGAAAAAAAAAAAAAAACTATAAAGTTCATGTCTTTTTTTTCTGGTCCCATGATGAAGGACAGAGAAGAAGAAGAAAAAACTATAATCCAAAATTAAAAAGTTCATGTCTATTTTTTGGTCCCATGGTGAATGACAAAGAAGAAGAAAAAAAACTATAATCCAAAATTAAAAAGTTCATGTCTATTTTTCAGGGTCCCAAGATAAAGGACAAAGAAAAAGAAAAGAACTATAGTCCAAAATTAAATAGTTAATGATTTTTTTTATAATAAAAAAAAATGAAATGAAGTAAATATCTATAACTTCAAAATAGACACAAATTTGATTATTAATTTTTTTTTTTTGCTAAATGAAAAAATGGAGTCTCCAATGTGGGCTCATTGACCCCATACCACGTGACAGCAACGAGTAATACCACATGTATCACACGGCCTTAATGGAACTATCACTCGAACCACACTTCTCCAAGTGCTGGGATAAGAACTCTTACCATCATGCCAGACTCACGTATGGTAAACACAATTTTTATCTGATTTGGAGTTAGAATGAATATGAGATACCCATATGAGAAAAATGGTTACATGTTACTTATGTTTTCATTTTAAAAAAAAAAAAAAAAATTATGGCTAGACTTTTTTTCTTTCTTTCTTTTTTTGATTCTTTTTTTTAGTGGCTAAATTTTTTTAAAAGAAAGCTGAAAATACTTTTCTGCTTATATATATATATATATATATTAAATTGATAACATTTTTTTCTTATATGATAATAATGAAAAGGAATTATTCATATACTATTAAAAAAGATGTTTAATGTAATAGAGACATAATTATAAATTTTTACCAATTTTGTTTTCCATTCTCTTTTTTTTTTTTTTTTTTTTTCTTAACCACTTTTACATCCTCCCAACCAAACTGTAAGGTTGAATTTAATCAACCAATATGTTGGCTTTATTCTGTGCCAAATTTGCTTGTACTTTAGCAACTAGAAACCCTGTATTTAGGTGGGATTTATGTAAGGGTAGTGAGTGAGAGAGTGTGAAAAAATGCTCAAGATTGTGCAAGGATGCAGAGACTCACAGTTGGAACTTGCGGGAGACTCGCGATTGGCAAGCTGCCAACTACAGCACACGAGTGAAGCGTGCAGAGAAGATGAATAGTCATGCTAGCTGGAGCACTACAGGACAAAGAATCCAGCCTGGCCGTTCTGTTAGCTCGCGGCTTGAACTCGCGATTCAGTCAAGTCGTGAGGCCAAGCCACCAGCCAGCTCTATTTTGAAAAACCTGACTCTTTGCATTCCATTCCCACCTTAGTATAAATACCCCTTATTCCCATGAAATGTAGAGAGCTTCCAGAGAGAATTTTGAGAGAGAAACCCTAGAGAAAAACAAGATTGAACATAAGCTATAAATGTTCAAATAGCGTGTAAAACACTATGAACGTTCAAATAGCGTGTAAAACAAGATCCACAATTGAATGTTCAAATAGCGTGTAAAACACTATGAACGTTTAGACCCCCGATTACAAAATTATCAATTCAAGCTTAATATCAAACAATATATGTGCAGAAAATGAACATAAGCTAAGAACAGAATTGATAAACAATCTAAACCAAATAAAATCACATCCACAGCAGAAATTAAATGTAAAAGATTAAGGGAAGAGAGATGCAAACACAAGGACAACACAACGATGTGTTATCAAAGAGGAAACCGAAGCCCTCGGCGTAAAACCTCTCCGCCGCCCTCCAAGTGGTCAATAATCCACTAGAAAATGTAGTTGGGATACATGAACAACAATAGACCCTCCAAGCCTAATCTACCTAGTGTACCTAAGCCCTCCAAGCTTCTTGCTCCAACGAGGTTGTGCAGAACCTTTGTCTTTTCTAGCTTACCGGATTCCGCTATAGCCTATAGCATCAACCAATATCAATTGGTCCCTTCCTAACTGCTTCCCAAAGCACCAAAAAGCTTTCTCACAGATGTGGGTATGGTGAGAAAATGATTTGGTCAAGAACCTCTCAGGGATGTAACAATGGAGAGGATGACAGTAAAGGAATTTGAAGAGTCTCTATGTAAAGATTGTGGATGAATCAATCTTGTTTTTCTCTAGGGTTTCTCTCCCAAAATTCTATCTGGAAGCTCTCTACATTTCATGAGTATAAGGGGTATTTTATACTAGGGTGAGAATGGAATGTGAAGAGTCAGGTTTTTCAAAACAGAGCTGGCTAGAGGCTTGGCCTTACGACTTAACTAAGTCACGAGTTCAAGCCGCGAGCTAATAGAACAGCCAGGTTGGGTTTTTTGTCTTGTAGTGCTCTAGCTGGTGTGACTGTTCATCTTCTCTGCACGCTTCACTCGTGTGTTGCAGTTGGCGGCTTGCTAGTCGCGAGTCACCCGCGAGTTCCAGCCGTAAGTCTCTGCATCCTTGCACACTCTCTCACTCACTACCCTTATACTCTCTCTCTGCAAATTTGGCATGGAATAAAGCCAACATACTAGTTGATTAAATTCAACCTTACAATCTCCCCCTTTGGCTATTCCGTGACAAAACCCTACAACAAACTCTAGACTTAACGCGTGAGTTGGGAACAATTGATCAAAACTTATTCACACCTAACTTTAAAGTCTATGAAGCTCTTGAACCATAAGAACAAGTATCTCCTGAAACACAACAACACAATATTAATCATTGTATGTAGAAAACTTGTAATGCATATGAAGCAAGCACAACGCAATCAAGCAAAATGGACTTAAACAGTAAACCATGGCTTGACCTAAAAGGAACAATCAGTATAAATAGTGACCACAATGCTCATTCACACAAGGAACGAACATCCGGACATGCAAGCTAATATGCTTAATGCAAAGTATTATTTGCATGTCCAACACTCAACCAATGCAACAACACAAAGGAAATTGCATTAAGGATAAAAATCCAACAAAGGGCACAGGAGTGATAGTACTTAAAAGAAAATGCATGTCATTTAATTAGAAGTACTAAGCTAACAAAACATAAAGGCTGCCTAAGCATGGAACAAACCATAAAAGCCTACAAATTTCAAAATAACAACCCTAAAAGCTTACAAAAGCAACACAGGTACAAACACTGAAAAACATCATCAATATATATATATATATATATATATAAACCAAAGTTTCAAAACCATCCATGAGTTATGAGTTTAATCCAGCAGATTAACCAAACAACATTATCCAACAGCATAACTCCATAAACCAGAAATACCAAAAGAAACATAAAGTAAACTATGAAATAAACTGTTTTTGGCATGCTCCCCCTCAAAATAGCACTCCCCCTCAAGAGCTGCCCTAAAAAATTCTCCCCCTTTTTGACTAGAATGGCCAAAGGTCACTGCTGGGTGTTGAAGCTATCAAACTTTGTTGAAAGTATGTTTAGCTGATCTTGAATTGCTGCCATTCTATCAGTATGCTCATTCTGGACCTCTCTGAGTCCATCAATTCTCTCCAAGATGATCTGGAATGCATCTGGAGGTACATCTGATGAGGTTGAATCTCAGCTTCTGGATATTGAAGCATATCCTGCAGCCTGTGTCTCAGTCTCCATTGGATCACCTTCACCTTGGTCACCTTCCTCTTCATCACCTAGAAGACGGACTTGCATCCTGATGATGGTTATCTTGTTGATGGTTAAAGGTGTAGGCATGGGGCTGATATCTTGAGGGATTGCAACACCTTTTGCTCTGAAAAGCCTCATGAGAAGGCTAGGAAAGATCAGCTTAGGCCTAGAGGTGGTTCTAGTCTCATCCATAATTGTGTCAAATATGCAAGAGCTAATGTCAATGAAGATTTTCTCCTTGAGTTCCATGAGGAAGATTGCTCTGGCATTGTTGATTGTAGTCAGCTTCCTCATTGGATACAAGTTGAACATCATGATGGTGGTGAGGCACCTCATGTCAATTGGAAATGCTGTAGTGTTGAGACATCTCCCCTCTTTCCGTCCACCAATGCGATTCTAGACAAACACACCGTGCACTCAACCCAAACCTCCATTGTTGATCATCTCTCCAACCTCATTCTCCAAGAAAAAGGTATGGGTTTCTATTTTCTCACTCTGTTTTACATATTTATAAGTGTATTTCATTATTTTGTGAGATTTTGTTGAGTTTGTGTGCTTTGCAATGGTCGAACATGGGTTTGCTTAAAATGTTGATTTTGGTTGTTTAGGGTTGGCTGTTTTTGTTGATAGACTGCTGAATATGTTTGCTATCATGATTAAATTACATTGAGCTAGTCTGTAATTTGAGCTTTGGTGTTTGAAATACTTCATACCCATAAGATATATGTGTTTGGGTTTTCTGTGATTTGCTCTAAGTGTGAGCATGATTGTTTCAAAATGATTGAGGTTTTTGATTGTTTGGCTAATAATGCTTTGATTTTGTGTTGCCATATCTTGTGTGTGCTTCTGTCTTGAGGGTATGTCTTGAACATTTCATATTTATTGAGATATGTCTCATAGACATATGCTTATTTTTGACCGAGTGTGGTTTACATTGTCCAAATATAGCTGATTAGTGCTTGTTACAGTCTGCATCAATACAGACTGTACTTGATTGAGTTGTTGGCTTTTGATTTGAGCTAGTTTTCTCTAGGTCTCAACAGTGTTTGGTCTATATGCTGTCTTGACACTCTGTTGTTACTCCCTATGTAACTAACTTGTTACTAATACGTGTGTATTTCTATCTATTGTGTTCTGCTATTATTGTGGCCTCTTCTACTTGTTTATAGATGGCTCCCACACCTACAAAGAAGAAGACTCGTGCTAAAAAGGCTGACAAAAGGCTGAAAATGGACCACAACCTGTTTAGGTTTGTTCAACACTTTGAGAGATACAGAGATTCTTTCTTGAAGGGAACCATTATCTAGGAAAGGTTTGTAGACTTAGGGGACTTGAAGGACACCTTCATTCTAGATTGTTTTGAGGGCAGAGGATAGGATAAGTTGCTGAGTGACCTTCCTGCAGTTTGTGAGCCTTTAATAAGGGAATTTTATGCAAATGCTATTATAAGGGAGGATAAGCTGAATTGCTGGATCAGAGGACATGAGTTCACCCTAGATGCACACGATATTGATGAGGTACTAGGGCTTGAGGGTTTAAAGGATCATGATTTCACCAATTACAAGGACAGGATGATATATATAGAAGCTATCAAGAATCGCATTGGTGGACAGAGAGAAGGGAGATGTCTCAACACTACAACATTTCTAGTTGACATGAGGTGCCTCACCACCATCATGATGGTCAACTTATATCCAGTGAGGAAGCTGATTACAACCAACAATGCCAGAGCAATCTTCCTCATGGAGCTCAAGGAGAAAATCTTCATTGACATCAACTCTCACATATTTGACACAATTATGGATGAGACTAGAACCACCTCTAGGCCCAAGTTGATCTTTCCTAGCCTTCTCATGAGGCTTTTAGAGAAAAAGGTGTTGCAATCCCTCAAGATATCAGCCACATGCCTACACCTTCAGCCATCAACAAGATGACCATCATCAGGATACAAGTTCATCTTCCAAGTGATGAAGAAGAGGGTGACCAGGAGAAGGTGATCCAATGGAAACTGAAGTAGAGGCTGCAGGACAGACGTCCACATCCAGAAGTAGAGGCAAGAGGAGCAGGGCTTCAACTTCATCAGCTGTACCTTCAGATGTGAAAGTTCAAATAGCGTTGAAAACACTATGAAAGTTTAGACCCCCAATTACAAATTATCAGTTCAAGCTTATTATCAAACAATTAATGTGCGGAACATGAAAATAAGCCAAACACAGAATTGATAAAAAATCTAAGCAAATTATAATCACATTCACAACAGAAAATAAAAGGCAAAGATAAAGGGAAAAGAGATGCAAACACGAGGACAACACGCGATGTGTTATCGAAGAGGAAATCGAAGCCGTCGGCGTAAAACCTCTCTGCCGCCCTCCAAGCAGTCAATAATCCACTAGAAAATGTTGTTGGGATACATGAACAGCAATAGACCCTCCAAGCCTAATCTACCCAGGTACCTAAGCCCTCCAAGCTTCTTCCTCCAACGAGGTTGCACCGAACCTTTTTCTTCTCTAGCTTACTGGATTCCGCTATAGCCCATAGCATCAACCAATAACCATTGGTTCCTTCCAAACTGCTTCCCTTAGCACCAAAAGACCTTCTCACAGATGTGGGTGTGGTGAGAAAAGGATTTGGTCAAGAACCTCTCAAGGATGTATCAATGGAGAGGAAGAGAGTAGAGGAATTTGAAGAGTTTCTTAGTGAAGATTGGGGATGAGACAATCTTGTTTTTCTCTAGAGTTTCTCTTTCAAAATTCTCTCTGGAAGCTCTCTACATTTCGTGGGTATAAGGGTCTATATATAGTGGTGTGTGTTTGGAATACGAAGAGATAGTTTTTCCCAAACAGGGCAAGTTGGCAGCTTGGCCTCACGACTAGTCTAAGTCGTAAGTTCAAGCCACGAGTTAACGGCCTGGCCATCCTGAGACTCTTTTCCTGTGGTGCGACAGCTGGCGTGACTCTTCACCTTCCCGCATGCTTCTCACATGTGCTGCAGTTGGCGGCTTGCAAGTCGCGAGTCCCTGCTTCTTTGCACAATATTGAGCATTTCTTCACACTTTCTCACACACTACCCTTACATGAATCCCACCTAAATACAGGGTTACTAATTGCTAAATTACAAGCAAATTGGCACAAAATAAAGCCAACAAGTGGGTTGATAAAATTCAACCTTACAATCTCCCCATTTGGTTATTCCGTGACAAAACCCTATAACAAACTCTATACTTAACGCGTGAGTTGGAAATAGTTGGAAAACTCACTCACACCTAACTGTAGAATCTGTGTAGCTCTTGAACCATAAGAACAAGTATCTCCTGAAACACAACACAATAAGTTCATTGTATGCAGAAAACTTGTAATGCAGATGGAGCAAGCATGATGCGATCAAGCAAAATGGAATATAGAAATAGACCATAGCATGACCTAAACAAGCAATCACTACATACTAGTGATCACAATGTTCATTCACACTTGGAATGAACATCTGAACATTCAAGCTGATAAACACAAAGCAAGTCACTTGAATGACCAACACTCAACCAATGCACAGTACATGAAGTATATGCATCTTGGAATAAAGTCCTACAAGGGCACAAGAGTGAGAGTACTTAAAGAAAATGCATAACATTTAGCTAGAAGTACAATGCAACAGAGCATAAAGGCTGCATAAGCATGGTACAAACCATAAAAGCCTACAAATATGCATAGAAACAAACCCTAAAAGCTTACAAAAGCAACATGGGTACAAACTAAGAACCTTAAAAACCTACAAAGGTAACAGGTACAAACACAGAACACATAAAGTAAAAAACATAAAGACTAGACAATGCTAATGTGTAACAGAAAACTAAACAGTGCTGATGTGAAACAAAAATTAAACAAA
Organism: Quercus ilex subsp. ballota; assembly: GCA_032727855.1. Taxonomy (NCBI): domain Eukaryota; kingdom Viridiplantae; phylum Streptophyta; class Magnoliopsida; order Fagales; family Fagaceae; genus Quercus; species Quercus ilex. The sequence goes on along the minus strand of CM064910.1, from coordinate 10,571,017 downwards.
GCCCTTCTTGCTGAAAAACTCCCCCTTTCATTGTACTCCCCCTGCCAACATCATCTCCCCCTTTTTGTTATGGAATAGCTAGTCTTCATCATCTTCTTGCTTTCTTTGAATTTGATCCAATTGAGCTTGGATAGAGGTGAACTTCATATCCCATCGAATGTTGAGATGGTGCAAGATGGATGTAAGTCCAAACATCTTAGAGCTCAACTCGTGGACAGAGTTTGCAATGTTGTCTAGCTTCTAGTCAAATGTGGATGAGCTAGAGCGCGAGCCACTGTGAGATGCTGAAGTTTCTGTTTTAATTCCCTTATGACTATGACCAATGCTAGCGTTGTACGTACGCATGTTGATTGGAGCCGGTTTTGGGTAGGGAGACTCATCTGTTAAAGGATGAATTCCTTTGAGCTTCAGTATCCTAGAAATGAGGCAGCAAAAAGGAATGCATATCCTTGATTTAGTCCGAAGATCCGTTTTGCGCAAGACATGAAAGATGTGTGCACAAATGTCAATCTCTACATCAAAGATTAGATCATGAAGAAATAGGGCACGTCCAAGGTTCATGTACCCGATGCTAAATAATGGGTACAAGTTGTGAAACATGATGATTGTAAGCACCCTCAATTTCGGAGGAAGAGAAGAAACACTGACTGAGTTCCCATTCGATGAGAATTCCAAGTCCTTTCCAAGAGCATCTCGGAGTAGGTCCTCATCTGGACATAGATTATCATAAACCGGTAATTGTTTAAATATCGGTCGATTGATGTGAAGAATCTCATCCGATATGCGGGAGAGACTGAGAAACTCTTTCTTCTAACCTAGCATTTGAGTTCTTCTCCTTCAACAATTGCATTGGCATAAAACTCTTTTACCAAATCCTCATATGCTTCTTCAAGGTCGGAGAGAAGATAATTCCAGTCTTTGTGAGCAAACCATTTAGGAATGTCGGTGTCAAAAAGAGAAGGTTGATCAACAACCCTTTCGACCAATGGTGTAGCATCTCTGAAATAGTTCTCATGAGTCTGGAATGCAGCATAAGATCTGAACTTATTTGGATCAAATACTCCTGATGATGAACGGGTCCTTTTTGTTTTAGGGGAGGTATCATCAACATCAATGACGGGTTCTTTTCCTTTGCTGTTTCCCCCTTTTACAGCAGCTCTTTTGAAAGGAGACATTTTTATCCTGCATCATGTTTTATCAAGAGACCAAGACATGTCACACGAGACAACAAACATCATCAGCATTGGGTTAGATCTAGAACATAGACAATGAGGGAAACCCTAAAAAAAAAAACTGAGATTTAGGACCCAAACATGAAAATGAGTGTGTGTGTGCCACAAATCCCACAATAATTATTCAAGATAGAGTAGATCTGTACAAAACATCAACGAATGCACAACGATTTTATCATGAGATCAAATACACAATTAAACAAGAGATATACAAATATTAGCAGAAACACACAATCAAAGAACAACATAGTGACAACACAAAGAAAGGAAAAAAAAATGCTTAAAACAAGAAATATAAAGTGAGACAAAGAAAACTCATACCTTTTTCTTGAAGATTTGAGAAGAAATGAAAGATTTTCGAAGTGTGACACAGTGTGTATGAATGAGTGAAATAGGAATGACAATGAATAGTCACACAAGTACGAGGGAAAAACTGAAAAAGTTTTAAAACTGTTTTTAAAATGCAAAACACGCATTTTTCGTGACTTGGTCAAGTCACTAGGGTAAGCCGCGAAACACTGTGAAACCAAGATTCTTCAAAAATATTTTAAGTGTTTTTCACGACTGAAGGTTTACCCTCGAGAGAGTCGCGAGGTGAGCCGTGAAAATCTCTGAGTACCCCTTGCGACTGGACCTTCCACCCGCAAACAAGTCGCCACGCTAAGCCTCGAAAGTCATCAAAACTCAAATTTTGAAAAATTTTCTAAGTATTTTTCGTGACTGAGACCTTAACTCGCTAGTAAGCTGCGAAAAATCTCAAAGTGGGCTCGCGACTGAGGCATGCGACTGGGACAACCTGCGACTGAGTCGCCAAAACAGGGCAACACTGTTTTTGAAATTTTTGACATTTTTTGTAAAAACAAAATACTTTCCAAAAACAAGCTAAAATACTAAAAAATATTTTTGTGTTTGATCAACAGAGATTGAGCATGTGAAAACACATTTAAACAGGTACAATCACACAAATGAATATGGCATTCATTGAACATAGACTTGTGTGAAGTGTGTGAATATCAAAAATGAGATAGTCCTTAGTCTAATGTGAAGCTTCAATGATCAATTCAATCAAGGCATACACAACTAGCACTAGATAATGTTATCCATCTCAGTTATAGAAGTATGCATATATGACCTTCCACATAAACTTGAGTACATTTCTTTGAAGCTTTTCATTTGGCTCCATATATATCATATCATTTGATCTTTTTGAATCAACATATCTCATTGTGATATCAATGCTTGAAATTTTTGATATTTCAATTTGATGAGTTAGCATTTGGCTTTTTGGGCATCATACATTTTATCTTGGTCGCTTTCCCTTTTTCCTAGTCAAATACTAGTATGTGCAACAGGCTTTTGCAGCTCAATATCTCTTTTCATTTGGAGATTTACATTTGGTGAGCTCTTTGAGTAAAGCAATAAAATAAAAGTGGGAAGATATATAGGCACAAGTCTATGCATGTCTCAAGATCAACAAAATCATTCACTAATCATTCATGACAAGGTTGAAGATCTATTTACAACAGTCACATAGATTTCAGAATTTCTTCCACAATGATATGAGTGCACAAGAAACAAGATAAGTTCGTAGATGCACAAGGCCATTAGTACAAAGGTACAGGGCAAAACATGCTTTGAGACAAAACTTAACAATGCCGATCAAACTTTTTAGGATTTTTGACACAAAAGCAGTAAAAGATTGATCAAAAACAACATAAATAACAATGTAAAAACATTTGAACCAAAAACAAACACACAAACAATATATCAACTTAAAAACTCGCAAGAAGCACACAACCAAACATATTCACAAACATGGGAAGTATTAATGCATGGACATGATGTAATGCTTATGAATGAGTACCCTTCATCACCCACACGTCACGTGCATTTGGGTTGATATCCTTGACGGATTAGGTACGAGAGTTAGGACTTTCAAACCTTCTTGTGAAGCTTTCCAAGCAATTGGTGAAGGCACCGATCATCTTCATCACGTCCATCATTCTGGGATCATGATTTTGATTTCTTGGTTGCTCACCACCCGAAGACCTCTTGTCATTTCTTCTTCCTCGTGATCGAGGAGCGCTTGCATTGTTTAACGCTCTTAGCTTATGACAATTGGGTTTGGTATGCCCTTGCAATCCACAAAAGTGACAGAAATGATTCGTTTTAGGACCCTGTTGTGATCTTGGAAGTGACCTTCCTCTAGCTCCAAATCTGGCTTCTGATTGATTACGGGACTTATTAAACACTCGTTGATCAGCCACCTTCTTCTTTTTCTCAGCTTTAACTTTCTCAGGAATAGACATATTTACAGTCGTCTCTTTGGCCTTCATAAACTTCACTTCTTTGGTGACATTGGTTGATGGGCTACTCCCTCCGGTATATCCCAACCCGGACTTGTCTGAAGAAGGTTTTTGAGACGAAATTACATCTTCTAACTTCTTGGATGAGACCCTCTCTATCTTTGCATGAGCTTGCACTACCTCTTGCTCAAGAAATCTCACTTTTGTGAAAGCTCCTGATAGCTCACCATTTAGTGTTTCAATCTCACACTTCGCCTCCTTGTATCGTGCCAGAAGACTTTTGTAATCTTCCTCAGCTTTCTTCATCTTCTTCACAGCCACCTTTGCCACTCTTGCATACTCACCCGATTTCTCAAGGAGTAAGGCGTAATTCTCTTGAAGACCAAATGTATCTTCATCCTTTTTAGCCTTCGATTCTTCAACAACCCAAATAGACTCCAAATCAGAATGTTCACCAAGCTCCTTTACAAGTGAACCCAAATCATCTGAGGATTCCACATGTGCAATGGTCATGAATGCAAAGTAATTTCCTTCTCCGTCACAGCTATCTTCAAAGTCAGATTTTGATGAATCAGTGTCACTTAAAGTAGTAGCATAGACCTTTCCTTTTGACTTCAAATAGTTAGGACATTCCTTTTTGAAGTGTCCATGTCCATTACACTCGAATAATGTAATTCCTTGAGAAGATTGGGAATCTTTACCATCTTTTCTTTGGAATTCTTTCTTCTCCTTCCCGAGGCTCTGAAATTTTCCTTTGTCACCATATTTCCCACCGTTCTTAAGTTTCAAGAATTTTCGGAAGTTCTTTACAAGGTACGCCACATCTTTGTCTACTGCATCCTCTTCCGAAGAGTCATGAGATACCACTCTCTCATCAATTGTTTTAAGAGCAAGAGATTTGCTCTTCTTCGGTGTGGGCAGTGATAATTCATACGTCTGTAATGAACAAACTAGCTCTTAAACTTTAATGTCGTCAAGATCCTTGCTCTTTTCAATGGTTGTTACTTTGGCACGAAAGCTTTCCGGCAGTGACCGAAGGATCTTCCTTACTATTTTAGAATCCTCCATCTTTTCCCCCAAATTGAATTTGCCGACAACCACCTCGTTCAGCTTACTATAGAAAGAGTCAAAAGGCTCATCCTCGCTCATCTTGAGCTCTTCAAAGCGAGTGGTCAACATCTGTAACTTGGTGTCTTTCACTTTCTTTGTTCCTTCATAAGTAGTCTCCAGAATCTCCCATGCTTTTTTAGCAATAGTAATATGTGAAATCCTGTGAAATTCTTCTGGAGAGACACCATAGAAAATAGCGTTCAATTCTTTACTGTTAGCATTAGCCACCGCAAGAGCTACCTTATCCCAAGTGGATTTGGCAGCCTTCGGTCTAGTTTAACCAACTTCAACTGCATCCCACACACCATCATCAATAGAACACAAAAATGCTCTCATTCGGACTTTCCAAAAAGCATAATTATTACCATAAAAAAAATGGTGGCACATTTAGAGATTGAGACCTATCCATCTCAATACGGGTCAGGGATCGCACTAAGGTGTTTAAACCACAGCAAGTGCACCCGCTCTGATACCAATTGAAAGTTCGAATAGCGTTGAAAACACTATGAACGTTTAGACCCCCAATTACAAATTATCAATTCAAGCTTATTATCAAACAATTAATATGCGGAACATGAAAATAAGCCAAACACAGAATTGATAAACAATCTAAGCCAATTATAATCACATCCACAACAGAAAATAAAAGGCAAAGATAAAGGGAAGAGAGATGCAAACACAAGGACAACACGCAATGTGGTATCGAAGAGGAAACCGAAGCTCTTGGCGTAAAACCTCTCCGCCGCCCTCCAAGCGGGCAATAATCCACTAGAAAATGTAGTTGGGATACATGAACAACAATAGACCCTCCAAGCCTAATCTACCCAGGTACCTAAGCCCTCCAAGCTTCTTGCTCTAACGAGGTTGCGCCGAACCTTTTTCTTCTCTAGCTTACCGGATTCCGCTATAGCCCATAGCATCAACCAATAACCATTAGTTCCTTCCAAACTGCTTCCCTTAGCACCAAAAGACCTTGTCACAGACGTGGGTGTGGTGAGAAAAGGATTTGATCAACAACCTCTCAGGGATGTATCAATGGAGAGGAAGAGAGTAAAGGAATTTAAAGAGTCTCTTAGTGAAGATTGGGGATAAGGTAACCTTGTTTTTCTCTAGGGTTTCTCTTTCAAAATTCTCTCTGGAAGCTCTCTACATTTCGTGGGTATAAGGGTCTATATATAGTGGTGTGTGTTTGAAATACGAAGAGATAGTTTTTCCCAAACAGGGCAAGCTGGTGGCTTGGCCTCGTGACTGGTCTAAGTCGCGAGTTCAAGCCGCGAGTTAATGGCCTGGCTAGCCTGGGACTTTTGTCCTGTAGTGCGACAGCTGACCCTTTACCTCCCCGCATGCTTCTCACGTGTGTTGCAGTTGGTGGCTTGCAAGTTGCGAGTCAGCCGCGAGTCCTAGCCGCGAGTCCCTACTTCTTTGCACAATATTGAGCATTTTTTCACACTTTCTCACACACTACCCTTACATGAATCCCACCTAAATACAGGGTTACTAAGTGTTAAATTTTAAGAAAATTGGCACGGAATAAAGCCAACAAGATGGTTGATAAAATTCAACCTTACAAGATGCATTCCAGATCATCCTAGAGAGGATGGATGGACTCAGAGACGTCTAGAATGAACAATCAGACAGGCTGGCTGCACTTCAAGATCAGCTAAACATACTTTCAGCAAAGATCGATACCTTCAGCACCCAGCATTGACCCTTTGGCCATTCTGGTAAAAAAGGGGGAGAATTTTTGAAGGCAGCTCTTGAGAGGAAGTGCTATTTTGAGGGGGTGCATGCCGAAAATAGTTTATTTCATAGTTTACTTTATGTTTCTTTTGGTATTTTTGGTTTATGGAGTTATGATGTTCGATAATGTTTTTATTATGGTCTTGCTACATACTATGTTAAAACTATTTGGTTAATCTGCTGGTTTAAACTCATAACTCATGGATGGTTTGAAACTTTGGTTTATATATATATATATTGATGATTTTTTTAAGTATATTGTGGTTTTTATGTACCCATTTTGCTTTTGTAAGCTTTTAAGGTTGTTATCTTGAAATTTGTAGGCTTTTATGGTTTGTGCCATGCTTAGGCGGCCTTTATGTTTTGTAAGCTTAGTACTTCTGATTAAATGACATGCATTTTCTTTTAAGTACTATCACTCTTGTGCCTTTTGTTGGATTTTTATCCTTAATGCAAATTCCTTTGTGTTGTTGCATTGGTTGAGTGTTGGACATGTAAATAATACTTTACACTAAGCTTATTAGCTTGCATGTCCGGATGTTCATTCCTTGTGTGAATGAGTATTGTGGTCACTATTTATAGTGATTGTTCCTTTTTGGTCAAGCCATGGTTTATTGTTTAAGTCCATTTTGCTTGATCGCATTGTGCGTGCTCCATATGCATTACAAGTTTTCTACATACAATGATCAATATTGTGTTGTTGTGTTTTAGGAGATGCTTGTTCTTATGGTTCAAGAGCTTCATAGACTTTAGAGTTAGGTGTGAGTGAGTTTTGATCAACTATTCCCAATCAACGCGTCAAGTCTAGAGTTTGTTGTAGGGTTTTGTCATGGAATAGCCAAAAAGGGTAGATTGTAAGGTTGAATTTAATCAACCAGTATGTTGGCTTTATTCTGTGTCAAATTTGCTTGTATTTTAGCAATTAGAAACCCTATATTTAGGTGGGATTCATGTAAGGGTAGTGAGTGAGAGAGTGTGAAGAAATGCTCAAGATTGTGCAAGGATGCAGAGACTCGCGGCTGGAACTCACGGGTGACTTGCGACTGGCAAGCCGCCAACTACAGCACACGAGTGAAGAATGCAGAAAAGATGAAAAGTCATGCCAGCTAGAGCACAATAGGATAAAGAATCCAGCCTGGCCGTTCTGTTAGCTCGTAGCTTGAACTTGCGAATCAGTCAAGTCTTGAGGCCAAGTCGCTAGCCAGCTCTGTTTTGAAAAACCTGACTCTTCACATTCCATTCTCGCCCTAGTATAAATACCCCTTATACCCATGAAATGTAGAGAGCTTCCAGAGAGAATTTTGAGAGAGAAACCCTAGAGAAAAACAAGATTGACTCATCCACAATCTTTACATAGAGACTCTTCAAATTCCTCTAGTCTCATCCACTCCATTGTTACATCCCTGAGTGGTTCTTGACCAAATATTTTTCTCACCATACCCACATCTTTGAGAAGGCTTTTTGGTGCTTTGGGAAGCAGTTAGGAAGGGACCAATTGATATTGGTTGATGCTATAGGCTACAGCAGAATCCGGTAAGCTAGAAAAGACAAAGGTTCGACGCAACTTCATTGGAGCAAGAAGCTTGGAGGGCTTTGGTACACTAGGTAGATTAGGCTTGGAGGGTCTATTACTGTTCATGTATCCCAACTATATTTTCTAGTGGACTATTGACCGCTTGTAGGTCGGTGGAGAGGTTTTACGTTGAGGGCTTCGGTTTCCTCTTCAATAACACATCGTTGTGTTGTCTTTGAGTTTGCATCTCTCTTCCCTTAATCTTTGCCATTTAATTTCTGCTGTGGATGTGATTTTAATTGGTTTAGATTGTTTATCAATTCTATTATTAGCTTATGTTCATGTTCCGCACATTTAATGTTTGATATTAAGCTTGAATTGATAATTTTGTAATCAGGGATCTAAACGTTCAAAGTGTTTTATATGCTATTTGAACTTTCACAAACACAAATGAGAGAAAAAAAAATATTTTTAATCCTTCCACTTTTTCACTCCTCTAATCAAGCAGACCCTTAATGCTTAGGCTCTAATTTGGGAAACAAAACTAACATGCATTTTTCCACAATCGATGGCAATTGTTTAAAATCTCCCACTAGAACCACTATTGATTATTTCGGCCCACAAAATGCCTAAAATGATCCCCTGCAGTCTAAGCCTATTTTGAAAATGAGGTGAAGCATATGTGGTCATCAATTTTGAACAAGAGTTTAATGATTTTTCACTATTAATAAGCGTAAGACTGGATTCAAATGTCTTTTTATTTTTTTATAAAATCAAAATCAAAATCGAAATTATAAAAAAAAAAAAAATGTTTTCTTTTTTTCTCAGGGTCCCATCGTGAAGGACAAGGAAAAAGAAAAAAAAAAAAAACTATAGTCCAAAATAAATTTTTTTTATGACTTTGTAGTAAGTGGGGAAATTTCATTTTACTTGTCAGTGGGTTGGAGTGGAGATTAGTGTGAACTGTGATTTGATTGAGTCTACCCATGTGGACATTGAGTGCCACTTATTCCATTATAATGTATATATTCAAGGCCTCAAAATGAAAACAAATTTGACCAATTTGTACAAGGAATGAGGGAGAGATAACAATTTAGAAAATATTCTACAAATTAATAATGAACTTGGTTTGGATGATCAAATATTCATCATCATCGGTAAGTAAGGTTAGGGATACCACTTTTTTCATATTATTATCAGTGATTTTAAACTTTTTTTTATAACATGAAGTAAAATCCTATGATTCTCGATTCCATCTACAATCCGATCCATATGACCATTTCACCAATCCTATGTAGGACCTTGATCTTAATAACCATGGTGTGAACTAATGATATACTACATAGACAATATTAATCATAATTTGCCCTTAAAGTTAAGATAGTGAATGAATGTGGGGCAACAATTATGGTGCATTTTGCCTTTTCTACTAATTAATTGGTGTTGATTTCGCTATAATTTAGGGCAAGTGTATAACCCAAACATATGGAAAAAGTAATTTCCGTTTTCCTAGGTCCATGTTCAAACATTCCTTAATGTGCTGGGCCCAATCCAACCTATTAACACCCATTTTTCCACAATCGATAGCAAGCGCTTAAAATCTCCCACTAGAATTACTATTGATTAATTAGGACCACAAAATGAGGTGAAGCGTACTTGGCCTTCAATTTCGGACAAGAATTTAATGACTTTTCACAGGGTCCCATCATGAAGGACAAAGAAAAAGAAAAAAGAACTATAGTCCAAAATAAATAAAGTTTATGACTTTGTAGTATGTGGGGAAATTTCATTTTACTTGTCGGTCGGTTTAGAAAGAAAAGATCAGTATGAACTGTGATTTGATCAAGTCTGGTGTGGTCTTCATCAGCCAGAGCTAGCCTCAAGTTTTTTAGATAGTGACGGTGTGGTCTTCGTCTGAATGTAGGGCTAACTTTTAAAAAATTTGAGAGCTACTTAAAGTATATATCCAAGACTTCAATCTACCAAAGGTTAGGGATACCACTTTTTTCATATTATTATTGGTGATTTTACACTTTATTTTTTATAACATGAAGTGAAATCCTACGATTCTCGATTCAATCTAAAATCCAATCCATATGACCATTTCACCAATCCTATGTAGGACTTTGATCTTAATAACCACAGTGTGAACTAATGATATACTACATAGACTTTATTAATAATAATTTGCCCTTAAACTTAAGATAGTGAATGAATGTGGGGCCTCAATTATGGCGCTTTTTGCCTTTTCTACTAATTAATGGGTGTTGATTTCGCTATAATTTAAGGCAAGTGTATAACCCAAACATATGGAAAAAGTAATTTCCGTTTTCCTAGGTCCCTGTTCAAACATTCCTTAATGTGCTGGGCCCAATCCAACCTAGTAACGCCCATTTTTCCACAATCGATACCAACAGTTTAAAATCTGCCACTAGAATTACTATTGATTAATTAGGACCACAAAATGAGGTAAAGCATATGTGGCCTTCAATTTCGGACAAGAATTTAATGAGTTTCCACAGGGTCCCATCAAGTTGGACAAAGAAAAAGAAAAAAGAACTATAGTCCAAAATAAATAAAGTTTATGACTTTGTAGTATGTGGGGAAATTTCATTTTACTTGTTGGTGGGTTTAGAGAGATAAGATTTGTATGAACCGTGATCTAATCAAGTCTAGTGTAGTCTTCATCGGCCAAAGCTAGCCTCAAGTTTTTTAGATAGTGATGGTGTGGTCTTGGCCTGAACATGGGGCTAACTTTTAAAAAATTTGAGTGCTACTTAAAGTATATATCCAAGACTTCAATCTACTTAAGGTTAGGGATACCACTATTTTCATATTATTATCGGTGATTTTACACTTTTTTTTATAACATGAAGTGAAATCCTATGATTCTTGATTCAATCTACAATCTGATCCATATGACCATTTCACCAATCCTATGTAGGACTTTGATCTTAATAAGCATGGTGTGAACTAATGATATAATACATAGACTTTATTAATCATAATTTGCCCTTAAACTTAAGATAGTGAATCAATGTGGGGGCACAATTATGGTGCTTTTTTCCTTTTCTATTAATTAATTGGTGCTGATTTCACTATAATTTAAGGCAAGTGTATAACCTAAACATATGGAAAAAGTAATTTCTGTTTTCCTAGGTTCCCGTTCAAACATTCCTTAATGTGTTGGGCCCAATCCAACCTATTAACGCCAATTTTTTCACAATCGATAGCAACCGTTTAAAATCTCCCACTAGAATTACTATTGATTAATTTAGATCAAAAAATGAGGTGAAGCATATGTGGCCTTCAATTTTAGACAAGAATTTAATGAGTTTTCACAGGGTCCCATCACGAAGGACAAAGAAAAAGAAAAAAGAACTATAGTCCAAAATAAATAAAGTTTATGACATTGTAGTATGCTGGGAAATTTCATTTTACTTGTTGGTGGGTTTAGAGAGAAAAGATCAGTATGAACTGTGATCTGATCAAGTCTGGTGTGGTCTGCATCGGTAAGAGCTACCTTCAAGTTTTTTAGATAGTGACGGTGTGGTCTTCGTCTGAACGTAGGGCTAACTTTTAAAAAATTTGAGTGCTACTTAAGGTATTTATCCGAGACTTCAATCTACTTATGGTTAGGGATACCAGCTTTTTCATATTATTATCGGTGATTTTACACTTTTTTTATAACATGAAGTGAAATCCTATGATTCTCAATTCAATCTACAATCCGATCCATATGACCATTTCACCAATACTATGTAGGACTTTGAACTTAATAACCATGGTGTGAACTAATGATATACTACATAGACTTTATTAATCATAATTTGCCTTAAAATTAAGATAATGAGTAAATGTGGGGCTACAATTATGGTGCTTTTTGCCTTTTCTACTAATTAATTGGTGTTGATTTCGCTATAATTTAAGGCAAGTGTATAACTCGAACATATGGAAAAAGTAATTTACGTTTTCCTAGGTCCCTGTTCAAACATTCCTTAATGTGCTGGGCCCAATCCAACCTATTAACGCCTTCCACAATCGAAAGTAATCGTTTAAAATCTCCCTCCAGAATTACTATTGATTAATTAGGCCCATAAAATGAGGTGAAGCATATGTGGCCTTCAATTTCGAACAAGAATTTAATGAGTTTTCACGGGGTCCCATCGTGAAGGACAATGAAAAAGAAAAAAGAACTATAGTTCAAAATAAATAAAGTTTATGACTTTGTAGTATATGGAGAAATTTCATTTTACTCGTTAGTGGGTTTATAGAGAAAAGATCAGTATGAATTGTGATCTGATCAAGTTTGGTGTGGTCTTCATCGGCCAATGCTAGCCTCAAGTTTTTTAGATAGTGACGGTGTGGTCTTCATCCGAACGTAGGGCTAACTTTTAAATAATTTGAGTGCTACTTAAAGTATATATCCAGCACTGCAATCTACTTAAGGTTGGGGAAACCACTTTTTTCATATTATTATCGGTGATTTTACAGTTTTTTTTTGTAACATGAAGTGAAATCCTATGATTCTCGATTCAATCTACAATCTGATCCATATAACCATTTCACCAATCCTATGTTGGACTTTGATCTTAATAACCATGGTGTGAACTAATGATATACTACATAGAGTTTATTAATCATAATTTGCCCTTAAAATTAAGATAGTGAATGAATGTGGGGCTACAATTATGGTGCTTTTTGCCTTTTCTACTAATTAACTGGTGTTGATTTTGCTATAATTCATGGCAAGTGTATAACCCAAACATATGGAAAAAGTAATTTCTGTTTTCCTAGGTCCCTGTTCAAACATTCCTTAATGTGCTGGGCCCAATCCAACCTATTAAAGCCCATTTTTCCACAATCGATAGCAATCGTTTAAAATCTCCCACCAGAATAACTATTGATTAATTAGGCCCACAAAATGAGGTGAAGCGTATGTGGCCTTCAATTTCAGACAAGAATTTAATGAGTTTTCACGGGGTCCCATCACAGAGGACAAAGAAATAGAAAAAAGAACTATAGTTCAAAATAAATAATGTTTAAGACTTTGTTGTATGTGGGGAAATTTCATTTTACTTGTCAGTGGGTTTAGAGAGAAAAGATCAGTATGAACTGTGATCTGATCAAGTCTTGTGTGGTCTTCATCGGCCAAAGCTAGCCTCAAGTTTTTTAGATAGTGACGGTGTGGTCTTCAACTAAACGTCGGGCTAACTTTTAAAAAATTTGAGTGCAACTTAAAGTATATATCCAAGACTTCAATCTACATAAGGTTTGGGATACCACCTTTTTCATATTATTATCGATGATTTTACACTTTTTTTTATAACATGAAGTGAAATCCTAGGATTCTTGATTCAATCTACAATCCGATCCATATGACCATTTCACCAATCCTATGTAGGACTTTGATCTTAATAACCATGGTGTGAACTAATGATATACTACATAGACTTTATTAATCATAATTTGCCCTTATACTTAAGATAGTGAATGAATGTGGGGCTACAATTATGGTGCTTTTTGCCTTTTCTACTTTTTGATTGGTGTTGATTTCGCTATAATTTAAGGGAAGTGTATAACCCAAACATATGGAAAAAGTAATTTCCATTTTCCTAGGTCCCTGTTTAAAAATTCTTAATGTGCTGGGCTCAATCCAACCTATTAAAGCCCATTATTCCACAATCAATAGCAATCATTTAAAATCTCCCACCAGAATTACTATTGATTAATTAGGCCCACAAAATGAGGTGAAGCATATGTGGCCTTCAATTTCGGGCAAGAATTTAATGAGTTTTCACGGGGTCCCATCACGAAGGACAAAAAAAAAAGAAAAAAAGAACTATAGTTCAAAATAAATAATGTTTATGACTTTGTAGTATGTGGGGGAATTTCATTTTTCTTGTCAGTGGGTTTAGAGAGAAAAGATCAGTATTGTTAGGACTTATATGTTTTAACTTGTTTAAGAACATATGTCACTTAGTTATGTAAATTGGCTAATCCTTTGACAAAACGCACTCTGCTTGTAATTGGGTAGTTTTAGGTGTTTTTAATACTTCAAGAAACAATGTTTCAAGGTCAAGTGTTGAAGTCATCAAGTCTGTCCAAGAGAAAGCAAGCTGAAGTGGAAAGTTTTTAAAGCTCGACACCTCTCGATAGCTACCTCGACACCTGCTATCTGTCGAGATTTAAAAAGTCAGATTTCCAATCTGATTTTCTTGGGATCCGTGAATATGTTTTTGGGCCTTCTTTTCTTCTAACCCTAAACATATAAAAGGATTATTTTAAGAGCCGTTTTGGGTGACACAAGTTGCATTATCATTAAGCAATCTCTGTTTAAGCAAATTGTGATCAACAGACGAAGTTCTTGACCTAGTTCATCTTCCATCAAGAAGTTGCTGTGTATTTGCACCATAGGGTTTTGTAACCAAGCATCTTCCTGCTATTCATCAAGTGGATGAACTGAAGAACTTTGCAGCCAACCATTCTTCCTCAGTTGGTGTTCTGAAGTCACGTACTTGGATCCGTGCATTGGGTAGTCACGTACTTGGATCCGCGCATTGGGTAGTCACGTACTTGGGAGCCGTGCATCAAAGGTGGAGACTGTCACTACATATCAAGTCCAATTGGGTATTCGGGTAAGGGTTCAACTGTAGGTTGGTAAGGTACTTGGGATTCCTTTACTTGTAACCGCTTGATTTGATAATAGTGGAGTTTCGGGAGTGGTGACCTGAAAATCACCCGGTGGGGTTTTTGCCATTAGAGTTTTCCCCATTCGTAAATAAATCACCGTGTTATTTATTTTCCGCTGCATATTTAGTTGATTGGTGATTTGCTTGTGCTTCCATAAAATTGCATGATTAATTGATTAATTAATTACTTGGCTAAATTAATTAATTAGGGTTAATCACAAGGGGTCATTCAGATTGTGACCTATCAAGTATGAATTATGATCTGATCAAGTCTTGTGTGGTCTTCATCGGCCATAGCTAGCCTCAATTTTTTTTGATATTGACGGTGTGGCCTTCATGTGAACGTAGGGCTAACTTTTAAAAAATTTGAGTGCTACTTAAAGTGTATATCCATGACTTCAATCTACTTAAGGTTGGGGATACCAGTTTTTTCATATTATTATCGGTGATTTTACACTTTTTTTTTGTAACATGAAGTGAAATCTTATGATTCTCGATTCAATCTATAATCTGATCCATATGACCATTTCACCAATCCTATGTAGGACTTTGATCTTAATAACTATGGTGTGAACTAATGATATACTACATAGGCTTTATTAATCATAATTTGCCCTTAAAATTAAGATAGTGAATGAATGTGGGGCTACAATTATGGTGCTTTTTGCCTTTTCTACTAATTATTTGGTGTTGATTTCATTATAATTTACGGCAAGTGTATAACCCAAACATATGGAAAAAGTAATTTCCGTTTTCCTAGGTCCATGTTCAAACATTCCTTAATGGTGGGCCCAATCCAACCTATTAAAGCCCCTTTTTCCACAATCGATCGCAATCATTTAAAATCTCCCACCAGAATTACTATTGATTAATTAGGCACACAAAATGCAGTGAAGCATATGTGGCCTTCAATTTCGGACAAGAATTTAATGAGTTTTCATGGGATCCAATCGCGAAGGACAAAGAAAAAGAAAAAAGAACTATAGTCCAAAATAAATAATGTTTATGATTTTGTAGTACGTGGGGAAATTTCATTTTACTTGTCAGTGGGTTTAGAAAGAAAAGATCAGTATGAATTGCGTTTTGATCAAGTCTTGTGTGGTCTTCATCGGCCAAAGCTAGCCTCAAGTTTTTTAGATAGTGACGGTGTGGTCTTCATCTGAACGTAGGGCTAACTTTTAAAAAATTTGAGTTCTACTTAAAGTATATAACCAAGACTTCAATCTACTTAAGGTTTGGGATACCACTTTTTTCATATTATTATCAATGATTTTACACTTTTTTTTGTAACATGAAGTGAAATCCTAGGATTCTAGATTCAATCTACAATCCGATCCATATAACCATTTCACCAATCCTATGTAGGACTTTTAACTTAATAACCATGGTGTGAACTAATGATATACTACATAGACTTTATTAATCATAATTTGCCCTTATACTTAAGATAGTGAATGAATGTGGGGCTACAATTATGGTGCTTTTTGCGTTTTCTACTAATTAATTGGTGTTGATTTCGCTATAATTTAAGGCAAGTGTATAACTCGAACATATGGAAAAAGTAATTTACATTTTCCTAGGTCCCTGTTCAAACATTCCTTAATGTGCTAGGCCCGATCCAACCTATTAACGCCCTTTTTTCCACAATCGAAAGCAATCGTTTAAAATCTCCCTCCAGAATTACTATTGATTAATTAGGCCCATAAAATGAGGTGAAGCATATGTGGCCTTCAATTTCGGACAAGAATTTAATGAGTTTTCACAGGGTCCCATCGTGAAGGACAATGAAAAAGAAAAAAGAACTATAGTTCAAAATAAATAATATTTATGACTTTGTAGTATGTGGGGAAATTTCATTTTACTCGTCAGTGGGTTTATAGAGAAAAGATCAGTATGAACTGTGATCTGATCAAGTTTGGTGTGGTCTTCATCGGCCAATGCTAGCCTCAAGTTTTTTAGATAGTGACGATGTGGTCTTCATCTGAACGTAGGGCTAACTTTTAAAAAATTTGAGTGCTACTTAAAGTATATATCCAAGACTGCAATCTACTTAAGGTTGGGGATACCACTTTTTTCATATTATTATCGGTGATTTTACACTTTTTTTTTTGTAACATGAAGTGAAATCCTATGATTCTCGATTCAATCTACAATCTGATCCATATGACCATTTCACCAATCCTATGTAGGACTTTGATCTTAATAACCATGGTGTGAACTAATGATATACTACATAGACTTTATTAATCATAATTTGCCCTTAAAATTAAGATAGTGAATGAATGTGGGGCTACAATTATGGTGCTTTTTGCCTATTCTACTAATTAATTGGTGTTGATTTCGCTATAATTTATGGCAAGTGTATAACCCAAACATATGGAAAAAGTAATTTCCGTTTTCCTAGGTCCCTGTTCAAACATTCCTTAATGTGCTGGGCCCAATCCAACATATTAAAGCCCATTTTTCCACAATCGATAGCAATCGTTTAAAATCTCCCACCAGAATAACTATTGATTAATTAGGCCCACAAAATGAGGTGAAGCGTATGGGGCCTTCAATTTCAGACAAGAATTTAATGAGTTTTCACGGGGTCCCATCACGGAGGACAAAGAAATAGAAAAAAGAACTATAGTTCAAAATAAATAATGTTTAAGACTTTGTTGTATGTGGGGAAATTTCATTTTACTTGTCAGTGGGTTTAGAGAGAAAAGATCAGCATGAACTATGATCTGATCAAGTCTTGTGTGGTTTTCATCGGCCAAAGCTAGCCTCAAGTTTTTTAGATAGTGACGGTGTGGTCTTCAACTAAACATCGGGCTAACTTTTAAAAAATTTGAGCGCAACTTAAAGTATATATCCAAGACTTGAATCTGCATAAGGTTTGGGATACCACTTTTTTCATATTATTATCGATGATTTTACACTTTTTTTTATAACATGAAGTGAAATCCTAGGATTCTTGATTCAATCTACAATCTGATCCGTATGACCATTTCACCAATCCTATGTAGGACTTTGATCTTAATAACCATGGTGTGAACTAATGATATACTACATAGACTTTATTAATCGTAATTTGCCCTTATACTTAAGATAGTGAATGAATGTGGGGCTACAATTATGGTGCTTTTTGCCTTTTCTACTTTTTGATTGGTGTTGATTTCGCTATAATTTAAGGGAAGTGTATAACACAAACACATGGAAAAAGTAATTTCCATTTTCCTAGGTCCCTGTTTAAATATTCTTAATGTGCTGGGCCCAATCCAACCTATTAAAGCCCATTTTTGCACACTCAATAGCAATCGTTTAAAATCTCCCACCAGAATTACTATTGATTAGTTAGGCCCACAAAATGAGGTGAAGCATATGTGGCCTTCAATTTCGGGCAAGAATTTAATGAGTTTTCATGGGGTCCCATCACGAAGGACAAAGAAAAAGAAAAAATGAACTGTAGTTCAAAATAAATAATGTTTATGACTTTGTAGTATGTGGGGAAATTTCATTTTTCTTGTCAATGGGTTAAGAGAGAAAAGATCAGTATGAATTATGATCTGATCAAGTCTTGTGTGGTCTTCATCGGCCAAAGCTAGCCTAAATTTTTTTGATATTGACGGTGTGGTCTTCATCTGAACGTAGGGCTAACTTTTAAAAAATTTGAGTGCTACTTAAAGTGTATATCCAAGACTTCAATCTACTTAAGGTTGGGGATACCAGTTTTTTCATATTATTATCGGTGATTTTACACTTTTTTTTTGTAACATGTAGTGAAATCCTATGATTCTCGATTCAATCTACAATCTGATCCATATGACCATTTCACCAATCCTATGTAGGACTTTGATCTTAATAACCATGGTGTTAACTAATGATATACTACATAGGCTTTATTAATCATAATTTGCCCTTAAAATTAAGATAGTGAATGAATGTGGGGCTACAATTATGGTGCTTTTTGCCTTTTTTACTAATTAATTGGTGTTGATTTCGTTATAATTTACGGCAAGTGTATAACCCAAACATCTGGAAAAAGTAATTTCCATTTTCCTAGGTCCATGTTCAAACATTCCTTAATGTGGTGGGCCCAATCCAACCGATTAAAGCCCCTTTTTCCACAATCGATCGCAATCATTTAAAATCTCCCACCAGAATTACTATTGATTAATTAGGCCCACAAAATGCAGTGAAGCATATGTGGCCTTCAATTTCGGGCAAGAATTTAATGAGTTTTCATGGGATCCCATCACAAAGGACAAAGAAAAAGAAAAAAGAACTATAGTTCAAAATAAATAATGTTTATGACTTTGTAGTATGTGGGGAAATTTCATTTTACTTGTCAATGGGTTTAGAGAGAAAAGATCAGTATGAATTGTGATCTGATCAAGTCTTGTGTGGTCTTCATCGGCCAAAGCTAGCCTCAAGTTTTTTAGATAGTGACGGTGTGGTCTTCATCTGAACGTAGGGCTAACTTTTAAAAAATTTGAGTGCTACTTAAAGTATATAACCAAGACTTCAATCTACTTAAGGTTTGGGATACCACTCGTTTCATACTATTATCACTGATTTTACAATTTTTTTTGTAACATGAAGTGAAATCCTAGGATTCTTGATTCAATCTACAATCCGATCCATATGACCATTTCACCAATCCTATGTAGGAATTTGATCTGAATAACCATGGTATGAACTAATAATATAATACATAGACTTTATTAATCATAATTTGCCCTTAAACTTAAGATAGTGAATGAATGTGGGGCTACAATTATGGCGCTTTTTGCCTTTTCTACTTTTTAATTGGTGTTGATTTCTCTATAATTTAAGGCAAGTGTATAACCCAAACATATGGAAAAAGTAATTTCCGTTTTCCTAGGTCCGTGTTCAAACATTCCTTAATGTGCTGGGCCCAATCGAACCTATTAACGCCCATTTTTCCACAATTGATAGCAAGCGTTTAAAATCTCCCACTATAATTACTATTGGTTAATTAGGACCACAAAATGAGGTGAAGCGTATGTGGCCTTCAATTTCAGACAAGAATTTAATAAGTTTTCACAGGGTCCCATCACGAAGGACAAAGAAAAAGAAAAAAGAACTATAGTCCAAAATAAACAAAGTTTATGACTTTGTAGTATGTGGGGAAATTTCATTTTACTTGTCGGTCAGTTTAGAAAGAAAAGATCAGTATGAACTGTGATTTGATCAAGTCTGGTGTGGTCTTTATCTGCCAGAGCTAGCCTCAAGTTTTTTAGATAGTGATGGTGTGGTCTTTGTCTGAATGTAGGGCTAACTTTTAAAAAATTTGAGAGCTACTTAAAGTATATATCCAAGACTTCAGTCTACCAAAGGTTAGGGATACCACTTTTTTCATATTATTATCGGTGATTTTACACTTTATTTTTAATAACATGAAGTGAAATCCTACGATTCTCGATCCAATCTACAATCCAATCCATATGACCATTTCACCAATCCTATGTCAGACTTTGATCTTAATAACCACGGAGTGAACTAATGATATACTAAATAGACTTTATTAATCATAATTTGCCCTTAAACTTTAGATAGTGAATGAATGTGGGGCCACAATTATGGCGCTTTTTCCCTTTTCTACTAATTAATTGGTGTTGATTTCGCTATAATTTAAGGCAAGTGTATAACCCAAACATATGGAAAAAGTAATTTCCGTTTTCCTAGGTCCCTGTTCAAACATTCCTTAATGTGCTGGGCCCAATCCAACCTATTAACGCCCATTTTTCCACAATCGATAGCTAGCGTTTAAAATCTCCCACTAGAATTACTATTGATTAATCAGGACCACAAAATGAGGTGAAGCGTATGTGGCCTTCAATTTCAGACAAGAATTTAATGAGTTTTCACAGGGTCCCATCATGATGGACAAAGAAAAAGAAAAAAGAACTATAGTCCAAAATAAATAAAGTTTATGACTTTGTAGTATGTGGGGAAATTTCATTTTACTTGTCGGTCGGTTTAGAAAGGAAAGATCAGTATTAACTGTGATTTGATCAAGTCTGGTGTGGTCTTCATCAGCCAGAGCTAGCCTCAAGTTTTTTAGATAGTGACGGTGTGGTCTTCGTCTGAATGTAGGGCTAACTTTTAAAAAATTTGAGTGCTACTTAAAGTATATATCCAAGACTTCAATCTACCAAAGGTTAGGGATACCACGTTTTTCATATTATTATCGCTGATTTTACACTTTATTTTTTATAACATGAAGTGAAATCCAACGATTCTCGATTCAATCTACAATCCAATCCATATGACCATTTCACCAATCCTATGTCAGACTTTGATCTTAATAACCACGGAGTGAACTAGTGATATACTACATAGACTTTATTAATCATAATTTGCCCTTAAACTTTAGATAGTGAATGGATGTGGGGCCACAATTACGGCACTTTTTGCCTTTTCTGCTAATTAATTGGTGTTGATTTCGCTATAATTTAAGGCAAGTGTATAACCCAAACATATGGAAAAAGTAATTTCCGTTTTCCTAGGTCCCTGTTCAAACATTCCTTACTGTGCTGGGCCCAATCCAACCCATTAACGCCCATTTTTCCACAATCTATACCAACCGTTTAAAATTTGCCACTAGAATTGCTATTGATTAATTAGGACCACAAAATGAGGTAAAGCATATGTGGCCTTCAATTTCGGACAAGAATTTAATGAGTTTTCACCGGGTCCCATCAAGTTGGACAAAGAAAAAGAAAAAACAACTATAGTCCAAAATAAATAAAGTTTATGACTTTGTAGTATGTGGGGAAATTTCATTTTACTTGTTGGTGGGTTTAGAGAGAAAAGATTTGTATGAACTGTGATCTAATCAAGTCTAGTGTGGTCTTCATCGGCCAGAGCTAGCCTCAAGTTTTTTAGATAGTGATGGTGTGGTCTTGGCCTGAACATGGGGCTAACTTTTAAAAAATTTGAGTGCTACTTAAAGTATATATCCAAGACTTCAATCTACTTAAGGTTAGGGATACCACTATTTTCACATTATTATCGGTGATTTTACACTTTTTTTTATAACATGAAGTGAAATCCTATGATTCTTGATTCAATCTACAATCCGATCCATATGACCATTTCACCAATCCTATGTAGGACTTTGATCTTAATAAGCATGGTGTGAACTAATGATATAATACATAGACTTTATTAATCATAATTTGCCCTTAAACTAAAGATAGTGAATCAATGTGGGGGCACAATTATGGTGCCTTTCCATTTCTACTAATTAATTGGTGTTGATTTCACTATAATTTAAGGCAAGTGTATAACCTAAACATATGGAAAAAGTAATTTCCGTTTTCCTAGGTCCCCGTTCAAACATTCCTTAATGTGTTGGGCCCAATCCAACCTATTAACGCCAATTTTTCCACTATCGATAGCAACCGTTTAAAATCTCCCACTAGAATTACTATTGATTAATTTAGATCAAAAAATGAGGTGAAGCATATGTGGCCTTCAATTTTAGACAAGAATTTAATGAGTTTTCACAGGGTCCCATCACGAAGGACAAAGAAAAAGAAAAAAGAACTATAGTCCAAAATAAATAAAGTTTATGACTTTGTAGTATGCGGGGAAGTTTCATTTTACTTGTTGGTAGGTTTAGAGAGAAAAGATCAGTATGAACTGTGATCTGATCAAGTCTGGTGTGGTCTGCATCGGCAAGAGCTACCCTCAAGTTTTTTAGATAGTGACGGTGTGGTCTTCGTCTGAACGTAGGGCTAACTTTTAAAAAATTTGAGTGCTACTTAAGGTATATATCCAAGACTTCAATCTACTTATGGTTAGGGATACCAACTTTTTCATATTATTATCGGCGATTTTACACTTTTTTTATAACATGAAGTGAAATCCGATGATTCTCAATTCCGTCTACAATCCGATCCATATGACCATTTCACCAATCCTATGTAGGACTTTGAAATTAATAACCATGGTGTGAACTAATGATATACTACATAGACTTTATTAATCATAATTTGCCTTTAAAATTAAGATAATGAGTGAATGTGGGGCTACAATTATGGTGCTTTTTGCCTTTTCTACTAATTCATTGGTGTTGATTTCGCTATAATTTAAGGCAAGTGTATAACTCGAACATATGGAAAAAGTAATTTCCGTTTTCCTAGGTCCTTGTTCAAACATTCCTTAATGTGCTGGGCCCAATCCAACCTATTAACGCCCATTTTTCCACAATCGATAGCAATCGTTTAAAATCTCCCTCCAGAATTACTATTGATTAATTAGGCCCATAAAATGAGGTGAAGCATATGTGGCCTTCAATTTCGGACAAGAATCTAATGAGTTTTCACGGGGTCCCATCGTGAAGGACAATGAAAAAGAAAAAAGTACTGTAGTTCAAAATAAATAAAGTTTACGACTTTGTAGTATGTGGGGAAATTTCACTTTACTTGTTAGTGGGTTTATAGAGAAAAGATCAGTATGAACTGTGATCTGATCAAGTCTGGTGTGGTCTTCATCGGCCAATGCTAGCCTCAAGTTTTTTAGATAGTGATGGTGTGGTCTTCATCTGAACGTAGGGCTAACATTTAAAAATTTTGAGTGTTACTTAAAGTATATATCCAAGACTTCAATCTACTTAAGGTTGGGGATACCACTTTTTTCATATTATTATCGGTGATTTTACACTTTTTTTTGTAACATGAAGTGAAATCCTATGATTCTCGATTCAATCTACAATCTGATCCATATGACCATTTCACCAATCCTATGTAGGACTTTGATCTTAATAACCATGGTGTGAACTAATGATATACAACATAGAGTTCATTGATCGTAATTTGCCCTTAAAATTAAGATAGTGAATGAATGTGGGGCTACAATTATGGTGCTTTTTGCCTTTTCTACTAATTAATTGGTTTTCGTTTCGCTATAATTTATGGCAAGTGTATAACCCAAACATATGGAAAAAGTAATTTCTGTTTGCCTAGGTCCCTGTTCAAACATTCCTTAATGTGCTGGGCCCAATCCAACCTATTAAAGCCCATTTTTCCACAATCGATAGCAATCGTTTAAAATCACCGACCAGAATTACTATTGATTAATTAGGCCCACAAAATGAGGTGAAGCGTATGTGGCCTTCAATTTCAGACAAGAATTTAATGAGTTTTCACGGGGTCCCATCATGGAGGACAAAGAAATAGAAAAAAGAACTATAGTTCAAAACAAATAATGTTTAAGACTTTGTTGTATGTGGGGAAATTTCATTTTACTTGTCAGTGGGTTTAGAGAGAAAAGATCAGTATGAACTGTGATCTGATCAGGTTTTGTGTCGTCTTCATCGGCCAAAGCTAGCCTCAAGTTTTTTAGATAGTGACGGTGTGGTCTTCAACTAAACGTAGGGCTAACTTTTAAAAAATTTGAGTGCAACTTAAAGTATATATCCAAGACTTCAATCTACTTAAGGTTTGGGATACCACTTTTTTCATATTATTATCGATGATTTTACACTTTTTTTTATAACATGAAGTGAAATCCTAGGATTCTTGATTCAATCTGCAATCCGATCCATATGACCATTTCACCAATCCTATGTAGGACTTTGATCTTAATAATCATGATGTGAACTAATGATATACTACATAGACTTTATTAATCATAATTTGCCCTTATACTTAAGATAGTGAATGAATGTGGGGCCACAATTATGGTGCTTTTTGCCTTTTCTACTTTTTAATTGGTGTTGATTTCGCTAAAATTTAAGGGAAGTGTATAACCCAAACATATGGTAAAAGTAATTTCCATTTTCCTAGGTCCCTGTTTAAACATTCTTAATGTGCTGGGCCCAATCCAACCTATTAAAGCCCATTTTTCCACAATCAGTAGCAATCGTTTAAAATCTCCCACCAGAATTACTATTGATTAATTTGGCCCACAAAATGAGGTGAAGCATATGTGGCCTTCAATTTCGGACAAGAATTTAATGAGTTTTCACGGGGTCCCATCACGAAGGACAAAGAAAAAGAAAAAAAGAACTATAGTTCAAAATAAATAATGTTTATGACTTTGTAGTATGTGGGGAAATTTCATTTTTCTTGTCTGTGGGTTTAGAGAGAAAATATCAGTATGAATTATGATCTGATCAAGTCTTGTGTGGTCTACATCAGCCAAAGCTATCCCCAAGTTTTTTAGATAGTGACGGTGTGGTCTCCATCTGAACATAGGGCTAACTTTTAAAAAATTTGAGTGCTACTTAAAGTATATATCCAAGACTTCAATCTACTAAAGGTTGGGGATACCACAATTTTCATATTATTATCGGTGATTTTACACTTTTTTTTTGTAACGTGAAGTGAAATCCTATGATTCTCGATTCAATCTACAATCTGATCCATATGACCATTTCACCAATCCTATGTAGGACTTTGATCTTAATAACCATGGTGTGAACTAATGATATACTACATAGACTTTATTAATCATAATTTGCCATTAAAATTAAGATAGTGAATGATTGTGGGGCTACAATTATGGTGCTTTTTGCCTTTTCTACTAATTAATTGGTGTTGATTTCGTTATAATTTATGGCAAGTGTATAACCCAAACATATGGAAAAAGTAATTTCCGTTTTCCTAGGTCCCTGTTCAAACATTCCTTCATGTGGTGGGCCCAATCCAACCTATTAAAGCCCCTTTTTCCACAATCGATCGCAATCGTTTAAAATCTCCCACCTGAATTACTATTGATTAATTAGGCCCACAAAATGCGGTGAAGCATATGTGGCCTTCAATTTCGGACAAGAATTTAATGAGTTTTCACGGGATCCCGTCACGAAGGACAAAGAAAAAGAAAAAAGAACTATAGTTCAAAATAAATAATGTTTATGACTTTGTCGTATGTGGGGAAATTTCATTTTACTTGTCAATGGGTTTAGAGAGAAAAGATCAGTAGGAATTGTGATCTGATCAGGTCTTGTGTGGTCTTCATCGGCCAAAGCTAGCCTCAAGTTTTTTAGATAGTGACGGTGTGGTCTTCATCTGAACGTAGGGC
Source organism: Quercus ilex subsp. ballota (assembly GCA_032727855.1). Lineage (NCBI taxonomy): Eukaryota > Viridiplantae > Streptophyta > Magnoliopsida > Fagales > Fagaceae > Quercus > Quercus ilex. The sequence goes on along the minus strand of CM064910.1, from coordinate 10,545,384 downwards.
TAACTTTTAAAAATTTTGAGTGCTGCTTAAAGTATATAACCAAGACTTCAATCTACTTAAGGTTTGGGATACCACTTTTTTCATATTATTATCAATGATTTTACACTTTTTTTTAGAGCATGAAGTGAAATCCTAGGATTCTTGATTCAATCTACAATCCGATCCATATGACCGTTTCTCCAATCCTATGTAGGACTTTGATCTTAATAACCATGGTATGAACTAATGATGTAATACATAGACTTTATTAATCATAATTTGCCCTTAAACTTAAGATAGTGAATGGATGTGGGGCTACAATTATGGTGCTTTTTGCCTTTTCTACTTTTTAATTGGTGTTGATTTCGCTATAATTTAAGGCAAGTGTATAACCCAAACATATGGAAAAAGTAATTTCCATTTTCCTAGGTCCCTGTTCAAACATTCCTTAATGTGCTGGGCCTAATCCAACCTATTTACGCCCATTTTTCCACAATCGATAGCAATTGTTTAAAATCTCCCACCAGAGTTACTATTTATTATTTAGGCCCACAAAATGAGGTGAAGCATATGTGGCCTTCAATTTCGGACAAGAATTTAATGAGTTTTCACCGGGTCCCATCATGAAGGACAAATAAAAAAAAAAAAAAAAAACTATAGTCCAAAATAAATAAAGTTTATGACTTTGTAGTATGTGGGGGAATTTCATTTTACGTGTTGGTGGGTTTAGAGAGAAAAGATCAGTATGAACTGTGATCTGATCAAGTCTGGTGTGGTCTTCATTGGCCAGAGCTAGCCTTAAGTTTTTTAGATAGTGACGGTGTGGTCTTCATCTGAACGTAGGGCTAACTTTTAAAAAATTTAAGTGCTACTTAAATATATATCCAAGACTTCAAAATGAATACAAATTTGACCCATTTGTATTTAGAATGAGTGAGAGATAACCATTTAGAAAACATTCATTCTTATATACTTGTGTTAACTTATTACCATGGTGTACATGGTTAGAAACATTGTTCTTTCTATATTGTTAATTTAGAACGCTAAGTATGTTTTGGGTGTTGGGAAATGTAATTTCGAATTTTTGAGTTTCAAGTTTGTCTATGTATTAGTAATTTGTAATGTAGCAGTTATTACCTTTTATAATTAATTTTTGTCAATTTTTTTCTTTAACATATCTTGATAATTAGATATAGCCTCTTGCGATTTTTGATCCTCAATTCAATCCTACAATCTAATCCAAATGATTCTCTCTCTCATCCTATGTAAGATTTTGATTTTGATAACGGTGGTGTGAACTAATGGTGGACTAAACCAAAGTTTGGCCCTTAGATTTAAAATAGTGGATTGCAGTAAATGAGGATGGGCTACCTTTGAAAATTTGTACTAGAATACAATTATGTTGCCTTTGCTTTCTCCAGTTATTAGTGTTGATTTTGCTATTTAGTCCAGTTATAGATACTTCACAACATGTTTAAACCGTGGTAGAAGCAACATCATTTTTATAAGCTGAATCCTTTTAAACTTCTTCCAAGTGACAATTAATGCTTATTACATTGCAATATCAAGGAAGTTACTGTGTGAAACCTTGAAAGAAATCATTGCACTTTCTGAGAACCAAACCTGGTCAAACATTTCGCGTTTGAGCTTTCTAAGCAAAATGGTAGACAATAGGTTTATAATCACAAAAATTTTCACAAAAAATATTTTAAAATGTTGAAACAACCGGTTGTCGAAATAAATAATTGAATAATACCAATAATAATCCGAAAACCAATAAAAATGGAATAATTTTTACCCAGAACATCATCAAATGATATAAAATAAATAAGAAAAAAGAAGTATAGAACAATTTCATAATAAAAAAAGATCAGGACTTCTTTTCCAAAATAAATAAATAAAATAAAATGATAGGACAAAAATGTATTGACCCCTTGCAAATTAATTAATTACCCAAGTTAATTAATTAGGTTCAATTACATGCAATGGCATGGTAGTACAAATAAATCACCAACTAAAGTAAATGCAGCGAAAATTAAATTTGACATGGTGATTTGTTTACAAATGGGTAAATCCACTAAAGCAAAAACCCCACCGAGGGATTTTAAGGTCACCACTCCCAAGAATCCACTAATCAATAATCAAGCGATTACAAGTAAAATGAATCTTACAAACTACCCTTCGCCTATCCCAAATTACCAACCTACAGTTAAATCTTCACTCCAATACTCAATTAGACTTGATGTTGTAGTGACATTCTTTCCGTTTAATGCATGAATCCCAGTACATGACGTGACTAACCAATGATGCACGGATCCTAGTACGTGACTAACTCCAACAACTTGAAGAAGGCTGTTGGCTGCAAAGTTCTTCACTTCATGCACAATGAAAATCAAGAAGCTCCTTGGTTACAAAACCCTTTAGCGTAAAAATGCAGTAGCTTTTTTTAGAGAGAATAAGACACTAGATCACTCAATGCATGTATGACGGCCTTTAAGATAAGCCTTATATATGTCTAGGATCGTGAGAAAAGAAACCCAACACATACACATCATCTTGGGCCGAAAATCAGATCTGGAAATTCGAATTACATAAGTCTTGATAGAAACAGCTTGTGTCGAGTTTCTGTCAAGCTTCAACATTAAACCTCGATCAAAGGATTCTGTCGAGACTTCTGTCAAGATTTAGTGAACGGCTCTTTCTTCACTTGTTTCTTGGTCAGATCTTCATGGCTTTAACACTTGACTTGAACTCTTGTTTCTTGAAGTACTAAAACCATCCTAAATCTACCCAATTACAAGTAAAGTGCATTTTGTCAAAGATTAGCCAATTACATAAAATATGTCCTTAACATATAAAAAAAAAATCCTTGACTTGGGGAGGTATGGAATAGTGGAGTCAAGTGGGCCATATAACCGTAAGCGGGGCTAGCCTAAAAAGATCAATTGGCTACATCATTTTTCGACCAAGGTTATGTTTGGCATTAGTTTAAAAACCAGTTTTTTTTTTTTTTTTCCTATTTAGCTTATTTTTACTACTATTCATGGGTCTCATTATACTTTTAATTAATATTTATGAGTTCCACTGTACTATTTTAGCTACCTTTTAGCTTTATCTACAATACTTTCAGCAAAAAAATTTCAGTTTCAACTAAATAAACTATTCCCAAACGGACTCTAACTCTCGTTTAAATATGAAAGATCTTTTACATGGGGCCTCAAACTTTAATCTCCACTCGATTTTCTTTTAATCTTTTTAATGATAGCTCATACAACTTTGCACTCTTTCTTCTCTCAAATATCAACAAACTAAATACTAAAACAATGAATTAGAGGAATATATATATATATATATATATCTTTGTGTGTGTGAGAGAGAGAGAGAGTAGTCAAAAAAAAAAAATGAAGAATATTGAACATATAATCTGAAAAAAATTCATTGTTGAAATTAAGTTTTCGTACCAAAACTTGCTTTTTTTTTTTTTTTTAAAGAATAAAAAAATAAAGAGAATTAAGTTTTTTAAGGTCGGATTGAAGTCTGACCGAGGTCAAACCATGATGATGTTATAATTAATTTAGTAATTAATTAAAATACAAATAAAAGTATATTAAATTAACAAATTAAAATACAAATAAAAGCATATTAAATTTGTAAATATTAGCAAAATTGACTAAAAATATCTACAAAAATTAAAACAGACTTTCAAATAAATTTTCATGATATTATAAGATTAATAGAAAATAATAGAACATAAATAAGCATGAAAAAAAATTGTATAATTATTCTTCAAGTAGAAATCATTTTGATTAAATAAAAAAATTGCTTTTAATTATTTTAGTAAATTCCCATTTAAATGAATTGTTCTTAAATTACAAGTAAATTTAGCAAAGAAAACAAATTTAGTAATATTTAATAAATTGAGAAAGAAATGATATAATAAGAAGAAAAATAATAAATCATGTAAGTATAAAATAAATAGAATAATAGATCATAATTAAGCACAAGGAGTCCAAGTGGTGTGTTGGTTACAATGCTAGTCTTGGTTCTTATTTGGGAGCGAGGTCTCAAGTTGAAAACCATGGGTCAAGGTAATCAGTTTTAGAGTAGCTAATGCTAGTGCTCCTATAAACTTACTGATTTGGTTTTATTTATGGTTGACTGGATTGTAAATGTATGATGTTCCAAGTGGACTTCATTGGAACGTCTAAGAGTGACCTAAAAGAAAATGTAGGTGTTAATTACAAGCTGTAAGTTATAAGTAATTGATCAAATCTTCAATTATCAATTTGCATCATTTTATTTATGCATTTATACGTGGATCTATTCTAATTATTTGTTACGGTCCGTTTGGATCGGGGGGGGGGGGGGGGGGGGAGGGGGGGAAGGAGAGTAGAGTAGAGTAAAATTGATTCAAAATTAGTTTATTTTAGCCAACTCTACTTTACTCCCCCTTCCTTTCCTCTCAATTCAAATGGACCCTTATATAAAACCTTACCAAGTAATGTCAATCTTAAATTTCATCTTTATATGTGTGTGTGTGTGTGTGTGTGTGTGTGTGTGTGTGTGTATTTCTTGTGGAAGGGAATAATTGGAACTTTGGAAGAAATTTGTAAAGTTTTCCTCACCAAGAAATTAGTAACGTAAGCTTGTAACCAAGTTGGGGCATTAAAGTGGTTGGATGTATGTTAGGATTGCCTAAGTGGGATGTGGTGTTAATATGTTGATTTGTCCACTATGTGGCGTCAATATTCAACATGCCCCTTGCCCTTGGGTTTAAGGGCAACCCCACCCACCCCCCACCCCTCGGCGGCCCACAACAATGGATGGGTAGCCCACACATCTCAAAAAAAAAAACAAAAAAAACAAAAAACAAAAGGGTTTTTTTTTTTGTCCAGTAAGCTAATTTCGCAAACATATTAATTATGTGACTAAAATTGAAACATATTAGTTATATAGCTATATTTGAAACTCAAGTCTCTAAAACTCAAGTTTTACTATAAACTAATATATATATATATATAATCTCAAGTTTTTCTTTAAAAAACTCGAGTCTCGGACTAATGGGCCATATAATTAATATCCTTTTTTTTTTGTCTTTAATAATATCCTTTTTTTTTTTTTATGAACTTTAATAATATCCTTGGTTACCCAAAAAAGAAATAATAATAATAATTTAACCCAAAAAAAAAAAGATACAGCAAGAGAGTAGCGATGGTTTTGCATTAGGAACATCATGGATGACAACAAAGAAGTATAGTCGTACTATACGAAAAAAAAAAAAAAAAAAAAAAAAGAAGTATATACGTATTATACAAAATAAACAAATAAAATGATTAGGGACTTTATAATAAAAGTGGAAAATTCATTTTTGGAAGAGTTTCGAACAGAGTATCTGTTTAAGATCGGCTTATTTTATTGAAATTGAAAATTTTTTGTTGAAAGTACTGTAGATAATAAAGGTAAAAATTAGCTGAAATAGTACAGTGAGTCCCTTGAATAGTATGAAAAAGGTGCAGTGAGAACCATAAATAGTAGTAAAAATAAACTGAATAGTAAAATAATTGGGCAAAAATAATCTTGTCAAACACAAAATGAGTAAACAACTTATTGAGTATTGCAAAAAATACAAATATGAACATTAACATGAGCATGAACATGAAGGGAGATTTCTATTCATTTTCTTGAAGAAAAAATTTACTTATAGAAAATTCCAAACTTTATTAGGTAAAGAAGAATCAAAGTTATAGATAGCAAAATCAATAAACCAAAAAAAATTTAGGAGCCTAAGAGGAGCCATTACTCATATGAAACAATCCAAAATACTGAAGGACTAAAAAAGAAAAAAACCAACCACTCCACACTTCCATCGCAACTGCTTTAGCTCAAGGAAAACAATACATCTCTCTCTCTCTCTCTTTTTCTTTTCTTTTTTTAATTATTTAGAAATAATTATTATATGATGTTAACCCTGCAACTTGAACATTTTTTCCCTAACTCTTGCAATTTGAACCTTTTATCCCTTAAACCCCAGACACTTTGTGTATGGGAAGGTGCAATTCAACTACATGGCCCTCGACATATATATATCTCATTTAATAAATATAAAACTTCTTTAAAAAAAATGAATATGTTTATCATAATTAAGGGAAATCCTAATGGGTACTTCAGTTAAACATATGTGAAAAAGGCATATACATACCACAAATGGTAAGGGAGAAAGAAAAAGTTGCTAATCTCTTTTAATATGCTTAATTGCTTTGTCTCAATCAGTTGTCCAAACAACATACCGCTTATTTATATCACAACCACAAATGACAATGCAACATTAGCCATCTGTAATTGCTAATTTGAAAGTATAGATATCTTTAATAGCTCTACCTTCGTTTCTTTTGGCTAATATGTTTTTACTGAATCAAAATCAAACCACAAAAATCATATAAAAATCACCAAATTAGAGTTTAAAATTATAATTAAATTTTTAAAAGAAATCTATGCACATTTGCACAAAAATTCCATGTAACTAAGTCACACTTAGGAATATTGGACCATTTTTCCTTTGTATAAATAGGGGGGTCCCAATGGGATGAGGGGGCTAACAATTTTCTCTCCAAAACATTTATTGTAGGAGCACAAAAGTTTTCCATTGTAGACTTCTCATGATTAAAGAACATGACTTGCCAACTAATCAAACTAGAGTTTTTAGTACCTACTGCAATTTCACAACATCAAGAACAAACCCCAGTGTATACAATGTCAAATTCCATAGTCTCCTATTACATCAAATGAGTGTTTAATTTTTCTCGCAAAGTATTGAATAGTAAAGCTTTTGGGCCATAGTCTCAATTACAACTCTCAATCATGTTGGACTTGGATGACACCTATCAACAACGTATCATTATGAGATGCAGAAAAAATTTGGAGTGTACGCAACGTTTAGTGTGGATGGGAAGAAATTTCATCCTATTCCAATTGGTTAGGTTAGTAAGGGACCTATTCCAATTTAATGATCCTGGAATTTTGTATACAAGTAATAATCAAGGAAACTTCCACCTAAAATAAGTCGGACTTTTGGCAAGAGAGAAAATTGATGTCTAGACAAATCAAGCTAAGGCCAACCAAAATGGACCATATTCTTAATTTCTTATCTCTATTTGTTCAATGTACAAGACTTATAGTCAATGCTTGGCGTATAAAAGTTGAACATCTTATCTGAAGTCCATCATCTAAAAGCTTGAGAAAAAATTCATTTAAACCAACGCAATATATAAATTATAAAGGAATCAAAGAAAATTTGTCAAAAATAATGAAAATTTAATCTATGCTTAAATTCTTATAAGGATGAACATAATAGCAATATCTTAAAAAATAAAAATAAAATAAAGATAAAAAAATCTATACTTATTTTGTACGTATGATAAAGTCCTATCACAAATTTTTTTGAGACTCATGTTGATTAGTGATTAGGAGTTATAAAGGAATAATCATCAATATATATATAAGTAGAGATCTCATGCGGGAATGCATGAGGTCTTGCCAAGTGAAGCTCTAATTTTGCATTTAGCATTTTTTTTACCTTTTTCATTAAGATTTTTTTACTATTACCCAAAAGTTTACATTAACTTATTTTACTGTTATCTCATTAGTCTCTCATTAATTACCTAAGCTTTCATCACACATTTCTCTCTTTTTCATGTCTTTTAGCATACCCACCATAGTATTAAATATGTAAACACAACACAAATATGTGAGAGTTGGACATTCTTTTATTTCATAGTATTAAATATGTGAACACAACACAAATTATTTAATTTTCACGGTCCTGTTACTCTTTTGCATTTATTTTTGGTTTCATGATTTAAAAAATAATAATAATAATCTTACCTTTTTTTTTTAGGGTGAAAATTAATCTTACCTTGAGAAGGCTATAAATATGTAGTGAAACCAAAGTTATAAATTGCACACACATAACTATCAAGACACTGAAACCCCTACGAGTAATCTTTTTTTTCTTTTTAAATTAGGGGCTTAAATATGATTTAGGTTAGGAAATTTGGTTATTTAGTTTTTGTTTTGGGTATATAAGTAAAGAGAATATTTGGTGCACAATGTAAAGTCATATTCTACCATTGTTTAATTTTAAATCATCTATAAGACACATGCATGCACACTTGCCCACACTATGTCTTTATGTCTCACTATTGATGAGTGGAAGATAGTCAAAGAGTTAGGTATATTTTTATTTCATAGTATGAAATATGTAAACACAACACAAATTAGTTTACTTCATGGTCCCGTTACTCTTTTGCATTTATTTTTGGTTTCATGATTTAAAAAATAATAATAATCTTACCTTAAAAAGGATACAAATGTGCAGTGAAACTATTAAACCAATTTTTAAAATCTCAAAATGTATATGTTTCTTTACTCTAATTTAGTTTACTTTTTCTTTATAATTTTTGTACAACATTATTCAAAACTATTTTACATAAAATATCACAAAATTATTCATGCATCGTACGGGCAACTTACTAGTTTTATTAAAAATAAAAATTCATTTCAAAAATCTATTTTTCTTGCATTCTTAGATGCAAAATAACACTATGAATGTTTAGACCCCCAATTACAAATTACCAATTCAAGCTTATTATCAAACAATAAATGTGCGGAACAAGAACATAAGCTAGTGACAGAATTGATAAACAATCTAAATTAAATAAAATCACATCTACAGCTGAAATTAAATGGAACAGATTAAGGGAAGAGAGATGCAAACACAAGGACAACACAACGATGTGTTATCGAAGAGGAAACCGAAGCCGTCGGCGTAAAACCTCTCCGCCGCCCTCCAAGCGGTCAATAATCCACTAGAAAACATAGTTAGGATACATGAACAGCAATAGACCCTCCAAGCCTAATCTACCCAGGACCCTTAGCCCTCCAAGCGTCTTGCTTCAATGAGGTTGCGCTGAACCTTTTTCTTCTCTAGCTTACCGGATTCTGCTATAGCCCATAGCATTAACCAATAACCATTAGTCCCTTCCAAACTGCTTCCCTAAGCACCAAAAGACATTCTCACAGATTTGGGTGTGGTGAGAAAAGGATTTGGTCAAGAACCTCTCAAGGATGTATCAATGGAGAGGAAGAGAGTAGAGGAATTTGAAGAGTCTCTAAGTGAAGATTGGGGATGGGTCAATCTTGTTTTTCTCTAGGGTTTCTCTCCCAAAATTCTCTCTAGAAGCTCTTTACATTTCGTGGGTTTAAGGGGTATTTATACTTGGGTGAGAAAGGGATGCAAAGAGTCAGTTTTTTCCAAACAGGGCCGGTTGGCGGCTTGGCCTCGCGACTTGACTGAGTTGCGAGTTCAAGCCGCGAGATAACAGAACGGCTAGGCTGGACTTTTATCCTGTAGTGCACCAGCTGTGACTGTTCATCTTCTTACACACTTCACTCATGTGCTGCAATTGGCAGCTTGCTAGTCGCGAGCTAGTTGCGAGTCCCAGCCGCGAATCCTTGCATCTTTGCACAATCTTGAGTATTTCTTCACACTCTCTCATCACTACCCTTTCATGTTTCATGAGTCCCACCTAAATACAGGGTTTCTAAGTGTTGAAATACAAGCAAATTGGCATGGAATAAAGCCAACAAGATGGTTGATTAAATTCAATCTTACAATCTCCCCCTTTGGCAATTCCATGACAAAACCCTACAACAAACTCTAGACTTAATGCGTGAGTTGGGAACAGTTGGAAAACTCACTCACACCTAACTCTAGAATCTGTGAAGCTCTTGAACCATAAGACCAAATATCTCCTGAAACACAACAACACAATAAGTTCATTGTATGTAGAAAACTTGTAATGCATATGGAGCAAGCATAATGCGAACAAGCAAAATGGGATAAATCAATAGACCATGGCTTGACGAAACAAGAAATCACTACATACTAGTGATCACAATGCTCATTCACTCAAGGAATGAACATTCGGACATGCAAGCTAATAAGCTCATTTGCAAAGTATGATTTGCATCTCTAACACTCAACCAATGCAATAACACTAGGAAATTGCATTAAGGATAAAAATCCAACAAAGGGCACAAGAGTGGAAACACTTAAAGAAAATGCATGACATTTATTAGCAAGTACTTAAGCTACATAGCATGGAAACATAAACCTTAAAAGCTTACAAAAGCAGCAGGTACAGACAGTAAATGAAAACATAAAGACTGAAAAGTGTTAATATGAAATAGAAATTAAACATAGTCCTTCTTGCTGAAATCTCCCCCTTTGATCCAGCTGTTTCTCCCCCTATCATTGTACTCCCCCTAACAACATCATCTCCCTTTTTTTGTCATGGAATAGCTAGTCCCCATCATCTTCTAGCTTCCTTTGAATTGATCCAATTGAGTTTGGATAGAGGTGAACTTCATATACCATCGAGTGTTGAGATGGTGCAAGATAGATGTAAGTCCAGACATGTTGGCGTTCAAATCGTGGACATATGTCACAATTGTTAGAAATTTAGACCCCTTAAACCAATCGGATTAACCTAGTTAATTAGCCAAGTGATTAACTTAGTCAAATTATGCAATTCTAGGTTATCACAAAAATACAATCGTATCAAAAATATAAAGCAGCGGAAATATAAAGAACACAATGATATGATCACCCAGGAAACCACACGGTAAAAACTTGGGGAGGATTTAACCCACCTATCCTCAAGGCAAACCTGAATCCACTATGAAAGAATCGAAGTTCATACAAAAGGACTTACAAGCTCCCCGCTTGACTTCCTAATGCTACCCACTAGTAGAACTTACTAACATGACCAAGTGCAAGCTTCGAATTCACGAACTCCTTCTTTCTTGGATTCTCCACAAGATACAAGCACCTACGCTTGTTATTCTTTAAGCTCCAATGGCAGCAACCTTGTTGATCATCAAGATGTAGATAATATCTCTACCTTGAAAACCCTAAGTTTATGTGAAGGAAAGCTCCTCAAGGATCTCACAAGAGATTCACATAAACCGCAAATATGAGCAACAAAGACTTAGAGAGGTTTGGATACAAAACCCTAAAAATAAAAGGAGGCACAAGAGGCACTCTAATCTCTCTCACCAAAATCTTAAAAACGTTCTAGGGTTTTCCTTATATATAGGAGTGTTTTACTTGAACCCCAAGACGTTTAAATAGAGTTTAGGCTGAGTTGGAATTCTGCAGAAAACGCATCTGACCTGAGATTCGATCGATCGAGCCTATCCTTCGATCGATCGAGCCAGGCCGAAATGCACCAATGCATCTGCAGCCACTTGATTCCAACTTTACACGAATTACACAACTTTGAGCAAGCCTAAACAAGACTAAACATATTGTTTTGATCATGGTTTGCCAACATTACACATTAGAGTTCTAAATACATAAATTCCTAAATCTTTAGAACCTAGCAACAATGTTGTCTAGTTTTTCGTCAAAAATGGATGAACTAGAGTGCAAACCACTGTGAGGTGCAGAAGTTTCTGTTTTGATTCCCTTTCGACTATGACCAATGCTAGCGTTGTACATACACATGTTGATTAGAGCCAGTTTTGTGCAGGGATACTCATCTGTTGAAGGAAAAATTCCTTTGAGCCTCAATATCCTAGAAATGAGGTAGCAAAAAGGAATGCATATCCTTGATTTAGTTCGAAGAACCGTTTTGCGCAAGACATGAAAGATGTATGCACAAATGTCAATCTCTACATCAGAGATCAGATTGTGAAGAAACAGGGCACACCAATGTTCATGTACCAGTGCTAGATAATGGGTACAAGTTGTGAAACATGATGATTGTAAGCACCCTCAATTTCGGAAGAAGAGAGGAAACACTGACTGAGTTCCTATGAGAATTCCAAGTATTTTCCAAGAGCATCCTGGAGGAGGTCCTCATCTGGACATAAATCATCATAAACTGGTGAGTTTTTAAACATCGGTCGATTGATGTGAAGAATCTCAGCAAGATATGTGGGAGAGACTTAGAAACTCTTTCTTCTAACCCAACATTTGAGTTCTTCGCCTTCAACAATTGCATTGGCATAAAACTCTTTTACCAAGTCCTCATATGCTTCATCAAAGTCGGAGAGAAGATAATTCCAATCTTTGTGAGCAAACCATTTAGGAATGTTGGTGTCAAAAAGAGAAGGTTGATCAACGACCCTTTCAACCAATGGTGTAGCATCTCTGAAGTAATTCTCATGAGTCTGAAATGTAGCATAAGATTTGAACTTATTTGGATAAAATACTCCTGATGATGAACGAGTCCTCTTTGCTTTAGGGGAGAGTTCATCAACATCAATGACAGGTTCTTTCCCTTTACTGTTGCCCCCTTTTACAACAGCTCTCTTGAATGGTGACATTTTCACCCTGCATCATGTTTTATCAAGAAACCAAGAAACACCACACAAGACACCAAACATTATCAGCATTGGGTTAGATCCAAAAACATGGATGATAAAGAAACCCTAAATACTTGAGATTTCGGTTCCAAACATGACAATGAGTGTGTGTGTGTCATCAAACACAATGTGTACTCATGATAAAGTAGATTGGTACATGAACCCCCAAAAAGCATGCAATAAGTTCACAGAAGAACAAAATCCCATAAACAGATACGAGATATACAAACATCATCAAAAACAGACAATCCAAGAAATAAATGCTGTAAATGAGAAGGACAATGAGAAAGGAACACAACCCATACCTATTCTTGAATTAGGATGCCAAAATGAACAAAAATGGTGGAATATGTGAGAAACACAGTGAGATTGGGAATAGTCCAATTGGGGAAGATAATGAATAGACACAAAAGTGTGAGGGAAAACCCAAAAAAAAATTTAAAAACTGACTTTAAAATCAACACACGCGTTTTTCGTGATTGAGTCAAGTCACCAATCAGTCGCTAGGGTAAGCCGCGAAACACTTTGAAATCAAGATATGTGAAAAATTTTCTAAGTGTTTTTCGTGGCTGGAAAGTCTACTCGTGAGAGAGTCGCAAGGTGAGCCGCGAAAATCTCTGTGTACCTCTCGTGACTGGACCGTCCATTTGCGAATAAGTCGCCACACTGAGCCGCAAGAATCAACAAAACTCAAATTATGAAAAATATTCTAAGTATTTTTTGCGACTTAGACCTTGACTTGCCAGTGAGCCACGAAAAATCTCGGAGTGGGCTCGCGACTGGGACATGCGGCTTGGCCAACTCGCGACTGAGTAGCCAAAACAGGACAACACTGTTTTTGAAATTTTGATATTTTTGTAAAAACAAAACAACTTTCCAAAAACAACTAAAAACACTCAAAAATCCTTTTGTGTTTGATCAACAAAGATTGAGCATGTGAAAACACATTTAATCAAGTACAATCACACAAATGAATATGTCATTCATTGAATATAGACTTGTATGATGTGTGTGAATATCAAAAGTGAGATAATCCTTAGTCCAATGTGAAGCTTCAATGATCAATTCAACCAAGGCATACACAACTAGCACTAGATAATGTGACCTATCTCAATTATAGAAATATGCATATATGACCTCCCACACAAACTTGAGTACAGTTCTTTGAAGCTTTTCATTTGGCTCCATACACATCATAGCATTTGATCATTTTGAATCAGTACATCTCATTGTGAGATTGATGCCTGAAATTTTTGATATTTCAATTTGATGAGTTAGCCTTTGGCTTTTAGGGCATCATACATTTTATTTTTGGTCATTTTCCCTTTTTCCTAGTCAAATTCTAGTATGTGCGACAGGCTTTTGTAGCTCAATATCTCTTTTCATTTAGAGATTTACATTTGGTGATCTCTTTGAGTAAAGCAATAAAATAAAAGTGGGAAGATACATAGGCACAAGTCTATGCATGTCTAAAGATCAGTAAAACCATTCACTAATCATTCATGACAAGGTTGAAGATCTATTTACAACAGTCACATAGATTTCAAGATTTCTTCCACAATGATAAGAGTGCATAAGAAACAAGTTATGCTCATAGATGCACTAAGCCATTAGTACAAAGGTACAAGGCAAAACATGTTTTGAGACAAAACTCAACAAAGTCGGTCAAACTTTTTGGATGTTCTACTTTTTATGTGCTTTTGGATTTTTGACACAAAAGCAATAAAAGGTTGATAAAAAACAATGAGAAAATATTTTAAAAAATATATATACATTGCAAATAACCAACAAAGTAGTGTGTGCCCTACAAACAAGTTAACTCAATATAAAAAGGTAAAACACACAGCACACATGAGATTCAAGGGATTGTACCAACACCAATGGTCTTACAAAGAGATTCAAACCGTGAACCATTGAGAGGCTTGGTGAAGATGTCTGCCTTTTGATTGTCTATGTGTATGAATTCAAGACATACAACTTTTTTCTTCCACCAAATCCCGAATGAAATGGTAGCGTATCTCTATGTGTTTTGAATTTGAATGTGGAATTGGATTCTTAGGGAGATTTATGGCACTTGTGTTATCACAGAAGACACACATTGTATCTTGAGGAATCCTGTAATCATGAAGTAGCTTCTTCATCCAAAGGAGTTGTGTGTAGCAACTTCCAGCGGCTATGTACTCAGCTTCAACTATAGAGAGAGACACATAATTTTGTTTCTTGCTCATCCAAGAGACAAGATTGTTACCAAGGTAGAAACAACCTCCTGAGGTACTCTTTCGATCATCCACACTACCAGCCCAGTCAGCATCTGAATAACGGGCAAGGCAAGAATTTGAATCCTTGGAATACCACAACCCATAATCTGGAGTACCATTGATATAGCGAATAATTCTCTTTACCGTAGTCAGGTGAGACTGCTTTGGAGCAGCTTGATATTTAGCACAAACACCAACGTTGAATGCAATATCCGGTCTACTTGCAGTAAGACAGAGTAAACTCTCAATAATACTCCTACACAAGGTTGGACTCACTTCTACCACAGAAGAATTAGCATTCAGCTTTATGGACGAACTCATGGGAGTGGAGGCATGCTTTTTGGAGTCTAGTCTAAACTTCTTGACAATATTTCTAGCATACTTTTCTTGTGATACAAATATGCCTTCCTTCTTTTGTTTGACTTGAAGGCCTAAGAAAAATGTAAGCTCCCTCACCATACTCATCTCAAATTCTTTCTTCATTTCCTCCGAAAATTCTATAGCCCGATCATCGAAGGAAGCACCAAATACTAATGTCATCAACATATACTTGAGCCACCAGAAGGTAATCTTCATCATTCTTGACAAACAAATTTAGACCAACATAACCTCTTTTGAATCCTCTTTCCAGGAGGTAATGGGTAAGTCGATCATACCAAGCTCTAGGAGCTTGTTTTGAGCCATAAAGGACTTTCTTCAATCTCAACACATGATCAAGAAAGTGAGGATCCTCAAAGCCTTTAGGTTTTTCAACAAACACTTCTTCATTCAGATATCCATTTAGAAACGCACATTTTGCATCCATTTGGTAGAGTTTGAAGTTCATGGTGCATGCCATGGACATAAGAATTCGAATAGACTCAAGTCTTGCCACAGGAGTGAAGGATTCATCAAAATCTACTCCTTCTACTTGAGTGTATCCTTGAGCCACTAATCGAGATTTATTCTTGATTATCTCTTCATCTTCATCTGTCTTGTTTTTTAATATCCATTTAGTACCGATGACATGAACATTTTCAGGCCTTGGAGCAAGTTCCCATACATCATTTCTCACAAACTGATTTAGCTCTTCATGCATTGACTCTACCCAATTTTCATCCTGGAGAGCTTCTTCTACCCTTTTTGGCTCAAATTGGGCAAGGTAGCAATGATATGTTAGATGATTGGCCAGGAGTATGTGCCCTTTTCTAAGACGAAGACCTTCATATAAAGATCCAATGATGTTGCTATCAGGATGGTTCTTAATCACTCTTGATGATGGCTTCTTTAATGGGGAGACTTCATCATTCTGGGAGGTGGGAGGATGAACTTCTGGAGGAGTAAGAGGACTTCATGTTCTAGACATTGATCTTGTTTTCATTCTTATGTTCATGGGAGTTGATTCCTTTTTTGGTGTAGTTCCTTCAGCTTCTATATCAAGAGCTTCGGCCTCAACAGTGGGTTCTTTGGTGTACAATCCATCCCCATCATCAGCCATTTCTACCTTGGTTATGGCATCATCAATTTTTACATTGATGGACTCCATTATCATCTTAGTTCTCTTGTTGAAGACCCTATATGCTCGGCTAGTAGTAGAATACCCAAGAAAAATACCTTCATCACTTTTAGCATCAAATTTCCCAAGTTTCTCCCGATTATTTAGAATGTAGCACTTGCTTCCAAACACTCAGAAGTACTTTACTTTCAGCTTCTTTCCATTCCAAATCTCATAAGCGGTCTTCTTTGTTCCCACTCGGAAGAATATTCTATTACCAATGTGGCATGAAGTGTTCACCGCTTCTCCCCAAAACTTTTGAGGAATTTGCTTGTTGAGTAGCATAACTTCTTGAATCACTCAATTCTTCCTTTCAACCACTCCATTTTGCTGAGGGGTTTTGGGAGCTGAAAATTCCCTTTTGATTCCTTTCTTTTCACAAAACGACTCAAATCTTGCATTCTCAAACTCCTTGCCATGATCACTCCTTATCTTGACAATGGGAACTCCTTTTTCGTTTTGTAATCTCTTGCAAAGAATTTCCAATTTTTCACATGCTTCTGATTTTTCTCTAAGAAATTCAACCCAAGTGTATCTTGAGAAATCATCAACAATGACCATAATGTACCTCTTTCCTCCTAGACTTTCAGTTCTTGTAGGCCCCATTAGATCAACATGAAGAAGCTCTAAACATCGTGAAGTAGCAATAACATTCACCTTGTGATGACTTGCCTTTGTTTGTTTTCCCATTTGGCATGCTCCACAAATGGTCTTCTCCACTTTTCCAAACTTTGGAAGTCCCTCAACTGCTTCGAGTGTAGAGACTTTAGCTACTTATTTGAAATTCGCATGCCCAAATTTGTGATGCCAAAGTTCCAGCATGTCAACACGAGCACTTCTACACGAAATAGGTGCCGTAAGAACTACTCCATAGCAATCATCGGTAGTCTTATTTCCCTCCAAGACTTGAATCCCTTCTTTGTTGATGATTATGCACCCTTTCTTTGAGAATTGGACAAGAAAATCCTCATCACATATTTGAGTGTTGCTTAAGAGATTCACCTTCAACCCTTTGATGTATAACACATCTTTCAATAAAGGTAATCTCGGTATTTCAATAGTCCCTTTGCCGAGAACTTGAGCATGACTCCTGATAGAAATTTAGACCCCTGAAACCAACCAGATTAACCTAGTTAATTAGCCAAGTGATTAACTTAGTCAAATTATGCAAATCTAGGTTATCACAATCAAACAATCATATCAAGAATATAAAGCAGCGCAATAATAAATAACACAAGATATGATCACCTAGGAAACCACACGGTAAAAACCTGGGGATGATTTGACCCACCTATCCTCAAGGCAAACTTGAATCCACTATGCGAAAGAATCGACCAGTAGAACTTACTAAATGTTTACAACAATTGGCAAATCGTGAACACAAACTTGTCTAGATATAGATCTTAGAGTCTATAGGTTTTCTTAGACAATGCTCAAGGTAATTCAAGTCAAGATTCAAGAACATACAAGCTGCAGGAAGAAGACTTCATATTCTGCCTAGTTCGATCGATCGAAGAACAGGCTCGATTAATCAAAAATCGTATCTGCAGAATTTTAAATCGGCCCAAATAGCAGCTTAAGCCAATTAAGGATTAGGGTTTCAGATCTACTTTTCCCACTATATAAAGGAAACTCTAAGCCACGTTTTTAAGAGACTTTTGAGAGAGAGAAAAGAGCGCCTCTTTTGCATCTAGGGTTTTGTACCCAAACCTCTCTAAGTCTTTGTTGCTCATATTGCGGTTTGTGTGAATCTCTTGTGAGATCTTTGAGGAGTTTTCCTTCACATAAACTTAGGGTTTTCAAGGTAGAGATTAATTCAACATCTTGATGATCAACAAGGTTGCTGCCTTTAGAGCTTAAAGAATAACAAGCGTGGGTGCTTGTAGCTGATTGGAGAATCCAAGAAAGAAGGAATCTGTGGATTCGGAGCTTGCACGTGGTCGTGTCAGTAAGTTCTACTGGTGGGTAGCATTATGAAGTCAAGCGGGGAGCTTGTAAGTCCTTTTGTATGAACTTCGATTCTTTCACATAGTGGATTCAGGTTTGCCTTGAGGATAGGTGGGTCAAATCCTCCCCAGGTTTTTACCGTGTGGTTTCCTGGGTGATCATATCTTGTGTTATCTATTATTCCACTGCTTTATATTCTTGATATGATTGTTTGATTATGATAACCTAGATTTGCATAATTTGACTAAGTTAATTACTTGGCTAATTAACTAGGTTAATCTGGTTGGTTTAAGGGGTCTAAATTTCTATCAAGCCCCGCTTGACTTCCTAATGCTACCCACCAGTAGAACTTACTGACACGACCACGTGCAAGCTCCGAATCCACAGACTCCTTCTTTCTTGGATTCTCCAATCAGCTACAAGAACCCACGCTTGTTATTCTTTAAGCTCCAAAGGCAGCAACCTTGTTGATCATCAAGATGTTGAATTAATCTCTACCTTGAAAACCCTAAGTTTATGTGAAGAAAAGTTCCTCAAAGATCTCACAAGAGATTCACACAAACCACAATATGAGCAACAAAGACTTAGAGAGGTTTGGGTACAAAACCCTAGATACAAAAGAGGCACTCTCTTCTCTCTTTCAAAAGTCTCAAAAACGTTCTAGAGTTTCCCTTATATATAGGAGTGTTTTACTTGAACCCCAAGACGTTTAAGTAGAGTTTGGGCTGAGCTGGAACTCTGCAGAAAACGCAATCTGGCCGACTTTCGATCGATCAAGTCTAAGCTTCGATCGATCGAGCCAGTCCGAAATGCACCAATACATCTGCAGCCTCTCGATTCCAACTTTACATCAATTACACAACTTTGAGCAAGCCTAAACAAGACTAAACATATTGTTTTGATCATGGTTTGCCAACATTACACATTAGAGTTCTAAATATATAAAATCCTAAATCTTTAGAACCTAACAAACTTCCCCTTTGGCAATCCGTGACAGAACACAAAATAAAAGCTCAAAGTTTACAAAGTAAAAGCCCATTACAAAAATAATGCTCATAACAACAAATCCAATCTTAACTACTATCCATCAGTTGCAAGTGTAGACAGCAGCTCAATTGAATCAACCTGTATATTTCCTGAAACACTAAACAAAACGTATAAACGCATGTGTGGAAAATACAAGTAAACAAAAATAAATTCTTGACTTCACAAAACACAAAACAAAGACATATATCATGAAGAACTCATAAATATAAATCGATGAGCAATGAACAAGAAACAGAAATAAAAACATAAGTAAACTAACTCTCCCCCTAAGTTAGATACAACAAAAAGTTTTTATTTATATTCTCCCCTTTCAAAAATAATTTCAACTCCCCCTAAACAAAACAAACAGGTCATCTATGTCTCCCCCTTTTTGTCACGTGTTGACAAAGACTACCTAATCAGAAGGTAGATAGAAAATGTACGCAACAGAGTAAGAGAAAGTAGAGACAAATCCCCCTATGAACCACAAAGGTTAAAAAAAATTCTCCCCCTATAAAAATAGGAAAAACAAAACAAGTTTTGGGAAAAATAGTTTTGGGGGAAAAAAAAGGGGGTGGGGATAAATAAAAAAACACAAACCAAGTTTTAAAAAAACTAAGTTAAGGAAACACATGAAGGAAAAATATTCTCTCTTTCAATAAAATGCAAACACGGCATTATGTGACCCATAAACAGTTGCATGAGTAGAGAAAATATTTGCACATTGATTATCCATCATATCTCTTTAGAAAAATATTTTCTACAGTTCACACATAAGAAATAGCATATACTAGAATGTACAAAACTCAAAAATTAATCAATCAATTTTTAAATCAAGTTGAGTATCCAATGTAGCAAAGTGTATGCATGTTATGTGTGAAAACAATGAAAGATATGACTGCAAAATTGCAAGATGGATACAAAAACAATGCAATGCATGTGAATCCTAAACACAAATGATGCATGGAAAAAAAAATTTGGTCAAAAACATAGAAACTGAAAATTTTTCAGTTTCGATCGATCGAGAATCGATCGAACATCAATCGAGTTAGGCAGACTCAAACCAAAAATTTTAATCGCAATTTCGATTGATCGAAAAACAGGTTCGATCGATCGAAAGTCTAGAAAAATCAAATTTTTGAAAAACAGAGCATTTTAATACAGAAACTCCTCAAAGCACATTGTTTTATAAAAAATGCATGAGTATAAGACGAAAAGTTTGTCGAAAACACTTGAATTTAACCCAGATCTTCCAAAATCAAGATTTTTAATCAATTTATCCTCAAAGCGCAAACATTATACACATTTTACATTAAAATTAAGGAACTTTTAATCTTGGATGACCACAACAAAATCACACACAATATAATGTACCAAGTTTAGCAAAGAGTAACTTGTGTAGTGTGTGCAACTAGCAAAAGCTTGAGATACATGTGAGGTGATATGTGAACAGCAATCAATCGCAAAGTCTACAAAATTCATCACATAGAATTTAAAAGAGACTATCACCTAAAGAGTTACATCATATAACTCCCACATCTCCTAGAACGTAAGCTTGCAATCATGTAAGTTTCTTGAAATTTTGCCTCATAATATACACACCAATTTTAATTATGTGATTTGGCATCAAGCCTAATAGTACACACCAATTTCAAGCATTTAAGCAATTAAACCGAGGCTACACCTTATGTTCTTTTTGTGCATGTACTACACTTTTTCAAGCACAGAATCTTACGATATGCACTAAGGTGTTCATGATTGGCTAGTGAATAGTGGTGAGATGGTTATTTATGCCTTTCTCAAAAGGATCAAGTCCAACAGTCAAATAACATGTAACTTCAAGATTAAGACAAAGTGATAAACACCATAAACATCTTTCCCACACAACATGCACTACAAAGCTTCAATTAGTCAAGTGCAATAAATAAGCTCATCAAAGTTAAATAAGGTACATAAATTTGTTATGTAAAGATAATATGGCCAATCCTTGATTATAAATCCAATATGTGAAATACAAAACACAAAAATCCTTTTGGTTCTAAAAGAAAATTTATGACCAAAAACAAAAGGCACATATTATGCTAAATGAACAATGCAAAAGCAATGCATGATAGTGCAAAACTAAGCTATAGAGGGTACACAAACAAGAAATATCAATTTCTTAATTAACCCTTGAGTACATATACAGACTAGTACATACTCACACAAAATCAGAAATAGCTTAGCACAAACTATTCAAGTTTCTCCACAATGTCAAGCATATTCTAAATCAAGAGAGAGATATCATAACTCATGTAATCCTCAAGAAAAATAAAACTAGACACAAAATAAAATATTTTTGTCTTTTTGAAAATTTTCAATGTTTTTGGATTTTTTTTTAAAATAAAAAATAACCTAAAAAACAAAACAACCAAAAACATAAACAAAACATGTCCACAATTAATTGAAAGAATTAAATCAAGGACAAGTTAGCAACACTCACCTTGGAGAATTTTTTCTCACCCATATAGCACGATTCTTCAGCTTTGTAGGTGAAAATCCATGTGAAACAGAGTGTATTTGAGGGATTACACCAATCTTCTAAGAAAGACTAAAATCCTGCAAATTCCTTTCACAAGCCAACAAGCTCAAATTTTTCAAAAGAATATGAAACAATTTATTTGGACTTATAGCAGGAGAAATATCATCACATGTCCTAGATTGAAATACAGAATGCTTAAATTTCAATTTATGACAATTAGGATGAATGTGACCACAAGCACCACAATAGTGACAAACATGAACAAATTTAGGAACATCAGTATTTCTAATAGCAAATCTATTCTCAGATTTTGGTTTTTGCCTCAACAAAGAACAATTTGGTCTAATATGACCAACAACACCACACAGGTGACAGGTAGGCACAAAAACAGATTTATTATGCTCTCTAACAGTAGGTTTAGACTTAGGTTTAGAAACTTCAGCGTCTACATCAGAACTTTTACATTTGTCTATCCTAGCAAAATAAACCTTTTCTTTATTATTCCTCTTAAAAGGAGGGATATAAACTTTCTCAGTTTTAGGCTTAAGAGAAACAGAAACACTTCTGTTATCAACAACAGGCTTGGTACTAGTCAAATTTTAAATTTTAGTTTTAGATTCAACTAACTCTTGTTCCAAGCTTTTCATTTTCTCATCTTGAGAGGAAATTTGATTTCTCAAAAATTCATTCTTTTTATTAGATTCATCTAATCTAACAAGCAATTCATCTTTTTCAAGATTAGCCAATTTTAACTCTTCCTTGAATTTCTTAGAAATTTTCAAAGATTTAGATAATTCCTTACGAAGAGTTTCAAAAGTATCAAAAAAATCAACAGAAACAATAGTGTCTTTTTTATTCAAAACGTCACAGGCATCAATAAAACTAGCAAAAGCATGAGCAGAAAGACACTTCAAATTATCCATGACAATAAGGGTCAAGGATCAGCTCTTAGATCAAAAGATCTAAAACAGAAGAGAGCTACCCGCTCTGATACCACTTGATAGAAATTTAGACCCCTTAAACCAACCAGATTAACCTAGTTAATTACCCAAGTGATTAACTTAGTCAAATTATGCAAATCTAGGTTATCACAATCAAACAATCATATCAAGAATATAAAACAGTGGAATAATAAATAACACAAGATATGATCACCCATGAAACCACACGGTAAAAACCTGGGGAGGATTTGACCCATCTATCCTCAAGACAAACCTGAATCCACTATGCAAAAGAATCGAAGTTCATACAAAACGACTTACAAGCTCCTCGCTTGACTTCCTAATGCTACCCACCAGTAGAACTTACTGACACGACCACGTGTAAGCTCCGAATCCACGGACTCTTTCTTTCTTGGATTCTCCAATCAGCTACAAGCACCCACGCTTGTTATTCTTTAAGCTCCAAAGGCAGCAACCTTGTTGATCATCAAGATGTTGAATTAATCTCTACCTTGAAAACTCTAAGTTTATGTGAAGGAAAGCTCCTCAAAGATCTCACAAGAGATTCACACAAACCACAATATGAGCAACAAAGACTTAGAGAGGTTTGGGTACAAAACCCTAGATACAAAAGAGGCACTCTCTTCTCTCTCTCAAAAGTCTTAAAAATGTTCTAGGGTTTCCCTTATATATAGGAGTGTTTTACTTGAACCCCAAGACGTTTAGTAGAGTTTGGGCTGAGTTGGGACTCTGCAGAAAGCGCAATCTGGCCGACTTTCGATCGATCGAGTCTAAGCTTCGATCGATCGAGCCAGGCCGAAATGCACCAATACATCTGCAGCCTCTCGATTCCAACTTTACATCAATTACACAACTTTGAGCAAGCCTAAACAAGACTAAACATATTGTTTTGATCATGGTTTGCCAACATTACACATTAGAGTTCTAAATACATAAAATCCTAAATCTTTAGAACCTAACAACTCCCATCACCAAATGTCACATAGTCACCAACTTTCTCTTTGAGAGTCTTAAATAATGATTTATCTCCTGTCATATTACGAGAACAACCGCTATCAATATACCATAAGCATGAGTCAAATACCTTCAATGAGGTGTACACAAAAAGACAAGCATGAGACAAACATTCTTGACCAGCAAACAGAAGTTTATCTTCATTATCCATGCATCTGTTAGATTGAATTTTCCTTTTCAGATTATCAACTTTTTCACACAATATCCTATTTCTTCTCTTGTACTTCTTAATCAAAGAGTTAGACTCACATAAACTATTGTGTAAGATGTGATTCTTATTTTCAAAATATTTCAGCACGTAAACAAACATTCTAGTATGGTTCTTTGTTTTTAATAACTCTAAGAGTTCATTGTTAGGACACCCTTCAAACATACTCATAGAGTCATTGTCACAAACATTTAAACCACAATTCAGCATGGCATTTTCCATAGCAACATCCATATCCAAGGGGTCTAGGATCGTACTCAGGTGTTTAAACCACAATAAGTGCACCTGCTCTGGTACCAATTGAATGTTCGAATAGCATTGAAAACACTATGAACGTTTAGACCCCCAATTACAAATTACCAATTCAAGTTTTTTATCAAACAATAAATGTGCGGAACATAAACATAAGCTAATGACAGAATTGATAAACAATCTAAACCAAATAAAATCACATCCATGGCTGAAATTAAATGGCAAAGATTAAGGAAGAGAGATGCAAACACAAGGACAACACAACGATGTGTTATCGAAGAAGAAACCGAAGCCCTCGGCGTAAAACTTCTTCGCCACCCTCCAAGCAGTCAATAATCCACTAGAAAATGTAGTTGGGATACATGAATAGTAATAGACTCCAAGCCTAATCTACCCAGGTACCTAAGCCCTCCAAGCTTTTTGTTCCAACTAGGTTGCGCCAAACCTTTTTCTTCTCTAACTTACCGGATTCCATTATAGCCTATAAAATCAACCAATAACCATTGGTCCCTTCCAAATTTGCTTCCCTAAGCACCAAAATACCTTCTCACAGACGTGAGTGTGGTGAGAAAAGGATTTGGTCAAGAACCTCTCAAGGATGTATCAATGGAGAGGAAGAGAGTATAGGAATTTGAAGAGTCTCTAAGTGAAGATTGGGGATGGGTCAAAATTCTTATTTTTCTCTAGGGTTTCTCTCTCAAAATTCTCTCTGGAAACTCTCTACATTTCATGGGTTTAAGGGGTATTTATACTTGGGTGAGAAAGGAAAGCGAAGAGTCAGTTTTTCCTAAACAGGGCTGGTTGGTGGCTTGGCCTCGCGACTTAACTGAGTCACGAGTTCAAGCCACGAGATAACAGAACGTTCAATCTAGACTTTTGTCCTGTAGTGCACTAGTTGGCATGACTGTTCATCTTCTCGCA
Organism: Quercus ilex subsp. ballota; assembly: GCA_032727855.1. Lineage (NCBI taxonomy): Eukaryota > Viridiplantae > Streptophyta > Magnoliopsida > Fagales > Fagaceae > Quercus > Quercus ilex. Next base: position 10,520,333 of record CM064910.1, on the reverse strand, counting down.
CGCTTCACTCGTGTGCTGCATTTGGCGGCTTGCCAGTCGCGAGTCACCCGCGAGTCCTAGCTGTGAATCCTTGCATCTTTGCACAATCTTGAGCATTTCTTTACACTCTCTCACTCACTACCCTTACATGAATCCCACCTAAATACAGAGTTTCTAAGTGCTAAAATACAAGCAAATTGGTACGGAATAAAGCCAACAAGATGGTTGATTAAATTCAACCTTACAAAGTTGACAAACAGCCCACCAAGGGTCTTGTAGTTAAATTGACACCTCCCTATGCAGACAAAATCAATGGCCATTGTTTCAAAGTTCAAACACCTATTTCTCTTTCCTATTAATGATGAAATTGATTTAACAGAGACACATCTATATCAAGGCCTGGTCGTTGAATGCATTTTTTCAATGGTCATGTTTGTACAGTTGTAATTTTTCAAATAAAAACAAAAAAAGATTCGCATTTTCCTTTTCCAATTTATCATCATCTATGATCTCAACATCTTTTGTTTATTTTGCTTGGAATTTTGCGTTCATGAATCTTTAACTTTTTCTTCTTGACTGGAGAACGAATAAGAGCTGAGGGAGTAAAATTGAGGGAGATAAATTTAAATGGGTAAAATTGGGAACTTGTCATTTATGTTTTGTTATTTCAGATATGTGATTATGATTATATTGTGTATGCTTTTCAGGTATTCTCAGAGCAGTGCTTGACTATCTAAGTATTGCCCCTATTTTGGTAGAGTTTCCGCTAGTGTTTCCTAGGCCCCCTGGCCCTGGCATGAATAACGTGTTACTTGGATTAAATGGGGGAACAAGAAGTAGTGAAAACGTGCCCATGAAGAGACTTCTTTTTTCGATAATTACTTAATCAACAACGAAAAGACATTGGCAATGCAATTAGTTCGCCCACATGGAAAGGCAATTTTCTCAATAGTGAACTAAAGCAACGATGATATATATTGGCCAATCCAACTAGAAGATGATTGCTACTAATCTGATTGCTACTAGAGACCAGTGCAGCAGTACTTTTTAGAAAAGGTAAATCAAAGGCATAAACTTTTTTTATTTTTGAAATTTCTCATAGCTTTTCTCTTCTTCTAATCTGATTGGGTAATTGACTAATTGTATGGGCAATGGAACTAGAAGGGGTGGAAACATAACCACAACCACAAATGAAGGCAACCGGGGCAATGTATAATTAGTTTAAAAGTTTACGAAAGTAACTTTCCAAAAGTCAAAGCGAGGGAATAGACATCACTTTTCCATAAATAACTTTCTAAAATTGAATTGAAGCCACTTGGATTACAACGTGAAGACACGTAAGTCCAAATCCTCCTAAAAGTAAAGGACTATCCTTGCTTATATAAGAGTGAAGAACGTATAGTTAATTTAAACATAAGTTATGGCGTCCTCCTTGTATCATTTAAAATTTGTGTACTTGCTTTCTTTTCTCTCAACATTTCATCTTCCGTTTTCATCTATGCAGCCTCTCTGCCTTGCTCACGAAAGGTCTTACTTGTTGCACTTTAAGGAAAGCTTTGTCATCAACAAGTTCGCTTCTTCTGAACGGTGGGCTTATCCCAAGGTTGCATCCTGGACATTAGAAGGAAACAACAATGACTGCTGCTCATGGGATGGGGTAGAGTGTGATGAGTCCACGGGCCATGTGATTGGCCTTGACCTCAATAGTAGCTGTCTCTACGGTTCTATTAACTCCACCAGCAGCCTTTTCCATCTTGTTCATCTTCAAAGGCTTAATCTTGCTGACAATCATTTTACATACTCTCAAATTCCATCCACCATTTCCAATCTATCTAAACTAACTCATCTTGATCTCTCTTCTTCTGCGTTTGCTAGTCAAATCCCATTAGAAGTTTCAAAATTGTCCCAATTGTCATCCCTCAATCTAAGTGGAAACGCTTATTTAGAACTCAAGAAGCCTAGTTTGAGAAGTCTAGTTGAAAATTTAACATGCCTAGAAAAACTTGATTTGAGAAAGGTGGAAATAATCTCCACGGTGCCTAATATCTTGGCCAATTTTTCTTCTTTAACCTCCCTCGAACTTCGTGACTGCAGATTGTATGGGGAATTTCCAGTTGGCATCTTCAAGCTTCCAAATTTACGAGTTCTTAATATGCGGCAGAATGACGGTCTCACCGGCCATTTGCCTAGCTTTCAATGGAGTAACACCCTTGAGATAATGAATCTTGCAGAAACAAGTTTCTCAGGTAAGCTACCTACTTCAATCGGAAACCTTGGGTCTCTGAATACAATTTTAATATGGGGTTGCAACTTCTCTGGGTTCATTCCATCTTCACTTGGCAACCTCACGCGTCTAAATTCTTTGGATCTTTCAGATAACACTTTCGAGGGCCGCATTCCGTCTTCCTTTGGAAAGCTCATCCAACTTTCTTTTCTATACCTTACAAATAATGAATTCACTGGTCCAATTCCTTTTGAGCTTGCAAATCTGACACAACTAACTGCCTTGACTCTTATTGACAACAAGTTTGCAGGCCAGATTCCAAGCTCAATCTTTAACCTTACAAATCTAGAATATCTTGATCTTTCCTCTAACTACTTTAGTGGCACTGTGGAGTTTGACAAGTTTGTAAAACTCAAAAAGTTAACTACGTTGCGTCTATCTGATAATCAAATATCATTAGTTGAAAGTGAAACCAGTGCCAATAGAACCTTTCAAAAGTTTGTAAATTTAGGATTGGCTCAGTGCAACTTGAGTAAGTTCCCAAATTTCCTAGCAAACCAAAATGAATTGAAGTTGCTAAACCTACTAGGCAACAATATTCATGGTCAAGTACCAGAATGGGTTTGGAACATGAGTAAAGAAAGTCTAATTTCTATTGACCTTTCTAACAACTTTCTTACAAGCCTCAGTCAACATCCCATTCTTCTTCCATGGACCAGTCTGGCCATTTTAGACCTTACTTATAACAATATCCAAGGATCACTTCCAATTCCATCATCTTCCACTAAGCATTACCTCGCATCACACAATTCATTCATTGGAAAAATTTCCGAGTTGATTTGTAACTTGAGTTCTCTTCATGTTCTTGAGTTGTCAGAGAACAACTTAAGTGGTCCACTTCCTCAATGCTTGCACAACTTTGGTGATTCTTTGGTTGTTTTGGATATACAAAGGAACAAATTCGAAGGAAGCATCCCACAAACTTGGGCAAATGGAAGCAAATTAATGATAATTAACTTCAGGCAAAACAAATTCCAAGGGTGGTTACCAAGATCTTTGGTCAAGTGTGTAATGTTGAAGGCCCTTGATCTCAGTAATAACCAGTTCAATGATACTTTCCCCTCTTGGTTAGGAACCCTTCCAAGTTTGAAGATTCTCATTTTGCGATCCAACAAATTTTATGGACCAATAAAGATTCACAGCGTGAATTATGAGTTTCCTAACATACAAATCATTGACCTCTCATACAATAGTTTTACTGGAATGTTGCCAGTAGAATTATTTCAAAATTCGAATTCTTCCAGATTTGATCGTGCATACCACTTGTCATATATTGAAGTATACTCATCTATTGAAATGGACTGCAATTTTCAGATTCTCGACATTGGGTATAAGTATAATTTCTCAATGATGATGACAAACAAAGGAGTGGACACAATTTATAGGAAGGTCCAGGAAATTTTCACAGCCCTCGATTTCTCTAGTAATAGATTTGCAGGAGACATTCCAGAATCAATTGGAAATATAAAAGGACTTTGTTTGCTCAATCTTTCCAATAACATTCTCACTGGCCGCATCCCACCAACGTTGGGAAACCTTGCAGAGATGGAATCGTTGGACCTTTCTCAAAACAAACTCGTAGGTGAGATCCCACAACAGCTAACCCAACTTACTTTCTTGGAATGTTTTAATGTTTCTCATAACGATCTTGTGGGGCTTATACCACAAGGAAAGCAATTTAATACATTTGAAAACAGTTCATTTGAAGGAAATTCAAAATTGTGTGGAAACCCGTTGTCAAAGAAATGTAAGTATTATGAGGTTTTACCACCTTTACTTTCAACCTCGGAAAAGAGTCAAGATTCAGGGTCTCCACTTCAATTTGGTTGGAGAATTGTTATGATTGGGTATGGATTTGGACTACTTGTTGGGGTGACTATTGGGCATATTGTGATTGCAAGGAATCATGATTGCTTAATGAAGACTTTCAGAGTGAGGCAACCAGTACCAGGAAGAGAGGTTTGAGGGAAGAGACATTAGCAATTGAATTAAATATATATATATATATATATATTTTGCTAAGGTTTGTTGGTGTGCAATGTAATTTTTTTTTTTTTTTTGCTTAGGTTTGTGAGTGTGTAATGTAAAGTGCTTCTACCTTTATCTCTATTGTTTTGATGTACATTGGATTGAGTAGCATTAATGTATTATATGTAAAAAGTAATAGTGACTTCAGTTATTTATGAATATGAAAGGCAGCTAACTTTATTAAAAGGTCAAAGAATAGTTGGATACGTGCTCACATTCAAACCTTTTCCCCTTGTCGTAAGAGAGGGGAAAATTAACAAAAAAGAGAAGGAAAGTTTCTAAAATCGAAGAGGACTATATATTCAAAATAAGATTTGTATAAAGTAAAGCAAACAATCCAAACTTTCTAACTAAAAATAATCCAAAAGGGTTAAAAATACAGAAAATCAAATCTGTAATTTACTATGACATCTTAAATTACATGACATGTGAATTTGCTCAAAACAAACTTGACAAGTATCAAACTTAGGCCATCTAGGAGATAGATGACCTCAGTTACGTCCAAGTCGGAGATGGGTACAGGGGCAAGACCCTGTCAGTATACAGGCAAAATTTGCCAAACAGTGCAATTTTTGAAATTTTTAAGCCGGATAGCACGCGTTCAAACTTATTTAGTTAGTTAGACTGTTTTTGAAAGTCGAGTTTAGCAAACTCGACTTTGGAATGAAAAACAGACACTATAGTGACGTTTTTTTGGTGCCTATAGCAGCGTTTTTGACAAACGCCACTAAAAAAAACGCCACTATAGTGTTCTTTTTCAGCCCAAAGTCGAGTTTGCCAAACTCGACTTTCAAAAACAGTCCAACTAACTAAATAAGTTTGAACGCGTGCCATCCGGCTTAAAATTTTCGAAAATTGCACTATTGGGCAAATTTTGCCCAGTATACATGAAGATATAGGTTTGCATACATTGAAAGCATAAATAAATGCTATCAAGATAGTTGACAAGAAATAAGTGCGCCAGAACAGTTACAAGAGCAATGATGACCTAACGGTCATCCAGTAGGTCTTTAATACAATCTTCAATGACAATTAATGTCGCGTTTCCTTTAGGAGAAAAATGCCCAGAGGAGCATTAACAGATATAATTACACCAACGAACAAGTCGGACCTTCCACAGATATAATTAGCATTCTTCCCAAAAAAGCTCAAGTTTGGCTTGAGCTCATGACAAACCTAAACTAATGCTTGAGCTTGAGTTCGTGGGAAAGCCAAAAGACTTAAGCTTGACTTGGCTTGGCTAATTAGTTAAGCCAGCCAAGCTCGAGCTTAATATCAAGCTCAAACTCGAGCTTAGGTCAAGATTTTGAGCTTGAGATCTAAAAAAATTACATTATCAAATGCTTAAATCTCCAAAAATCAAGTAAAAAAAAAAGAAAAAAGAAAAGAAAAATAACATACTCATTTTATCATGCTTCTAGAGCCACCTATGATTAGTCATTGTTCAAATTACAATTTTACATAATTGAATACATCCATTCATCCTTCCTTGTGTATAGCTTTAGCAATTGTTTAAAATATAATTTTTAGATCCACGTTTGATGGTGAAGAATTAGAAAATACTTGCTAGTAATTATTATGAATGGAAAAGGACTAACATGTTTTATAACTTTACATTAGATGGTTGATGGGAAGGACCATGTGTGGCCCACTTAAAGGGTTTTTTTTTTTCCCTTAAATGTAACTAAAGTCTAAAGTGGTGCTTGGTCTGTATGGAGGGAATGAAAAATTGAAGGTAATGGCACTACAAGAAAAAAGACATAATACAACAAGTATTATTGTAACAAAAAAAATAATGGATGTAATATATATACTATTGCATCTCTAGGTTGTTTTTTTGTTGTAATAGTAACTTAAATTTATTACATCAATATGAGATTGTAGCAATAATTATTATGTTACATCGAAATATGTTGTTATAATAGGTAATTCTTATTTTACATTGAGATATGTTGTTGCAATAGGTAATCTTTTGTTTCACATCGAACTATATTGTTGTAATAGGTTAAATCTTTATTTCACAACAAATTTTGTTAATGTAGTAGAGGTGAGTAATTGAGTAGCGGGAAAATTTGGAAAATTGGCGCTATTTTTTTTTTTTCTTCATTAATTTCCTCTCTCCCACCCATGTCTATCCCTTTTTTTTCTCATCTCAATATTTCTCTCTAACCCACACAAGTCTTCCTTTTTTTTCTCATCTCAATTTCCCACTTTCTCTTACCACATCTATCTTCCTATTTTTTTCTCATCTCAAATTTAACTCACACTCACATGTCTTCCTATTTTTTTGCTTTTAAAAAAAAAAAAAAAAATCTCAAATTCTCTCGCTATCTCACGCCTACCTCTTTTTCTTTCTTTTTTTGTTTTTTTTTTCATCTTAGTTTCCCTCTTTCTCTCACCCACATTTATCTCCATGTTTTTCTTATCTCAATCTCTCTCTCTCTCCCCATGTTTGTCTCTTTTTTTCTTCTTTTTTTTCTTATTTCACGTTCCCTCTTTCTTTCTCTTAAGCGTATCTCAAAATTCAAATTTATCTACTAACTACAAAACTTATCTCTCAAATTTTCATCTCACTCTCATATCTACTAACTCAAAATTCTCTCTCAAATTTCAGTCTCTCTTAATTCATAGTCTCTTCAGAGAGACTCTTTCTCAGTTAAAAGATTTTCTCTCTAACTTTCAGGTAATCTTTTGGTCTCTTTAAATTTTAATTTGATTTTTCTTTGTTTAATTGCACAATCTTCAAGTACTATTGTTTTATATGTGCTTTTTTTTTTAGAATCAATGATTGTGTATATTGGTGTCATTGTGTTGTATATATGATGTTTTTCAACTTTATACCTTTATTTTTCCAAAATAGGTGGTAAGTCAATGAAATGGTCGTGAAGTATGCTTGGATAACACCTTCAAGAAGAAACTTTTCTTTCATGTTGTATTGATTTTTGCATACTTTTTGAAACTATGTGATTGAATGTAAACTCAACAAGTTGTGTATATATTTGTGTTTTTTGGCATGCATATTGAAATAGAGTATTTCAATTTTTTCATCTTTTATGCATATCTTTAAATTGTTAGTATAGCTCCTAGATATGGTTTTTGAATTGCAAAACAGGTTAATGAAAAAATTATTATTTAAAAAAATGATTTATTTATTTTTAAATTAAAAAAATTAATTAAAAAATCGACCTAGCTATCGCAACGAGATTTTCAAAGTAAATCGTTGCAATATGTGGAATTTATTGCAACAAAAATTTAGTGTTGCATAAACTTATTGCCTCGGAGTTTATTACAACGGTTTGCATCAACTTTTTTGTCGTTGCAATAACACCTATTATAACGATATTAGTTGTTATTGCAACGACTTTTTTCGTTGTATTAAGTCTTTTTTCTTGTAGTGTGAGTAGGTCTCATGTTGGCCATGTCATTATTAAAATATGTGTAATGAGTTTATTTAGCAAATGCATATCAAGCCTATAGATCTAGCTCCAATTGTTTTGTTTTGCCTGGACTTATCTTGTTTTTTAAACAACTCTAAACTTAGACTCAAACTTGGCTTATTTATAAACAAACAAATATGAACGAGCTTTTTATCGAACCGAGCAATTGTTTATGAGCAACTTTATTCATTTACCGGCCCTCTAAGTGCATATGAGAGGAGTTTAGGAATTTTGGAGTATGATTAGACTTCTAATATATATATATATATATATATATATATAACCGAATTCTTTGACTTTTGGTTGACCCCTCCACAATTTTCCACATCAACGCTTTTTATTTATATTTTTTAATTATCAACTTTTTTTTTCTACTGCTTTATCAATTTTTTGGATAGAGTCTATATAGGCAAAAGAGTAATTATTGATATCAACTTTACTTTATTTTTTTTTTTACACCTACTCTTGTTTTACTTATTTTATTATGTGCTAATACACGGCTATTTGGATCACAACGGAACAATTGACATGTATTTGGACTGTACTGGCACCGAGTTGAAATAAACTCTATCCCATCCTAGGTATGGAGGCATAGTTTAAATTGGGAGGCAATGGCTCCCCAATTTTTTATAAAAAAAATATTAGTATATATGTAGGTAATAATTTTAGTAATTTTGTTTTATAAAATTATATTTTGTTCTCCTTATCAATATCATTGATTCTTTTATGAATAACACTATAGTCACAAACTTCTTACAATATTTTTACAAATAGTTGAGGTAGAAAATTTTTATTAGTTTGTATCTATACCTACTACTTACACCATTTTTTACTTACTAACTGCAATCACACCAGTGTGTATAATACAAGAAGTGGTCAAATTTACTCATTCTCCACAAAAATTACTCACATCAATGGGTGTATAAGTTTGTAAATATGCCCATTTGCTACCGTAACCATGGAAATATACACGGTTACTATAGCTATATAAATTTTTTTTTTTTCTCACCTCCTTATTAGACCTTTCCTTTTCTCTCTTCCCAAAACTCTCTTCTTTCTCCATCTCCATCTTCATCTACATCTCACTCACTCTTCTTCTAAACAAGACAAAGCCACCATCCAGCCATCATACCCAAGCCAAAAATCCCACCTTTCTCAAATCCCAAAACCCAAATCAAAACGCAAACCAAACTACACCCACAACTCAAAACACCAAAAACCAAACAAAATCACCAAGTCCCCAAACCCAAGGGAGAACCCAAAGTTAAAAGCATTTTGTTTGCGGTGGTTGATTGGCTAAACCCATGGTGTTTGGCCATGGTGGTCTAAGCTAGGTGGAATTCGGGTTTAGAGAGCTAGAAAGAGAAGGGGTTAGATTTATGTGGTTTTCGGCCTTTGTGGTGATTATGTGAGGTCCGGCCATGGCCATGAAGCTCTAGCCATGGAGGTTTGGATTTGTGATGGTGAAAAGAGAAGAGAGAGAACTTTTTTACTTTTTTGAGGAAAAGATGAAATTGAACGTGAGGAGAGAAGAGAATTAGTCATAAAGTATAAAGTAAAAATAATAAAAATAAAATAATAAATAATATTATTTAAATCAAATGGAGTGTATAATAAATAATCTTATGTGAGTGTTTTGTAAAAGTGGCTGTGTAAAATAGAAAAATTAAATTCTTATGCTAAAATAGACAACAAATTTTACAAAGACTAATGCAAATGCTCTAATAACAACTCACTACATAAAAAATTTGTAAAAAAGTATATAGCTTTAACATTTTTTATTTTCCTCATTTAAAGACCATAAAAAATATCTATAGATCCAAAATTTAAAACAAAATATACAAGCCCTAAAAAATTACCCAGCAACAAAAATAACTAATAGTAAAACTAAAAAAATTAAGCTCAATTAACTAATTTTACCAGAAACAAACCATCTGGCTCTTTAAAACATTTTAAAGTGGGTTTCAATTTTATTAGCTGAATTGGTAAAGTCTCTGATAGTTCTATAAGAGATCTGGGGTTCAATTCCCGCCTACACCAAAAACTGATTAGTATTTTGGTTTGATGATAAAAATCTATCATCAGGAGCGAAAGCATAGGTTAAAACTTAAAACTCTCCCAAAAAAAAAAAAAAAACATTTTAAACAAAACATCTTTGTCTTTACCCAGCATCAAACGCACTCATTAAACACACACACACACAAAAAAACTAAAACTAAGTAGCAATAAAGGGAAGGCCGGAACCACTGCACACAAGTCATATTTATAGCGTTTAGACATTACTCTTTTCAACAGATTAAAAATAAGCAAGGGTGGTTTACAGTTTACAATGGGAAGGAATACCGAATACTATATATAATATGATATTGATACTTCCCCACCGGGAATTATGTATCTTGCTAACTTATTTCCAAGGGCAGGTTGCTAGCAATAACCTTAAATGCGTTACGGATATGGTGGCCTCGAGCATTCTTTTGAATTACACGATTGCAGGCTTCTCTTCTTCTCTGCAAACATAACAAGAAATTAATTAATTGCATAAATCTAACACCTGTATAATGTAAAGGCCACCAAATAATGAACTCACTAGCCTCATGGGCGACGTTGTCCCTCTCTGCAAACACCATCGCAGATGAGAGAAACAAAAAGAGAAGCATCGCGATTATGATAATCCTCATGGAATTCTTGGTATCCTTTTTGAATGGAAGAGACACCAATTCTTACTTCAAACATTGCTTGTGTGATATATATATATACACTTCCAAAAGGACAGCAGCGTCTAATCCCCTTTATTATTATTATTATTATTATTATTATTTTTTAAGTAGTCAATACGCCTTGTCTACTACTACCTTTTCTGCAAATTATTTTACAGCATTAATTTTCTTAAAACAAAACTTAAGTATAGTATCTTAGGTGACGTTCCTTAAATTTCTCTCTTAAAATTCAGCCATGCGACTAACTAAAAAATACACTTCCTTCTCATGAAAAAAAAAAAAAAAAAAAAAAAAAAAAAAAAAATTCACATGAAAAAATCTTAAAAAAAGAACCTAAAAAACATCATCTAAATAATGAACCTAGATCTTGCTCATTTTCTTAAACCTCAGCCCACCGGTGCAATTTCCTTTTCTCTTCGTGTATTTTCTTCTTCTGAAGGGCAAGAGTCACTATAGTAAAGTTTACTTCTAGTACTTTTTTTTTTACTAAATTTAGTTAATTTTTCTTTGAGAGAGAATGACTTTGTAGTGTGTTTTAATCTTCACCAAAGGATTACTCAGTGAATAATGTAACAATTTCTCATTTAAAAAAAAAAAATGTTCACTTAAAAAACTACTGAAAGTAAAACAGACTCATTTGTAGGAACCCTTTCAATTTTCAAATACTTCCTTAATTGAAAATGGCAAAAATACCCTTAGATTTTCTAAGGCATCATAAAATACCAAATTATCCCAAATAAAATAGGTAGAATAAGAAAACTAAATTTAGGTCTGAAAAGAAGAGATAAGAAATAGATGATGTTCATTGATTTTGTGTGTTCTTCACTTGGAAAAGCATTTTCCATTTTCCAAAAGGACGAAAGATCCACGAACGTAAGATTCCAAGCATAATAAATAGATGATGTCGAGTCCATTCCATTTTGTCAACAAATTAAAGATTCATGAACATAAAATTCTAAGCATAATAAATAGATGATGTTGAGTCCATAGATGATGGTACAACGGAAAAGGAAAATAAGGAAGCTTTTTTTCTTCATATTTGAAAAATTGCAACCCTATAAACATGACCATTGAAAAAATGTATTCATTGACCAAGCCTCGATATGGATGTGTCTCCGTTAATCAATTTTCATCGTTAACAGAAAAGACAAATACAGGGTTGAGACAATGACCACTGATTTTGGCTGCTCTTCACGCGGAAAGCATCTTCCACTTTCTCAGTCAAAAAAAGAGAAAATATTCAAATACTGATACAACGGGGTAGGAAAATGTGTTTTTGTTTTTTCTATTGTAAGTTGCAAACTCTATACATTGGACCATTGAAAAATTTTGGATTCACCAACCACGATCATACTTAGTATTACGCCTCCAACCCAACAATTATCCTCTAAGAAAATTATATTTATATCAGATAAATCTAAAACTCACCTCTATAATTCAATTTTTAAAAGATCTCCAAAGTATCATTGCAAACAAAAATCCAAACCTCATGTGCAGAAACAACAAAAATTACTAATTATTAATATTACTAATTATTAATGTCTGATAATACTCCAAAATTCCTAAACACCTCTCAGACGCACTAATCATTAGAAGTCTGATCTTACTCTAAACTTCTTAAAATTCTCTCATACGTACAACCTCAACAGAAGCTCCAGAACTGCTATACTTCATAATTTGTAATTGGAAGGGGAGAAAGTGGGGAGCTTGATAACTCAATAAGAAACTATAATCATAATTAGCTGGATCCCAATTATTAGCGCGTGCATATACACACACACACATATATATATATAATAAATTGTATATTACAAGATAAAACTTTGTAGGCTTAGAAATTGTATCTTCATTCAATTGAAAAATGACATAATTCGCAAAGACTTTCACTAATATAAAGAACTATAATTTACAATGAGTTCCAAAATATAAGAAATTTAATTAATATTGAAACGGTTTACATATCCAATCTAATTCATATTCTTAACAATCTTCATATCACTATGGTTACGATATATATGCCCGTGACTGTGACTAGGGAGAGAGTGTTAAAAGAATTAGCTTTATATATATATATATATATATAGAAAAATTAGTTTTGTTTTTTATTTGACATAATATGAGGCAAAAGCCAAAAACTGGACTATGAAAGCTTCTAGTGAAACAGATAGGGCCCTTCATTTATTATTATTATTATTATTATTATTGATAACATTCCCGATAGTTTTTTTTTTTTTTTTTTTTTTTTTTTTTTTTTTTTGAGAAAGAAGACTTTAAACTTTATATTAAGAAATAGACAAATCTGCCTCGTAAGCAACTAAGAAATGAGACGGGACATCTTCCATCTATACAGAAAAACCAGTGACATGACGTGCATGCCTAGCTAAGTTGTGAGCTACTTTATTCGCTTCCCTATGAACATGAGAGAACCTAATACATTGAAAAGATTCAGCAATAACTTTCACATCTTGAATCAAAAGACCAGATGAAGCTACGGATAGCGAATCCTCCATCAATGATTTAATGAGTATTTCACAGTCACTCTCCAAAATAACTGAGTTCAGTCCTAGTTCTTGTGCGAATTCCAAGGCTCTTGCTGCTGCAAGTGTTTTTGTCTCCAACACAGTGAGTGGAAGGGGTATTGGTTGAGACAAAGATGCCATTACCAAGCCATTGCAATCCCATATTATGACCCCTATACCAGCTCTGTCCAAAGAAGTGAACAACGCACCGTCGAAATTGATTTTGTAAAACCCAGCTTGCAGAGCAGATCAGCGAGCCTCCTGCCTTGGTCGTTGTTGCCAGGGGCGGAGCCACATAGTGTCTTGGGGGGGCCCCGGCCCCTGCAAAAAAAAAAAAAAAAAATTCCATTAGAGTAGGTAGAAAAAAAATTTGGGCCCCTCAATATTGGACAGCTGCCACCCCCCCCCCCCCCCCCCAATGCCCAATTCTCAACTATTCTTCCAAGCTCAGCTCAAATATTCTCCCAAGCCCAGCTTTAGTTTTAGGCCTTATCACCTTATGTACTCCAAGTAAAACAAGTTGGCCCCTCAAGTCCAAACACTAAAAACAAAACTTCACTTTCTCTTCGTCTCAAAAAATCCATCCATTGACCCACGGAATCCCTTTCTTTACTTCTTATTCTTTTGTTTGGTCTTCTTTGATACACTTTCATTTGCACTGTACCGTTGCCTGCCTACCAGCCCCCAAAACTCCAGTCTTTTGTACTCACAGTCCCAAAAAAAAAAAAAAAAAAATTCTGACCAATTTTTTCTTTCTTCATCAGCTTTAGTTTTGAAACTTGGTGACTACTTGGTGATTTGTGAGTTTTCTTCTCTTTGTTAAGCATTAGACATTCATCTCTTTTTAGTGTCTTTTTTTTATTTTCTCAACTATCTACACCTAAATATTCACATGCTCTTTATATTTTCATAGATTTTTAGAGAAATACATGATTGAAGGCATGGGGAAATTATTTGTGATAAGTCTTGAAGGGAAGATCTAAAGTTGGAGGTAGTCAGGCAGAGGCAGTAGGCATTGCCACACGGGTGACCCATCTTTACACTTTGTGAAGACAAAGTTTCTAAGATAAAATTGTTTTGATTTATTACCTATTTTTGATTAGTTAGATATCATGTGGCTGTGAGTGTTGTTAAATTGTTTGGTTTATGTTGTGTACCAATACTTGTGTGTTTAATTTTGTTTTTGTTTTTGTTTGAGGGGTTATTATTAATTAAAGTCGTATTAAAAATGGGTTGTACGTTTAAATTATAGTGGAAATTTTGTTTTTTCTTGAGTATGAATAACATTCATATAATTAAGTAAAAATTTCCAATTAAAAATTTATTTTTTAAACTTCTTTTCAGGTTAATTTTTGAGTCATATTCTTAAAATTAAAAGAATTATGAGCAAACGAAAAAGCAATTGCTGCATTTTTTAAGAAAAAAGATGTTAATAATTCAGAAATTAGGACACATGTGGCTGTAGAAAAAAATGATGATATTTCAATGCATGATAATCACCCTGACCCCTCCAAATGTTCAAGAATTCAATCTGAAGAGATAGATCGTGATCCAGGATCACGTAAACAAATACGTGAATTTTCTATCAACAAACAAGATGAAATCCGATGAGCTTATCTCAAAGAAGGTCCATATTAATCTAAAAATATAGACTATCCATACAACGATAATACTCATCATCATCGATTTCAACCTTCATAGTTCGAATCGGACCCCTCATGTAAAAATTCCTGGCTACGCCCCTGGTTGTTGCCGAGCTGGTTGGTTGGCTATCCAGAACTCCTGAAGTCCATCATAGGCATGTTGACGCACCTGCTCAAGTGGAATCCCAGGTGGTGAGAAGCATGACTTGTTGCGCCTAAACCATAAAGTCCAGGCTATCATTGCAAACATCTTAGTATTGCAAGAGAAGCTCGAGTGCGATGAGCCTTGTCGGGTCTGCCACTAGGGATCTCCATCCCAAACCTGTGATACATTCGGACAACACCAATAGCATGCAATACATCCTCAGCTTGAGAAGTGCAAAGAGTGCAGGTTGGATCAGTTATAACACAGTGTCTCACAAGATTTTCCTTCGTTGGCAGTGCATTGCGACATGCTCACCATAAGAAATTTTTGATTTTGCTTGGCAATGAGAGGCTCAAAATCTGTTTCCATGGTGGTTTTGGCTGTATGGGTTGAATGTTACCAGTTGTGGGCTTACTCCCCGACTCGGATTTGAGGAAAAAATAGCCGGACTTGGCTGAGTATTGACCCGATTATACATAGGGCCAGAATAGAGCGTCCTCGGCCTGACCACGACTTAAGGAGATTTTCTAGACCAGCTCTACATCTGTGGGGCTGAGGGCAGAAGCAAGAACAAGAGATTTCCAATAACGAGAAATTGGGTCAATTAGAGAACTTACTTTTGCATCTTGGAATTCTGCCTTTAAGGGACCTTGAACACCAAAATTGCTTGTAGTAGGCAGCCAGTTTGCACCCCAAATTTTTATTGACTCACGAATCCCAACTCTCCATTTTGCTCCTCTTTCAATAACACTCCTCCCTTTCAAAATACTCTTCCAAGCGTAGGAACCTCCATGGCCTTCTTTTGCTTCCATAATGGAACAATCTAGGAAAAACATTTTTAAAAAAACCCTATAGAACAAGGAATTCTTATTTTGCAGCAAGCGTCATGTTTGTTTTGCTAGAAAAGCCTCGTTGAAAAGAGATAATTCTTTAAACCCCATTCCACCCTCGGACTTCGGATCACACATAACTCCCCACTTCACCCAATGAATTTTCCATCGATCTCCCTTTTGCCCCCACCAAAACTTACGAACAAGCCCCTCAATTTCATGACAAAGGCTTGCTTGAAACATTGCTTGTGTGATTCTGTGATATATATACATTTCCAAAAGGACAGCAGCGTCCAATCAATTTTTTTTTTTTTTTTTTGTCAATTAAGAAGTAGCCAATGCGCCTTTTCTGCTACTACCTTTTCTGCAAATTATTTTATAGCGTTAATTTTCTTAAGAAAAAATTTTGATACAACATCTTAGGTGCTGTTCTTTAAATTCTCCCTTTAAAATTCAGTCATATGGTATTTAACTAAAAAATACACTTCATTCCCATGAAAAAAATTCACATGCATAATCTTAAAAGGAAAACCTAAGGAACACCATCTAACTACTGAACCTAAGTTTTGCTCATTTTTTTAAACCCCAGTCCACCAGTGCAATTTCCTTTTCTCTTCGTGTCTTTTCTTCTTCTGAAGGGCAAGAGTCACTATAGTAAAGTTTACTTCTAATACTTTTTTTACTGAATTTAGTTAATTTTTCTTTGAGAGAGAATGACTTTGTAGTGTGTTTTAATCTCCACCAAATGATTAGTTAAAGAATGATGTAGCAATTTCTCATTAAAAAAAAAATGTTCACTTAAAAAACTACTGAAAGTCAGACTCCTCATTTGTAAGAACCCTTTCAATTTTCAAATACTTTCTTAATTGAAACTAGCAAAAATACTCTTAGATTTTCTAAGGCATCATAAAATACCAAATTATCCCAAATAAAATAGGTAGAATTAAAAAACTAAATTTAGGTCTGAAAAGAAGAGATAAGAAATAGATGATGTTCATTGATTTTGTGGGGGATTTTGTGTGTTCTTCACTTGGAAAAGCATTTTCCATTTTCCATTTTCCAAAAGGACGAAAGATCCACGAACGTAAGATTCCAAGCATAATAAATAGATGATGTCGAGTCCATTCCATTTTGTCAACAAATTAAAGATTCATAAACATAAAATTCTAAGCATAATAAATAGATGATGTTGAATCCATAGATGATGGTACAACGGAAAAGGAAAGTAAAGAAGCTTTTTTTCTTCATATTTGAAAAATTGCAACCCTATAAACATGACCATTGAAAAATGCATTCAATGACCAAGCCTCGATATGGATGTGTCTCCGTTAATCAATTTTCATCGTTAACGGAAAAGACAAATACAGGGTTGAGACAAAGACCACTGATTTTGGCTGCTCTTCACGCGGAAAGCATCTTCCACTTTCTCAGTCAAAAAAAGAGAAAATATTCAAATACTGATTCGACGGGGTAGGAAAATGTGTTTTTGTTTTTTCCATTGCAAGTTGCAAACTCTATACATTGGACCATTGAAAAACTTTGGATTCAGCAACCACGATTATTCTTAGTATCACGCCTCCAACCCAACAATTATCCTCCAGGAAAATTATGTTTATATCAGATAAATCTAAAACTAACCTCTATAATTCAATTTTTAAAAGATCTCCAATTATCATTGGAAACAAAAATCCAAACCTCAATGTGCAGAAACAACAAAAATTACTAATTATTATAAGTCTGATAATACTCCAAAATTCCTAACACCTCTCATACGAACTAATCATTAGAAGTCTGATCTTACTCTAAACTTCTTAAAATTCTCTCATACGTACAACCTCAACAGAAGCTCCAGAACTGCTATACTTCATAATTTGTAATTGGAAGGGGAGAAAGCGGGGAGCTTGATTACTCAATAAGAAACTATAATCCTAATTAGTTGGATCCCAATTATTAGCGCATGCATACTATTGATGCTCATTTTGAGTAGCCCAGTAGAAAGAGAAAGCCCAGCAACATGAGCAGAAAAGAGTTAGTAAGTGGAAAAAAAAAAAACCATTAAGCCCAAGCGGTGGAAATAATGGATCATAGGCCCATGAAATAAAGAAATGGGCCTTGAGGAAGCAAATGGGCTTAAAGGAGCCCGGAGAGAGAGAAGTAGCGAACCCATGAGCAGTATGTGATGTAGAAAAGTGAGAATGGGTCATAGCAAGCCAGAAGTGATGCAAGCAAAAAAAGTAAGGGGTTGATGGCAAGCCCATGAGCCCCATGGATGAAGGATGTGGTAATTGGGGCAGGGAAGCCCAAAAGAGTTAGAAAAAGGCCAGGGAACATAGAGTTAGGAAAAAGGGCCAAGGAAGCCCAAGGAAAGCAAATGAGCCGAGGATGCCCAAGAAGAAATAAATGGGACAAAAGAGCCCACGAGCCATGTAATGCCAAGCTCAAATGATCATATTGAGTCATTGAGAGAAGAATAAGTCGCAGGCTCAAAGAGGCCCAGCAGAATGAGATCAAATAATATCATAGTAGGAATGGCAGAATGGAATGGCAGGAACAGGTAACAAAATCGCAGAAAGGATTAAAAGGGAAGGCTGAAAAGAGGAAAAGTCCGCCATCAAATAAAGTCCAGCCCCTAAGGGGAGCAAGCCATAAAAGGATGGGAAATCAAAAAATAGCTCACACCATAAGAAGTTAAAGACATAAGGCAGATTGTATAAATGAGCCTCTAGACCACGGCGAACGCATGAGCAGTAGGCAGATTTTGGACATACATAGAGGTGAAGCACGCGCAAGGTCCAGACATTACCAGCTTGTACCCAACCAATACAGGACACGATAAGGTCATGGGTCAGAGGTAAGAAGGCATGGTCTAGCAGTGGGGAGAGGGGAAAACCTATTTTGGGGCTTATGCTCAAGCTTTTTTGGGGGAAATGTCCTGCTGGGATGACATGCCGCCCAAAAGAAGTAAGGATGAGTTAGAGCTACTAGGTGCATGCCATGAAGGATAGAGAGAGGGAGAGCACCCGCACCATAACAAGTAGGAGGGCCATAGCAGAAAAACAAATAAAATAGCCTCCTTTGTCTGGTAATGGGAAGTGGCACAACCAGCATAGGTAAATGGTGATGGCTGAATGATTGACGAACCAGTAGTGGTCGGCAAGGACTCCCATACCAGATAAAAGTAGTTAAAGGCTAAAATAGTAAAAACCAGTCACGGCAGACACAATAAAAGGGGCCCTTGCCGTACATAGCAGGGCGATCACAATCACGGTAATAGTAATCTCTAGGAGAAAATCATAAGACAGAAGTAAGCACTAAGAAAGGAAAAGGAAAAAACAAAGGAAAAAGAGAGAACTTAGAATGGCAAGCATGCACCAATAGGTTGATCTCCTCTCTCCCTCTAAAGCCCCACTCTTTATCAAAGAAACAGGATCCTCATTGAACATAAACCATTTAGGCTCATTCCCTCAAAGCAATTAATTTCTTTTCTTGGGGAGATTATTCGCATTGAGGAAGTGGTTTCCTTTCTCAGTTTCAAGCTCCATAGCCTTACTTGGCATGGCGGACTGATTTTTTCTTCCTTGATTCAGGAAGCCCATTATTATTATTTCCCCATTTATTTCTGTTACTTTTGTGTACGGGGATGCTTCTTGTCACTTCCTTTTATTTATTTTTTCTAGTATTTCTTATGTTATCTTTATTATATCTGTCTGCCATAACTTCCCCATAGCAGCTCTGCCTGCCACGATTATGTGATCAAAACTTGGTAAGAGGGGCATATTTTGTGCACAAGCTAGACTAAAGTGAGTTGCAGTTGGACCAGTCTCAATTCCCTTACCCAGAACACTTGGGCCCAGTATCACAGGAGGTAGCCCAGCCCAACATTGTAAAAAAGGCCCACTACACACACACACACACACACACACACACATATATATAATAAATTGTACATTACAAGATAAAACTTTGTAGGCTTAGAAATTGTATCTTCATTCAATTGAAAAAGTGAGATAATTTGCAAAGACTTTCACTAATATAAAGAACTATAATTTACAATGAGTTCCAAAATATGAGAAATTTAATTAATATTGAAACGGTTTACATATCCAATCTAATTCATATTCTTAACAATCTTCATATGACTACGGTTATGATATATATGCCCGTGACCGTGACCAGGGAGAGAGTGTTAGGGGGGGGGGGGACTTATTTGCTAAAGGTGTTATTAAAAAAATTAGCTTTTTTTTTCCTTTATTTTTTTCATAATTTATAGAAAAATTAGTTTTGTTTTTTATTTGACATAATATGAGGCAAAAAGCCAAAAACTAGACTATGAAAGCTGAATGTTCAATATGTGTGTAAAACACCCTTAAACATTTAGACCCCTAATTACAAATTATCAATTCAAGCTTATTATCAAACAATTAATGTGCGGAACATGAATATAAGCCAAACACAGAATTGATAAACAATCTAAGCCAATTATAATCACATCCACAACAGAAAATAAAAGGCAAAGATAAAGGGAAGAGAGATGCAAACACAAGGACAACACGCGATAAGTTATCAAAAAGGAAACCAAAGCTCTCGGTGTAAAACCTCTCCGCCGCCCTCTAAGCGGTCAATAATCCACTAGAAAATGTAGTTGAGATACATGAACAGCAATAGACCCTCCAAGCCTAATCTACTCAGGTACCTAAGCCCTCTAAGCTTCTTGCTCCAACGAGGTTGCGCCAACCTTTTTCTTCTCTAGCTTACCGGATTCTGCTATAGCCTATAGCATCAACCAATAACCATTGGTCCCTTCCAAACTGCTTCCTTTAGCACCAAAAGACCTTCTCATAGACGTGGGTGTGGTGAGAAAAGGATTTGGTCAAGAACCTCTCAAGGATGTATCAATGGAGAGGAAAAGAGTAGAGGAATTTGAAGAGTCTCTTAGTGAAGATTGGGGATGAGGCAATCTTATTTTTCTTTAGGGTTTCTCTCTCAAAATTCTCTCTGGAAGCTCTCTACATTTCGTGGGTATAAGGGTCTATATATAGTGGGGTGAGAAATGAATGCGAAGAGCCAGTTTTTCCCAAACAGGGCAAGTTGGCAGCTTAGCCTCGTGACTGGTCTGAGTCGCGAGTTCAAGCTGCGAGTTAAAGGCTTGGCCAGCCTGGGACTTTTGTCTTGTAATGCGACAGCTGGCGTGACCCTTCACCTCCCCGTATGCTTCTCACATGTGCTACAGTTGGCGGCTTGCCAGTCGCAAGTCAACCACGAGTCCTTGCTTCTTTGCACAAACTTGAGCATTTCTTCACACTCTCTCACACACTACCCTTACATGAATCCCACCTAAATACAGGGTTACTAAGTGCTGAAATACAAGTAAATTGGCATGGAATAAAGCCAACAAGATGGTTGATAAAATTCAACCTTACAATCTCCCCCTTTGGCTATTCCGTGACAAAATCCTATTACAAACTCTAGACTTAACGCGTGAGTTGGGAACAGTTGAAAAACTCACTCACACCTAACTCTAGAATCTGTGTAACTCTTGAACCATAAGAACAAGTATCTCCTGAAACACAACAACACAATCTGATCATTGTATGCAAAAAACTTGTAATGCATATAGAGCAAGTATAATGCGATCAAGCAAAATGGAATAAAGCAATAGACCATGGCTTGACCAAACATCCAATCACTATACAATAGTGATCACAATGCTCATTCTCACAAGGAATGAACAGTTGGACATGCAAGCAAATAAACTTAATTGCAGAGTATCATTTGCATGTCCAACACTCAAGCAATGCATAAAACATATATGCATCTAGGAATAAGATCCTACAAGGGCACAAGAGTGATGTACTTAAAAGAAAATGCATGACATCTAACAGCAAGTACTTAAAACCTTAAAAGCTTACAAAAGCAACGGGTATAAATACATAAACTAAGAACCTTAAAAACCTACAAGAACCAATTAACCACAGTGTATCAAACTCATAAACAAAGCAAAGCATTATCCAAAGTAAAAACATAAAATAAAGCTGAAAAATAAACTAGTTGTGTTTATAAATTGCTCCCCCTCAAAAATAGCATTCCCCCTCAAGAGATACTCCTAAAAAATTCTCCCCTTTTTTGACCGGAATGGCCAAAGAGTCACTGTTGGGTGTTGAAGCTGTCAAACTTGGCTGAAAGGATGTTGAGCTGATCTTGTATTGCTACCATCCTATCAGTTTGTTCATTCTGAACCTCTCTGAGTCCATCAATCCTCTCCAGAATGATCTGAAAAGCATCTGGAGGTACAGCTGAAGAAGTTGAAGCTCTGCTCCTCTTGCCTCTGCTTCTGGGTGTGGATGTCTGTCCTGCAGCCTCTGCTTCAGTTTCCATAGGATCACCTTCTCCTTGGTCACCCTTCTCTTCATCACTTGGAAGATGAACTTGTATCCTTATGAGAGTTAATTTGTTTATGGCTGATAGAGGAGTCATGGGACTGATATCTTGAGGGATTGCAACCCCTTTTGCTCTGAAAATTCTCATGAGAAGACTAGGAAAGATCAGCTTAGGCCTTGAGGTGGTTCTAGTCTCATCCATATATGTGAGAACTTATGTCAATGAAGGTTTTCTCCTTGAGCTCCATGAGGAAGATAGCTCTGGCATTAGTAAGAGTAGTCATCTTTCTAATAGGATATAAATTGAACATCATGATTGTGGTCTGACACCTCATGTCAACTGGGAAGGCATAAGTGTTGAGACACCTCCCTTCTTTAACACCACCAATTCGAGTCTAGACAGTGTCTAAAGATAGCATCCTGTCTTTGTAGTTGGTGAAATCATGATCTTCCAATCCCTCAAGCCCTAGAACCTCATCAATGTCATGAGCATCTAAGGTGAACTCATGACCTCTGATCCAGCAGTTCAGCTCATCCTCCTTTATAACAGCATTTGCATAGAACTCTCGTATCAAGGGCTTATAAACTGCAGGTAGATCACTCAGCAACTTATCCCATTTTCTGCCCTCAAACACTCTGGAATGAAGGTGTCCTTCAAGTCATTTAAATCCACAAAACTCTCCTGGATAATTGTTCCCTTTATGAAATAATCTCTGTATCTCTCAAAGTGCTGCATTGACCTAAACAGGTTGTGGTCCATTTTCAGCCTTTTGTTAGCCTTCTTAGCAGGAGTCTTCTTCTTTGAAGGTGTGGGAGGCATCTGTAAACAAGCAGAAGAGGCCACAACAATAGCAGAACACAATATGTGGAAATGCACATAGATTAGAAACAAATTAGTTGCAAAGGGAGTAACAGAGTGATAGGTCAACACACAGACCAAGCACAGTTGAGGACCAAAAATAATAATCTCAAATAAAACTCAACACCACAAATAAGTTCAGTTTGTATTGTTGCAGACTGGAACATGCATTAATCAACTATAAATGGACAGTGTAAACCACATTCAGACACAAGATAGCAAATGTCAATGAGAAACGTTCAAGTTTATATCCTCAAGACAGAAGCACACACAAGATATGGCAATATAAACTCACAGCATTATAAAACAAACAAACCAAGATCTCAGACAATCTGAAATACCCAAACTTACATTCAGAGTAAATCACAGAAAACCCCAAACCCATATACTCAAAGGGTATGAAATCTAACAAATATCAAAGCTCAGAACAAGACTAGCATAATGAAATTAAATCATGAGAGCAAATATATACAACAACAAAAGAAATCAACCCCAATCAACCAAATCCAACATTTTAAGCAGACCCATGTTCGAACACAGTATTTTGCAAATCAGAATGGCAACTCACAAATCAAGATAATAATGTTCAAATCATGAAAAAATGAAGTGAGGGAAAGAAAACCCATACCTTTTTCTTGAAAATTGGAGTAGAAATGATGCAAAAATGAAGGATTTTTGAAAAAATACTCCGAGTGTTTGAAAGAGTGAAATGGGGAAGACAATGAACAGTCACAAAGTATATGGGAAAAACTGAAAAGGTTTTTAAAACTGACTTTAAAAATGCAAAATACGCGGTTTTCGTGACTGGATTAAGTCGCCAGGGTAAGCCGCGAAACACTGTGAAACCAAGATTCATGAAAAATCTTCTAAGTGTTTTTCGCGACTGGAAGGTCTACTCGCGAGAGAGTTGCGAGGTGAGCCGCGAAAATCTCTATGTACCTCTCGCGACTGGACCCTCCACCCGTGAACAAGTTTCCACACTGAGCCGCGAAAGTCACAAAAACTCAAAATTAGAAAAATTTTCTAAGTATTTTTCACGACTGAGACCTTGACTCGCCAGTAAGTCGCAAAAAATCTCGGAGTGGGCTCGCGACTGGGGCATGCGACTAGGCCAACCCGCGACTGAGTCGCCAAAACAGGACAACACTGTTTTTTGAAAATTTTGATAATTTTGTAAAAACAAAATACTTTCCAAAAACAACTAAAACACTTAAAAATCTTTTTGTGTTTGATCAACAAAAATTGAGCATGTGAAAACACATTTAATCAAGTACAATCACACAAATGAATATGGCATTCATTGAACATAAATTTGTGTGATGTGTATGGGTATCCAAAATGAGATAGTCCTTAGTCTAATGTGAAGCTTCAATGATTAATTCAACCAAGGCATACACAACTAGCACTAGATAATGTGATCCATCTCAATTATAGAAGTATGCATATATGACCTCCCACATAAACTTGAGTACAATATCTTTGAAGCTTTTCATTTG
Source organism: Quercus ilex subsp. ballota (assembly GCA_032727855.1). Lineage (NCBI taxonomy): Eukaryota > Viridiplantae > Streptophyta > Magnoliopsida > Fagales > Fagaceae > Quercus > Quercus ilex. Next base: position 10,496,019 of record CM064910.1, on the reverse strand, counting down.
GCTCCATTTTCAATATATCATTTGATCTTTTTGAATCAACACATCTCATTGTGAGATTGATGCCTGAAATTTTTGATATTTCACTTTGATGAGTTAGCATTTGGCTCTTTGGGCATCATACATTTTATTTTGGTCACTTTCCCTTTTTCCTAGTCAAATACTAGTATGTGAGACAGGCTTTTGTAGCTCAATATCTCTTTTCATTTGGAGATTTACATTTGGTGAGCTCTTTGAGTAAAGCAATAAAATAAAAGTGGGAAGATATATAAGCACAAGTTTATGCATGTCTCAAGATCAACAAAACCATTCACTAATTATTCATGACAAGGTTGAAGATCTATTTACAGCAATCACATAGATTTTAGAATTTCTTCCACAAAGATATGAGTGCATAGGAAATAAGCTAAGCTCGTAGATGCCCAAAGCTATTAGTACAAAGGTACAAGGCTAAACATGCTTTAAGACAAAACTCAACAATACCGATCAAACTTTTTAGGATTTTCTACTTTTTATGTGTTTTTGGATTTTTGACACAAAAGTAGTAAAAAGGATGATAAAAAACAAACAAAAATCTTTTTATAAAGGTTTTAAATTAATTTATGATAGTGAAAATTATTTTTGAGGATGTTTTATTTTGTTAGGATCTGACAATTGTGATGAAAAGTAATATCTATAGCACTCAAATTTGGTTTGTTTACTTTGTTATCAAAATCAAGCTTAACACAAAGCTCGATTTTTATTTTCAAACTTGTATTTTTTTTTTTTTAATTCTTAGTTGAAATTAAACTTGTTCAAGAGCTTTGTTATGTCCATTAAAGTTTTTTTAACATAACTTAACTTGTACTCATAGTTACTGCATAGGAGCAAGATAATAGTCACTGTAATTTTTATTCAAAATTTTCTCCTTAAATTTAAAATTACATATATTAATTAATCACAAAAAATATTACTTTTAAATTAGATTCACAAATAACCAAATAAAAAATGGAAAAACAAAATCAATCTCTCTCTCTCTCTCTCTCTCTCTCTCTCTCTATATATATATATATATATATCACAATAATATTTAATGTTGCTATACTTTTGTTGCGCCAACTCATTCGTCATGCCATATATTATTTTTTAGATTGTGTTTTGTTATTATGTTTCTTTCATTTCCCATCACAGAGTCTTCTCCCTCGATTTTATAGCTTTAATTGAATTTTGGTTTGGGTTAGTACTTAGTTTTTTTTATTTAAAAAAAAAAGGAATTTGAGTTTATATTAAAACACAATCTACATTGTGGGACCAAAGAATTAGGCAGTCCCGGCTCACTTCGCACCAGGCCCAAGGGCCCACGTTGAGGAGGTAGAAACGTCCGAGGATGAAAGTAGAAAGCCCAACTTCCCACGAACTACCGCCGAGGACGACCCTGTCCTCGGCCAGTTGAGACTATAAAGGTGAGAGGCAACACACCATCAAGGGCGATCTCCCAGAGCATTCCCGAATGAAGAATAAATGCGGCATGTCAGCCACAGAAGCACGATGAAGGAGCAATTCAGGGAGGAACTGTCACCTCTGCATTAAATGCCCGCAACTAACGTTCTGGCCGCATTAATGAGGAAAAGACCCCTAAACAGCGCTGCCTTGGTTGCCGCAACCCACAGAATGTTTGGAAAGGCGGCTGATGGGACATGCACTCGAGTGTTGGCCTACAAGATTGACAAATGGAGGGCCAAGATCAACTGAAAGGAGGTATAAAATGTAACAGGGAGGGAGAAATAACGAACACTGTAGCCACTTGCATGATCTTTGTAACCAAGCACAAAAGAAATAATAAGAACTACATGCCCCAAGGAAATTGCCGAGGAGCCTAGTTCCATACTTTAGCTTGTGTTCTTTCCACCCAACCGGCGTATTATCATGTTTAGTTGTTGCAATCCTCGCTAGGGCCTAGTTCTTTGACCCACTCTCTAAAAATTCATTGTATTGGGCTAACTGGGCTTGAGTCCATTCATCCAACAGTGATAGTGCTCAAATCCGGTCCCTACATACATAATTATGAGTTTGAATATACCTACCAATTGTTTGAGTAATAAATTATTACAAAGTCTATCTTTTATTCCTTTAGTTTCATTTTAAGTTTTGGTTAAGATAACATTATAATTTTATGATGGGTTTTGATTTCCATGATAATCTCCTTATTCTTTAATAGATGATAAACTTGAATAATAAATTTAAAACTTATAAAGTTTAGTTATATATCAGGAAAATATAACGCACTACAATAAAAGTTAGAAAAATATAATTTACCTTAAAATATTAATCAAACACACAAAAAATAATAAAATTATATATTTGTAGAGATAAAAAGATAAAAATAAATACTAGTAAATTTTTTTTTTTTAATAAAAAATAGACAATACCTAAAGTAAATTTTATTTTGTATATATGACACCAGGTTACATAATATATTTATATATTCAACTAATTGTAGTAAACGTTGTATTATACAAAATAATACCCTAGAAGAACTCTACTAGTAATTAGGAAATAAAAAAGATTACAACAATACTTTAAATTTTAAATTAGGTCTTCCTTAACAGTTACAGTCAACGTGAACTGTGAAGAAATGAATGAACCAAGCCACTCCACGATAGCAGAAAATAGAGCAACAGCCATACTTTGGAAATGGAAATTTGTTGTGAAAGAGTACGTAGGAAGATGGTGAAATGAATAAGAGCATCAGTATTCCGAAATTCCAATTCTACTCTATTTTACCATTTCAAAAAGCCTCTTTATCATTATACCATACCATTTTATAATACCTCCAGCATCCCAACTTTTATTTTCCTATTCTACTCATTAAAATAATATTTCTACGTAATAAAATAATATATCTCTTTCTTTCTGTTCAACACCAAAAAAAAACACCACCCTCTCCGAACTTCAACACTACCCTCTCCGACCATCAACACCACCAAAAAAAAAAAAAAAAAAAAACTAGCAACCCATGACGGCAAACCTAGACCCACACCATCATCAATCACCACGGCAAACCCAGACCCATGGCAAACCCAAACCCACACCCATGACAGCAAACCCAGACCCATGGCAAACCCAAACCCACACCCATGACAGCAAACCCAGACCCATACCAGTAAACCCACACCTTCACCACCCACGGCAACCCCCACCTCCACGACTCCAACATCATCAATCACCACACCACCACCACACCATCACCACACCACCACCAAATCCAAACCAACCTAGTCACGACCCACCCGATCTCCACTAACCCCACAAACCCAGACATGCCGATCTCCACAAACCCCACAAACCCATACGCGCCGATCTCCACAAACCCAGACAACCACAAAAAAAAAAAAACCCCATTGAAACCCACCCAAACCCATCTCGCCAATCTCCACCTCAACCACGCCGCCACGCCGCCGCCATCAATCACCGACCTAGACCACGACTACCTCTGTCGCTACCACCACCACACGAGGGTTTCAGGTTTGAGGAGAGGAAAGAACATAACAAGACCACGCCGAGAAGGTAAAGAAAAATGAAAGAGAGAGAGAGAGAGAGAGAGAGAGAGAGAGAGAGAGAGAGAGAGAAATGTCTCAGTGGGAGAGAATAAAATACTATTTTCTTTTGTTTAGAATACCGCTACAGTGCAATTCTAAAGGTAGAATTGCACTGTATCAGTATTGCAAATTTTTTTGCAATACTTGGTATATAGCATTCCTGATGTGGGAGATTTTTGCGGGAAAAATGCTAAATATCCTCTGCATATGACATTTACAATGCCTGGTGCGGATGCTCTAAAAGTGTGGAAATTCATATTACTTGTCGGTGGGTTGAAGAAAAGCTTGGATCAGTGTGAGTGTGATAATGTGGCCCGCGCGTGGACTTCATTGACCAAAGTAGGCCCTCAGGCCTCAGGCTTTTGCTTTTTTCACTTATTGGTTAGGTGGGGCTTCAATTATTTTGTTGAACAACTTAGAGCATTCATAGCAGTAGAGCTAAAAATTTAGCTTTTTAACTCCACCAAAAGTTACTTTATCTATTTACCTATACACATGCTACAGCAGTAGATCTATTTTAGCTTTTAACACAATAAAATAATATAAACATCACAATAAAATAATATAACCACTACAATAAAATAATATATCCCACTCCCAAAAAAAAATCCACAGCACCAACCACAACCACCTCTCCCATCAGCAACAGCCACAACCACCACCACCACCACTAGTCCACAGCAAAAAAAAAAAAAAAAAAAAAAAAAACCCAAATCTCCAATCTTTTTCCTCAACCCAGACTAAACAAAAACATCAATCACAAACAAAATAAAAAATCACCAATCATAAACAAGCACAACGTCAGCGAGCAAGCATTTCGATCGGCAGCATGGGTCTGAGCTAATCGGCGGCTTGGGACGGTTGGTGGGTCTGAGGCTGAGAGAGTTGATTGGCGGTGGGTTTGAGCTGATCGGCGGCTTGGGATGTTGACGATCAGTGGCGACAACTTTGATAATCAGTGGATGGTGGATGGCGGTGACGTTGACGATCGATGGATGGTGGTGATGTTGACGATCGGTGGCGGCGACGTTGAAGATGGTCAGGCCGGCGGCATTGACGTTGATGATGAGCTTCAGTGAATGAGAGAGAATGAATGAGAGAGAGTGAATGAGAGTGAATGATCAGAGTGAATGAGAGAAGGAATAAAAAAAGAAGGGGGCTGAATAAAAAATTACTTTTTTTTTAGCTCCAAGCTACAGTGCACATCTATCTATAGATGTGCACTACAGCAATTCAGCTAAAAAATTTAGCTATTGCTCCACTACTGCGTGGGGTTTTTTTGTGTTTTGGCATATCTAAAATAGTAATATAGCTATTTAGCTCTACTGTTGCAAGTGCTCTTATAAGTTAATAAAATAAAATGGTGGGTTTACGTGGATTATAATTTTACCGAGTGTCACGTGATAAAATTGTGAAATTAAATGTAGAATGTTCTTTTGGAATTTACATATTTTATTAAAATTAAATTTTTTTTACTGAAAGTATTATAGATAAAAATAAAAATAGTTAAAATAATACAATAAAATTTATAAATAATACTAAAATGTAAAATAAAATTTATAAATAATAACAAAAATAGACTAAATTATAAAATGAGTTAACAAAAACAATTCACGCCAAATTTACAATTCGTTGATGACGGCTGGCTCTACTTTTGAGATTATAGATTGAATTACAGTGTGAACCGGTGATATACAGTGTGGACTTATTCATTGATTGACCAGAGCTGGCCTCGCTGTTGAGATATCAAAACGTGGGCCCTCAACTCCATTATTGCAAGCACTTTGAGCAGCTAGACTATTTGCCATTTGGTTTCTCTTCAAAAATCAACCGTTTCACCGTCTACCTACGTACTCTTTCACTGACTCTTCTGTTGTCTTGTGTTATCCAGCAAATTTCCTTTTCCAAACTATGGCTGGTGCTCTACTTTCTACTATCGTGGAGCGGCTTGGTTCTTTAATTTCTTCAGAGTTCAAGTTGACTGTAACTGTTAAGGAAGAAGTCCAAAAGCTTGCAACCAAATTCCGTACCATTCAGGCAGAGACCAATGATGCTGAGAAGAGGCAGCTGAAGGAGGAAAAGGTGAAGCTTTGGTTAGATAAGCTCGAAGGCGTATCGGACGAGATTGACAACGTGTTGGATGAGTGGAACACTGTCATGATCAAAGCAGAGATTGAGAAACAACAAAAAGAATTCGAAGAAGAAAAAGCTGAAACTAGTACTGCTAAGAAGAGGAAGGTATGGCCCCTCATCTCAGTTCCTAATATTTTACAGCATCGTGATATTGCTCATAAGATAAAAGAACTTAACGAAAAAGTAGATGAGATTTACAAAGAGAGGAAGATGTATGGGTTTGAATTGAGTAGCCCCATTGAAGAAGTAGTTGAGAGACCCAAAACTACTTCTTATGTTGATGTGTCCGAAATTCTTGGTCGTGATAAGGTTAAGAATGATCTAGTGAGCATTCTATTGGGCAAGAGTACTGAAAAAGGAAAACACCCCCATGTCATCTCTTTGGTGGGCATGGGCGGTATTGGAAAAACTACTCTTGCCCAATTAGCCTACAATGATAAGGAGGTGCAAGACCATTTTGAGATAAAAGTGTGGATTTGTGTTTCGGATCCCTTCGATCAATGCAAGGTTGGCAAAGAAATCCTTGAATCTGTTGAACGTCAACCCCCCAACTTGACTGCATTGCAAAGTCTATTGGATAGAATTTGTGATAAAGTTCGGGGAAATAAGTTTTTTCTTGTCTTTGATGATGTGTGGACGGAAGACTTTGCAATGTGGAAGCCATTTAGAGATGCACTTAAAAGTTGTGGTTCCCAAGGTAGTAGAATTCTAGTCACCACACGTAAAGACCAAGTTGCAAAGATGATGGAAAGTGCAAATACGATCAAGTTGAACGAATTGTCTGAGGAAGATTGTTGGTTGGTGTTTAGTAAAATAGCATTTTTTGATAAGGATACTCAGCAACGTGAGCAACTAGAAGACTTTGGCAGACAAATATCAAAGAAGTGCAAAGGTTTGCCCCTTGCTGCAAAGACTCTAGGGAGTCTCATGCGGTTTAAGAAAAGTAGAGAAGAATGGATGAATGTTTTGAATAACAATTTGTGGGAATTAGAAGATGTTGAAAGAGGTCTTTTTGCACTGTTGTTACTGAGTTATTATGATTTGTCACCACCACTAAAACGGTGTTTCTCATATTGTGCTGTCTTTCCGAAAGATCATGTCTTTGATGTTGATGAGTTGGTAGATATGTGGATAGCACACGGATTTGTTGAGTTGGAGGGAAATATGGAGGTGGAAATCAAGGCACGAGAATACTTTGAAAATTTAGTCATACGCTATTTCTTCCAAGAATGCAGGAAATATGAATGGTATAGCTCGTTTGGCATGAGCATCATGAGCACGAGGTACAAAATGCATGATATAGTGCATGACTTTGCACAATCAATTACTAAAGCTCGCCATTTGGGACATTCAACTGCATCCCAATTTCCTCCGTTTGCTGATATATCCAAAAATCTACGCACTGTCATCTTTTTTAATCCTTGTGATTATAACTTTTCCAATTTAGTCCAGAATTTTAGCCGTTTACGGTTATTAACTTTGACCTTTGGAATGGAAATTCCAGATACAATAGGAAATTTAATACATCTAAGGTATCTCAATTTGATTTGGTGCAAAAAGATTTTTTCTGACAAATGAGTATGGGTATTGCCTGAAACTATATGTAATCTATGCAATTTACAATTTTTGAGACTTGATCGTAATTTTATTTCAATATTGCCACAGAAGATAGGTAAATTAATTAACTTAAGACTTCTTATTGGAGGTCAATTAGTGATTCCAAGAGAGATTGGAAGATTGACTTCTCTTAGAACATTAGATAGAGTCCTCATTAGTGATAAGGATAGCGAAAGATGTGAATTTGAAGGATTAAAAAATTTGAACCACCTTCGCCATTTGTCTCTATCTTTTGGTACACAGCATTTTCCACGGCCTGATAGAAGAATAATTGAGAGTAATTTATTAATTTTTAATGCGTTAGAGCCACCTCAAGACTTGGAGAAGTTACACGTTAGTAATTACGAGGGCACCACAATGTCTCCTATTTGGTTGGCGTCTTTAACCAATTTGAAAGAGCTTCATCTCGATCACGCCATGGAGTTAATGAGTTTGCCTCCTTTGGGGAAGATTCTTCCGTGCCTCGAATCATTAACTATAGCGCGTGCGTGGTGGTTGAAAAAAGTGGGAGTTGAATTTTTGGGAATAGAATCTGAAAACAAGAAAGAAGACATAAAAATATTCCCAAATTTGAAATATCTCGAATTCTTTGGTTTGCACGAGTGGAAAGAATGGATTGGAGGAACGAGAGGGGGAGGAAAAGAAGACGAAGACTGTATTACTATAATGCCACGTCTTCAAAAGTTGAAAATTTGCTACTGCAGAAAGTTAAAGTCGTTGCCGGATTTCCTGCGTACAACTCCATTGAAGGAATTGGAGATCAAAGACTGTCCAATTATCAAGCAACGTTGCCGAAGAGAGATAGGAGAGGACTGGCAGAACATTTCTCATATCCCAATCATCAAATTAATTGATTCGAGACGGTAACTTGTTCTGCTTCTTCTTCTTTTATTTTGAAAACAAATACTATCAATTAAATATGCTCATTTTCTGGTTAAAATTCCCACGGAAATAAGTTACTAACAAAGTAGATTGATGAAATTTAACATATTCACATAAATTTGAATTAGCGCAGTTTATTGTTGTTGCTTAGATTCAGCTATATTGTGATGTATCCAAAATTGCTTGATGGGTTTACTAAAATTTCACAAATAATTTTAAAAAATAAAAGGTTGGAATTTTAGATAGACTAATCAAATGAACAGAGTCACCAAATTTTAACTCATTTGCATTTAAAAGTAAACTACTACAAATGCCTACCACTTTCTATGTCATTTGCGGTTTAATATTTACATGGGTCTTGCTCATTTTCTTGATTTCGGTACACTAATCTCAAATAACTCATATGGTTTTCTTTAGGGATAGGGATTCTGAAACGTCCTCTGCTTGATACGGATTGGTAACTTTTTCCTACTTATTTCATCCTCTTTCTATTTCATTTGCTTTTTAATATTTATATGGGTCTTGCTCATTTTCTTGATTTCAGAGGAATAAACAATGACCTTCCGTAATTTTATCAAATTCTGGCAAAACTCACAACGACACTATCAGCAAAGGTTTTCTTAAGGGCAAGTCTGAACCAATAAATGGTAACTTCTTCCTCTTTTGCTACTTCTGTCATTTGGCTGAAACATCAATTTATTATTTTAATTATCTCTCAAAAACTCCCACCAAAGAAATTACTAGCAACTTTGTCAAATTTAGGCCAAACTCTCAACGACACCATCACCAGTGATTCTATCTAGCAGGACCATTGAGTTGGACAGACTCAGGTCCTCAGGGGACCTACGTTGGGGTGTATGATGGTCATGGAGGAACTGAGGCTTCACGTTTTGTCAATGACAAACTTTTTTGCAATCTTAAAAGTATGTTATCATCTTTAATGCATGGCTATATATTCAATTTTATTAAAGACTTAGTTTCAATAATTGTTAGCAATGGCTCTGTATGTACTAATAGTTAGTTGACAACCTTGCACAAACCTGGCTAGTTGGACGTGTTAGTATCCCTGAACGGCTAGCGAAATCAACTACTAGTAGAAGATAGAGAAAGTAGTTAACATACTTATGGTCTAGTGTAGAACAGTAAATAAAAAGATAATATTTGGAGAAATTCCCCATTATGTGTTTCATGCACATTCTTACAACTATGCTACCTTAATTGAACCTTTACATTCATTCCATGAAGATTAACTCTTAGTTGAAAACAGCATGAAGAATGGTGGGTTTAAAGTTAAACTTCTTGATATGCAACCATGCATCTCTGCATAGCACTCCCTATCACTCTCTAATAATTGCTACTCTTAATTAGTTCCAACAGGAATCGGTTGTTTCATTTAATGATTTTGTAAATAGAGCTAGATGTCATATACTTTCTGCTCTTGTGATGCAGGATATGCAACTGAACATCAGGGCATATTGGAAAATGTCATCGAAAAGGCCTTCTCAGCAACTGAAGAAAGCTTTCTCTCCCTTGTTAATAAGCAATGGCTTAGTAAGCCACAGATTGCTTCTGCTGGATCATGTTGCTTGGTGGGAATAATATGCAATGGACTTTTACATATTGCAAATGTTGGAGATTCTCGGGTGGTTTTAGGCCGAGCAGAAAGAGGCACTAGGGAAGTCACAGCTATTCAACTATCCACAGAGCACCATGCAAATATGGAATCAGTGAGGGAGGAACTTCAGTCATTGCATCCCCATGATTCACAGATTGTGGTGTTGAAGCACAAAATTTGGAGTGTGAAAGGCCTCATACAGGTCTTGGATTTTTATTTTTTTAAATGAATTTTCTTTTTCCTTTGTCAGACAGTTACTTATGAATCATGATTCTCCAAGCTTCATTTTTTAGTTTTTACCTTCGCTTATATAATTTTTAGCTTAGATTTCCATCTTCACAAATTTTAGCTTTTATGCAATGAATGCTTTATGATTCATCTAGCCTTATAAAAAAGAATTTTAAAAAATGTTTCCATTTAGAAGCTTAGATAGTATATCTCAGGTCTTTGTGGCACTTATTATATCTCAGACCAATATTTTGGCACTGCATGAGCACTCATACTTGTCATGATTGAGCAAGTAAGAAGCAACACTGCAACAGTAAAATGCATACTGAGATTATCAAAGATGCGGGTGACTTAAAAAAACAGTGTGAATTACCGTTTTTAAAAGAGCTTCTAATTTCGATTGTGGGTTTCAAGATCCATTGGTGATGCATATTTGAAGAAGGCAGAGTTCAACAGAGAGCCTCTACTGCCTAGATTTAGGCTGCCCGAACCTTTCCTCAAACCGGTCCTTAGTTCAGAGCCATCGATTTCAGTACACAAACTACACCCTGAAGATCAATTTCTCATATTTGCTTCTGATGGTCTATGAGAGCATCTCAGTAACCCGGAGGCTGTCAACATTGTTGTTAATTACCCATGTTATGTAAGATTTCATTGTCTATATTGCAAATTAACTACTGTCATAATCCTATATGAAAGCCTTTGGTCCTAGTATCACTAGTGAAAAATTGTTGTTTCAAAACAATGACTTTCATTGACCTTTCCCTTGCTTTGCAATCCGGGGAATTGCCAGGAGGCTTGTCAAAGCTGCACTTCAAGAAGCAGCTAAGAAAAGAGAAATGAGGTACTCAGACCTGAAAACAATTGGTAGAGGCTTGCGGAGATATTTTCATGATGATATCACCATTGATTCTATCTAGTAGGACCAGAATATGTGAATGTTAAGGAATAATTTTTATTATTATTTTTTAAAAAGAACCGAGACTGAATTTATAGTTGCTAATCTACAACTTATGCAACCTTCTATCCTTAATTTTGAGAGCTTGAATGTATAGTTGCTAATCTTCAGGCTTTGATGTTACAACTTTAAAAAGTTGAATCTGGATGAACATAGATTTCTAGTCTTGGTGTTGTGTTTCTTGTCAATGAAGATGGGGAAGAGTGGGAAAATTTGATAAATACTTGCTATTTGTTGCAATCCATAGTTGCCCATTTCGAAAAGGGTACCGTAATAAGTGGAGAGGAGAAGATAGGACCAGTCCAAACTTCCTTGATCTAGGCACTTAAATTTTGTTTCTTGAATGTGTTACTTTGTTCTTTCTATTATTTTTTTTCTAATTTATTTCCTCATTTGTATTTTGTTCCATGGTCAATTATTATTATTTTTCTAACCTAATAATGCCCTAGGAATTTTTTGCTCTCCTTTAGTCTAGACATCATGTAAAATATTTCTCAATCTTAACATCATATCATAGTGCTTTTTGTAGAAAGCTCTGTTATGACTTCAAAGATGCTAGTAACATTTGTACATAATCTTTTATCTTTGTTTATCAATGCTAGAAAATTATTATTTCTTCATTCTATGAATAATACTAGAAGTCAAACCATAGGGCAATGGTAAGTGCCCTCCAACCAAACCATGTGTAGTTAGGGCAAAAGCATGAGTTTTGTGCATTGGGTATAACAATTCTTTGAGTAATACTACTATAAAGAAGAGAGGGGCATTCAAAGCTTAAAAATGTTTTTGGTAGTTATCAAGTTTTAAAGCTATAGGGTTAGGTACTTGCTAGTTATCTATTTATAAAGTAATATTGTATACTTATTTCTTGTCTTAGAGTTTGAAGTATTTCGTTACATGGAAGTGTGTGAAGTGCACAAGGTGACCATCAGGGATTCAGGCAAGGAGGAGACAAAATACCTTGGATTATGTACTCTTCTACTGTAAGGCATATCTCGATATTTCTGCTTAATCATCTTTCGTTTTTTACTTATAATCTTCTCCATCCATAAAAACCTCATGCTGAATATCTAATTTTCTTTTGGCCTTATTTAAACCAAACATCAGATTGGGGAAGTACATTTTATGATGAAGCAAGGTGTCACTCATGGATGCACATTTTAGAAAGCACTATAGAAGATACTCCTTTATCAGTTCATTCTGCAGCAAGGAAGTGTATCATGGCCATCTCCTGAGTAATCCATATTGTATGGTGGCTGATGAAAGGTGAGCTAGCTAATTGACCAATTTTCAACTTATGTAATTTCTACTTTTATTTTTTAGGGTATGAAATCTAGTGTGCTAATTTTCTTGGCTTAGTGTTACAGATTTTGGAAATCTAGTACAAAGGTGTGTAGGGTGTGTGGGAGAATGGAATGTTACCACCAGGAGTGGAGGGGATGAGCTGAGAAATGTCTCTCTTGTTTTTTCCCATCAGCAGTTGCCCAAATTTGGAATGACATTCAAAAATGGACAGACCCCAATTAGTAACTAATCTGTTCAAAAAAAGAAGAAGAAGAAGAAGAAGGCAATGAGGCCATATTACAATTGTTTTCTTTGGGCCGTTTGATTCTAATTCACATGTAGGTAACTTTATGTTCTTTTGATGCTATTGCATTTGCTTTTTAATCCATGTTCAATAACTTTTATTTCCAACTTGCAGGAATGTTTTGGTCTTATTCATATAGAACATCATGCAAAATGTTTTGTTCTCATTTGGCCTCATTCATTGTAAACATTATGCAAACTCAAAACTAAGATAGGTAGGTAGTGAGTGAAAAAGATAATTCACAGATGGAGAAAGAGTAATGGGAAAGGCTTTAAGTACAAAAACCCCAATGCTTATAAAAAAAAGCCCTGTTATCCATTCAAAGATGCTACAAACAGGCTTAACCTGTGATCTGGTTTTCTATAGCAGTCCATCTTAAATGGTGACATATGAAAAGCAAACTATTTAATTTTTTAATAACTGTACTCACTCATCCATTTATCATTTAGTTCTTGAACCTTTTTTCATTCAACTGGTAATAATTTTTTTTAAAGAAGAAAGCGGGGTGCCCTCACAACTCAAACCTATAATTATTAATCATCTGGTCTTGATGTTATAGGGTTATGTACCTGCTATCTATCAAGTTCCTAAGTAAATATTTCGTGCTTTTTGCCTTTTTTTAGAGGCTTAAATGTTTCATGGGCATGGGAGAGTGCAAAGTATGAGAGGCGACAACCAGTAGATATGCAGATGTTACAAATACTTTGGCTTCATTTGTTGGATTAAGTAACCATCACAATCCCTTTGGAACTAATAATCAAGATATGCTTGTGATTTTTATTTTAAGTATTGGACACAGACACAAGATCTATCTTAGAGAGAAAACCCTGATATGGTAGATGTTATATTTTTCTTAGTTTTGTTTGTTTGATTAGTAAATCTATACTTTTTGTTGCTTCTCCTTTGCATAAAGTCTTTGATAGCTCTGTTTTGTTGTAGGAATTGGAATTATACTTTTTGGGTTATATACTTATTTTTATGCTCCTCATCTTGCATAGGAGTTGAATAAATTGCTGCTTTTTGTTGATTCTAATGTTTGTAAGCTGGTTTTCAACATCTAATGCATAGTAGTGAAGTCCACTGTAGGAATTGACATTCTGTTGTTGGAAATAGTCTGTACAACTAGTCACCCAAAAATTCATAAAAAAGAAGGAAAGAGAAGGCATTGCTAAGTACTCTTTGGATTGCTCATGTATGACTCATGATGCTCATCCCTAGTTTAATGCTTAGGCTTTGAAATTCCTCTTAACGTGTTATATCTCCTTGAAATAGAGGTTAGGCCTCTAGGCCTTATATTTATTTTAGATCATTATCATTGTTGTCCATTGTGATTTAAAGTATATTATTCTAATCATTTAAAACATTATGTTTTTCATTGCAAAATTCTTTAGTTTAGTGATGCTTGTATAATCCCTGAATCCCGGCCTCCAGACCCTGAGCACAGAGAAGGGATGTTCAGCGACAACTTGGGGATGCGAGCAAGGATTTTGAACTGCCTTGGAAGCAAGTTTTCCTGTTTTACAAACAAATATTTCCAAGGAACAAATTTCCCAAATTTGTCCTTCAAATATTGCTCTGATGCCTTAATAGGTTCTCTATCTGGCATGCAACTATTTAGTTTATTCTATCTTTCTCTACCTTAATCTATTGGTATGGTTGTCACTGATCATATAAATCACAGATGAAGCTAATTAAGCTAGGCACAGCCCCTGGTTGAAGTTATAAGCATGGGGAATGGTGTTGTGTTCTCCAGTGTGGTGTTCCACAGTGATGATGATCTGAATGATTGGCCTCCAATTTCATCTGTTTTAGCTTTAATGTCCTCTGTTTTCTCCTCATCATCGGGCTTACATTCAAGGTTTGCATTTTTATTCTTTTTTTCTCATTTTTTTTAAAATATTTTTTATGTTGTCTAAGATGTAGAACAATAGATCTGTATGTGTTTGTAATCACTTTTTCGAATATCTATATTATTACCATAAAATTGTTTAAACATTTTTTTTTTGATGGGTAAGAAAAACAATTGTTCAAACATCATTCCACCATGTGGTTATCTAAGTTTTAAAACATAGTCAACAAGTTGCAAATTACAGGGGATTAAGAGGTCTAGTCAAAGCTTCCCTTTTCCATATTGTTTTGTCAATTTAAGAATATCTAGCTCTTCTTTTTTAGACATCGTGAATTGATTTATCTCAATCTCACACAATTAGTAAAATTTTGTCAAATAATACCAGTTTGCCTTTCGGCTCAATTCTATACAATGTTACATTACAATAATGGGCTTACATCCAGTACACCCAATATTTTGTATATTATTCAGAATGGTGTACTTATTGTGAATTTGCTAGAATTGGTAGGTGGGGAATCAAATCCTTAAATTGATCTCCAAATGCAGTTTAAAAGAGCTCACACATTGCAAGTGTCTTTGCTATTTTCTAGAAAAGCATAATAGAAGAGTAGTTTAGAAGGGAGCTCTATCCCAGCCATAGGAAACAATCCACACTTTACGTGGGAACTTTGAGGACAGAAAAAGGAAGTTCAGCAAGCAATTGGAGATGCAAGCAAGGATTCTGAACTGCCTAGGAAGTCTTCCCACTTTACATACTAATATGTCCAGTGACCAAATGTTCTCAAAGTAATTCAAATATTGATCTGATTCTGTATTAGGTTCTTTATTCGACACGCAATTTTTTGGTTTCTTTTGTCTTTCTTTTGCCACATTAATCTGTTGGTATGATACTATGATTCAAATCATAGACAAGGGTAATTAACATAGTAAAACAACTCATGACAGAACTTACAAGCATGGAGAATGGTGTTGTCCACTATAGTGGTGAGTTTTATAGTGATGATGATTTGAAAGATTGGCCTCCAATTTCGTCATCTGTAGCCTTTATGTCCTCTGTTTTCTGCCCGTCACCAGGAAGGTACATGGCCTCTATTATATTAAAATTTCCAAGCAGTTGTAGCATCAGCGTTCTTGGTAGGAGAATTGAAGTTAAAAAAAGGATATATACTTTTATCATTGACTTTTTTTGTATTTAGCATATAATAATACCTTCAAATTGAAATTGCAACTCTCATTTGCTTCTATTCTATTTTTTTTTTTTTTTAATTTTTTTACTGTGAAATGCTTTTTTTCAAACTGTTAGGATGAAAAATAAATTTCATTTGCCAACCAACATTTTTTTTTTTTTTGAGAACAACAACATTTGGTAGTTGCAAAGAAATCTAAAAATTAAAAATATAAATTGTTTGCTATTGTTTCAAAACATCAAAATTGATGGTGACTATGTGCATTATGAGTTGAAGACCTTTGTTGTTTAGTTATCATGTCTCTTTTGCAGTTCGATTGCTTATGCTATCTGCTGAGTTCGTGGCTTCAGCCTTCCTGCACAATCAGGAACTTAGTTATCATGTCTCTTTTGCGGTTCAATTGCTTATGCTATCTGCTGAGTTTGTGGCTTCAGCCTTCCTGCACAATCAGGAACTTATTTTCAAAGTACATGAACGAAATAAACTCTGGGTTGTGGTAGACTGGCACTGCATATCTCATCTGGACTGGTATGTATTTTGATTCTTATTTTTCTCATAATGTGCCCTTCTGTTAGCTTTTTCTTATTATCTGAGAAGTAGAACAATATAATTATGTAATCATCATTAAGAATTTTGATATTATTACCCTAAATATTCTTCAATGTCATTCTGCTGTGTTTATGTGAGTTTAAATTCGTAGTGAATGGGTTTCAACTTACAGGGGATTAGAGGTCTAGTCCAATACATAATGTTCATATAAATAATTGCATTACATAGAATGTTTCATTGAAATACTGGTCTTATATCCAGCATACAGAAAAACTTGCTAAAATTTTCAGTATGTTGTACTCTTCTTTGAGAAATTGCTAGAATTCATGGGTGTGGAATCAAACACCAGATTGATCTTGGGATGGATGGACGTTACAAGAGCTTAAACATTGCGAGTATAATTGTTCTTTTCTAGAAAAGGGCATTAGAAGAGAAATTTTCCCATTATTGTCCATAGATAAAATCATTTTGATTTCAAAAGTAAAAAATTTCTGCTAGATTTGCCATAATAAACCTATAGTTGAAACTTTTCATTTCTCAAGCTTAACTCATAAGTATGTTTTTCTGTTTTCTCCCCTTTGTCTTAAATCAATAACCTCATTTGTAAAACTTATGCAGTACCTATTGGAGAAGAGTTGTCTATACTGGTGAAATTGTCAGGCGAGGATGCACCTCAAATGGCCATGTCTTACATTCTGACGCAAGTTGCTATTGAGAAAGATCCAGAAGCAGAATGGCAAAGGTCATTACGGTGAACAACAAAGCTCCCTTTCTCTCCTCCCTGAAGCTTTGTCCTTTTCTCAAAGCTCTATACTCAATTCATAGATGCAAAAATGCTTATAGACAAGGCTCTACTCAACGTCATGGATGTCAAGAAGAAACAATGTCAAGTGATTCTTCTGTTAAATTTCATTTTTCTGATCATTAATAATCAAAGATAAAATATTGCAGCTGAAAGACGCGCTGGAGTCTTAATATCTTGAATTAGCCAGTTTGCTATAAGTCAAGTCAACAAGGTGGCTTTAGAAGCAAGTTGTTTATATATTTATGTTGTTCATGTGTGTTGTGCTTTTGTGTGGAGCTGTAATTAAATAATTCAAGCCTAAATGGCTAGGGCAGCTAATATTCAAGTGCTTTTGGTCCTGTTAGCTTGGTTTATGAAAGATTGGTGCCCTGAAGTTTGATTTGTAATTGTGATAATCCTTTTCACATTTGAGGAGTTAATGAGAAGATTCAATTGTATTCTAGAGCTAGATGCAATAAAAAGCTCTTGAAAAGTATTTGTTCACGTTCCCTCGGTTTCTTTTATGGGTAATGTTACAGCCACAAATTATTTTACAATATTTTTACAAATTGTTGATGTGGCCAACATTTATTAGTTCTTATCTGAGCTCACCATTAATATCATTTTTTCACTTACTAATAATCACTCATCATATCAGTAACTTGTAAAAAAATTAGTAAGATAGTTTGTACCTCTAATAGTTTCCTTCTTTTATAGTTGGGTTTGGTAGGCACAAAACCCTAGGCAATTTGTGGGCTTGAATGGGTTGAAAACAAAACAACTAGAATCTTGACTTTGGATTGATTGAATGCTAGCCTCAATCAATCGACACTTAGTATTCTCAATTGATCAAGCATGTGTCGTGATAACTACGAGTTGCGCAATAACATGCACTTCATCTTGAATACATTTTAACACTTGTTTAAAAACCCGAAACTTAAGCAAGGTATTGTTCATAGTTTGCCAACATTAAAACCTAGTCTCAACAATTCAAGTTTATGGAAATGTTTAATTTGGACATTTTCAAACTATTGAATCTCGTAAGTGACAACAAATAAGTCACATCTTTAATACTATTGTCAGTACCTTTTTACAAAACATTAAAAATAAAAAAGTCTAGTGTTCAAAGATCATTGGACAATATTGTTAGGAAAAAAAAATTCACAAAAATAAAATGTAAGAGCTTTGTACTTGTTTTAAATTTTAAATTTCTATATTAAAAAATTCAAAATTATTTTTTCTTATAAAGAGAGAATTTGAATTTTTTTTTTTTCACATTTGTGACCGTAGTTAAACAAGTTATAAGTCAAATCCTTTCGAGTATTATAGAATTCAAATTTGGTGTATTTTCATTCTCAAAATAAATATATATACCTGCGTGCGCACGCACACACATATATATATTAGTGTGTTTCTTTTTTCTTATAAAACTCACGCTTAGTAGACTCACACAAAAAAAATCCTTAAAGCTTAACACTAAGCTCAATTTTGTTTTTTTTTTTTTTTTAATATCCATGTAACTCAACTAAATTAACACTTCCTAATATTTCTAACAAAAACATTTAAAGTTCAAATATCTTTCCCCTACTATAACTATGGAATTGATAATAAAAAAAAAATTAATATTAATTAAAGAAGCGGTATTTATCCATGAATCTATAGTGTGGTGAATAAAACCTGAAGGCTTCAACTTTACCTTACATCTCAAGTCCATTGAGCCTACCTCTAGGGATACTTATGGAAGTAACACTAAACTCATTTTTTAGTTTCAAACTTGTTTTGTTCAAGAGCTCTATTTAAGTTCATTAACATAGCATAACTTGCATAGCAATTGTATATTAAACGCAATATTTATTTCAAAATTTTCTCTTTAAAATTGCACATTAATTAATCGTAGGGTTAAAAAAATTTCAATTAATCACAAAAAAATATTGAGTATTTTTATAAGTATAACAAAAATTCACAATATTTTCAAAATTGTCTACCACCTCACACGTGGATTATAAAATAAATAAATTAATTAGATAGAAGAATGCAAATTCCGTTGGATTATTGTAAAATTGTTGTCCTAGTTTTATTGAAAAATATTACTTCTAAATTCTAATAAGTAATAACTTTAAGGAGTTAGCTTAGTAGTTCTTAAGGTCTCATAATATCCATGAGATCTTGGGTTTGAAACTTCTTACCAAATACTTGAAGAGGTTTGAAGATTCTAAACACCTTTTTTGTTATGGCCATTAAAATAAACTAGCATATAACTATATGCAAACGCATGGATGTATTTAAAATTAATCAAAATTTTTATTATAAAAATATAAATAATTAGTCAAATTAATTTTTTTTAAAGCATGTAACACATGCATTCATGCATACATATAGATAATTAGTCAAATTATTTTTTAAAGTAAACATAATTAGTCACATATTAAAATTCTTACATAAATTTAATACTACTTTTGATCATTTTTTTTTTCTAATTTTTAATAAAATAGAACGTGTGGTGATTCTTGTTATGCGGTGATTTTTATTTTATTTATTTTTTGAGAAACATGTGGTGATTTTTATTGAGTTTATGCGATTTTTTTTTTTTTTTAGTTCATTAATATTAGATTCTTAGTATTTTGCACTCATTAACTCACTTGACACAAAAATTAAAAAACTTAAGTAGACACATGGCACAAACTTAAGTGGATAATTATGGTGTAGTTTTCACATAAATTTAAACACATTATGCAAAATTGGATTATAATTTCAAATTCTAATTCAATTTTCTCTAAGTTTTACATATTGATATATATATATATATATAGATGACTTATAAATTTGATTTTTTTTTTTGTTATATGATTATTTTTTTATCAAAAAAAAAAAAGATTATGTTTTTTATGGTTTATTATATTGGACTCCTTGTTTTCTACACTAAATTAACTAATTTGGCACAAAAATTTAAAAATTAATATTAAATGGAATATGTGGCGCAAAATTAAACTCTAATTGAAATTCAACTTTTACACTAAATTAACTCACTTAGCACAAAATTCTAAAATTTAGATTAGATGAGACACATGACACATGTAGGGTCAGTTTTTGCGGCCCGTGCCCAAGAAAGTATGGATTCGGAGCTCATCGAGCCCAAAACAATAAATTTTGTAGAGAGTGGGTGAAAGAGCTAGGCTAATAATGAAAATAACAGTATTAAACGGCAACACCAATAGGAAGGTTTGGATTAATGTGTTCTCGGTCTGATATGAGTGCCATGTCCGAAGAGATGCTTTTCATTGATAATCTAGGATTACAATTCATAGGGCTACAGGAATCAAATATATTCTTTTCTATCTCCTATTTTTCGATCCTCACTATCAGAGGCACCCTTCCCTTATATAGCACTGCCTTCCTACATCTCCTCCGTCCACTTGTTCATCATCCAGGCACCCATTTGAGTGCATGTCCCATCACCCCACTTTCAGCCTTATGTGAATGGCGGTAGCTGAGAAAGCACTGTTCAGGGGTCTTATCCACATAAATGCGGCCAGGAAGGCAGGTGCAGTGCATTAAATGTGGTGGTTGAAGTATGCCTCCTTGATATTTCTCTGTTCCCGTTAGCTTCATGTGTGTCCGAGGTTCCTTTCTCTCTTGACACTTGTCAAACAGATCACTTGAACCTCCCATGCTCGTGTTGGGTCAGACCTCTTCGGATCCGAGGATGTTGGAGTACTCGGACATATGAACATCTCCTCGGATAGTGCACGTGCTCATCTTAGGGCATTCCCCTTTGACATGGGCCTCTGACTGAAGGCCTCGCCTCCTCGGATGAAAAGTGTTCCTCATTCAGGGCCTTGGGCCCAATAAGTTGGGTTGGGTTTTTCTCCCCCCACAACACAAAATTAGACTCTAATTAAATTTCAATTTGAAATTTAATTGGATTTTCCATTAAAAAAATTATTAAAAAATTAAAATTAATTAATTAATTAATTTAAAAAAAAAAAAAAAAAAAAAAAAAAAAAAAAAAAAAAAACCCTTAGTTTAAAGAAACAACGTCGTAAGCTCAACTCTAATAAAAGGAAAACCCACTTCTTTGTTCTTCCCTCTTCGTCTTCGTCCTCACTCTCCTCCTTCCTTCCTCTCTCTGCAACTCTAACCCTAACCTTAATACCAATAATCAAATGAACCTCTCCACACCCTCCAATCCCAACACAAATCGAAACCACCATCACCAAAAAGCCAGTCAAAGATGCTTATAAAAAAAACCCGAATGCTTATAAAAATAAAAAATAAAAAGCCTTGTTATCCGTTCAAAGATGCTGCAAACAAGCTTAACCTGTAATCTGGTTTTCTTTTGCAGTCCATCTTAAATGGTGACATATGATAAGCAAAATATTTAATTTTTTAATAGCTCTACTCAGTCTTCCATTTGTCATTTAGATTTGGAAACCTTTTTTCATTCAACTGGTAATAATTGTTTTTTAAGAAGAAAGTGGGGTTCCCTCATAGCTCAAACCTATACTTGTTAATCATCTAGTCTTGATGTTATAGGGTTATGTACTTGCTATCTATCAAGTTCCTAAGTAAATATTTCGTGCCTTTTGCTTTTGTTGGCTTAAATGTTTCATGGGCATCTAAGAGTGCAAAGTATGAGAAGCGACCACCAGTAGATACGCAGATGTTACAAATACTTTGGCTTCATTTATTGGATTAATTAACCATCACAATCCCTTTGGAACTAAAAAGCAAGATATGCTTGAGATTTTTATTTTGAGCATTGGACACAGACACAAGATCTATCTTTGAGAGAAAAACCCTAATGTGGTAGATGATATATTTTTCCCTTAATTACCGTTTTGTTTGTTTGATTTTCAAATCCATACTTTTTGTTGCTTCTCCTTTGCATATAGTCTTTGATAGCTCTGTTATGTTGTAGGAATTGGAATTATACTTTTTGGGTTATTTTTATGCTCCTCATCTTGCAAAGGAGTTGAATAAGTTGCTGGTTTTTGTTGATTCTGATGTTGTAAGTGGGCTTTCAACATCTAATGCATAGCAGTGAAGTCCACTGTAGGTATTGACATTTTGTTGTTGGAAATAGTCTGTACAACTACTCAACCAAAAATTTATAAAAATGAAAAAAGAAAGAGAAAGCGTTGCTAACTACTCTTTGGATTGCTCATGTATGGCTCATGATGCTTATCCCTAGTTTAATGCTTAGACTTGAAATTCCTCTTAACGCGTTATCTCCTTGCAATAGAGGTTAGGCCTCTAGACCTTATATTTATTTTAGATCATTACCATTGTTGCCCATTGTGATTAAAAGTATATTATTCTAATCATTTAAAGCATTACGTTTTCTTTGCAAGCTTCTTACTTTTAGTGATGCTTGTTACCCTGAATACGCCCTGTTTTCCTGTTTTACATACAAGTATTTCCAAGGAACAAATTCCCAAATTTGTCCTTCAAATATTGCTCTGATGCCTTAATATGTTCTCTATCTGGCATGCAACTATTTAGTTTATTTTATCTTTCTCTACCTTAATTTATTGGTACGGTTGTCACTCCTCATATAAATCACAGATGAAGCTAATTAAGCAGGGCACAGCCCATGGTTGAAGTTATAAGCATGGAGAATGGTGTTGTGCGCTACAGTGTGGTGTTCCACAGTGATGATGATCTGAAAGATTGGCCTCCAAATTTCATCTGTTGTAGCTTTAATGTCCTCTGTTTTCTCCTCATCATCGGGCATGCATTTTTATTCTTCTTCTCTTTTTTCTTTTTTGATAGCTTATTCATGTTATCTAAAATGTACAACAATAGATTTGTATGTGTTTGTAATCTCTTTTTTGAATTTCTATATTTTTACCATAAAATTGTTCAAACATTTTTTTTGATAGGTCAGAAAAAAAATTGTTCAAACATCATTCCACCATGTGGTTATCTAAGTTTTAAACCATAGTCAACATGTTGCAAATTACAGGGGATTAAGAGGTCTAGTTAAAGCTTCCCTTTTCCATATTGTTTTGCCTTTCAGCTCAAGTCCATATAATGTTACATTACAATACTGGGCTTACATCCAGTACACAAAATATTTTGTATATTATTGAGAATGGTGTACACAAAATCTTTGACACAGCAAGGTTGACAGGATAGTTAAATGGGGGAATGGCTAAAACCACCCCAAGTGGAATCTGCAATACAATGCAAACATAATATGTAAACAAAGTCCAAACTCAAAATCACAAGGATGTATACATACATATATAAAATATATGTTATGTGTGTGCACCTGTTTGGAACAAGCATCATGTAGCTGTGCCATTATGGCAATCAATCTATATTCATAAAACTAAACAGGATTTGCCAAGCAGCTAGCTCACAGATGTAGAAGATACACCATTAGGTTGATGATTAACACTTTCAGTTGTTTAGTACTTTTTATTTCATATCCTAGTTTACCATCCCCCCGTGGAGAAATAAATAACTTTCTAGATAAAATTTTAATCTGTTATCATTCCCATATGCCCTCATATTTGCATTATTATCTTCAATGGACAGATGACTTGGAAACTCAGGGCAAGACATAGTTCTGGTTCTTATAGTTTTGCATTTTTCACATTTATGAGAAACACATGTCTTTAATGTAAACCATAACCTTCTCCATTAGATTGTCATGGCCAATTTACTGTTTGCTGCATTATATGTAGGACCTTAATGGTACCCTGTATTTAAGATCTCATTAGCATTTTGTTTCTCCAGGTTATTTTTTTCTTTTTCTTTTTTTATAAGTAAATTTTGACTTCAAGGAGGAGGGCAAAAAGGAGATTAAAAATAGTGTCCAGCCAATTGTACTACCTCTTGCGGTTTCCAAAGTTACCTTCTATTTCAGATAGATAATGAAAAAAAAAAAAAAAAATAGATAAGAATAGCCTGGAGAATATAAGAGTAGAATTTTCTTTTCTTTTTTTCCTTGACTTCCTAGCAATCAAATCAACCATAAATGAAATTGGCAGACTACAATACAGAAAAAAATTGAATGAATTAGGTGCTTTCTTGTGCAGTACTATGGGCAGACTACTATACCAGCAGTTTGTTGGGCCGCTGGTGCAGGCGTGACTTGGTAAAAATGATGATGCTACGTTGTAGAATTGTTGACAATATCACCAACGAAAGTAAATACTAAAGAGAGGCTATGAAAAAATCTATAACATATTATAGTTTTAAAAGATTGGGTTTTAGGTGAAATTGTATTAAAAGATTGCCTTCTACCTGCCCATATCTTATCTCCAATGTCATCAAATGGGACAAAAAACGTCACCAATAAATAACAATGGCATGACACTTAACAATCTTTATAAATGCAAGGATGTATGCCTATAATACCATCACCAGAGCAGTCTGTAAATTCCATATTGTGGGCTTATCATAGGATACACAGGAAGCAACATGTGTTGGGTGAATTTTGACCTTACATGTAGTAAGCTTTTCATTTCCTGACATGCTCAGAAGCTCTACCAGATTTTGAAAACCGTGACATTTTTTTTTTTTTTTTGACTTACATCATTAAACCAATTTAGTACCACCAGATTATCTATTTTCTGAGCCCATCATCTCATCTTGACTACCGGGGCTAGGAGACCAAGTCTGAACAAAATTCCTTACTCCCGCATATCTCACTCTCATAATTTAAATTTATTATTTGGTAAGAAAAAATAACAATGCTACAAACACAACAAATTTCACAGTTGTTTTCACAACTTGTTGAGGTGGTAGACTATAATTAATGGAACATCGCTTTTGCATGAGACGACTGCTGAAGGCAAGTGTACAACAATCACAAGAAGTTGTGAAATTTATTGCAAGGCAAATAAGAAATTTCATAAGTACGAATGGAAAATTTTACCTTAGAAGTGAGGCAGTACTTGGTTCTCTCATTTCCAGGGAAACTATCAGAGACCAAGAACTTTTCCTCCCCCAGAATCTTAACCCCTTCTTCAGCAGTGTAAGAAACCAGGTCCCCAGACCTCACAACCTTCATCAAATCCAAAAATTCACTTCAATTACCTTCATAGTGATCCCACAAAAACATGAAAATCAGAACAATATTGATACCTCAGTTACTGAATCTTTAGCTAGAATTGGTAGGTGGAGAATCAAATCCTTAGAATTGGTAGGTGCAGTTTAAAAGAGCTTACACGTTGCAAGAGTCTTTGCTCTTTTCTTGTAAAGCGTAATAGAAGAGTAGTTTAGAAGGGACCTCTATCCAAGCCATAGGAATCAATCCACACTATACGTGGGAGCTTTGAGGACAAAAATAAAGTTCAGTGAGCAATTGGAGATGCAAGCAAGGATTCTGAACTGCCTAGGAAGTAAGTATTCCCACTTTACATACTAATATGTGTAGTGACCAAATGTTCTCAGTGTACTAAAAATATTGATCTGATTCTGTATTAGATTCTTTATTTGACATGCAATTTTTTGGTTTCTTTTGTCTTTCTTTTGCCACATTAATCTGTTGGTATGATACTATGGTTCAAATCATAGACAAAGGTAATTAACATAGTAAAACAACTCATAATAGAACTTACAAGCATGGAGAATGGTGTTTTCCACTATAGCGGTGGGTTTTATAGTGATGATGATCTGAAAGATCGACCTCCAATTTCATACTTTTTAGCCTTTATGTCCTCTGTTTTCTGCCCATCATCAGGAAGGTTTGTCTACTAATATTAAAATTTCCAAGCAGTTGTAGCATCAGTGTTCTTGGTAGGAGAATTGAAGTAAAAAAATATATATATACTTTTATCATTGACCGTGAAATGACTGTTTTTTTTTTTTTTTTTTTTTGGGTGTGTTTTTTACCGTAAAATGATTTTTTTTCACACCGCTGTGATGAAAAATAAATTTCATTCAACAACCAACATTTGATTTTTTTTTTTTTTTTTTTTTTTTTTTGAGATGAAGAACATTTGGTATTTGCAAAGAAGTCTAAAAATCAAAATTTAAATTGCTTGCTATTGTTTCAAAACATCAAAATTGATGGTGACTGTGCATAGAGAGTTAAAGACCTTTGTTGTTTTAGTTATATTGTCTTTCTTTTGCAGTTCAAATTCCTATACTATTTTCTGAGTTCGTGGCTTCAGCCTTCCTGCACAGTCAGCAACTTAGTTTCCAAGTACATGACCCAAATAAACTCTGGGTTCTGGGAGACTGGTACTGCATATCTCATCTCAACAGGTACCTATTAAGTCTTATTTTTCTCATAATATACTTTTCTGTTAGCCTTTTCATATTATCTGAGAAGTAGAACAATATAATTATGTAATTATCATTATGAATTTTGTATCATTACTATAAATATTGCTCCATGTCATTCTGCTCAAAGTTGTATTATTTATGTAAAGTTGGAACAAGCTGATGCAGGAATTAATAGTGCTTCTCGACCTGGTTCGATCGATCGAAGCTTAGGCTCGATCAATCGAAAATCGGGTCAAATGCGTTTTTTCTGCAGAATTCCAACTCAACCCTAACTCCTAAAACGTTTAGGGTTTTATGTTTTTGCCCTAGGTATATAAGGAAAACCCTAACCATGTTTTAGAGGTTGCTCATATTGCTGTTTTGTGTAAATCTCTTGTGAGATCTAGAGGAGCTTTCTTTTACACAAAGCTTAGGGTTTTCAAGGAGGAGATGTTATCTACACCTTGATGATCAACTCAGTTGCTGCCATTGGAGCTTAAAGATACACAAGCGGGAGTGCTTGTATTTGCTGGAGAATCCAAGAAAGAAAGAGTCCGTGGTCGTAAAGCTTGCACGTGATTGTGTCAGTAAGTTCTACTGGTGGGTAGCAATAAGAAGTCGAGCATGAGGGCTTGTAAGTCTTATTGTATGAATTTCGATTCTTTCAAGATAGTGGATTCAGGTTTACCTTGAGAATAGCTAGGTTAAATCCTCCCTAGGTTTTTACCAGTGTGGTTTTCTGGGTCATCATATCTTTGTGTTATTTACATTTCCGCTGCTATATACTTGATATGATTGTTTGATTGTGATAACCTAAATTTGCATAATTTGACTAAGTTAATCACTTGGCTAATTAACTAGGTTAATCCGATTGTGTTAAGGGGTCTAGAAACTGTACAAGTGGTATCAGAGAAGGTAGCTCTCTGTCTGTGATCTTTTGATCTCTGAGCTGATCCTTGACCCCTATTGTCATGGAACACGGACACTCTGGTTATTCCTTCTCACTTTGATGGAAATAATTATGCTTATTGGAAAGTAAGGATGAAAGCATTCCTGAAATCAATTGATGAGAGAGTCTAGAACTCCGTTGAATACGGATGGGAGAAGCCCACTACTCCTGTGAGTGAGTGGCAAACTTCTCAAAAAGAAGCAGCTGGGTTCAATAACAAAGTTATGAATGCCATCTTTAACGCTGTTTCTATGGAGGAATTTAAGAGAATCTCTAATGTTTAGGTTGCTCACACTGCTTGGAAAATCCTCCAGACTGTGCATGAAGGCACTAAGGCAGTTAAAATTAATAAGTTGCAGCAGTTAACATCTAGATTTGAAAGCATTAGGATATCTGATGATGAATCTTTTGATGAATTCTATGCTAAACTGAATGATATTGTTAATTCTGCATACAATCTGGGTGAAATCTATGATCAACCTAAAATTGTTAGGAAGATTCTTAGATCCTTGAATGAGAACTTTAGACCCAAAGTGACTGCCATCACTGAGAGCAAGGATGTGGACTCCATCCCTATTGATGAACTTGTAGGATCTCTTCAGTCCTATGAGTTAGACCTACCCAAAACTAACAAATCCAAATCAATGGCTCTTAAGTTTATTGATGATGTTGATGGTGGTGGATTTGATGATGAGCTCTCTGCTACAGAGATTGCTTACCTTGCCAAGAACTTTAGAAACTTTCTTAGGAATAGTAACAGAAAGGTAAGAAGTAAAAACACTGCTGAACCTAGAAACTTTAGGAAGAATGATCCCACTAAGGTTAATTACAATGAAAAACCTAGAGAAAAAGTAGGTCAATCTTTTAACAATTCTTTGGGTCCTCAGTGTTTTGGATGTCAAGGGTATGGTCGCATGAAATCTGAATGTCCCACTTACTTGAGGTCTAAGGGGAAGGCTATAGCTGTAACCCTTAGTGATAATTAAGTTTCTGATTATGAGTCTGGATGTGACGAGGATGGAAATTTCATTGCTTTCACTGCTACTGCTGTAGTCAATGAAAGTGTGTTTGTTGAAGAGAACCCTTCTGATGGGGAACTCTCTGAGAATGCAGATCTTCAAGAAGCCTACAATAAACTTTGCAAAGTTGCTGCAAAGGATGCCATGAATGTTGAATTAGGCTTAAAGAAAATTGCATCTCTTGAGCTTGAAAAGAAAATTTTGCTTGCTAATTTATTTGATGCTAATGATCTTTTGAACAATGTGAAAACTAAGAATATGCTCTTGCTTGATAAAGTTAAATCTTTGAAACATGATTTATCTGTTGCTAGATCTGCTAGTTCTAAACTTGATCAAATGCTAAGTGTTCAAAAGGCTCCTTCTGACAAATCAGGATTAGGTTTTGTTGAAAGCATCTCTGTGTCTGCACCTAATTCCACAAACTTTGTTCCTTCTTCTTCCTCTGAACCCCCTGTGAGTAAGGCTATGAGTGAGACTGCTAAATCTGTAGAGGTCACACCTTCTAAGAAGATTAGGGTTGATCTGAAAGTGTCTAAACTTAAGGAGTCTACCCTTTCTAAGGACAAAATGCATGGTAAGCCTGTTTGAGTTTGTCATTTTTGTGGAAAGTCTGGACACATTCGTTCAAATTGTTATAAGCTGCAAGCAGCTAAGCCAGCAAATAAGCTAAAAGTACCTGTGCCTCAAGCACAAGATCCTATGACACTTATTGGTGAATTGGTAAATGCTCTAAACCTTTATTCCAATCCTGGAGTTGGAAATCACTCTAATGTGAATAAGAACTCCAATGCTTGTAATGCATCTAAGAGGTTTTGGATGCGAAAGGCTCGATCTAATTGAGTCTTTCTGACATGGTCCTTGTGCTTCATTGCTTTATCTTTTGTGACCTTTGTTCTTTGGTTTCTTTTACCTTTTTGTTTCTAGGATTTGCGTTGCATAACATTCATGCATTTCATTCTAGGACTATTTTTTTTAAAAATAAAATAAAATAAAATAAAAAATAAAAAATAAAAAAAGGGAAAAAGGAAGCAAATTGTGTTTTGTATTTATTCTCTTAGTTTTTGAAAACAAGATTGGTCAATTTATTTTCACATAACATGTCTTTGTACCTTGTTTAGCTTTGATGAGCTTATCTATTGCACTTTACTAGTTGAAATTTTGTAGTGCATGTTGTGTGGGAAAGATGTTTATGGTTTTTTATCACTTTGTCTTGATTTTGAAGTCACATGTCTTTGACTGTCGGACTTGAACCTTTTGAGAAAGGCATAAATAACCATCTCAACGCTGTTCACTAGCCAATCATGAACACCTTAATGCATATCGTAAGATTCTGTACTCGAGAAAGTGTAGCACATGCATAAAAAGAACATAAGGTGTAGTCTCGGTTTAATTGCTTAATGCTTAAAATTGGTATGTACTATTAGGCTTGATGCCAAATCACATAAATTAAATTGGTGTGTACGTTATCCTGGCTTTTAATAAGTTTCTGAACAACTAAAATTTGTGTGTACAATATGAGGCAAAATTCAAGAAACTGACATGATTGCAAGCTTATGATTTAGGAGATGTGGGAGTTATATGATGTAACTCTTTAGGTGATAATCTCTTTTAAATTCTATGTGATGAATTTTGTAGACTTTGTGGTTGATTTTTATTCACATATCACCTTACATGTATCTCAAGTCTGTGCTAATTGCACACACTACACAAGTTACTCTTTGCTAAACTTGTACATGTTATTGTGTGTGTTTTTGGTCTGACCAACCAAGTCTAAAAAACACCCTGAGTTTTATGCACAACTGATTTGTTGCTTGAGAATTAAAAAGGGAGATTGTTTGAAATCTAAATTTTTGGGAGAACTGGGTTTAAATCTTGGGTTTGTGAAAATCATTTCATCTCATACTCATGCATGTTATACATAAAATTCATTGCTTTGAGGAGAGTCTGCTTCAAAATCTGTTGTTTTTCACCAAATTCATTTTTTTTTACAATTTCGATCGATCGATCGAACTTGTTCTTCGATCAATCGAAAATTTTTGGGAGAACTAGGTTTAAATCTTGGGTTTGTGAAAATCATTTCATCTCATACTCATGCATGTTATACATTAAATTCATTGCTTTGAGGAGAGTCTGCTTCAAAATCTGTTGTTTTTCACCAAATTCATTTTTTTTTACAATTTCGATCGATCGAACTTGTTCTTCGATCAATCGAAATTGCGATTGAAAATTTAAGTGAGCCTCTGTCTGTTTCGATTGATTGAAACTGTTTTTCGATCAATCGAATATCGTGAATCAGGTTTTTTTTAAAAATCAAATCTTGACATTTTCAAACTCACTTTTTCAAAAGTTTCTAAGCTTTTCTCTCTCTCTCCGATTCGGACTTGGCTCCACCTCAAATTTTTGTCATTTTTTATCGTTCTTTTTGCAAGGTTTCTCTCTCTAAATACCGGTAAGACTCTTTTACCCTTCTTTTTGCTTTTATTTTCACATTTCATGCATCTTAATTTGGGGATTTCGAACCTATGCATATTTGGGGTTTTTGATGTTTCAAGCCATATTTTCTGAAATTGATTATTGGGTTTTGTTCCTATGATGTTATTAACATGATCTATGTTGGATAATTTGATCAATTTTGTGGTTTGTGAGAAATTGGATTTTCTAGGGTTTGTTTTGAATCCGATTTGGGGTTTTTGTTCAATTAGGTTAAAATTGATGAAATTGGCTTGTTGGATTGATGTAATTGATCATTCTGATCTGTTTTCTAACTTGTGTGATGATAAATTGGTCAATTTTCTTTAAAAATATTCAAGTGGTTTTCAAAATTTTAAGGTTTTTAGTAGAAACTCTATGCTCAAGTCAATTTTGTGAATTTGAACTCAAATTGAACTTAGGTTCACTGCATTAGAACATGCATCATGACATTTAAATTGTTCATGCATCATATAGATTTTTGTTCTATATTTGTTTTGTGCTAACTTGCAGTCCGCCCTTGGTTTTTTTTTTTTTTTTGGTTCTGCTTTGTGTCTTTGTCCTTTCCTTAGCACCATGCCTAGGAAGACTAAAGCCCTAAGACTACCTCCACTTCTTCTGAGTCTCCCTCTAGGAGTGAGTTGTTTAGGAATGACAAAAGCAGAAAGGCCTTTGATAAGATGAATAGTAAGAGAAAAATTTGGGCTGAGCGTTTTGTTATCCTTGATGAGGTTGATCCAGCCATTAGGGCTAATTTTGAGAGTAGGGGCTGGTTTTCTTTGTTGGAGATAGATCATGCACCCCCGACCACCCTCATAAGAGAGTTCTATTTGAACCTCTCTTGTCACATCTATGATTCCAACACTCTTATTAGGAGTTGGATACGAGGTGTAGAGTTCACCATTACTCCTGATGTAGTGGCTGAGGCTCTTGGGTTCGGTCGTTAGACAGCCTGACTATCCTTATGAGGAGTCTCCACCCCTTGATGACGTCATGTCATACATCACTGGGTCTTCTATCTAGTGGGGTTCTGATTCTCGGATCACGTCCGCTGAGCTTCCTGTGACTACCTATCTTTTTCTTAGGATAGCGTGTCATTCTCTGGGGCCTATCTCTCATCTCTACACCATCCCTATTGAGAGATGTGTGTTTTTGTATGCCCTTGTTTCTGGTGCTTCTATTTCTTTTCCTCATCTGTTTCTTCATTCTTTGAACGAGATTCATAGGAGTAGCGCTATTAGTCACGCTCTTGTCTATCCTATCTTCATTCATAATATTTTGTTGTTTTTAGGGTTAGATGGTTTCCCCGCGTTTGAGCTCATACATGTTACTGGTCCCATAGGTGCCTTCTTTCTTCGTCTGAAGGCTACACATTTGAGGTCCCCTCGTGTTCAGTCTTCGGGAGCTGTACCACCTCCTTCCTCTTCTATAGGTGTTGCATAGGCTGAGGCGTCTGGTGGTGCTGCTGCTGTTGCTGATGTTCCTCCACTGACTACTTCGGATGATTCAGACATTAGACGTACGTTGGATCATGTCTTGACCGTTCAAGCGGCTCATGGACAGATTTTGGTGAACTTGCTCGATGAGGTTCGTGCTTTGCGTGTAGAGTTTGCGCATTTTAGACGTTCTCTTATGCCACCTCCTTTTGATGATGGATTGTGATTTCCATTTGGCATTCCGTCACGAAAAGGGGGAGTAGATTTTAGATTTTGGATTGGCTTGTAGAGTTTTTGTTGATAGGGGGAGTTTTGTGATTCTTTGGAGCCTGTGGTGATTAGATTGTATCTAGGAGCTGCATTTTGTATTTACATTCTTTTGGCTCTAGATGTATTTTTGATGGGCTATTCATGTTAGGGGGAGATACATTTATTTTGTTTTTTGTTTCACTGCTTATTGACTTATATTTTGTGAGTTATTCATTTGATATATGTCTTTATTTTGTGTTTTTGTGAAATCAAGAATTAATTTTGTTTACTTGTATTTTTCACACATGCGTTTATGTGTTTGTTGAGTATTTCAGGAAATACAGGTTGATTCAATTGAGCTGCTGTCTACACTTGCAACTGATGGATAGTAGTTAGGATTGAATTTGTTATGTAAAGGACTTTATTTTGTAAACTTTGAGCTTTTAGTTTGTGTTTTGTCACGGATTGCCAAATGAGAAGTTTGTTAGGTTCTAAAGACTTAGAATTTAATCTATTTACAACTCTAATATGTATTGTTGGCAAACCATGATCAAAACAAGTTGTTTAGACTTGCTCAAAGTTGTATTATTTATGTAAAGTTGGAACAAGCTGATGCAGGAATTAATAGTGCTTCTCGACCTGGTTCGATCGATCGAAGCTTAGGCTCGATCAATCGAAAATCGGGTCAGATGTGTTTTTTCTGCAGAATTTCAACTCAGCCCTAACTCCTAAAACATTTAGGGTTTTATGTTTTTTCCCTAGGTATATAAGGAAAACCCTAGCCACGTTTTAAAGGTTGCTCATATTGCTGTTTTGTATAAATCTCTTATGAGATCTAGAGGAGCTTTCCTTTATACAAAACTTAGGGTTTTCAAGGAGGAGATGTTATCTACACCTTGATGATCAACTCAGTTGTTGCCATTGGAACTTAAAGATACACAAGCGAGAGTGCTTGTATTTGCTGGGGAATCCAAGAAAGAAGGAGTCCGTGGTCTCGGAGCTTGCACGTGGTCGTGTTAGTAAGTTCTACTGGTGGGTAGCAGTAATAAGTGGAGCGTGATGGCTTGTAAGTCTTATTGTATGAACTTCGATTCTTTCAAGATAGTGGATTCAGGTTTACTTTGAAGATAGCTAGGTTAAATCTTCCCCAGGTTTTTACCGGTGTGGTTTCCTGGGTCATCATATCTTTGTGTTATTTATATTTCTGCTGCTATATACTTGATATGATTGTTTGATTGTAATAACCTAGATTTGCATAATTTGACTAAGTTAATCACTTAACTAATTAACTAGGTTAATTCGGTTGTGTTAAAGAGTCTAAAAACTGTACAATAGCCAATAAAAAAAAGTAGTTTTTTTATAAAAAGAAAAATTCACTAATGAAAGAAGCAAACATGGATCCTAATGAAACCACCCAGAAATTGCTCAACCAAGGTTTGGTTTCTTTTTCAATTTTGTTGGGTTTTTGGGTTTGTTTTGGTTAGTGGGTTTTTGTTTGTTTTGCTGATTTTGGGCTTGGAGGGTTGTGGTTTGTGTGTGTTAATTTTTGTTCACATTGCTCTATTTTTAGTTGGTTTTTAGGTTTTTGGGTTTGTTTTGGTTAATGGGTTTTTGTTGTTTTACTTATTTTAGGATTGAAAGTTGTGGTTTAATTATTGTGTATTAATTATGGTTCACATTGCTTTGTCTTTATTTGCTTCTTATGTTTTTGGGTTTTCTTTGGTTAATGGGTTTTTGTTGTTTTACTTATTCTAGGATTGAAAGTTGTGGTTAAATTATTGTGTGTTAATTATGGTTCACATTTCTTTGTTTTTATTTGCTTCTTAGGTTTCTGGGTTTGCTTTGGTTAATGGGTTTTTGTTGTTTTACTTATTCTAGGATTGAAAGTTGTGGTTTAATTATTATGTGTTAATTATGGTTCACATTGTTCTGTTTTTATTTGTTTTCCAATTTTTTCATCAGGTCCAGGTAAAGACAAGGGTCTTGATTAGATTTTTTGGGTTTGCTTTGATTAAAAGGGTTTTTCTTGGTTCACATTGGTTTTGACGTAGGAAACATAGACACTTCATTTAGGGTGCCGTACCCATGTCGTATTTGTGTCCTAGTCGTGTCGTCCCCATGTAATAATTGTGTTATTGTGTCATACCATTCAGAATGCCTACTCATCCTCATTTTCTTCTCTCCACAAATATAAATGTACAAATTAAGGCATAATTGTATCTTTATTATTCAATAGGAATGCATCTTGATACAAAACCATTTTTCTCACTTAACAATAAGAGTTTCTTTAGTGACATTTTTGTTCATATTATTCTTGAGTTGTGCAGTCTCAGCCCCATATGCATTTACCAAGCTTCCCTAGCAATGTATTTCAAGACTCATGTGAAGGTTCTTCAACTTGATCATCAGGCAATACACCCAAATCAATCGTGGGTGCACTTATCATCATCTCTACAACTTTAACTTCGCGTGTGGTGAGTAGAATTCTACTGCCTTGCACACCATATTTGAGTGTAATTCTAAACGGCTCCCATATTGTGAAGTCTTTCGTCCACACATCATCTAAGACAAGAAAAAACATTTTTTCCTTAATTTTGTCACAAATTCCATCCAATAGACCTTGCAATGTAGTCATGTTAGGTGTTTGACGGTCAATAGATTCAAGGATTGCTTTGGCAAGCTTGCATTGATCAAAAGGATCAGAAACACAAACCCATATTTTTATTTGAAAATGAGCCTGCACCTCGCGATCATTGTAGGCTACTTGGGCAAGAGCCGTTTTTCCAATACCACCCGGGCCACTAAAGAGATCATGTAGGGGTTTCCCTCTTCTTCACTACACCTGCCCAATAGGATGCTCACTAGATCATCCTTAGCCTTATCACGACTTTGAATTTCAGAAACATCAACAAAGGAAGTAGTCTTTGGTCGTTCAACTTCTTTAATGCTCCTTGTCAATTCAAACCCACATGTGTCTCTTTCTTTGATAATCTCATCTAATTTATCATTAAGTTCTTCTATCTTATGAGCAATATCACGATACTGAAGAAGACTAGTAACTGAAAAATCAAAGTTGAAGAGGGGCCATACCTTCCTCCTCTTAGCAGTACCAGTTGCAGCTTCTTCTTCCTCATCTTTTTTCTCATTATCTTCTACGATCTTGGCGGTCGTGTTCCACTCATCCAACACGTTCTTCATCTGGTTGGATACGTCTTTGAGCTTATCTAACCAAAGCGTCACAGCTTCCTCCTTCACTCGCCTTTTCTCTGCATCGTTGAGCACTGCCTGAATGGTATGGAATTTGCTTTCGAGCTTTGGGATCTCTTCCTTAACATTTGCAATCAACTTGAACTCTGAAGTAATCATTGAAAAAACCTGTGTCTTAATTTCTGAAACTTGTTGAACCCAATCTGCCCAATCCATAATTGGAAATTGATTTTTTTTGTTTTTTTGTTTTGTTTTTTTGTTTAGAAGAATTGGAAATTGAAGTTTGATGGATAAAACAAGAGACTGAAATAGTAAATGGTTGATGAAAGGAGAAACCAAATAGAAGCTGCTCATATGGTCAATGAAGTCCACGCTGTTCATGATCTGCTCATATATATATATATATATATATTTTTTTTTTTTTTTTGAGGGGGATATATATATATATATATATATTAGTCCCAAAGGAAAAGAAAATGGTATATTAAACTTATAAGTATTAATTTCAAATCTATCTTAAAATAATATAATTATTTTCTAATAATGTATAATTAATATAGTATAATAATATATAGTTTGTAAGTTAAGCGGTCTATACTTGTTATTTGAAAGTGTTTTAAATTTGTGTAAGAGTTTTTTTTTTCTTTTAATTTTTTTTTTTAAGGCAAGAAAAAATAATGCATGCATTTTGATATTTTGCAATAACTTAATATAGTGAGACAAGTATAAAAATGCAACCCAATAAAAAACTTAAGAATGTATAATTTTCATTAGAACATGCAATGAATCTTTGATTTTCATATGGAAGCCAACATTATTTTGAACTTTTAGAGAAATTAATGATCATTATATAAAAACCTTGCTTCCATTTTATCACGTAAGAACTATTACACAAAGATATAACTCTCAAATTATTAAAATACACACACAAAAAGCAATAACAATTTCTAGTTTGATAATCACTAAACTTATATACAAGAATCAGTTATTAGATATTCTCCCTAAACAATACAATGAACATTTTTTTTTCCTTCAACACAATTTAAACTTTTTGAAAGACTGAGGAGCTAAATTTGTAGTATATCATAGCCAATCAATAATATAGCATAAAAAGGGAAGAAAAAATGTATTCATGATTAATTGTTTATGCATATCCATGTTTATTTTAACCTGGATTATATAAATAAAGAGAAATAACAACATTATCTTATGCTCAAAGCAGCAACTAGCGAATTCCCTAATTACACTCGTTAACTAGACCCTTAGCTTAATTACATTGATATTAATTGATTTTAAGAGAGTAATAATTCTTCCAAATCAACTCTACTACTTTTGTTCCTATAAAAATAAATAAATAAAACTCTACTACTTTTGTTCTCTAAAGATTCATGTAGTAGGTTCAGAGTCACCTCTTGTTTGATCTCTTCAAGGACTTCAGCTTTAGCCCAAAGTACAATATATAAACCAATGATCATAAAAAAAATAAAAAATAAAATAAATAAAATAAAATCTAGCAGGATGGAGCTAACACACAATTTTAAATTTTAAGAAATCAACGAAGAAAATAGTGGGTAGACAAAAACTTGGGTTAGAATTTACCTTCCTCCTCAAAAATGGTTATAATGACTATGAGGGTTGAAAATTACTAAGAAAAGCAAACCCCTTAATGATGCACCAAGCCTAAACATAAAAGGTTAACTATAGATCCAATTCTTGTTGTGGTGTACAATATGATAATAGTTGTTAGAAAACGCCCATGTAAGAAGGAAAACAGAAAGGACATATAAAATTGAATGGAAAGAGAGGTCATTAAAATTTGACTACTTACTGCATATAAAAAATATCAAAATTCAACAATTAAATGCAAATACATGCATCTAAGTAGATGAATGTATATATGTTCAAAAATACTTGCTAAAATTGTGATCTATATGAAATTAAATATAATTTTAGAGACCGAAAAATGAAATGTTGTAAGAGAATTTAGTTAGTAATACCAGCATAATCACCCAAAATGACCAAAAACAACTACTTTAGAAGAAAAATAGATAATTCGGCAATTGATCATCACCTATTGTCCTAAAGATGGATTTTTATGGTTGCAATTTCATGTTTAGAATGTTCGCCATGTTGTCATCTTTGTTTTGTTTTATACTCCTCCTAAGTCCTGACAGTCTCATTGTTTTCCAATTAATGGCTACTAATTAACGTTTGATTTCTTTTCTATTTTTCCTTTTTTTTTTTTTTTAATTGACGTTTAACTTCCTATGGAATTTAAATGAAGCATCTAATTTAATCCATTCCTCTAATGCATTAAATATGCATTTTAACGATTTTTTTTCCCCAATTTTTCTGCCTATATTGTATTTTAATTGTTTTGTCTTAATTAATTGACCATTGTCTTTTTATTTTATATTCACTATTATTAGT
This sequence comes from Quercus ilex subsp. ballota, assembly GCA_032727855.1. Classification (NCBI taxonomy): domain Eukaryota; kingdom Viridiplantae; phylum Streptophyta; class Magnoliopsida; order Fagales; family Fagaceae; genus Quercus; species Quercus ilex. Next base: position 10,458,073 of record CM064910.1, on the reverse strand, counting down.
TTGTTTATGTTACATTTGGTTTGATCCCCTAATTAATTATTTTTTTAATTAAATGTTTCTGCATTAGCATGTGTTTTATATTTTATTTTTCCTTTGATGCATTGTAACACTTCCTTTATGAGGACACTTTATGAGTCCAATTGTTACATCCATAACTATTAGTTTGTTTATGTTACATTTGGTTTGATTTTCTAATTAATTATTTTTTAATATTTTATTTAGCATTTCTAAATTGGCATGTGTTTTGTATTCCATTTCTTTTGATGCATTGTCACTTTTCAGTTGTAAAGTTTCTTTCATAACACTTTACAAGGGCAACTTTATATGTTTAATTTTTTTTAATTTAAAATAAATAATGGAAAGAAAACATAAAGAAAAAAAAAATAAAATACGACATGGCGAATGAGGTAGTGCAATCAGGGCGGAGGGACTGGGGGGGGGGGGGGGGGGGGGGGGTAGGGTGTAAGGGGGGCAGGTGCCCCTCCTGAACTTCCAAATTTTTTCACTGCTAATATAGTACATATATGATGTATTATTAGAGCATTTGTAGCAGTGTAGTTATAAAGCTATATTGCTAAAATTTAGCTCCACAAACACAAAAATCTTGCTGCAGCAATGGAGCTAAATCTAAAAATTTTAGCTCCATTGCTATAGTGCACATCTATAGATAGATGTGTACTATTCATGAGAGCTAAAAAAATATATATTATTTTATTGAATTTCTCTCTCCTCTTTCATTAAAAAAATATTTTCTCTTTCTTTCTTTTTCTTTCTCTCTCTCTAACTTCTCTTCTTTCTTCCTCTTCCAGTCCTCCATTTTAATCAGATCGTGCCTCTCTACTCAGTCCTCACACTTTGTTTCTGCCCAACGTTGACCGAAGCCTAGCCCAACGCCAACCACTCTTTGCATTCTCCACCTCAAAGGCCGAACCTCTGAGCTCCACCCTCTCTCTTCTATCTCATGCCCAGCGCCGATGTGGGTTTGTGTTTGTGTTTTCCGATCTGTTCTGGGCAGTGGGCTTGTGTTTGTGTTTGTGGCAGTGGGCTTGTGCTTGTGGTGGTTTTTTTTTTTTTTTTTTCTCTGCTGTGGACTGGTGGTGGTGGTGGTTGTTGTGGCTGTGGCTGAGGAAAAAGATTGCAGATTTGGGTTTTTTTTCTTTTTTTCTTTCCTACTGTGGACTGGTGGTGGTGGTGGTTATGGCTGTGGCTGATAGTAGAGGTGGTTGTGGTTGGTGTTGTGATTTTTTTTGGGTAGTGAAATATATTATTTTATTGTAGTGGTTATAATATTTTATTGTGATGTTTATATTATTTTATTGTGTTGAAAGCTAAAATAGATCCACTGCTGCAGCATGTGTGTAGGTAAAATAGGTAAAGTAACTTTTATTGGTGCTAAATAGCTAAAATTATAGATCTACTGCTGTGGATGCTCTTATGCCCTCCCTGACAAAAGAAGACACTAGGCATCGTTGTGCACAAAAAGCAGATTCTACTGATATAGGAAATCATGTGGGAGACCCACCTAATAATGATTTGAAAAAAAATATATGTATATATTCTATAGCAAAATGAAATAGGAATCACAAAACATCATCCTACTGTCATAAGGAAATAGGAAATCATGTGGGAATGGGACCCACCTAATAATGATTTTTTTTTTTTTAAAGATCCTACAGCAAAACGAAATAGAAAAGATATATTCAAGACTATTGAGTGTGAATAAATCATGCAACGGTTTCAAAATATGAAAAATCGTCAAGGGCAATTGAGTAAATTAAGCTAGGTGTGAAAAGACAAATTAAAGTTTAGATTTTATGTAAGATTCTATATGACAATTACATTAGCATATAGTTGTTTATTTATTTTGTTATTAATATTGATTAAATTTTTTAGATTAGTTTTTTACTTTTAATCTTCCCCCCCCCCCTCCCCCCCCGACCTAAATTCCTGGCTCCGCCACTAAGTGTAACAGAAGCATAATAACATTAAATGTTATTCTATATATATAGAGAGATAAATAGATGAGATTTGATTTTGTTTTTCCATTTTGTTAATTAGTTATTTGTGAATATTATTTAGGAGTAATATTTTCTGCAATTAATTAATATGTGCAATTTTAAATTTAAAGAGAAATTTTTGAATAAAAATTACGATGACTATTATGCTGCTGCTATGCAGTAATTATAAGTAAAAGTTATGTTATGTTAATAAACTTTAATTGACATAACAAAGCTCTTGAACAAGTTTAATTTCAACTAAGAATTTTTTTTTTTTTTAAATCAAGTTTGAAAATAAAAATTGAGCTTTGTGTTAAGCTTGTCTTCGTCATACTTTTAATATTTTAATTAAAAGTTGGCAAATTTATTGTAAAGATAATAAGTTAGCCAAATGTGGAATCTCACATTGATAAGGAGAGAGATTCCTTAATTATAAGTAAAATTATGTTATGTTAATAAACTTTAATTGACATAACAAAGCTCTTGAACAAGTTTAATTTCAACTAAGAATTAAAAAAAAAAAAATCAAGTTTGAAAATATAAATTGAGCTTTGTGTTAAGCTTGTCTTCGTCATACTTTTAATATTTTAATTAAAAGTTGGCAAATTTATTGTAAAGATAATAAGTTAGCCAAATGTGGAATCTCACATTGATAAGGAGAGAGACTCCTTAATTATAAGTAAAATTATGTTATGTTAATAAACTTTAATTGACATAACAAAGCTCTTGAACAAGTTTAATTTCAACTAAGAATTTAAAAAAAAAAAAATCAAGTTTGAAAATAAAAATTGAGCTTTGTGTTAAGCTTCTCTTCGTCATACTTTTAATATTTAATTAAAAGTTGGCAAATTTATTGTAAAGATAATAAGTTAGCCAAATGTGGAATCTCACATTGATGAGGAGAGAGACTCCTTAATTATTTATAAGTGTGGTGATTAATAGGCTAAAATTTATTAGAGTATAAATTGGTTCAACTACGTGGAGGTGGTGCCAAATCAAAATAAATAACCTAGCCATTGATGAGTTTTTTTTGAGGGGGAGCCATTGGTGAGTTTTTTTTTTTTTTTTTTTTTTTTGAGAATGAAGCCATTGGTGAGTTAATGGGCTATTTATGCATTATGTCCAATATGAATATTAAAACTCCCACTAAATTAGATTAATGGACCTAATTAATTAGATTAATTTGGGTGATAAAATTTGTGCACCGAACAAAAGTTTTGTCAAGTGCCATCCGAGAGCTTGAATCTTCTTAAAGAGAGCGTCACACCTAGGGATAGGGGGAGTCATGGACTCCCCCCCCCCCCCCCCCCCTCATTTTTTTTATAAAAAAATATATTAGCATGTACATAAGTACTAATTTTAGCAATTTTATTTCATAAAATTACACTTTGTCCCCGTTTAACAATATCATTGCTTCTTTTAAGAGAATGTTATAACCACAAACTTTTCTAAAATATTTTTACAAATTGTTGAGGTAGCAAATTTTTATTAGTTTGTATCAAAACCCACGATTTACATCATTTTTTTACTTACCAATAACCACTTACCACATCAATAATTTGTAAAAATATTTATAGCTCTAGCATTTTCCTCCTTTTAAAGGCTATAAAAAAAAATTTATTGACTAAAATTTAAATCAAAATATACAAGCTGAAAAAAATTATCTCAACAACAAAAATTACCAATAGTAAAACTAAAAACCATTTAGTTCAATCAACCTATTTTACCCAAAACAAACAACCGGCCCTTTAAAAATTTTTAAACAAAATAATTTTATCCTTACCTAGCAACAAATGCTTGCAACAAAAAATATTAATTAATTAATTTAAATAAATAAATCTCAACGGTTAAGCAGCAGAGTTGGAGGCTAGAGCTACCGCATGTAGTTAGTAGCAAAGTTGCCCCAAAACTCCAAGTCCTAGTGTAACGCCCCAAAAATCATAAATAATAAAAGTCTTTTCAATCTAAATAATCCATAAAAATATTAAATAAATGCAACTAGCAACCTAAAATCTCAACACAATTGTCAGAGCTCTAATCCCATCAAAGATAAAATAAAAAAATAAAAAAAATAAAATCATCAAAATAATTCTCCAATACAATATTAAATACCCTAAAAATAATAATGAAATTCTGAGTTCCACAATATAATTTGTAACTGCTGTCTTCCAAGAATCTCTACTCCAATAATCCCTCTAACGTATCTATAAGGGGGAATAAAAGGGGGCGTGAGATAACTCAATAAGTGGAATTCACTAACATTGGGGTGTGGAAACAAACCTTTTAAATGAATAATCCATACAACAAATTTATAACTTTCAAACCATCTATATTTTTAACATCAAATATTTCATATAAAGATATCATTATATTGTGAGCCATCATAATATACCAATACCATCATATTAACAATTTCCTAGGCTTTTCTCATGGTCAACGTTTACGCCCTGTTGACAGGGCTATGCTGTCCCCTTTTAGGATTGGAACCCCCTTTTCATCCCATTTCTTAAGGGTACTTCTTTTGGAACCTGAAGGTGCACTCCCTTGCCAAGGATCTCCCTTTCCAGATCCTTAATTCCCTTGCTAAGGAGCTACCAATTGTGTAAGGTCCCCTTTTTCTGGGACCGTCCCTTGCTAAGGACTAGCTATAGTGTAATTGTCCCTTACTAAGGACTAATACAACACTGAGCTTTTAATCACGACTTGCCATAGGATTCAAAACAAATTCAAGATGCTTACATCAAATAATCTAGTCATAATACTTAAAAATACAAAGATTTCTCCACACATACAAATTTAAATAAGTTTAGATTGTCCCACAAGTTTTTCATATAACAAATAGTCAACATTTCCATACAATGTGCACATCAAACTTTATAGAATATCAATATATTTATAGAATATCAACATAATTTTTTGATATAAAGATAGTTTGATAATCAAAACTGTTTTGTGAAAACCTCCCAAAATTAGTAAACACCACTTACCTCTTAGTTGCAAAAATGAAATCAACCACCCTTGAGTCACAATAAATTAGTAGAATTAGAACCTAGCAATACCAAACATAGGCCCATCAATACAAAAATTTCCCACTAAAATCTGTTTTCATACTTAAACAATATAATCTTGGACAACATTGATATTTCCTAAATTTTCCATCTATTCACTTAACTATTCAGTTCACTTTCAGCTTTGATCAAATTTTTGGGCTTAAAAATATTGCTGCATAACCAGATTTTTTGGCTCTGCCTAATCAGATTTTTCCATTAATATAATCATAGATATTCACGAAACTACAATATGGCTGAATGATGGATATCTGATCAATTTAATAGTAGAAGCCATATGTTATATCTTAATTCATCAATCCCATATATAGCCCATTATTCCCTTGATGCCGCAAAACTTAAAAAGATATTGCTGGACAAATTTCTGAACAATAGCAGTGCGTGGATGACAAATTGGTTAACTTAGATAATATATAATTTCTTATTCCTACGTTATAGGGGCTAAAAAGATATTCTAGGCTTGAAAAGCATTGCTACCTTCTACAATAAATTAGAGATGAATACACATCACTACCTTTTCCCTTTCACATGGTGACAAACTTCTGTCTAAAGTCCAAGCCTATTAAATTGATAAAATCCAAGCCTATTACTTTGTCAGGTGCAATTCTCAAAGCCTATGGAGTACCCCTTTCCTGACATACAACCATATGCATCATTCCTAATCTAATATAATAACAATTATAGGAGCCCTTTTTCTATTAATATAATGATAGATTAGGTTCATGACAATTGATAGCCATTGAATATTCAAACTTCCTAAATTTAGAGCAAGAGAAAATCATACCTGCAATTTCCACGCAAAGCCGCGTAGAAGAAAAGAAAAGCTTAATCGTGTGTTGTGGCTGAAACAAAAGGAACCATCTTATGTATATACACGTGTAACTTAAGAGGAAAAAGGCTAGAGTTTTTTTTTTAAAAACTTATCAAGGCCAATATATTTACTTATGCCATCTTACTTGGGCCTCTTATACCATAATAATTATGTGATTTAAATATCTTAGGCCCAAATCAATTAAATCCATTTAATTGTTGGCCTCCTTTTTAATTTATGTATAAGAAAAAAATTAGTAATAAAATTATAGGGTGTTACACCTATCTTCATCCCTGGTTGCACCTCAATCCATTTTTTTTTTTTGTGTATTTTTTTTTCTATATTATACATCTCCAATTTTTGTTTTGCTCTAATTTTTAATTTACTGTGATTTTATTATATTTTAGTGTATTATCACTAACAACAATTATAACTAAAATCCTTTCAGCTTTATAATTGAAATCAGGTTGCGAGATAGAGCGCGTATGGCAATATATAACACAGTGTATGCAAAAATAATTAACGTATAATTTTGAGCAAAATAAATAGTAAACAATTAGTTTAAAATCATACAAATTTTTACAATTAGTGAAAAATCATTGAAACTTTTTCTATATCTTTTTATTATATGTGAATTTTGAAAATTTAACCATTAGATTGCATGTTCTTATAATATCTTCCATGCTTGCAAAATTTCAAGAAAATAAAAAAAAATCAATAGTTATATCATCAATTAAATATTTAAATTTTAAATTTTTGTAAATCAAAATTTTGCATAAAAAATAAGTTTGTTGATTGAATGGTAAATAATATCTAATTTGAGCAAAATTTTATGTATATTAAAAACATAAAAAATGACAATCCAATCGTTAAAATTTTAAAATCTAAATTAAATAGAAAGATATACAGAGAATTAGAAGAGTTTGTATTTAGAAAAGAAACCTTTTTCCTTTTTCTCTTCATCTTGGTCGACGCTCCACTAGTATAGAACTTTAAAAAGTTCATTACTTTGTAAATAAGTGGAGAAATTCACCTTGTGTGTTGTAAATAAGCGGAGAAATTCACTTTGTAAATAGACCAATATGAACTAATGATGTACGGTCTAGACTTCAAGTCGGTTTGAGAATAACTTATTTAGTTGAAATAGAAATTTTTTGCTAAAAAAAATAAAAAAAAAGTTAAAAATTAGTTGAATATTTCAATTGGACCCATGATGATGTACAATGTGGACTTATTCATTGATTGACCAGAGGTGGCCTTGCTTTTAAGATAACGTGGTTCCTCAACTTTATTATTATATGCACTTTGAGCAGCTAGACTATTTGCTATTTGGTTTCTCCTGAATAATCAACCATTTCACCATCTACCTACTCTTTCATAGGCTCTTCTATTGTCTTGTGTTATTCAGCAAATTTCCATTTCCAAAGTATGGCTGGTGCTCTACTTTCTGCAATCATGGAGCGGCTTGGTTCTTTAATTTCTTCAGTGTTCAAGTTGACTGTAACTGTTAAGGAAGAAGTCCAAAAGCTTGAAACCAAATTCCATACCATTCAGGCAGTGCTCAATGATGCTGAGAAGAGGTAGCTGAAGGAGGAAGCTGTGAAGCTTTGGTTAGATAAGCTCAAAGGCGTATCATACGAGATTGACGACGTGTTGGATGAGTGGAACATTGTCGTGATCAAAGCAGAGATTGAGAAAAAACAAAAAGAATTTGAAGAAGAAGAAAAAGCTGAAACTAGTACTACTAAGAAGAGGAAGGTATGGACCATCACCCCCAACTTCAATTTCTCAGTTCCTAATCTTTTACAGCATCGTGATATTGCTCATAAGATAAAAGAACTTAAAGAAAAATTAGATGAGATTTACAAAGAGAGGGAGATGTACGGTTTGAATTGAGTAGGCCCATTCAAGAAGTAGTTGAGAGACCAAAAACTACTTCTTATGTTGATGTGTCTGATATTCTTGGTCGTGATAAGGTTAAGAATGATCTAGTGAGCATTCTATTGGGCAAGGGTACTAAAAAAGAAAAACACCCCCATGTCATCTCTTTGGTGGGCATGGGCGGTATTGGAAAAACCACTCTTGCCCAATTAGCCTACAATGATCAGGAGGTGCAAGCCCATTTTGAGATAAAAGTGTGGGTTTGTGTTTCAGATCCTTTCGATCAGTGCAAGGTTGCCAAAGAAATCCTTGAATCTATTGAACATCAATCCCCCAACTTGACTGCATTGCAAAGTCTATTGGATAGAATTTGTGATAAAGTTCAGGGAAAAAAGATTTTTCTTGTCTTTGATGATGTGTGGGCTGAAGACTTTGCAATGTGGGAGCCATTCAGAGATGCACTCAAAAATTGTGGTTCCCAAAGTTGTAAAGTTCTAGTCACAACACGCAAAGAAGAAGTTTCAAGGATGATGGAAAGTGCGAATATTATCAAGTTGAATGAATTGTCGGAGGAAGACTGTTGGTCGATGTTTAGTAAAATAGCATTTTTTGATAAGGACCCTCAACAATGTGAGCAACTAGAAGACTTTGGTAGACAATTATCAAAGAAGTGCAAAGGTTTGCCCCTTGCTACAAAGACTCTAGGGAGTCTCATGCGCTTAAAGAAAAGTAGAGAAGAATGGAGGAATGTTTTGAGTAACAATTTGTGGGAATTAGAAAATGTTGAAAAGGGTCTTTTTGCACCGTTGTTACTGAGTCACTATGATTTGTCCTCACCACTGAAACGGTGTTTCTCATATTGTGCTGTCTTTCCGAAAGATAATGTCTTTGATGTTGATGAGTTGGTATATATGTGGACAGCACACGGATTTGTTGAGTCAAGGGGAAATATGGAGGTGGAAATCATGGCACGAGAATACTTGGAAAATTTAGTCATTCGCTCTTTCTTTCAAGAATTTCGGGATGATATATTTATTGTACAATACAAAATGCATGATATAGTGCATGACTTTGCACAGTCAATTACTAAAGCTCACCATTTGGGATCTTCAACAACATCCCAATTTCCCCCTTCCATTGATAGTGCCAAATCCCAACTTCCTCTGTCCACTGATAATGCCAAAAATCTTCGCACTATAATCTTTTTTAGAGAAAGTGGTTATTACATGTCCAATTTATTCCAGAATTTCAAACGTTTACGGGTATTAACTTTGTACTGTAGAATGAAAGTTCCGGATACCGTGGAAAATTTGATACATTTAAGGTATCTTGATTTGTCTCTTTTCAATGGGGTATTGCCTGAAACTATATGTAATCTATGCAATTTACAATTTTTGAAGACTAAAGAGATTCCATATACTTCGCCCACAATATTACCGCAAGGGATAGGTAAATTAATTAACTTAAGACATCTTATTGGATATAATTTAGTGATTCCAAGAGGGATTGGAAGATTGACTTCTCTTAGAACATTAAATTGTGTCCTCATAAATGATGTGGATATCAAAAGATGTAGATTTGAAGAATTAAAAATTTTGAACCACCTTCGTGATTTGTCTCTATCTTCTATGGATAAGGGGGATTTTGGGGATGCTCTGATTGAGAGTAATGTATTAGTTTTAAATGCACTAGATCCACTTCAAGACTTGGAGAAGTTACGCATTAGTTGGTACCAGGGCATCACAATGTCTCCTAGTTGGTTGACATCCTTAACCAAATTGAAAGAGCTTTATCTCGATAACGCCACAAAGTTAATGAGTTTGCCTCCTTTGGGGATGATTCCGTGCCTCGAATCATTAACTATAGTGGATGCGTGGAGTTTGAAAAAAGTGGGAGTTGAATTTTTGGGAATAGAATCTGAAAACAAGAAAAAAGCCATAATATTCCCAAATTTTAAATATCTCGAGTTTTTAAATTTGACCAACTGGGAAGAATGGATTGGGATTGCAGGAAAAGAAGACGCAGACTGTATTACTATAATGCCACGTCTTCAAGAGTTGAAAATTCACCACTGCGGAAAGTTAAAGTCACTGCCGGACTTCCTGCGTACAATTCCATTGAAGAAATTGAATATTGGTGTCTGTCCAATTATCAAGGAACGTTGCCAAAGAGAGACAGGACAGGACTGGTGCAACATTTCTCACATCCCAATCATCAAATTAATTGATCATCCTATCCTCCCTTATATGGTAACTCGTTCTGCTGCTTCTTCTTTTATTTTGAAAACAAATATTATCAATTATATTTCTTTCTATTTCATTTGCGGTTTAATATTTTATATGGATCTTGCTCATTTTCTTGATTTCGGTATACTAATCTCAAATAACTCGTATGGTTTTCTTTAGTGATTTGGCTCCTGAGCTTTATACGGAATTCATTAAAGGGTAACTTTTTCCTACTTCTTCCATTCTCTTTCTATTTCATTTGCCTTTTAATATTTTTTTGGGTCTTGCTCATTTTCTTGATTTCAGCGAATTATACCATGTCTAAACTCACGACGACACTGTCAGCAATGGTTTTTCATAAGGGCGTGTAGATGAAATCTTGAAATCTGCGTGTGAGCAAGTCTGAACCAATAAAGGGTAAATCCTACCTCTTATGCTACTTTTGTCATTTGGCTGAAATATCAATTTATTATTTTAATTATCTCTCAAAAACTCCAACCAAAGAAATTACCAGCAACTTTGTAAAATTTAGGCCAACTCACAATGACACCATCACCAATGATTCTATCTAGTAGGCCCACTATTTGCAACATTGCCAGAATGTGTGAATGTTAAGGAAGAACTTTTATAATTATTTTTTAGAAAGAACCCAGACTGAATGTATAGTTGCTAATCTTCAGTCTTTAATGTTACAATTTTAAAAGCTTGAATCTGGAAGCACATAGATTTCTAGTCTTGGTGATGTGTTTCTTGTCAATGAAGATGGGGAAGAGTGGGAAATTTTGATAAATACTTGCTATCTGTTGCAATCCATAGTTGCCCATTTTGAAAAGGCACCATAAAAAGTGGAAAGGAGAAGATAGGACCAGTCCATACTTCTTTAATCTAGACACTTAAATTTTGTTTCTTGAATACGTTACTACTTTCTACCAATTTTTTTTTTTTTAAATTTATTTCCGCATTTGTTTTTTGTTCCATGGTCAGTAATGCCATAGGAATTTTTTGCTCTCCTTCAGTCTAGACATCCTATAAAATATTTCTCACTCTTTGGCCCTCATTCAATCTTAACATCATATCATAGGGCTTTTTGTAGAAAGCTCTATTATGACTTCAAAGATGCTAGTAAAATTTGTACATAATCTTTTATCTTTGTTTATCAATGCTAGAAAATTATTATTTCTGCACTCTATAAATAATACTAGAAGTCAAAACCATGGTGCAATGGTAAGTGCCCTCCACCCAAACCATGTGTAGTTGGGACAAAAGCTTGAGTCTTGTGTATTGGGTATAATAATTCTATTGAGTAACACTACTATAAAGAAGAAAGAGAGGGGCATTTAAAGCTTAAAAAAGTTTTTGGTAGTTATCAAGTTTTAAAGTTATAGGGTTAGGTACTTGCTAGTTATCTATTTATAAAGTTATATTGTGTACTTATTTCTTGTCTTAGAGTTTGAAATATTTCGTTACATGGAAGTTTGTGAAGTACACAAGGTGACCACCAAGGATTTAGGCAAGAAGAAGAGACAAAATATACCTTGGATTATGTACTCTTCTACTATAAGGCATATCTCGATATTCCTGCTTAATCATGTTTTTGTTTCTACTTATAATTTTCTCCATCTATAAAAACCTCATGCTTAATATTTAATTCTCTTTTGGCCTTATTTCAACCAAACATCAGATTTGGGGAAGTACATTTTATGATGAAGCAAGGTGTCACTCATGGATGCATATTTTAGAAAGCGTTGCAGAAGATACTCCTTTATTAGTTCATTCAGGATCAAGGAAGTGTATCATAGCCATCTCTTGAGTAATCCATATTATATGGTGGCTAATGAAAGGCGAGCTAGCTAATTGACCAATTTTCAACTTATGTAATTTCTACCATTATTTGTTAGGGTATGAAATCTAGTGTGCTAATTTTCTTTTTAGTGTTACAGATTTAGAAGATCTAGTACAAAGGTGTGTAGAGTGTGCAGGAGAATGGAATGTTACCACCAGGAGTGGAGTAGATGAACTGAGAAATGCCTCTTGTTTTTTCCCATCAGTAGTTGCCCAATTTTGGAATGACATTCAAAAATGGACACCCCAATTAGTGACTAATATGTTCAAAAAAAATGACGAAGAAGGTAATGAAGCCATATTACAATTGTTTTCTTTGGGCTGTTCAATTCTAATTCACATGTAGGTAACTTTATGTTCTTCTTTTGATGCTATTTCATTTGCTTTCTAATCCATTGTCAATAACTTGTATTTCCAACCCTCAAGGTTGCGGTAATGTTTTGGTCTTATTCATTCAGAACATCATGCAAAATGCTTCGTTCTCATTTGACCTCATTCATTGTAAACATTATGCAAACTCAAACGATAGGTAGGTAGAAAGTGAAACAAATAATTCACAGATAGAGAAAGAGAAATGGGAAAGGCTTCAAGTACAAAAATCCCAATGCTTATTATTATTATTATTTTTTAAATCCCTATTATCAATTCAAAGATGCTACAAACAAGCTTATCTTGTAATCTGGTTTTCTTTAGGAGTCCATCTTAAATGGTGACATATGAAAAGCAAACTACTTATTTTTTTAATAACTCTACTCAGTCTTCCATTTATCATTTAGTTCTTGAAACCTATTTTCTTTCAATTGGTAATAATGTTTTTTAAAGAAGAAAGCAGGGTGCCCTCATAGCTCAAACCTATACTTGTTAATCATCTAGTCTTGATGTTATAGGGTTATGTACTTGCTATCTATCAAGTTCCTAAGTAAATATTTCGTGCTTTTTGCTTTGGTCAGAGGCTTAAATGTTTCATGGGCATGGGAGAGTGCAAAGAATGAGAAGCGACCACCAGTAGATATGCAGATGTTACAAATACTTTGGCTTCATTTGTAGGATTAAGTAACCATCACAATCCCTTTGGAACTAAAAATCAAGATATGCTTGTGATTTTTATTTTGAGTATTGGACACAGACACAAGATCTATCTTAGAGAGAAAACCCTAATATGGTAGATGTAATATTTTTCCCTTAATTTCCTTTTTGTTTGTTTGATTTTCAAATCCATACTTTTGTTGCTTCTCCTTTGCATAAAGTCTTTGATAGCACTGTTTTGTTTTAGGAATTGGAATTGTACTTTTTGGGTTATTTTTATGCTCCTCATCTTGCATAGGAATTGAATAAGTTGCTGCTTTTTGTTGATTCTAATGTTTGTAAGTGGGTTTTCAACATCTAATGCATAGTAGTGAAGTCCACTGTAAGAATTGACATTCAGCTGTTGGAAATAGTCTATACAACTAGTCACCCAAAAATTTATATAAATAAAAAAAGAAAGAGAAAGCATTGCTAACTACTCTTTGGATTGCTCGTGTATGGCTCATGATCCTCATCCCTAGTTTAATGCTTAGACTTGAATTTCCTCTTAACGCGTTATATCTCCTTGAAATAGAGGTTAGGCCTCTAGGCCTTATATTTATTTTAGATCATTACCATTGTTGCCCATCATGATTAAAAGTATATTATTCTAATCATTTAAAACATTACGTTTTTATTTGCTAACTTCTTGCTTTTAGTGATGCTTGTTCCCCCGAATAAGCCCTGAATCCCAGCCACCAGATCCCGACGACAGAGAAAGGATGTTCAGTGACAACTTGGGGATGCGAGCAAGGATTTTGAGTAAGTTTTCCTGTTTTACATACAAATATTTCCAAGGAACAAATTTCCCAAATTTGTCCTTCAAATATTGCTCTGATGCTTTAATAGGCTCTATATCTGGCATGCAACTATTTAGTTTATTCTATCTTTCTCTACCTTAATTTAGTGGCATGGTTGTCACTCCTCATATAAATCACAGATGAAGCTAATTAAGCTGGGCACAGCCCGTGGTTGAAGTTATAAGCATGGAGAATGGTGTTGTGTGTGAAGAATTTTGAGCTTGAAGTAAGATCAACAATGGAGGATGAACAGAATAACAGAAAGAGAAAGAACCACGAGAGTGAGAGAGAGAAAGCAAAGCGGAAGAGAAAATAAAATGGAGAAAAATGATTTCTATTTCAACAAGCTTAAACTGAATACATTAGTCCCTATTCTATTTATAGTGTTAGGCATAATACAAGTTGGATCTTCAGAAGAGCAATCTGTTCATAACAACTTTCCTAACTGATTGTAGTCTCTGCTCCGCAAATACCGGAATGACAGCCTGGCTTGGATTGGCAGTTATTGTTGGAGTTGTAACTGAAAACCCAGAGCTCCAAGCTCCAAGAAGATTGCGTTACTTGTGCACAGAAGTCTGCTAAAGAAGATGATCTTAAAACGACATCGTTGAGCACCCTTACATTAACATACAGAAAACGGTATCGTTCTAATAAATATAAACGACACCGTTTCCTTATTAAAACTCAGCTTCACTTATAATGATATAAGAAACGGCACCGTTTAACCAAAGAGACGTTAGACTCAAAATACTAGCCGTTACTCCTCTTCTTCTTTGAGTTTGAACTTTTGTCTCTGAGTGTCTGTGCTTTCTTCAACAGTGTGCTACAGTGTGGTGTTCCACAGTGATGATGATCTAAACGATTGGCCTCCAATTTCATCTGTTGTGGCTTAATGTCCTTTGTTTTCTCCTCATCATCGGGCATACATTCAAGGTTTACATTTTTATTCTTCTTTTCTTATTTCTTTTTTGATAGATTATTCATGTTATTACCATAAAATTGTTCAAACATTTTTTTTGACAAGTCAGTAAAACAATTGTTCAAACATCATTCCACCATGTGGTTATCTAAGTTTTAAATCATAGTCAACAAGTTGCAAATTACAAGGGATTAAGAGGCCTACTCAAAGCTTCCCTTTTCCATATTGTTTTGTCAATTTAAGAATATCTAGCTGTTCTTTTTTAGGCATCATGAATTGATTTATCTCAATCTAACACATTTAGTAAAATTTTGTCAAATAATACCAGTTTGCCTTTTGGCTCAAGTCCATATAACGTTACATTACAATAATGGACTTACATCCAGTACACAAAATATTTTGTATATTATTGAGAATGGTGTACTTACTGTGAATTTGCTAGAATTGGTAGGTGGGGAATCAAATCCTTATATTGATCTCCAAATGCAGTTTAAAAGAGCTTGCACATTGCAAGTGTCTTTGCTCTTTTCTTGAAAAGCGAAATAGAAGAGTAGTTTAGATTCTTTAGAAGGGAGCTCTATCCCAGCCATAGGAATCAATCCACATAGACGTGGGAGCTTTGAGGATAGAAAAATACACTCATCACAATGGGTCAATACATTCTTGGCCTATCAATTAAAGGAAGAATTAAGATTTTATTAACACTTGGGAGAGCCATGGCAGAGGAAATGGACCAGATGAGGTTTTTTATCATACCAAATTTATTATTTTTGGGTATTTATATCAATTTCACTTGATTGGGTTTGACTTTTATTGGATTAGTTAAAAAATTTGTTCAGCCAATTCTAAAATCTAAATTTTCAAGGGGGCTAATGATAAATTTTTATTTAATTTGTGGTTTTTTTTACTAGTGTTAAAGGAAAAATACTTTTATGAACTTTTAGTGTAAAACTTAGATACAATGCTTTAAGTGCAGTACATTAAATTCTCCAATTAATAAGTGAACTTTTTGTGTAGAAAATGGAATTCGATGTTTTGGTTGTTTGTTATTGTCGCAAATCTATCACATTTGTTTTCTATTCAAATAATTAAGAATGAAATTTTGATGTTTGTCACATCTATGTGTAAATCAACTAGGGCTGGAAAATTTGCATCCTTAGCTGCAATTGTGTTTGTCTTTTTTAGATCCATATTTTGTGCAATTTTATTTTTCTTAAATCAACGATTTCATTCTAATACTTAATCAGATTATTTGACTCATAAAAAAAATATATTGGCCATTTAATTTTTTTATTTTGGTGTTTCAACTTAGCTTGAAGCTATAAGAAATGAAGTTTAATTTCAAAGATATTATAAGCTTATAACATCTTTGAAAGGTTATTTTTTTTTATTTTATTTTTTTTAATGTGGGATTTGACCATTGTATTTCTTTTTCTCTATAGAATAATACTATTACTTAAAAAAAAAAAAAAAATACAATTCAAAATAGTCTTAAAGTTTTTTCATTATGACACATGAAACACAAAGTCCTATCTTCTGTTAATTCGATGGAATAGTTCATCACATCATTTTGTAAGAAAAAGGGTGCATAAGTTTTTCTCTATATACTATATATCAAATTGATTCCGTATATATGCTTATTACTGAATTTTGGCATCTAGAATCTAGATGATGATCCTTCCCCTCAAAATCTCAGGCCCTATCATCAAGACGCAGCAAGTGATCAAATTCAAATTAAACTCGATCGGAAAACAAAATAACAACCTTATTGAAATGAAGAAGCAGCCAAAATCTGAGTATGGACCATGCTCATGATAGCGTAGCGTTTTTGTTTCTAATTTCTAATCATGTAGTCATTGTATTGTTTCTTTGCCTTTGCCCTAATGTATTGGGAATACTAGGATGCCCCGTGCCGCATGCAATATGCTACCATATATTATTGTCCTTCTCTTGCTTTTCGCTTTCTCCTGCATTATTCACTAGTGGAGATGCACGGTATTCATGGAAAACGATAGTACATTTATCTATTATTGTATAAGATAATATAATCCAGACTTTTCTCAAGACTTACCCATCAAAAGTTAGAGCAAGCATAACATAAAATCTTAGCTAATTCAAATATTTTAAAAAGATATGGTCAGGTTAATGAATGACCAGCAATAGATTTTGTTATATATGATGGGTCTCTTTAGGATCAGCTTATTTTTCTGAAACTGAAAACGTTTTGCTGAAAGTTCTGTAGATAAAGGTAAATATTAGCTGAAATAGTATAGTAGAACCTATGAATAGTATCAAAAAGTGTAATGCGACATATGAATAGTAGCAAAAATAAGTTGAATAGTAAAATAAATTAGCAAAAAATAAACTAGCCAAACAGACATGAAGAATAAAACTTTATAGTGTTTGACGATTCCAGTTAACTCAACTGATAAAATTTCTGTTAGAAAGCGACAGAAGGTGTCTCTTGCATAGAAAATTGGTCTTTCCTATTATCTACCTATTATTATTATTAGTATCTCCCCAACATTAATTACTGTGTTTCCTATTATCTCCCCCAACCAAATATTAATTGGTCTTTCCTATCATCTCCCCAACATTAATTACGGAGTTTCCTATTATCTCCCCAACCCAACATTAATATTGCTGTTTTTCCTAGATATTTTGTTCTCTTGGTAATCAGGTTTACGATCCCTTTATATAGCTCTAGCTACCAGTTAACAACTAACTGTAAAACAAAAGGCAATTTTTGGGACGTAGAGAAATTCTCTATTCCTTTGCCTACAAATCTAGTGATCTAGCTGACGCCTGACAAAGTCGTTCTTAAGATCGTAAATATATTTTATAATTGGTTTATGTGCACTAAATTCATAATCTAGGGTTTGTGTGCACTTTCCAAATTTGGTTATTTCTTTTTCTACTTACAAATAATTTTTCTTTTTGACAATTTATTCATTAATTTCCTCATTATTTCCCATCTTTGCCACTTCCTTTTCATAGAAATCATATGATGGTCAATATACTTTTATTATAAACATCATCCCACATTCGTCGAATACTTGTCCAACCATTTTGATCAACACGCTATATATTTTTGGGTCATGTTAATGAGTGTTCTTATAGGACAATTGTTAATAAACTATTAAAAGAAATTTTTTACACAACTTTCATAGAAAATATAAACAACTGTAAAAAAAATAATAAAAAAATAAAAAATTTAATTGCTTTATTATTTTCTCATAAAATATTTCTAAAAATAATTCCTAAACCAATACCCCTATAACATTTGTTAACTTTTCCCTAAACTTTTAGTTCAGGATCAAAATTATTCATCATGGTCTAAAAAATGATAAGATAAAAGATCCCTCAAAATGATAGGTTAATGTAAATAGAATCCATGTTCCAAGTGCGATTTAAGATAAAAGCCTAACTAATAAACAATACCTAATTAAACAAGATATCTCCTTAATCTTCCCTCTAAACAAGATCATAATTTGTCTTATACTTAGTGCTTTGACTATACTTTGCTAGTGCTATTTTTCCCCACCAATTAGAAAGTATCCATACCGTACGTGTTCAAATCTAACTTAATGTTACAATGAGGTACACCGTCAAACACAGCATTCTAACTGAAAGGGTAGAAACTAATTAACTAACTAATCTAGCCGTAATGGTAACGGCTTAAAGTAAATCATGTCTTCAATGCACAATTTCAGTTGTTTTGTGTATGCCTTGTGTGAAAGTGTTATTAACACTGCTTTATTTATTTATTCTATATATAGCAAAACACGCAAAAACCTAATACAAATCAATGCAAATTAACCATGTAATAACAACAGTAAAACCAAAGGTGTTCATAGTGTCGTGGTCCAAGAGTCTTGTTCTGCGCCACTAGGGGGGATGCAGAGGTTTTATTAGTTGAGCAATTTCTTTCCTCTATTAAATAATAAATATACGGTATATAGAAGATTTAACCAAAAGAAACATCTTGTTCAGCCCGTTGAATTTCTCATGGATATCTCAACTCTCTTCTTTCTTCTATGTCTGCTGCAAGCTCTTTCTTTATCTGCTTCATCTAAAACATTTGACACTCTTATAGGCACATCTCTGTCTGTTGAGAAACCAAGTGACAAGTTGGTTTCAGCAAATGGTGAATTCTCTGCAGGGTTTTACCGTGTTGGTGATAATGCTTTCTGCTTTGCCATACGGATGACAAAACCCTCTGTTCCCACAGTTGTTTGGATAGCAAACCGAGATGATCCTGTTGATGGAAAAGGTTCAAAGCTTTCAGTTTTGAAAGATGGCAAGCTTCACCTAACCGATTCAACTGGCAGTGTCGTTTGGAAAACTGAAACAGAAGCCTTGACCACATCAGAGGCCTCCAATTTGCAACTACAGCTAATGAACACAGGCAATCTTGTGCTTTATAATTTCTCAAGTGTTGCTATCTGGCAAAGCTTTGATTCAGCTACAGATACTCTTCTTCCTCAACAACTACTAACCTTTGGTACAAGCCTGATCTCAAATAGAGGCCAAGGTGTTTATTCTTCTGGCTACTATAAGCTCTTTTTTGATGAAGATAATGCGCTCCACCTGCTTTTCCAAGGTCCAAAACTTTCAAGTCTCTACTGGCCAGGCCCATCCCTTGAAGACATTTCAGATGCTGGGATTTCTATCTACAATACTAGTAGAGCTGCACTACTAGATGACTCAGGCTATTTCTGGTCATCTGACTTTTTAAAATTCTATGCAACAGACTTTGGTACTGTGACTCAGAGACGATTAACGTGATCCTGATGGCAACCTTCGATTATACAGCCTGCAAGAGATGAATGGGAGTTGGGATTGGGTTGTAACATGGCAAGCCATCTCTGATCCATGCAGGATTCATGGCGTCTGTGGACCTAATGGTGTGTGTACTTATGACCATGTCTCTGGCCGAAGATGCTTTTGCTTGCAAGGCTTCAAGATGAAAGATCATAGTGATTGGTCTTCTGGGTGCGAACCAGAATTTAGTATCTCTTGCGACCATCGAGATGAGTCTACTTTTATCCAACTTGCTCATGTTGAGTACTATGGCTCAGATATAGACTTCTTACAGAATCTTACCTTCCAGGCTTGTCAAGAAGAATGCCTAAATAGGTGCAATTGCAAAGGGTTTCAACATAGATTTAGCATGAAAGATGGTGACTATGACTGTTATCCCAAGTCTCGGCTACTAAATGGACGCCGTTCAACAAATTTTTCTGGAGATCTTTATTTGAGAGTACCAAAAGCTGGTATTTCCAATCACAAGCTGCCTGATGAAGAATTTAGATTGCAGTGTTCAAGCATTGTTTCTAAGCAAGAAAGAAGCACATATGAAAATAAGACGGTAAAGCTTTTGCTTTGGTTCGCCACAGCAGTGGGAGGTGTGGAGTTGTGTTGTATTGTCCTGGTCTGGTTTTTCTTGTTAAAAACTAGTAAACGTCCAGACTCCACTGCAAAAGGATACCTAGGCCTAACAACTAAATTCAAACGATTCACCTTTAATGAGCTAAGAAAAGCAACGCAAGGATTCAAAGAAGTGATTGGACAAGGAGCAGGAGGGATAGTATACAAAGGTGTATTGTCCGATCAACGAGTAGCAGCAATCAAGCGACTCAACGAAGCTAACCAAGGAGAAGCAGAGTTCCTTGCAGAAGTAAACACCATTGGGATGTTGAACCACATGTACTTGATAGAGATGTGGGGATATTGTGTAGAGGGAAAGCATAAGCTCTTGGTGTATGAATACATGGAGCATGGATCTTTAGCTGAAAATCTTAGTTCTAGTTCACTTGATTGGAAGAAAAGGTTTGAAATTGCTGTGGGTGCTGCTAAAGGCCTAGCTTATTTGCATGAAGAATGCTTAGAGTGGGTTTTACATTGTGATGTAAAGCCTCAGAATATACTCCTAAATGCTGACTATCAACCAAAAGTAGCAGATTTTGGTTTGTCTAAACTACAAAGTAGAAGTAAGATTGAGCATTCAAGCTTCTCGAGGATGAGAGGAACCAGAGGTTCTATGGCTCCTGAGTGGGTCTACAATCTTCCCATCACTTCAAAAGTTGATGTGTATAGTTATGGAATTGTGTTGTTGGAAATGGTATCTGGAAAAAGCCCAAATGTCATGCATACTACAGACAACGGAGAAATAAGAGAGCATAAAAGGTTGGTCATGTTGGTAAGGGAGAATGTTAACATTGGAACAACTGCAAAGAAGTCATGGATTGAAGAAATTATAGATCCCATGTTGACTAACAATTATGACAAGGCTAAGATGGAACTTCTAGTCAAAATGGCTTTGCAATGTGTTGCAGAAGATAAGGATGAAAGACCCACCATGACTCAGGTGGTAGAGATGCTTATGAGCCATGAGGATTAAGGTTGTTGGGAAAGTAGTTTATAAATTTTATGTACTAGAAAATACTTTTAACTTTTTCAATATATTTTTCTTTTTCTTTTTTGTGAAAATATAGATATGAGTGGACTGTAATAAATGTATTTATCCATCCTTCCTTAATCCTCATTGCACTACAGATTTTTTTATACACTGTTACACATTTTTCTTTTTCTTTTTTTGACACTTTAAAAGTGTTGTTGGAGGGGATAAGCCTGGGCCCTTTAAAGCCCAAGCCTATGGCATGGGCCTGGAGGATCTTTTTAGTCCAAGTCCATCAAGCATTGAGAAAGTTCACAAGGTTCGTGTCCAACCAATGACATGCTCGGTCCAAAACCCCATTTGTGACCCCAAGATGGGTTACGGCTTACAATTATGACAACAAAAATTATACATTTCTTAATTAAGTAATGATCAATTGATAAATTTATAATAAGTATATTAATAAATTAATTTTAAAAAAATGATAAATCTCTAAGTGTATTAAAATTATTAAGCTTATTATATTTGTAATGAATTTATTTAATCTCGAAATATCTCACTCGTTCATTTAGTTAATTATGAGTGACGTATGGTATTAACATACTTTTTTTTTTTTTTTGGATAAGGTATCAAGTATCAACATACCTTTTTTTATCTTTGTTTTGGGTGTAAAAGTTTGCTACAATAAAGTAAAATAACATAACCTATGATATAAATAGATTAATGCCCGATAAAATGAACCACAAAGTTCTTTTACGATTAACAAATATCAGTCCTATATCCCATAGAAGAAAAAAAAAAGTCCTGTACCGTATAATGCATGAACACTATAATTTCTATTTTCCATTGTTTACTGTTTAGTATGCAGAAAAGGAATAACTATTGCATTGAAAATTTAAATCATCATTCGGCATTTTGTTGCATATTTATTATCAAAAGATTCGTAATAGTTATTCTTTAACCCACGTAATAACTAAAACAATCCCTAAAAGTCATCTTTGGCTACAATTGACCAATATTAGTCTTATCAACTTCTATTATACAATGGAAATTAATATACATTTTTTTTCTAATGTATAATTTTTAATTTCAAATATTTATCAGAATCAACCTCTTAGGAAACGTGTATTTAAAAAAAAAAAAAACTTATGTTAAATTTTTTCATAATAATCAAATTAAGCAAATGAAACTGTCAGTCATCAGAATTTAATATTTAGGGGAGATATTATTTTTTTCTTTTTCTTTTTTCCGTTTCTAATATGTATGGGAATAGTTATTTTTAATAAAGAATGATGATATTAATTATAGAATGGTTCAATTAATTTATAAATATAGGCTGTTAAGAGAGAATTATAAAAAGTAAAATTAATTTTGTAAGGTTAATTTTTGGGATATTTGATTGGAATTTGATTCCATTCCACCATCTTATATTAATACAGATTCATGGTTTTATTCATGTGTTATTATCAAACAGATGAATAACAATAGTTATTCTTGTACAACTTTTTGTATCCATATTAATATTCGGTCCTAATTTTAAGTAATCATCATTCTAGTGTACCAAATGTTTCCTATGTTTTGGTATATTAAAGATAAAAGATAAAGTTATTTGAATTAGCTCTTTTTATTAAAAAAAAATTGTAAATTAAAAAACAAAATTACAATATTTATAATAATGTACCTTATAAGTTGTAACAAATAAAATTGTTCCTTACCTACTTACCACAATCTGTTGACCAACTTGTACCTTTTGAAATTAGTAGAATATAGCTTGTGTTTATGTGTAATTTTTGTTTTCATTTGGGCAAGTACTATTTCACAACCCTAATTTTACTTTCTTGCATGCCTACTAATTAGGTGGCATAATACAAAGTTTAAAAAGTAATTCAATTGACACTTTTTTATGTTTTAAATGGAAATATTCAACATTCAAATCCTCTCATCTCTAATTGTTGAATTATATATCAATAATTTTTCTTAAAATGGTTATGTGTGGTATTACAAATTACAGAAAAGATACAAAATCTTTTCTTTTCTTTTTGGCTGCCGAAAATAGAGCACCACGAGTTAACCAAACAAAAATAGGTAAAAAAATATATATACACTATGTCTGAAACAACGCAAATATAAACACTCTCTAATACCAACATTTTTTTTTGAGAAGACTCTCTAATACCAACATGGCCAATATATTTGTGTATACAACGATCATAATTAATTGTGACCACTAATAATATATTATGAGGGTCTGTTTCTCACTTTCTCATAACCTTCAAGACTAAATCAATTAGTTGGTAGTGTCTCTGGAGTCCACTTCTACCACTACTATGTGTGGAAGGGAAAATGTAAAGAATAACAATAAAGCAGCTCAAGCAAGACTTAGTATTTTTATATATGTGTGTTATATCCCCTATGGAATTATTACCACAAAGTCAACAACCGTGTACTCTAACGAAATGGTATCTCACATATTGGGGCCAAAATGGGGATATACCCCTTTCGCGCAAACTAAGGGGTATATCCCAATTTTGGGGCCAAAATGGGAATATACTCCTTTCACGCAAACTTTTCAGCAAAATGTCCATGTTCTGAAACTATTTAAGGAAATGCCCCTGTTTGAAACTCAATTTTTTAAAACTCGAGTTCCAATGAAGAACTTGATTCGCCCAAAATCGAGTTATAGACAAAAACTTGAAAAAATTTACATGGAGCTCGAGTTTCAAGAACTTGAGTTCCTTGAATGGAACTCGAGTTTCTGAAACTAGAGTTCCATGTAAATATTTTTAAGTAACTCGAGTTTTAAAAACTTGATTTTCAAAACAATGGCATTTACCTAAATAGTTTCAAAACATGAGCATTTTGCTGAAAAGTTTGCGTGAAAGGGGCAAAGGCCAATTTTCTCCCACATATTGGATATAGACATTCTCATTTTCACAGCATGTAAGTTCCACCACAGTTATGAGTTCAAGAGGAAGGATGCATATATTTGATTATTGTATTATTAGTAAACATTACTAAGGAAACATTCCAACAAATTCACATTCATAACTATTTCTTATAGTTAATGATTTTTACTAGAATGAAAAACATAGTACATTTTATACACTTTTGGAAGTTTAAAGGAATGTACTAATTTGTAGGAATAATAAAAAAAAAAACAATGTACTGAGATTATTGTATTTTGACCCAACATTACTAATGAAACCGTCCAACAAATTCACAATTAAACTGTTTCTAATATTAAATTATTATTTTTTAGAATGAGAAAAATAGCACGGGTTGGAAGTTTCAAGGAATGTACTCATTTTGTAGGAAAAGCAATACAATGTACAGGAGGCCTTGATGGCAGCAGTCATCACAGCCAAAACCTACGCATTTCGATCTGTTTTTGACAAACAACAAGTATCTAGTCCAACTTTTAAACAAGTCTAAGAATCCAGCTTGGCATGAGAGATCCTTGATTGCTGATATGGAGTTTTTGTATCAAAATGGACTTGTTTGTAATCTGTTAGTTGTCCCCAAATGTGTTCTTGATTTTGTTTATGTTGCCGCAAAATTGGCAATCCGAATGCCAATACACCATAGTTGCGTTGATCCAACCTTTTTGTAATCTTGATAAACTCTGTGTCTTCCTTAGTTGGTATAAAAAATAATAATAATAATAATACAATGTACTAATTATTAATTTTTTTTATGTGACTAATTATCAAGTTTTGACCCAACATTGCTAATGAAACAGTCCAACAAATTCACAATTATAACCGTTTCTAATATTAAATTATTATTTTTTAGAATGAGAAAAATAATACTGCTAAAATACGTTTATACACTTTTGGAAGTTTCAATGAATGTACTCATTTTGTAGGAATAATAATACAATGTACTAATTATTAATTATTTTTTTATGTGACTAATTATTAAGTTTTGACCCAACATTGCTGATGAAACACTCTAAGAAATTCACAATTATTACTGTTTCTTATATTAAATTATCATTTTTTAGAATAAAAAAAATAGCACGGCCAGAATACGTTTATACATATTTTGAAGTTTCAAGGAATGTACTCATTTTGTAGGAATAATAATACAATGTACTAGTTTTTTTTGTTTTTTTTTTTATGTGACTATTTATTACTTTTTGACCCAACATTGCTGATGAAACTGTCCAGCAAAGTCACAATTATAATTGCTTCTTATATTAAATTATTATTATTTTTAGAATGAGAAAAATAGAACGGCCCGAGTACGTTTATACACTTTTGAAAGTTTCAAGGAATGTACTCATTTTGTAGGAATAATAATAAAATGTACTAATTAATAATTCTTTTTTTTATGTGTCTAATTATTAAGTTTTGACCCAACATTGCCGATGAAATAGTCCAGCAAATTCACAATTATAAATGTTTCTTATATATTAAAAGATTTTTAGTAGAATGAGATATCATGGAATAGCCAAATTAATACGTTAATAAACTTTTGGAAATTTCAAGGAATATACTAATTTTTACGAATAATAATACGTGGCCTTGTGTGTGTGTTGGGGTGTTTAATTATTGACAGGGGATAGAGATTAAAAAAGTAAAAAGAAAAAAAAAAATCTACCCTTGTACTTTCTTTATAGCTTTATATCATATAATTCAAGTTTGTTTTAATTTGTTTTCTATTTCTATTTTATTGAGTGAAATGTTGCATAGAATGTATAAATGTTTCAGTGGTTTTGGTATCATATTCTCTAATAATTTCGATTACTCTACGATTATAAAAATATGTTTTTAGTGATGTACCTCACACATAGTGCAAGGCTATCATGTAACCTTCTAAGATTTGCTAAGTGAGAAAAAAGAAAAGGTAAAGTTATCTTAGTTTAAATAGATAATTATAGGTTTATATTGTATTAATAATGTAACTTTTATATTGTAAACCAAATAAAAGCATACAGTGTTGTCCACATTTACAAAATATAAAAAATATTGACATTTTTTGCAAAAAATTTACATTATTAGTACAACATAAAGTAAGAATTTTTCAATTTAAACCAATCTATATATTACTAAAAGCTGAAGCGTAGCATTTAATGCTGCTACGCTCACATTGAGCCACGTCATTAGCCACGTCATTCCCATCCTCTTTTCTGAATTTTTAATTTAATTTTAAAATAGATTTTACCAATTTTAAAATACCAATAAAAATAAAATTATTTCTAGCCCTATTTCTACTTTAAAGTCCACTTTTTATAATTTAATTCTACTATAAAGCCCAAGCCCACACCAAAAGCCTTTTCAACTAAATCCCTGATGTTTTTTTCATGGTTACAACTTCCTAAACTGAAGCGTAGCATTTAATGTTGCTACGCTCACATTGAGCCACGTCATTCCCATCCTCTTTTCTGAATTTTTAATTTAATTTTAAAATAGATTTTACCAATTTTAAAATACCAATAAAAATAAAATTATTTCTAGCCCTATTTCTACTTTAAAGTCCACTTTTTATAATTTAATTCTACTATAAAGTCCAAGCCCACACCGAAAGCCTTTTCAACTAAATCCCTGATGTTTTTTTCACGGTTACAACTTCCTATCTCCCAGTCCCACGTTTTGTTTCATTGTTTCAGGTTTAGTCCCTTCCCTTTCCCCACGTTTTGATTCTCACATTTTCATCTTCCTGATCTACGGTTTCAACTGCTATTTTGGCTTCTAACGGTAGCCTCTCTGTCTTCCTTCCTTCCTTCCTCTCTTCACATCTATATAAATACTGACGTAAGCGGCTTGGTTCAGTGGAGGTATCCCTACATTCCAATTTTTTTTGTGTTCTATTCTTTTGCTTGATGGTTTTTTTTCCCCCTTTTGATGTTTGTTTCTGCCTAGGGTGTTGAATTTGTCTCTGCTGGGTTATTTAATTGGGGCACTGCTTCTTTTGGGTATGTTCATTATGATTTTCTATCTATATTGAATCTATATATTAAATCTGTCACCT
Source organism: Quercus ilex subsp. ballota (assembly GCA_032727855.1). Taxonomy (NCBI): domain Eukaryota; kingdom Viridiplantae; phylum Streptophyta; class Magnoliopsida; order Fagales; family Fagaceae; genus Quercus; species Quercus ilex. Next base: position 10,431,092 of record CM064910.1, on the reverse strand, counting down.
TTTACTATTTCGTGCTGTGCTCTATTCTTTTGTTTGATGGTTGTTTTTTTTTTTTTTTTTTTTTTTCCCCTTTCTACAATGTTTCTACCTAGGTTGTTGAATTTGTTACTGCTGGATTACTTAATTGGAGCACTGCTTCTTTTGGGTATGTTCATTCTGATTTTCTAGCTATATTGAATCTATATATTAAATCTATCATCTTTCTTATTAATCTTATTTTTCCACTTGCTGGTTGGTTTCTCACTATCCCAAAAAACCGATAATGAACAATCCCACACTTAGGATTGTTCATTATCGGTTTTATGGTACATTCTAATGTTGAAATTTTGTGCACATCATGTGTTTGACAAAATGTCTTACTTACTCTTGCATTAGTTTATATCCACTTCATGGTTTGTGTCCGTTGGTTTTAGTTGCCATTGGAGCACTGCTTCTTTTGGGTATGTTTATTCTGATTTTCTAGCTATATTGAATCTATATATTAAATCTGTCATCTTTCTTAGTAATCTTATTTTTCCACTTGCTGGTTGGTTTCTCACTGTCCCAAAAAACCAACAATATTATTTTGAATTCTAGGTTCTATATGTTATTTTGCGAATTGGAAGGTTTAACATCAATTAAGATAGATATCATTTGATTTCTTATGATATAAAAGCCACGGAAGAGTTGGGTTTTTGGCTTTACACTGTTCATGGAATAATTTAATTAGTTTTGTAGTTTCGTATATTTGATAGTCTTCAATTTGTTTGTTCTGTCTATTTGTTATGTTATTGTTGTTGTTTGTTGTGTTACAGGAACTGTTCAATGTGTAAATAAGTTGTATATTTCTATTTTAAACTATTAATTTCTTTATTTATAATAAAAATCGTTAATATCTTAGACATTGTTCAGAAGAAAAAAAAAATCCTATATCTTAGACATTGATACGTGAGGTGTGGATTTCTGACTTGGCTTTGATTGTTTGAACTATTTGATGTGCTCATCCCACACTTAGAATTGTTCATTATCAATTTTATGGTACATTCTAATGTTGAAATTTTGTGCACACCATGTGTTTAACAAAATGTCTTACTTACTCTTGCATTAGTTTATATCCACTTCATGGTTTGTGCCTGTTGGTTTTAGTTGCCATTGGTCATTGCATTTTTTCTAATGTGCATTTAGGCATACTATGTCATCAACATAAGTGGCAATTTAGTACTATGTACACTAGAACTTTCCATCATCAAAACCCAATTTGCAACATTAGAAAATTTAATAATCTTCTTAAATAGGAATGAATTCTGGACTATACCTGCTTTATTAATATATGTATATAACTAAATAGCTACAACTTTAAATTTGATTGAGATCATCTAGATAGGCATGTTTTATAAATTAATTGCGGTAAAGTGAAACAAAAAATCACATCTAATTATATGTAGCCATTCTTGGACCTCATACTCCTATTAATGGCCCGCATCTTTCCTAAATATCTAGGTCAAGTTAATTACATTTCAAATGTATGCAATTCATATCACTTCCTGGTGGTAGTTTCTTATTTGATGTGTTGTTTAAGAAAATAGGGCAATAATTAGTGAAGGAAAAGACAATTCAATTTTGGTTAGTGGAGATAGAGGTGTTGGGAAAATTGAGACAACAAAGATACTCATGAGATATCTTGCACACTTAGGCGGGCAATCCGGAGTAGAAGGACGCACGGTTGGATTTCAAATTTTCCTAAATGAGTATATGCTTGGCATATTATCAAAAGAATTAAGTAAGAGTCAAGGTTTATGTCCACATTGACCTTTAATATCACAGTCCAACCCAGTTCTTGAGGTCTTTGGCAATGCCAAAACAATTCGAAACAACAATTCAAGGTTTTTATTAGTTTTCCATGGTTTGCTTTTCAATGAAGACTATCTTTACACTTTTATTTCTTTCATTTCAATTATACATACTACATATATATTTCTTAATTATGCATATGTTTTAGGTATATCTGTTTGAACTTCTCATTATAATGTCTCTTTCATGTCATAGTGACATTTTTTTTTTTTTTTTGAAAAGGTCATAATGACATTATTATGTAGATATAGTTGGGCAGAAATTAGAACAAATCTGCTAGAAAGTCCGCTTGTTTGCTAGATTACCAATTCTGAAAGAAAATGCCATTGCTTTTACCTCCTATGTGCCACACCACCTTAGGTATTTTACAATATTCTGCTCATTAATTTGTCTCTTTATAGATGTCATTTTAAATATAAGATCTATTTCAAGTTTTTTTTTTTTTTTAATTTAATTATATATATATATATATATATAATTTGCTCGCATTATCTTTTTATTATGGAGGATTTGATATGATCTGCAGTGGGAGAGACAAGATTGAAACTCCAGAGCAGTTAAGATTCATTTTTTTATTATTTTGTTTGGCTTATTTATTGACTTTCTACCAATTTTTTATGCGCTAAGACTAACTGATTGCAAGTGGATATGATTTTCAATTTAAGCAAGCAGAAGAAACAGCATTGAAGCTTGATTTGGACAGGCGTTAATATGTTGTTACTTATGCAATGAGCCACATCAAGTGTAGTTTCTACTCATTATAATGTCTATCAATATTGTATGCTTTTTTTGAGGACTCAGACTGTGTTGTAAAGCTATTTGTATCATAAAATTGTTCATTTCCCTACCTTTGTATTGATTAATAACAGCAGCTAGATAAATGTGTGGCCTAGCACAATGCCACATGTTGAACTTATCATTTCTTTAAACTTTAAAGTTCATCTGTAAAGGCAACATGGAGCAGTTGTAAGTTATTAATGAAAAGAGAATATGGACGCACTAATATAGGTGAGTGAGTAATGGGGATACTTTGTCATGGACAATGGGAATTAAATTGCAAGAACCATGATTGGGGCTAGGGGGTTTGGTGTCATGGTGAAGAATAAGTTTTTATTTAATTTTTTGGTTATCTTATATTCATTATCAAGGAATAGGATATTTTCGTGATAGCTGAACCAACACCCTTTTCAATATTAATTGTTTAGTAACCAATACCAATCAAGCTTTATACTCAATAACAAAAATTCAATTCCTTAATTAAAATATTAGTGTTATTCTATAAAAATTCAATCAAATAATATATTTGAATTGTCATTGTAAATATGAGACTTATTTTTTGTTCGTTTGTTTGTGTTTAGATTTAATTTAAGTTTATGGATTATATTTTTGTTAATTGTAATTTAAGTTTCATTGATATTTTTGATTTAGTAAATTAATGTTTCGTATCAAAAGTAGGAATTTTCGAGACTAGAATTCAATGTACAATCAAAGAGGAAGAAACAAAGAATTGTTTAAATTTTCATACACAATAACTTTCCCGTGCATCGCACGGGTTAGCGACTAGTATATATATAAAAGTAGAGATCTCATGCGAGACAGCATGAGGTTCTACCAAATGGCACACTCCTTGAATGGAGAATTGAACTCTCACTACAATCTTCTAAATTGTCATTACCTTTTTTGAGTGAATGCATCATCATTAATATACTATTCTTTTTAGATACAACATCAGTAATTTACTGATTAAACTTCAAGTAACGAATAAGATAGAGAGGTGTTAATTATTAATGACTCTTCATAACCTTTGGTCTAATTTTCTAAAAGCAAAAGTTTTTTTCTTTTACCTTCACAGTCGACCATTGGGCTTGAGGCTAATATTCTTTGTTTAATCATTGATTGTATACATGATCTTATACTAAATAATAATATATAGTAGAAATGGTAGTTACAAAATTCTTGGTAAATTGAAAGAATTATCATAAAATTGTTAATCTTCTAATGTAAGTTCCTGTATTTGAATTTATGAGAAGTAGATGAATCCATTGGAGGTGCATTGGTCCAAGAGAACTAGGCTGACAAGTTTGTGACATCTTGACAAACAAAGCAAATTGTCAAAAAAATTGTATTTTGGTGCCCAATTTTTCATTTTGTTGTGAGGTTGCACCTAGATTTGCCATAATTGTACCGGTGGTAGTGATAGTGGTGCCAGTTCTAGCACATGTGGTGACACCCGTGGCAACAATATCAACTATAGTTATTGCTATGAGGGCAATCCAGAATATGACTTCTGAGTATGAGTATCCATATACATACTTATGTTTGGCAATTTATTATGTATATTTACAAAATGTTCTTTGTATGATGAAGATTTGAAAGCTTTATAAGGGCATCCATATATATGTTCTAAGAATCACTTTTCAACCATTGTGGTTTTTGGTTGATAAGTGACTACATATTGCAAAAGGTTATTTTCATATTAGTTTGGGATACATACAGAAAATAACTAAAGTGTTGCTAAATTTGAATTTTGCACTAACTGTGCTCACAAGAAAATATTCTCAATTTTGACCTTTAACAAGATTTGATTAAAAATTGACGTTTGGAGGATAGTGGTACTTTTTTTCTTTTATGTTGATGTCTATAATTTCTTAAACATTGTAAATATCTTTGTCTCATTACCCTTCTACAACTCATGATGAAGCACTAGATAGACAAAGGATACCCTAGTTTTGGAATAAAAAATATGTTTAAGGACTAGGGTTTAGTATGAATTTAGTTTTACTAGTAAACTTTGTAGATTAACAGTGACTAACAATAATAGAATTAGCATTTTGTGCAAAGAGAATTGAAATATTCTCAAGTGCTACATTAAAGATAAGAACAAACTAAATATTGACTTTTTATTTCATTTGATTCAATGTTTCAAGATTTTTAAAATTAAAAATTGAATATTATTTGTTTCCTTTGGACATATGGTTTTTGTAGAGGCTGAGATTGACTGTGAGTATTTGAGATGTGTATTTTGTTTTAGAATTAAGGGAAGAGAGAGACATTTTGTAACAACTTTTATTTTACAATATTCCTCTAAAGTTTTTTTTTTTTTTTTTTTACTCATTTCTTGAACTGAATAATTATAATAGTTATGTGTGTGCAATTTATAATTGTTGTTTCTTATGATGAACTTATTAACTAACAAAGTTTTATAACAATTATGCTATAATAAATATACAAATTCTCCAAAACCATCTTACATAAAACATTACAACAATATCCGTGCATCACACGGGCAACTTACTAATTACATTAAACTTCAAAATTAATTTTCCTATAACATCATTCCTTATGGCTGAGAAGAATTTCAACTACCTGGTTCATGGTAGGTCTATCATCCTTATTTTCTGCCACACATTGCAAAGCCACTTTGACCAAAAGTTCCATCTTAACCTTGTCATAGTTACCACAGATCATGGGATCTATAATTTCCTCAATCCATGACATTGTTATAGCATTCTCAAAGTCAATAGTTTCTCTTACCCACGTCACCAACCTCTTATGCTCTCTTGTCTCTCCGCTGTCTAAGGAATGCATGCCATTTGGACTTTTGCTAGTCACCATCTCCAATAACACAATCCCATAGCTATAAAAAAATCTACTCTTGTACTTTCTTTATAGCTTTATATCATATAATTCAAGTTTGCTTTAATTTGTTTTCTATTTCTATTTTATTGAGTGAAATGTTGCATAGAATGTATAAATGTTTCAGTAGTTTTGTTATCATATTCTCTAATAATTTCGATTACTACGATTATAAATATATGTTTTTAATGATGAACCTCACGCATAGTGTAAGGCTATCATGTAACCTTTTAAGATTTGCTAAGTGAAAAAAAAGAAAAGAGAATTTTTTTTTTTTTTTTTTTTGAGAAACCGGTAAAGAAAGTTTATTAAAGTAAATCAAACTGAAAAACATCATCCAAGTCACGCGGTAGGTCTTCCAACCACACATCAGTATCTGCAGATAAAACTGCTCTACATGCAAGGACATGAGCTCACTTATTACCCTCACGCTTAAGATGAACAAAACTACAGCAAGGCAAAAAAGAAGACAACAATTTAATGGCTTACAAGCATTTCAACTACTTGGTTCATGGTGGGTCTATCATCCTTGTTTTCTGCCACACATTGCAATGCCACTTTGACCAAAAGTTCCACCTTAACCTTGTCATAGTTACCACAGATCATGGGATCTATAATATCCTCAATCCATGCCATTGTTATAGCGTTCTCAAAGTCAACAGTTTCTCTTACCAACGTCACCAACCTCTTATGCTCTCTTGTCTCTCCGTTGTCTAAGGTATGCATGCCATTTGGGCTTTTTCCAATCACCATCTCCAATAACACAATCTCATAGCTATACACATCCACTTTCGAAGTAATGGGAAGATTGTAAATCCACTCAGGAGCCATATAACCTCTGGTTCCCCTCATCTTGGAGAAGTTTGAATGATCAATTGTACTTCTACTTTGCAGTTTAGACAAGCCAAAATCTGCTACTTTTGGTTGATAATCAGCATCTAGTAGTATATTTTGAGGCTTTACATCACAATGTAAGACCCACTCTAAGCACTCTTCATGAAGATATGCTAGGCCTTTTGCAGTGCCCACTGCAATTTCAAACCTCTTCTCCCAATCAAGTGCATTAGAATTAAGATTTTCAGCTAAAGATCCATGCTCCATGTACTCATATACCAAGAGCTTATGCTTTCCCTCTACACAGTATCCCCACATCTCTATCAAGAACATGTGGTTCAACATTCCAATGGTGTTAACTTCTGCTAGAAATTCAGCTTCTCCTTGGTTAGCTTCATTGAGTCGCTTGATTGCTGCAACACGCTGATTAGGCAGTACACCTTTGTATACTATCCCTCCTGCTCCTTGTCCAATCACTTCTTTGAATCCTTGCGTCGCCTTTCTTAGCTCATCGAAAGTGAATCGTTGAAATCTATTAGTCAAGAGGTATCCTTTTGCAGCTGGATTTGGATGTTTACTACTTCTTAACAAGAAAAGCCAGACCAAGACAATACTGGTCACCTCAACACCTCCCACTGCTGTGGCAAACCAAAGCAAAAGCTTTACGGTCTTATTTTCATACATTATTCTTTGTTGTGTGGAATTTTTGGCAGAGCACTTCAATCTGGATGCTTCATCAGGACTCTTGCTATTGGAAAGACCAGCTTTGGGAACTCTCAAATAAAAATCTCCTTGAAAATTCGGTGAATGGTGTCCACTAACTAGTAGAAACTTGGGGTAACAAAAATAGTAACCATTATACACAACAAATTTATATTGAAAGCCTTTGCAAATACATGAGTTCCTGCATTTGTCTTCACAATCTGGCAAAGTAATATTAGCATAGACGGTTAGATCTGAGCCATAGTATTCAACATTATCAAGTTGAACAAAGCTAGACGGATCTTTTCGGTTGCAAGAGATACTGAATTCTGGTTCACATCCATATGACCAATCAGTATGATCTTTAACCTTGAAGCCTGGCAAGCAAGAGCATCTCCTGCCAGAAACATGATCTGCACTACACAGACTATTGGGTCCACAGATGCCATGAATTCTGCATGGTTGAGAGAAGACTTGCCATGTTACAGCCCAATCCCACGTCCCATTCATCTTTTTCAGGCTGTATGATCGAAGATTGCCATCAGAATCAAGCGTTAATCGTCTATGAGTAACCACACCAAAATCTGTTGCAAAGAATGTGAAATTGTCAGATGACCGGAAATAGCCTGGGTCATAAAGTATCGCATGTCTACTAGTATTGTACGGATCCCTATGAGTTAATTTTCCAGGGTCTGTAACCCAAGGGGCCGGCCAGTACAGACTAGTCATAGTTGGACCTACAAAAAGCAGGCGGAGCACATTATCGTTGTCAAAAAAGAGCTTGTAGTTGCCTGAAGCATAGTCATCTTGGCTTCTTTTCGAGATAAGACTCGAAAGCATGGTGAGAGCTTGTTGAGGAAGAAGAGTATCTGTAGGTGAATCAAAACTTTGCCAGATGATAACATTTTTGGAATTACTAAGAACAAGATTTCCTGTGTTTAAGAGCTGTAGTTGCAAATTGGTGGCCTCTGATGTTGCCAAGGCTGGTGTTCTAGTGGTCCAAACAGTGATACCAACTGCATTGGTAAGGATAAGTTTCCCTTCATTCAAAACAGAAAGCTTTGAACCTGTTCCATCAACAGGGTCATCTCGGTTTGCCATCCAAACAACTGTAGAATTTGTGGATTTGTTGAACCATATGGCAAAGCAGAAAGCGTTGTCACCAACGGGGAAAAACCCTGCAGAGTATTCTCCATTTGCTGAAACCAACCGGTTCTCAATAGATAGAGATGTGCCTTTGAGAGTGTCACTGTCAAATGTATTAGCTAATTGTGGAAGAGTTTGCAACAGACATAGAAGAAGGAAGAAAGTTGAGATATCCATGACAAATGTAAGAGCTAGGTTGGAAGAGATGTTTCTGCTTGATAAATCATCTTCATTTCTATACCTTATATATACAGTTAGGACCCTCACTCTTTGCGCAGACCAAGACTTGGAATGCGATGCTTGTCTAGGGAGAAAATTATAATTACCAAAAAAATAATAAATAAATAAGACAATTAACTTGGACCAATTAGTAAATGATATGAATCTAAGGAATATTGACGACATAGGATAAATAAATAAAATTTATAATGCAACATTAACTTAGTGATTTTTGAAATTGGGGGGGTGGTGGGGGGTTGGTGGGGGGTGTGGGGGTGGGTTCCTTTTTACCATTGGTTTAGTGAATTAGACCCTAGGATCATTCTGGTAATTTTTTGGGACACCATTCTTTGTAATTGAATTGATTATGTTGGATTGTTCTTGAAGAGTTCTAGGAGTTTTGAGTAGAGGTATTAATGGCGGTAACTATTCTTTTGACTAGTTATGTTTTGCTTAAAATATAGATTTTTACTAATTAAATATTCATTTGTTTTCCCTCACAAATTTTTACTTAATTTATTAGCTACATTGATTTTTTTTGTTAAAAAAATAATTAGAACATATATAACTTTACATGCTTTGAATTGAAATGGATGGATTTAAAAGGTCATGGGAAATGTAGGAACAAAATTCAAAGATTGAAGTTAGTCTTATGAGAAGGATGTCATACAATGTGCCACTTGGCAGAACGTCGTGCTTTCCCAAATGAGGTCTCTGCTTATATATATATATATATATATATACACATATTGATTGATTGATTTTAAAATAAAATGGTACATCTCATGGTCTAACATATGCATTTTACATTCATCAATTTCACATATGACAGCCATTGCAAACAATTGTTACCAAAAATAAGCAACTTGCTCTAAAATAATTTTCAATATATTGGTCAATAGTATAGCCATTGTGGTTTGCTAATTAATTTTTCCTATTAGCAGCTAGAATTCGGGCTGGTGGGATCTACTTCTAACTTCAGAATGCTCTCACTTGGGATTGGGGGCAAAATGTAAACAGACTTTGATAGGGACAACATCTTGGTGGCTTCCAATTAAATAGTTAATATAACATAGAAAGACACTATTTGACCTAAAGGACTTAAAACTTATGAGTTTTGGCTCAATTATATTATATTAATCACTTACTCTTATCATTATTTATTCAATGGAATACCTCACTCACTCGTGTATTCTTAACAAATTTATTATATTTTTATAGAAATTTTCATGAATAAGAAAACAATTTTATATTTGTAGATTTAAAGGGTACAAACATAACAAAATTCTTAATAAAATTCTTAAACGTTTGAATATTGTAATCTGTGTATAATAGATTTATATATGGGGTTTTTTATTAGCCTTGAATCAAGGACAATAGTAACAAGCACCATTATTGGGCAGGTGATCCCACACCATGTATGACAAAGACAATGACCACACGAGTCTCACATGAAACTAGAAAATATTATATTGATGGCATAGGATATCATACTTGTCATTGGAATACTTTGATTTTTTTTTTTTTTTTTAACTTTCTGAAGAGGCTGAATTTGGGCCTGAGGTGGGCCTGACGGTTATCTGTTGTGGCCCAGTAGAGGACGGGCCTGTTATCACCAAGTGTATAGGAGAGAATCCAGTAGGAAGTGTCAGCAGGTCCGAGGCCCATAAGAAAGGTAGAAGGGCCCTTTTTATGTGATACTTGCGACACACTTCGTAGAGTCCTATAAGGAAAGGATTCCGCAATCCACTCCCATAAGGATTCCTATAAGGAAAAGACTTCTACTCCAAGGAAGAGGAGTCCACCCTCTACTACTATAAAAGCCCCAATACCCTCACAAATCAAGGTACGCGTAATTTACCCTCTCTAGCACTCTAGAGTTGTGAGAAGACTACTGACTTAACCTTCAGAGAGTATTTGGCCGGCACCACACCGGCGCTCTTTGTGAGGCTTTCTTCTTTGTGTTGTGCAGGTTCAAGTTCAAGCGCGTAGGTATCGCGTGGCTCACTGGTGAAATTCTCGACATCATCACTTTCTAAATTTTTTATGACATATTTACTTGTTTTTCCTTGGAATTTATATTGTTAAGGCTATTGAGTGAAAGACTAATTGAAAAGAGAAAAACGGAAACAACAATAACATGGTTTACATGTACATTGAAAAGCTCTTGACAACTATATCTTTGTTATTCATATTTATATAAGTATAGACACAATATAAATATAAATATGGGGTTATGTGAATGCTTGTGCATATGAGCACACATGATCATGATGGCACGTGGTCATCTTCTCATCCTTTATTTTTTTACATTTATATGTATTTTTTATGCATCTTTTATATATATACTCATAACAGAAAGTTCATTAATTGAATAAAGTGCAATAAAGTGTTCCTATTTATCAATCTTTTTTTAGGGTTGAGAAGTTATAAAAAGAAAGTAAAAATAGAAAAATAAAATAAAATAAGTTTACTTGTTTTATATTCCAGTGTTTATTACATTGAGCACTTGAATAGAAGCAACATCTTTTAATATTCAAGTGTTTATTATAATAAACTCAATAAAGAGTTCATATACTTGAGAAATCTAAAAAAAATTTAGACTAACGCTAATATTATTTATTTGTTTTATAAATGTCTGCGCCATCAATATTTGGATCTCTTGAACTATCACATCTCAAATATAAGTTTTTTTAAAAGTTTTTAATTGGTGTCTGTAATTTAAATAAAATAAAATAAAAAGTGGTCCATCAGCTGTAAACAATAATACATAAGTCTCAATAAGGAATAATAATAATCATAAAAAAAAGTCTCAATAATATCCTTTATATCTTGTGTTAAAAATAATATTCTTTATATCTTCAGTGGATTCTAAGTTTTTCATGACCGAAGAAAAAACTAAAAATATATATTTTTGTTAAACACTAATTTCAACTGCTATGCCCACTGTGGAAATAAGTATGTGAATTTTCTTAGTTTTACTCAACAATTAGGCTCTATTTGTTTCAAAGATGATGCTTTCTAGAAAATGAGTCAATTTTAAAATTAAAAATAAAAAAAAAACACTTTTTTATAAAGCTATCTCTTTTTCCTATGTTTAGTAGCAATCTTAAATTAGTTAAAAAATAATTTCCTAACTTCTCTTATTTAGCTTGCGAGATAGAGTTGTTTCCCAAAAAATTATTAGTGAAAAACAATATCTAAAAATAAGTCATGTTTTTTTTGTTGATTAAAAGTAGTTTTCCTTTGACTCTTTTTATATATATATATATATATATATATATGTTATCAAACACTAAAAAATACAGAAAACTATCTTTACACAATATTTTCCATCTAAACAAGCAAAACATTAAGTACAATCGTAGAAATTTAAAGCTTTTAATGACAAGTTTGTTATAGTGCGGCAAGACCAATGCACCCTTGTGTTTCACGCTGCGTAGACTGACCAGTGACCAACAGAGTATAAGCTGAATTCACCTAAGCTCAATAAAGAATAACAGTATTGATATTTTAAACTCTTTAATCGCAAGCTTATATAGTTTAGTTTAGAACAACTTGAGGATAGTGTTTAATAATTAATATGCCAAATATAGTAATTTTGTTCCTGCGAGTACGGCATCTTGGAGACTTTGTTATTGGAAGAATTAATCAGGACCAAGTCTAGTCAAATATAATTCCTTTGAACAATGGCCTCCTTTGGGCAAAATGTAAGACAGCCATTGTATACAACTGTCACCAAAAATGTCAGTCAACTTTTGACAAACTAACTTCCTGTTTTCTTACATACGCAACTTGCTCTAAAATGTAAGTTCAAAATTTTGGTCAATAGCAAATTAAGGGCCAGTTTGATAATGTTGTTCTAGTAACGTTGTTTGTATTTTTTGAAAATACGTGTGGATGAAAAAGTATGTAAAAATATGTGTAATGTTGTTTAAACACTAAAAACTGTTGTTTAAACAATGGTAACAAACGAGCCCTAATTTTCTCTATTAGCAGCTGGAATTCAAGTAGGTGGGATCTGCTTCTAACTTCAAAATACTCTCACTTGAGATTAGAGGGCCAAATGCCAACGAACTTTGTTGGAGAAATAACATATAGAGACACTACTTGACTTAAAAAACTTAAGTTTGTGAGTTTGAATTCAACTATATTATATTAACCACTTCTTTTTGTCATTCTTATCCACTATGAGACTTCACTATCTCGTGTATTCCTAACAAATTTATTATGTTATATTTTTATAGAATTCTTCCATGAATGAGAAAACAATTTTTTATTTGTAGATTTGATGGGAATAGACAGAATAAAATTCTTGAACGTTTGAATATTGTAATCTTTGTATGGGTCCTTTTATTAGCCTTCAATCAAGGATAATAGTGACAATCACCAATATTGGGTAAGTATTCTCGCTCCGTGTATGACAAGGTTTAAGTAGGCAAAGACAATGACCACAAGCCTTATTTTTTTTTTCATCAAATAAAAAAATTAACCCAATTTAACCGATTATGATTATCAATAGATTTTAGGTTACTACCACAAATTTAACAAGTCACCAAATAAAGTAATAAAGCAATAAAGAAAAGCACATAGTAAGATAGTGACAAAATGGGCTGTTCCCATGAACTTCATATGTTATTTCGAGGACCACCTCGAAGATTCTCTTCATAGCAACTAAATTCGATGGTTCTATGACTTCAACAATTGATCTCCAATCTTCAATGGAACCTTCTTTAGATTGATTTTTCTTGATCTCTGGTTTGGTGATAATAAGAGAGAACAACGGTGAGATGGATAAAATTGGTTGACTAAGTGAACAAATAGGAAATGTTGGTCCTGGTAATAGTGAGATGGATAAAATTGCCAAACCAACGGGCAATAGAGATGATACCCATCATGAGTGGAAGTGACCTCAAGCCCAAGGAAATAGTTCAAGGTCCCCATATCATTCATCACAAAGTTCTTATTGAGAAATTTCTGAAGAGCTCATAATTATATCATCAACATAAAAGAAGAATATATAAGAGTATATTGATAGTCATTTTGCGGATGAAGAGTGTAGAATCATAAGAGCTAGGGACAAAACCATGTTCAGCAAGTACAAAGCTGAATTTGACAAACCAAATAGCCTACTTGAGTCATGGCAAACTCCACAGACCTTATCTGAGGAATGCACATGATCTAAAGGAGGTTGCATAAAGACTTCTTCAAAAGAGTCACCATTCAAGAAGGCACTTTTTGACATCCATCGATCTAAAATAGAAGCCAAAATAAAGATCTAACAAATGTCAAAGGCACCGGCCCAAAAATGAAAGACCTAGGGCCTCACTCCCGAGAATGAAAGACTTTAATGCCTTGGCCCAAAGATGAAAGACTTACGGCCTCAGCCCAAGAATGAAAGAGTTTATAGATTTACATACTTCAATATAGAATTATAGATAAAACGAATTCCTAAACTTGACTTGATGCAGGTTTTGATTAACCGAATTCCTTTCAGTGCTCGTAGACCTACTGAACTATTAATTTTTAAGAGTGATTGTGTATGAAAATTAAAAGTAATTGGAAAGCAATACTCTGACAGTGGAGAGACAAGGGAGCATAATAGGTTGGTCACTTTGATAAGAGATTATATTAACATTGGAACACCTACAAGGAATTCATGGATTGATGAAATTATAGATGCCATGATAGCCAGCAAATATGATCAAGCTAAGTTGGAACTTCTGGTCAAAGTGGCTTTGCAATGTGTGGCAGAAGGCAAGGATGAGAGACCCAACATGAACCAAGTAGTAGAAATGCTTCTTAGAATGAGGATTAATGTTGTTGAAAAAATAATTTAGAAATTTTTTGTAATTTAAATTATGAAAACTTTTTCAAATTGTTTTCTTTCATTCCTTTCGTTGGATGTTAAAATATAAGTCCAATAGGCTCATGCCCATTCTAGTCATGTAATACAGTATACTTAATGTAAAACAGACCGCCACGACCTTTCTGGACTCTCATGCCTGCCTAAAATCATCACGTAAGGCAAAAAGACACTAGTAGAAATTTGGTAGCCTAAAGTGAAACATCCTTCTAAGCAATAGTCGTTACTTTGCCACAAGGTACCCCCTAAAAATGGCGAAATCCTTTATTTAGGTCCTAAAAACTGCAATTTTGCCGTTTATAGTAATTTTTGTTTCTTTAATAACTTTTTGCTCAAAAGTCAGAATAAGGTCCCTTTGTTTTGGTGGAATGACCCTTAAGGTCAATAGTTTATGATTCTTCATTTAACTCAATTTTGCCATTTTATGTAAATTTTGGTATTTTGTCACCTAATCACATAATTAGTGCAAATTAGGGTTTCAGACGTTTTTCTTAATATTTATATATTTTGTAGCCGTCAGAGGCAAATTAGACTATTATCAATAAATACAGACTTTTGTCAAATTCTTTATCTGCTATATTCTAGTTTATCTCCTTGTGGATTTGGGGAAACCCCTTGTGGATTCGAGGTTTACTACCAGAAGCTAATAGTTTAGTTTATGTTCCATCAAAAGAGTATCGTGTGTGCTTTCTTTAGGCTTCTGCGACATCATCTGTATTATACTTATACTTCTACGTGTATATCAAAGGCATTCCTCTGTACAATTTGATACACAATTCAACATAAACATTTAGTCTTTTCATTGTATAAGAGTCTGGGCTCTAGAAAAATTTTCTTCTATCTCTCCAATGTTTTGCCATGTCAAGCACTGCCATCGCCATTCCCATGGTCGTTCTAGTTATGTATACACTAATTCAAGCCAATCATGTCTTGATTTGATTGAACAACCACTCAAATCTATAAATTGGAGAATGACAAACCCAACCACACTAGAATCACCCAAAAAGGCTTTATTTATTTATTTTTTCAAATAAAGATGTATTTTATTCAAATCAATAATCTAGCTTTAGTATTATTCAAATTTGACTGAATTAGGCTGACCTAATTGAATTGGAGTGGATCGAAGTAGACTGAAATTGACCGAAGTGCACAGAAGTAGACTAAACTGGACCAAAGTGGATGAAGTGAACCCAAATAGACTAAAATGAACTAAATGCCAATCTGTAATTAGCATAGCCAAGATTGTGTTTAGATATAAACTCAAATTCTTATTTCCAAAATAATCAAGTATTAACTCAACAAAATAAATAAATAAATTGAACGTAATAGAGAGAGAGAGAGAGAGATACTACTTGCAATGAGGAGCTAAAAAATACAACACCAAAACATATGAACCCAAATTAGAGTTTATAAAATCACAAATGATTCATCAATATAAAGTAGAATTGCAAGAAAGAATTAAAAAAATCAAGAGAGAGAGAATAATTACTTTTTCAAGAGAGAATAATAAGAAATCTATAGAAAATAATATGAGAAGAAAAAGGTAAAAATAAAAATATATATATAGTAATAAACACTAAATTATCCAAATCAGGTTATGTTATGTAATGAAATAACATTATATTCTTATATACTATATTTATAATACAATATGATAAACATCAATCTATGAAATCAGAGAGAAGAAAAAAGAAAACAACTTAAAAACACAACTTAATCAAATCAACCCAAATTAGAGTTCCAAATAATACAAAATTTCATAAACCTAAAGTAGAGAATCTAGAGATGCAAGAAAATTAATAAATAAAAAATACAACAAAAATGAAAAACAAAATTTTGAGAGAGAGAGAGACATAAAATTTCATTTGTAGGTAAACTATATATAGAATGAGAGAGATAATTGTAAATTTATAGTAAGAGAAGTGTAATAAGATAAAGCCAAGAATAGAGGAAGATAAAGGGATAGAGGAAAAGCAATATTAAGGTAGATAGTAATAGGAAGATGAAAAGGTAAAAGGGAGGGAAAAAGTTGGAAAAAGTATAAGAATAAGTTGTGAGATTAATATGAAAAAAAAAAAAAAAAAAGGAGTTGAAAAGAAAAAAGAATATGTTGAAAATGAGTGGATGATATAGCTGCTAATTTTGCTCAACAGGAGCATAACAACAATAAATACTAAGTTTCAACTTTTAAATGTATATAGATAGATAAATATGTATTTTTTATAATTTTTTTGTTTTACTTGGTTTTTTCTTAAAATATTAAGTGACGAATGCAAATGCAAAACCCAATAAAGGGAAATTTTCATCAATTGAGTAACTATTATGAAACTCACTTTGACCCACTCAGGTCATGGTTCTCCGAAAGCAATCTTAACATTCCTCCAAAAGCCTTTTATTCCTTACTGTCATAATCGTAATCACACCACCAGCCCCCTCTGGTCCAAGGCTTTACAAGGAAGAAACACGAGCTTAGGATGTGTACTTCTTTATATTCCTATCACTAGTAAGAGGAAGGTTTTCTCAAAACCAATTTCTAGACTCCGAGGAATGAAATTCCATTATAGCATGTCATAAAATTTCACAAAACCTATCTTGATTGACATTTGGGCTTGCTTCCCTTGAATTTCATAACAGCCTTTTGGAATATACAATGTTGTCTATTGCTCTCCGGCCGAAGATAAAGCTCTGAAGTGGATTAATAAGTTCATATGGGAAAGGCTTCATATGTCTAGCCAACAACTTAGTAACAACCTTGTAAAGCATGTTAAATTAACCAATAGGCCAAAAGTGTCCAACATTTTCTGCTTTCTCTCTCGTGTACTTATCAAACAATAATGCTAGAAATACAAACTATTTTATAAAAAAATTCACAAACTGCTAATGTGGTGAGTGATTATTGATAAATAAAATAGTTACATTAATTATGGGCCTTAATGAAAACCAATAAGAAGTTTGCCACATCATCATTTTGTAAAAATATTGTAAAATAGTTTGTGAATGTAGCATTACTCCTTATCAAATTTTACATGTCAGAAAAATCAAAGAAAAGTCTGTATACAGTGGAGAGAAGATGAATCCATAAATTCCTTTATTACAGTTCAGAAATTTCTATTCTTCCACAAAAAAGAAATATGAATGCACAATGAAATCTTTTTACAACTCAAATTAAAAAAAAAAACTTCTAAATTATTTCAACAAATATTAATCCTCATGGCCTATAAGCATCTCTACTACCTGGTTCATGCTGGGTCTCTCATCCCTGTCTTCTGCCACACATTGCAAGGCCATTTTGACCAAAAGTTCCATCTTAACGTTGTCATATTTGCCAAACATCATGGGATCTATAATTTCTTCAATCCATGACTTCCTTGTTGCAGTTCCAATGTTAATATACTCTTTTACCAAAGTGACCAACGTCTTATGCTCTATTGTCTCTCCACTGTCAGAGGTATGCATGCCACCTAGGCTCTTTCCAGTCACCATTTCCAACAGCACAATTCCATAGCTGTAAGCATCTACTTTAGAAGTAATGGGAAGATTGTAAACCCACTTAGGAGCCATGTAACCTCTAGTTCCCCTCATCCTTGAGAAGCTTGAATGATCACTCATGCTTCTACTTACAAGTTTAGACAAGCCAAAATCAGCTACTTTTGGTTGAAAGTTGGAATCTAGCAATATATTCTGAGGCTTTACATCACAATGTAAAACCCACTCTAAGCACTCTTCATGCAAATAAGCTAAGCCTTTTGCAGTGCCCACTGCTATTTCAAACCTCTTCTTCCAATCAAGTGCATTAGAACTAATATTTTTATCTAAAGATCCATGTTCCATGTACTCATACACCAGAATTTTATGCTTTCCCTCTGCACAATATCCCCACATCTCTATTAAGTACATGTGGTTCAACATGCCAATGGTGCTTACTTTAGCTAGAAATTTTGCTTCTCTTTGGTTAGCTTCATCGAGTCGCTTGATTGCTGCAACCCGTTAATCAGGCAATACACCTTTGTATACTGTCCCTCCTGCTCCTCGCTCAATCACTTCTTTGAATCCCGGCATTGCCTTTCTTAGCTCATCAAAGGTGAATCGCATAAATTTAGTTATGAGGAGATATCCTTGTGAAGCAGGATCTGGGTTAGGATGTTTACTAGTTCTTAACAAGAATAACCAGACCAGCAAAACACAAGTCACCTCCATACCTCCCACTGCAGTGGCAAACCAAAGCAAAAGCTTTACAGTCTTGTTTTCATACATTCTTATGATTTGCTTGGATAGGCTGGCCAAACATTGTAACTTGAATTCTTCATCAGGAATCTTGCTATAAAAAAGACCAGCTTTTGGTAGTCTTAAATAAAAATCTCCAAGAAAATTTGGTGATTGGTGTCCGCTCATTAGTAGATACTTGGGGTAACAATTATAGTAACCACTACCCTTATTGTATTTATATTGGAAGCCATTGCAATCACACCTATTTAGGCATTGTTCTTGACAAAATTGAAAGGTAACATTCTAATAGAAGAAGATATCTGAGCCATAGAATTCAACATGAGCAAGTTGGAAAAAGCTAGACTCATCTGTATGGTTGCAAAGGATGCTGAATTCTGGTTCGCACCCATAAGACCAATCAGTTTGATCTAAAATCTTGAAGCCCTGCAAGCAAGAGCATCTCCTACCAGAAACATGATCATAACTGCAAAGACTGTTAGGTCCACATATGCCATGAATCCTGCATGGGTCAGAAAAGGCTTGCCATGTTACAACCCAATCCCAACTCCCATTCATCTTTTGCAGGTTGTATAATCGCAGGTTGCCATCAGGGTCAAGTGTTAATCGTCTGTGAGTTACCACACCAAAATCTGTTGCATTGAATTGAAACTGATCAGATGACTCAAAATAACCCGAGTCATGTAGCAGTGCACGTCTACTAGTATTGTACATAGCCCTTCTAGCTTATCCAGGGTCTACAAGCCATGGATCCGGCCCAAAGAGGCTGGACATTGTTGGACCTTGGAAAAGCAGGCGGAGCACGTTATCATTGTTGTTAGGACATATGTGGTTCACTTGTTAGAAACATATGTCAATATTTTATGTAGTTGGCTAATCCTTTGACAAAACGCACTTTACTTGTAATTGGGTAGATCTAGAACGTGTTTAATACTTCAAGAAACATGTTGTTCAAGTCTAGTATTAAAGCCATGAAGATTGCACCAAGAAACAAGTGAAGAAAAGCTGTTCAATAAAGCTGGACAGATAGCTCGACACCTGCGGACAGATAGCTCGACACCTGCTCGACAGCTAGCTATCTATGAGCTCTTCAGTTGATTGTTATCGCAATCTCGATACCTTCTTGACAGCTGGTTGATCGATCGAGAAAGCTCTTGTCCCCTCGACACCTCCTCGACACCTAGCTATCTATCGAGGTTTAAAGCTCGACACCTCCCGATCGATCGAGGTTACGGAAATCAGAATTTTCAAATCTGATTTTTGGGCCAGGATTTTGTATTTGTGTAAGGTTTCTTTTCTCACAACCCTAGACCTATATAAGACTTATTTTAAGAGGCCGTCACATAAAAGAATACAAGAAGAACATATGCAAAAGGTGTTATTCTCTCTGAAAGAAGCTACTGCGTCTTTGCGCCTTAGGGTTTTGTAACCAAGTGCTTCTTGATCTTCATTGTTGATGAAGTGAAGAACTTTGCAGCCAACAATCTTCTTCTAGTTGGTGATTAAGTCGCGTACTGGGATCCGTGCAATTGGTTAGTCACGTATTGGGATTCGTGCATCATCAAAGGGTGGCGTTAATATATTGAAGAGTTCAGAGGTTCTGAAGCGGTAGAAGGTTTCTGCTATGAGTTCATCTACAGGGATTGTAGAGTCTAGGGACAAAGGTTTTGTACTAAATCTGAAACTTCTCTTTACTATAGTGGATTGCTTTTCGGGAAGGTTTCACCCCAGGTTTTTTACTGTGAAACTGGTTGGTTTCATTGGTTTTCCTAGGTCATCATATCTTGTCTTGTTTATTTTTCCGCTGCATAATTTTGACATGATATTGATATTTGTTTGTTTTAACAAGTTTTATTCATAATAAATCTAATTAACAACTTGGGTTTAAAACTTGTTAATTCTATCAACCGAGGTCTAAATTTCCTAACAATTGTAAAAAAAGAGCTTATAGTTGCCAAAAGAATAGTCATCTTAGCTTTTTCTTGAGATAAGGCTCGACGTCATGGTGAGTGTTTGTTGAGGTAGAAGCATATCTGATGGTGAATCAAAGCATTGCCAGATGACAACATCTTTGAAATTATGAAGAACGAGATTGCCTGTGTTTTGGAGCTGTAGTTGCAAATTGGTGACCTCTAATAAGGTCAAGTCTACTGCTTGTCCAAATGGTGATACCAAGTGAATAGGTTAGTATAAGCTGGCCATCTGCCAAAATAGAAAGCACTGAACCTCTTCCATTAACAGGTTCATCTCGGTTTGCCATCCAAACAACTATGGGATTTGAAGACTTGTTTAACCATATGGCAAATCAAAAAGCATTATCTCCAACAGGGAAAAACCCCGCAGAGAATTCACCATTTTCTGAAACCAATTTTGTCACTTGGATTCTCAATTGATAGAGATGTGCCTCTAAGAGTGTCTAAGGTATTAGATAAAGATAGAGACCTCATGTGGGAGTGCATGAGGTTTTGCCTAATGGCACAATCCTTAAAAGGAGAATTGAACTCCCACCACAATCTTCCAAATTGTCATTAAATACTCTTTTTTTTGGTGAACGCATCATCATTAATTTACTACTCTTTTCAAATACAACATCAGTAATTTACTAATTAAACTTCAAGTAATAGATAAGATAGAGGAATGTTAATTATTAATGACTCTCATAACCTTTGGTTTAATTTTCTAAATGCAAAGGATCTTTTTTTACCTTGACAGTCAACCATTGGGCTTGAGGTTAATATTCTGCATTGAATCAATGATTGTATACATGATATAATACTAAATAGTAATAAATAGTAGAAATGATAGATACAAAATTCTTGGTAAATTGAAAGAATTATCGTAAAATTGTTAACATTCCAAAATAAGTTCCTGTATTTGAATTTATGAGAAGTAGATGAATCCATTGGAGGTGCATTGGTCCAAGAGAACTAGGCTAATCACTAATCAGGTCTCTCCCACCTTATTAACATATAAATAGAGGACCATATCAACCTTTTTATTCCATAGCTATACACACAAGTTTGTGACATCTTGACAAATAAAACAAATTGTCATTTTGTTGAGGTTGTGGCACTTGCAGTTGCCACAATTGTTCCCGTGGCGGCAACAATGGTGCGAGTTTTGGCACATGCGATGGCACTCGTGGTAGCAATATTTGCTATAGTTATTACTGTGAGGGCAATCCAGAATATATGGTTTCTTCAATTTAGCTTTTGGAAAGGAGTATGAGTATCCATATGCATAGTTATGTTTGGCAGTTTACTATGTAAATTTACAAAATGTTCTATGCATGATGAAGATTGAAAGCTTTATGAGGGCATCCATATATATGTTCTAAGAATCAATTTTCAACCATTGTGGCTTTTGGTTGATAAGTGCCTGCACATTACAAAAGGTTATTTTCATATTAGTTTGGGATACATACAAAAAATAATAGAGTATTGCTAAATTTGAATTTTGCACTAACTGTGCTCACTAGAAAATTTTCTTCATTTTAAGCTTTAACAAGATTTGATTAAACATTGACGTTTGGAGGACAATGGTAATTTTTATCTTTTATGTTGATGTCTATAATTTCTTTAACATTGTATTCATATTTGTCACATTACTCTCCTACAACTCATGATGAAACACTACATAGACAAAGAATACCCAGTTTTGGAATAAAAAGTATGTCTAAGGACTAGGGTTTAGTTTGAATTTAGTTTTACTAGCAAACTTTGTAGATTAACTGTGACTAACAATTGAAATATTCTCAAGTGCCACATCAAAGATAAAAACAAATTAAATATTAAATTTTTGTTTCATTTGGTTCAATGTTTCAAGACTTTTCAAATTAAAAAATTAATATTATTATTTTCCTTTGGACTTATGGTTTTTGTAAAGGCTGAGATTGATTGTGAGTGTTTGAGATGTGTATTTTGTTTTACAAATAAGGAGAAAGAAAGGGAGACATTTTGTAACAACTTTTATTCTACAATATTACTCCAAAGTTGTTGTTTTTTCCCCTCATTCCTTGAATTGAATAATCATAATGGTTATGTGTGTGCAATTTATAATTTTTGCTTTTTATGATGAACGTGTTACTAACAAAGTTTCATTACAATTATTCTATAATATATGTACAACATTCTTCAAAATCATCTTACATAAAACATTACAATATTATTCGTGCATCGCACGAGCAACTTACTAATTTAGATAAGCCTGAGGACATTGTTTTTTATACCAAAATAGTATATCTATACCTCTCCACATGGCATAGGAAGATTTATTTTTTTCCTGATTTGGAGGACAAATCAGCATAATCAAAAGTCTTCTCCAACCACTGAGTAAATATTTAAGCTCAATTATGGCCTTCGTTTATGGGGGGAAAGGGGCCAAGTTCTCTTTATGTAGCCTCTTTGACCTTTTTTTTTTTTTTTTATATAAATCAGTATGATGATATAATTAGTATATATTAGGGTAAATTATTAAATACTCCGGGAGTACTATAAATCGTACTCTCCCATCTCACATGAATTGTTGGTCCTACCATAAATTTAATATGAATGGGTCTCACAATTATGTGAGAGAGGGGAGTACGTATTTATAGTCCTCTGGGAGTACCCAATAATTACCCATATATTAGTATGTACCATTGATATGGAAAAGGCCTTGAGGGATTTTTTTTTTTTTTCCTTTTTAAATTTTTGAGACCATTAATGAAAATTTTAGATCCAGAGCTAATAATTTCTAGATTGTTGTTCACAATGATGACAATGGTACTATCTTATCAATGTAGGATGATGTTTCGATCAACCATAAGAAGTGTTGAAAATGAGAGGTGTTAGTAATTTAGTATTATTATTCCTCTAAATGCATTTATCTTCAATTTTTGATGATATTTTTTCCAGCCAAAAAAAAAAAAAAAAAGACATTATTGACCACATATATTTGACCCTTTTCGCTAAATGATTTTCTTCCTCGGTGAATAATGAAAAGCTTGTTGCTGCAAATTACATAAATTTTCTCTAGTTTTAAAAAAAATTAATTAAAACAATAAATTTTCTAATTCATTTGTGAATATTTTCATATATGTACGTGAGAGAGATATTTCAAGGTTGCAGTATTTTATGAAAAGATGCATTATTGTTTTGACATCTCTTCCTCTCCTTTGTGACAATCCTAACTCATTCTGAAATAATATATTAAATTATTTTTTTTAAAAGGAAATAATATATTAATTTTGCCAATATTTTATAGTCCAATATGGTTGGCTAGTTAGTTCCTCCAAGTAGCAGCCGGATGGTAATACAAAGAAGGATCTATTTTTTTTTAGTATTGGAAAGGATAAAATTGAGGGAGACGGATCCGTTCAATAAGGTTAATCGTAGGTGATGATATTAAGGAAGTGGCCGGGTTATGCCCCGGACAGAGAAAAAGGAAAACGGACAGACCCCCCCATAGTGGACGGGTTCAAATTAGACTAAAGTAAAGGAGATGGGTAGTTGAGCCACATGGCATCTATGTGGCCTAAGTGGTCTCCTAGAAACCTCAAATGGAAACATCCCCCACGATTAACCCTAGTCAATGAAATCTCTATATGGGAAGAATCCTGTAAAATACATGTATTAATGAAGATCTTCCCTATAAAGAAACGTCTTATTCACCAAGAAAATCAAGGTCAATTCTACACTACTATAAAAACCCAAAGCCCCCAGAAATTAAGGTACGCATAATTTACCTTAACTCTGGCACTTTAGAGTTGTGAAAGTTCTCTAACTTAACCTTTGGAGGGTCTTTGGCCGGTACCACATCGGTACTCTCTGTAGGGTTTTTTTCCTTCTTTGTTATGCAGATTTTGTCCAGGGCACGTGAGGACCATGCAGCTTACTGACGATTTTCGACATCATCAGTTGCGCCATCTATGGGAAGAGATTAGACCAGAGGCCATACTACCGCTTCCTAGACAAAAAGTTGCATGGTACTTGTTCGGGGGCCTTTTTCGATTGCCCAGCCACGTGTGATCTGTTAGAGGGGTGACCTTACTAGGCTCGGGTTCTTTTTGGGAAGTTATGTCCGGAACTCAACATTGGGCCACGTGGTCCAACGGCTACCGGCGTATTTTTAAGCCTATAAAATCATTAATGCCAAAATCTAAGAATCACGATAATGGTTGAGTAAATATGTAATAGGTGTTTGATATGATAACTTTGATTAGTAGTTGTAATAGTAATTGAAATAAAGTAATTTGTATTTAAAGGTGAAGTAAGCATGGAGTCAATGATGTAGATTTAAAGATATGGAAGCAAAGTTACTTATCTTTGTATGGTTTATAGCTTAGCTGTGTAGCATCAATGAGCTGACAGGATTCCAACAGAATGCCAACAGTAGAGGCTAGTTAAGCTTGCCCCTCTTATCATTCATTTAAATGAATTTAAGCCTTGGTTAACAGTTGTAATAGTTGTTGGAATAAAGTAATATGTATTTAAATGTGAAGTAATCATGTAATGATATAAATTTAAAGGTAAGGAAACAGAGTCACTTATCTCTGATGGTTTGCAGCTCACCTGTGTAGCTTCTGTGAGCTGATAATGTCCTAACAAAGTGACCCCAGCGGTAAAGAGGCAGTTTTTCATAATAACTTCAAGATTGAAGGGGAAAAATGGGTGCAACTGGAGGGAGAGAGAGTATGCCCAGCTGCGTGTAGGGGCTGGTTAAGCTTGCCCCTCTTATCATGCACTTAAATGAGTTTTCCCCTTGACAATGCTCCTTTAGTTGTTGTGAAGTTATGAATAGTATTGCCTTCCATGAAAAGGACTTTTGTATGGAGTATATGTGCCTTCTAAGAGAAGGGCTTTATGTAAGAAGTAGTGGTGCCTTCTAAGAGAAGGGCTTTAATATGAGATCTTGGTGCATTCTAGGAAAAGGGCTTTAGCAATAAAAGTTCATGCCTTCCATGAGAAGCGCTTTTAGTATGAGTGTTTGGCATCTCTTGAGAAGTATGGAGATGGTAAAATATATAGATATGTTGTGAGATGTAGTATTTGTAAGATGTGTGATATATGGAAGTATGAGAGATATGGTGGTTAAAGATAGTAAAAATATGAGATCTTAACTACTGGAGAAGTTGTAAAGATTGCTTTCCAAGAGGAAAGATTTTGTAAGAGAAGAGCATAGAGATGTGTTTATGGGCAGCAAAATAGTAGAATTTCAAAGTAAGAGAGTATGAGAGTGGAACTTAGTGAGTTGTGGTGTGTTATATGTAATGGTGTAGTAAGTATGTATGAGATTGTGTAAGAGAAGTGAAGAAAGAGATGTTTAGAGATATGGGCAGCAAGATATATGTATTTTCAAAATATGGAGAGTGAGATAATGAGTATATGAGAGTAATAGCATTGTAGTGTGTTTAGCAAAACTGCTGGGATTTTCTGCTGGGATGGTATGGAGGCTTATGAATGGCATTTATGAGTTAAAGGCTGAATAGTTTAGTTCCTAATTTAGAAACTAAAAACCTAGAAGCTCAGTGCTTCATTAAGAGCTTTAGAAGATAATTAGAGGGAGAAAGAAGTTTTTTGAAAGAGTTCATCTTCTCCATTGGTGTCCCCCCTTGAGGTGTTGAGGAAGGGTCCCTTTAGAGCTGAGTTTAAGGGGATATCTTAGCCAAAATCTCAGTCAAAATATGTACCAAATAGCAATGAATTTTCAGAGAATCCATCTTAAGATTTGGCCAAAACTGGTATGTTTAGCTTTAAGGTATTCTTGCTATTTCGAGTAAGAGTTGTTAGGGAAAAAGCAACAGAAAAGGAAGATATTTAGCAAGAGAAAGGTAGTTTCTTTAGCTGGTTTTGGTTTTAGCCAAAACTAAAAAAAATCAGTAATGCTCAGGCTATTGGGTCCACTGTCACAGCTGTTTTGAAAAGGCTATCCCAACTATCAGGAAAAACTATGACGGCTATCATGAAAAAGCTGTCCCAGCTGTCAGGAAAAGCTGTGACAACTATCATGAAAAAGTTGTTTGCTTTGGGCATAACCAATGAGGTCAGATGGGTCATTTCAAACTACTGGAGAGGTCATTTCAAGGATTTGGCTGAAAAATGGTAAGATCACTTTGGAGGGTATCTTGCTATTTTGGGTATGACAGCTGGCTGCAAGGATTTCAGTATTAAATGGCTGATGATGTCACTCCCAACCAGGTATCAAGTTCTGAATACACTGCTGGGATTCAGCTAGAAATGCTTCCTTTTTGGGTGTTTGTGTTTTTGGTGCAAGGTTCCATTACAACACATTTCTAGCAAGTAATAAAAGGATTGGTTGAAAGATAATGGAGCTTTAGAGATTTAGTCAAGGTCTCATTGGGTTGTGACATAATCTTGGTGAGCAAAAAGAGTATTTAATGCTCTGCTCTGTCAGCTGGCAGAGAAATATATGGTCAGATTGTGGCAGACAGCAACTGGGTATTCAGAGATATTATGAATATTTTGTATATATAGAGAGATAAAGATAACCAATCAGATTAGGCCATGTGTTTGAGCTGGATTTTAGCAGAAAAAAGTAATGTAGTTTATGTAGAATAATACAATGAAGTTTCTAAATTTGTATAGCAACAGCTGGGGATGTTGAGCATTTGTCACATGATGAATATTAAGTTTTAAGAAAAGAACAATAGGGAATTTTATCATCTAAAGTGCTATGTGATAAGAGATGCTTACCATATGTTACCCGTTACACACGGACTCATCAGAGTTCAGGGAGTTGGAGACGACATGCCAAGCAACATGTCTCTTTTATCAACTTTAAACCGCTGGAGCTTTACTGAACATACCTCTTGGCCCTCCAAATCACGACTCTCAAAGTTTTCCCTAAGAGACTTATGAGCTTGGATCATAAGCCGAAGATGAGATGACGTACCTGGGGTTTTGTTGTCATTTTGTATAAGTATGGGCTCTTGTCGAAGAAGCCGCTTGTCATGAGTGCAAGAGAGGTAATATGGGCCATGAATTTTGATTCATTGCTTAAGCCCGATCCATATGTTGATGTTGATGATATCATGGTTATGATCCCAATTGATGAAAAGGAAAAGTGGACCATGAATCCACCTCTTGAAGTAAGGATCTCGCAGGCCATGTGAGCCCAATCTATGTAGTTGAATGAGATATGAGCTTATTGTGGGCTTTAAATAGATTTACCCAAAAAATCAATAATATGTTGATGTGGCATGCATTGCCAATGAAGTAATGCCACGTGAGCTGAAAAAACGGTCCTCAACAGTACTTTCTCGCTCGATGGCAATCAACAATAACGGAGAGGAACCACGCACTACTGCCCTTGAAAGATAGGTACAGACCCTAGCTATGACAATGGAACGCCTTACTAAGCAAAACCACGACCTGGAGGAACAGCTACGCCAAAGGGATGCTGGGCCCAATAGTCACGGAGAAGAATAAGAGGGCACTAGCACCAAAAGAAGGGACCAAGAAAGACCGGAAGGCAGCAATTTATCAAATTGTGACAACGATTGAAATATCCACATTTAATCTTGACAATCTTAGCAAAATATGAAGACTTTATATACATAACTTCGAATCACCCATAATTATTTTAATAGTTTTGACAAAATTTATAATTTAAATATTAGGACTCTAAAGATGGACCCTACCAAAATGAAAAGAGCACATGGTCTCCAAAAAAGTATATAGAGAGAATTATTACTCATAACATACAAACTATATCTGGTGACTTAGAAATATCTAAGTTGGTGAACGGTTACGGGGGTGAATAGAGACTACCAATAATGTTAAATGAATAGAGACTAATATAGTGTCTGCACATGCGAGGTACAGTGCTCCGTCCCCACACGGCCACACCGTCCATCCACGCATAAAAGACTATAGTCTCTCACCAAATCCAATAAAAGTCTCTTTGCTTTGTTGTTTTCAGACCAAGACTTGGCATGTCATGTTAGACAAATGATAAAAATTAATGAAACTAGGAGATATTGATAGCATAGGATATCCTACTTGTCATTGGAAGACTTTGTTTAATATTACCAAATATTGTAATTTTGTCATCTAGAGACTTTTGCTATCGGAAGAGTTAATGGGGGGGGGGGGGGGGGGGGGGGGGTGGTGGTGTTGTGGGGGTGGGTTTTGTTTTATTTTTTTCATTTTTGGGACCGTTAATTGCTTAAAATTTTGGATTTAGCTGTAAGAGCTTATGCATATTTATCACAATGGTTAGACTTCAGAGTGGTATATCAATGTGGGAAGATGTTTCCATTACTCAAGACAAAGAGGAAATGGGACTTGTTTGTAATATTATTTTCAATGTGCTAGTAACATTATTTGACCACTGATAATATAATAATCATTTTAAGCCCTTCCCTGAATGATTTCCTTGGTCAGTTGTTGAATAATGGTTAAGTTCGTTATCAAAATTCTCTTTCTTTTGGGATAAATTTCAAAGTAAACGCAATACATTGTAAAGTTTCATTTGAACTTCTGACTATCCTCTAACGTGGATATATGTTATTGGTGGATCACATTTCTGTTCCCTTCGACTATTCTAATAACAGGCCCGCAAGACACGATATTGAATGTCATAAATGACCTTAGTATGCCTCCATTACTTATCACCAATTAATTGATTTTAAAATAAAATGGTACATCTCATGGTCTAACATATGCATTTTACATCCGTCAATTTCACATGACAGCCATTGCAAACAACTGTTACCAAAAATGTCAGTCAACTTTTGATAAACTAACTTCTTGTTTTGTTAAATAAGCAACTTGCTCTAAAATAATTTTCAATATATTGGTCGATAGTATAGCCCATTGTGGTTTGCTAATTAATTTTCCTATTAGCAGCTGGAATTCAGGCAGGTGGGATCTACTTCTAACTTCAAAATGCTCTCACTTGGGATTTGGGGCAAAACGTAAGCAGACTTTGATAGGGACATAACATCTTGGGTGGCTTCCAATTAAATAGTTAATATAACATATAAAGACACTATTTGACCTAAAAGACTTAAACTTATGAGTTTTGGCTCAATTATATTATATTAATCACTTACTCTTATCATTATTTATTCAATGGAAGACCTCACTCATCGTGTATTCTTAACAAATTTATTATATTTTTATAGAAATTTTCATGAATAAGAAAACAGTTTTTTATTTGTAGATTTAAAGGGTACAGACTTAAAAACATTCTTAATAAAATTCTTAAACGTTTGAATATTGTAATCTTTGTATAATAGGTTTATATATGGGGTTTTTTATTAGCCTTGAATCAAGGACAATAGTAACAAGCACCATTATTGGGTAGGTGATCCCATGCCATGTATGACAAAGACAATGACCCCACGAGTCTCACATGAAACTAGAAAATATTATATTGATAGCATAGGATATCATACTTTTCATTGGAATACTTTGATTTTTTTCTTTTAACTTTCTGAAATTTTTATGACATATTTACTTGTTTTTCCTTGGAATTTATATTGTTAAGGCTATTGAGTGAAAGACTAATTGAAAAGAGAAAAACGGAAACAACAATATAATATGGTTTACATCTACATTGAAAAACTCTTGACAACTATATCTTAGTTATCCATATTTATATAAACATAAACACAATAATAAATATAAATATGGGGTTATGTGGGAGAAAATGGGCAAATGCCCTTTTTGCACAAAAATTTCAGCATTTTGCCCACTTTCCCAAATTAATTAGGAAAATGCCCCTCTTTTGAAACTCGATTTTCTAAAAATTGAGTTTCAATTTAAAACTCAAATTTTGGACAATCGAGTTATAACAAACTGAAAAAAAATAAATAAATAAATAAATATTATTGGAACTCGAGCTCCATGAACTAAAGTTCTATGCAATTTTTTAAAGCCCTATAGTGGCGTTTTAAAATATGCAAGTTTTTTTCTTAGGTCTGATCACTTCGTAGGGAGCCCTATAGTGGCATTTTAAAGCCCTATAGTGGCGTTTTAACATGCAAGTTTTTTTCTTAAGTCTAATCGCTCCATAGGGAGCCTTATAGTGGCGTTTTAAATACCTATAGTGACTTTTTTATGGAACTCGAACTCCATGAACTCGAGTTTCATGCTTTTTTTTTCTTTTTTTTTTTCTTTTTTTTTTTTTTAAGTTTTACCTATAGCTGCGTTTGATGGAGGCCTATAGTGGCGTTTTTTTATGGAACTCAAGTTCCATGCAAATTTTTTTTTTTTTAATTTTGATCGCCCCATACTCGATTTTCTACAAATCGAGTTTTACATTGAAACTCGATTTTGAAAAAATCGAGTTACAAAATAGGGGCATTTCCCTAATTAGTTTGGGAAAGATGGAAAAACGCTGAAATTTTTTATCGAAAAGGGCATTTGCCCATTTTGGCCGGGTTATGTGAGATGCTTGTGCATATGAGCACACATGATCATGATGGCCCATGGTCATCTTCTCATTTTTTATTTTTTTACATTTATATTTTTTATGCATCTTTTTATATATATACTCATAACAGAAAGTTCGTTGAATAAAGAGCAATAAAGTGTTCCTATTTATCAATCTTTTTTTAGGGTTGAGAAGTTATAAAAAGAAAGTTAAAATAGAAAAATAAAATAAAATAAGTTTACTTGTTTTATATTCCAGTGTTTATATTACATTGAGAATTGAAAAGAAGCACATCTTTTAATATTCAAGTGTTTATTATAATAAACTCAATATAGAGTTCATATACTTGAGAAATCTAAACAAATTTTAGACTAACTCTAAGATTAGTTTATTTGTTTTATAAATGTCTGCGCAATCAATATTTGGATCTCTTGAACTATCACATCTCAAATATAAGTTTTTTTAAAAGTTTTTAAATTGTTGTCTGTAATTTAAATAAAATAAAATAAAAAGTGGTCCATCAGCTGTAAACAATAATTCAGAAGTCTCAATAAGGAATAATAATAATCATAAAAAAAATTTAAAAAAAAAAGTCTCAATAATATTCTTTATATCTTGTGTTAAAAATTATATTCTTTATATCTCCAGTGGATTCCAAGTATTTCATGACCAAAGAAAAAATTAAATATATTTTTTTAAAACACTAATTTCAATTGTTATGCAAACTGCGGATAAAAATATGTTGCAAAAACTCAAGTTTGTTATAGTGCGGCAAGACCCATGCCTTGTGTTTTACGCTGCGTAGACTGACCAGTGACCAACAGAGTATAAGCTCAATAAAGAATAACAAGCTCTCTAATGAGTCCACGCACAATAGTGATATTTTAAACTCTTTAATCACAAGCTTATATAGTTTAGTTTAGAACAACTTGAGGATAGTGTTTAATAATTAACATGCCAAATATAGTAATTTTGTTCCTGTTAGTACGGCATCTTGGAGACTTTGTTATTGGAAGAATTAATCAGGACCAAGTCTAGTCAAATATATCTTTCTTTTGAACAATGGCCTCCTTTGGGCAAAATGTAAGACAGCCATTGTATACAACTGTCACAAAAAATGTCAGTCAACTTTTGACAAACTTAACTTCTTGTTTTCTTACATACGCAACTTGCTCTAAAATGTATGTTCAAAATTTTGGTCAATAGTACAGTGCATTGTGGTTTGCTAATTAAGGGGTCAGTTTGGTAATATTGTTGAAGTAACATTGTTTGTATTTTGTGGAAATACGTGTGGATAAAAAAGTATGTGGAAATATGTGTAATGTTGTTTAAACACTAAAAACTGTTGTTTAAACAATAATAACAAATGAATATTAGCAACTGGAATTCAAGCAGGTGGGATCTGCTTCTAACTTCAAAATACTCTCACTTGAGATTAGAGGGCCAAATGCCAACGAACTTTGTTGGGGAAATAATATATTGGGACACTATTTGACTCAAAATACTTAAGTTTGTAAATTTAAATTCGACTATATTATATTAACCACTTCTTTTTATCATTCTTATCCATTATGAGACTTCACTAACTCGTGTATTCCTAAAAAATTTATTATGTTTATATATTTTTATAGAATTCTTCCATGAATGAGAAAACAATTTTTTATTTGTAGATTTGAAGGGAATAGACAGAATAAAAGGAAAAAATTGGTCTTTGCCCTTTCTAAAAAAACAATCTAGCATTTTGCCTTCTTTCTCAAACTAATTAGGGAAATGCCCCTCTTTTGAAAATCAATTTTCTCAAAATCGATTAAGGCCTTATAGTGGCGTTTTTAAGGAGCCTATAGTGACGTTTTAAAGACCTATAGTGGCGTTTCGTAACTTGATATACATGAAATCGAGTTATAGCTAAAAAAAAAAAAAAAATTGCATGTAACTCGACTTCATGGTGATCGAGTTAAAAAATGTCACTATAGGTCATTAAAATGTCACTATAGGGCTCTAGAAAATTTTTTTTTTTTTTTTATAACTCGATTTTGAGAAAATCGAGTTTTAAAAAATGGGCATTTCCCTAATTAGTTTGGGAAAGGGGGCAAAATGCTGGATTTTGTTTTTGAAAGGGGCATTTGCCCATTTTCTCCCAGAATAAAATTCTTGAACGTTTGAATATTGTAATCTTTGTATGGGTCCTTTTATTAGCCTTCAATCAAGGACAATAGTGACAATCACCAATATTGGGTAAGTGGTCTCACGTCGTATATGACAGGGTTTAAGTAGGCAAAGACAATGACCACAAAAGTCTTATTTTTTTCTGTCAAATAAAAAAATTAACCCAATTTAACCGATTATGATTATCAATAGATTTTAGGTTACTACCACAAATTTAACAAGTCACCAAATTAAGTAATAAAGCAATAAAGAAAAGCACATAGTAAGATAGTGACAAAATGGACTTTTCTCATGAACTTCGTATGTTATTTCGAGGACCACCTCCAAGATTCTCTTCATAGCAACTAAATTCGAAGGTTCTATGACTTCAACAATTGATCTCCAATCTTCAATGGAACCTTCTTTAGATTGATTTTTCTTGATCTCTGATTTGGTGATAATAAGAGAGAACAACGGTGAGATGGATAAAATTGGTTGACTAAGGGAACAAATAGGAAATGTTGGTCCTGGTAATAGTGAGATGGATAAAATTGCCAAACCAACTGGCTATAGAGAGCGCGTCTAGGCGCTTCACATTAACCTCTAGAGTGGCAGAAACAGTCTTTGCAATTAGTCAAGATGGCTTTGGAAAGAAGATTGTATGTATATTTAGTCTAAGAGAGAGATGATACCCGTCATGAGTGGAAGTGACCTCAAGCCCAAGAAAATAGTTCAACGTCCCCAAATCATTCATCACAAAGTTCTTATTGAGAAATTTCTGAAGAGCTCATAATTATATCATCAACATAAAAGAAGAATATAATATATAAGAGTATATTGATAGTCATTTTGCGGATGAAGAGTGTAGAATCATAAGAGTTAGGGACAAAACCATGTTGAGCAATTACAAAGCTGAATTTGACAACCCAAATAGCCTACTTGAGTCATGGCAAACTCTACAAACCTTATCTGAGGAATGCACATGACCTAAAGGAGGTTGCATATAGACTTTTTCAAAAGAATCACCATTCAAGAAGGCACTCTTTGACATCTATCGATCTAAAATAGAAACCAAAATAAAGATCTAACAAATGTCAAAGGCACCGGCCCAAAAATGAAAGACCTGGGGCCTCACTTCCGAGAATGAAAGACTATTGAGCCTTGGCCCAAAGATAAAAGACCCATGGCCTCAGCCCAAGAATGAAAGAGTTTAGAGATTTATATACTTCAATATAGAATTATAGATAAAACGAATTCCTACACTTTACTTGATGCAGGTTTTGACTAACCGAATTCCTTTCAGTGCTCGTAGACATACTGTTCCATTAATTTGGAGCAGGATTGCATAAGGGCGAGGAGAAAGAGGTTTCAATTAAGCCCCACCAGCTAGGAACAGAACCATGTAAGAGACTAGGCCCCCTTTTTTTTGAATAATTTTAGTTTTAATTTTTTTCTATAAAAAAAAGGGTCAAAGAAAATTATATTTGCTCCTCGCTCCTAATTAAAACTAGCCCCACAAAAACTATAATTAGTCAAAGTTTTTGTGTATTTTTTATTTACAAAACTTTTTATTTTAGTTGAGAATAAGAAGATTTTATTGAAACAGCAGAAATTGAACAAACTACATTGAATATTATTCAACTAAGGTTGGGGGGCAGAGCCTAAAACAAAAGAACCAGCTAACTCGTTCGATAAAGACTAGGTTGCTGAACAGTTTGGAACTAATTAGATTATATATTCTAAGAGCATCCACCAAACTCTCCTTTTATTTTGCACCAAAAAAAAAAAAGAGCTAATTTTTCTATTTTACACACCCACATCAGTTTATCTATTCTATATTTTTATTCAATAAAATATTCATTCTTTTACAATTTTTTATTATTTTCTCCCTCACCGCCTCTCTCTCATAGACCCAATCCGAAACCCATCTCTCCCTCACCGCCTCTCTCTCTCATAGACCCAATCTACCTCTCTCTCACTTTCTCATCAACCAAACAATAATTACAATCCTCCATTTCATAATAAAATAACCACAAAATGCACGGTCACTCTCTCACGGTTACTGTAGCAATTGGGCATAAAATGAGCAAATTTTTCTATTTTGCACAACTTTGCATCAACTGATGCAGTTGCTCTAAGAGAGAGATATGCCAACCTAATGTGCATCAGTAAACAGTACTTCAATTCTCCATGGATCCTTCTACCCAAGGTTTTCAAACCCAAACCGTTCATTGAACCGTAAAAGGGAGAGATTCAAGGTTTTTGAGGTCAAACCGTTATAACGTCATAATTAATTTAATAATTATTTTAAATATATATAAAAATATTAAATTAGTAAAAAATTGAAAAATTACCTAAAATAGTCCAATTAAAACTATAAATCCATATTTTAACTATGTCTAATATATCCATCTATAGCCCAAATATGAAATATCTATCCAATAATAATAATAACCATTTTTTTATAAAAAGAAAATTAAAAGCATCAGATTGTCTTTTCAAGTCCCACTTTCCAATGCTCACGTGACTAACTGTCTAGCTCACATTCACAAACCTAAAAAAGCACTAGAAACAAAAGTGAATGAAATTAAAGGAAGAGATAAAAAAAGCAATACAAACAAAAGCAGATGAAGAAAGAATTGTGATGTTATATCCACAATATTTTTTGCAATATTTTTACAAGAATCACATCAAAATCTTATGTGAAAAGTTGTTACTAGTCCTAATTTGAACCCACTACTGAAATTATTTTTTTACTCGCCAATATTAGCTAATAACAATCTATTACTTAAAATTTATTGTGAAATTATTGTGATAGTATTTCTTAATTGTCATTTCTTAATATTATATACCACACGTTTGAATCAAAAAAAAAAAAAAAAACCACACAATTACATAAAAATAAATAAATAAATAAATAAAACTAAGGATAAAGACCACCACACATTTTCATATGGACCCAATTTATTACTCAACTCTCAACCTCACATTTATTTCACAGTTATCACTTATCACATTCACATATTCACATCAAGCTTTCTCAAAAAAAAAAAAAATATATATATATATATATATATTCACATCAGAGAAAAGAGAAGAGAGAGAGAAAGGAGAATTTGAAGCGGTGCCAGTGGAGATTGAAGGCCAGCAGAGATCGAGGTCGCCGAAAGGACAAAGCCGGTGGAGATCGGCGTTCACCATGCAGCACTACCTCATCTGCCACCCCGCCACCGTTTGTCCTCCTCCCCACCACCAAAGTGGGTCAAATCGGCTTGTTCTTCTTTTTTTCTTTTCTTTTCTTTTTTTTTCTTTTTTTTTTTTCATATTTGCTTGTTCTGATTCAACTTTATTGTAAGAATTGGATTTTGTTTTGTGTTTTGTATTTGGATTATGAGAGACGTTTTTTGAGAGTGAAGCAAAGAGACTGAAACAAAGACCAGATGTTTTCTGGGCCAAATCAGATGTTTTTTGATCCCAGCAGTTGTGTTTCTTTTTCTTTTGTTTTCTTGTGTTTTTTTTTTTTAGGTTCAGATTCAAAGGGAACCGTGAGAAGCGGCCTAATCACGGTTCTCAGAACCATGCAATTGAACCACAGTTTAAATGGTTCCCTGCTTTTTTGGCATAGACCAATTCTTAAGCTTAAAAGAACCATGATTGTGAGAGGTTCACGGTTTTCCCAGTCGGACCATACAGTCAGGTCCGGGTTTCTAAACCTTGCTTCTACCATCAGGTTGCAAATTAATTTTTCGGTTAAACACAATATTGGATAAATAATGAGATAGTAACTATATTTTAAGATTATGCGAAAGTTAACTATAATATTTGACTTTTTAAAAAAGAAAAATGTAAACATTTCAAATTCCAATGCTAGTGATGCAAGACCAAGCCTGACAATTTATGGCGATATTGTGAAGGATATTCGTGATTGCTGCAATGATTTTTACAGTATTTCTTTTTTATGTAATTACTAATTAGCAAATCTTGGAATAAAGTTGCTGGGTTACTAGCAGCTGCTTTTGTTGGAATAGGGGATCCTCAAATCTGGATTGAGGAGTGTCCACCTATTATCCAATCCATTGTATATTTTGAATCTTAGTTTTTTTGGGGAATGGATTTTCGTTTCAATCAAAAAATTTCTAATAATCTTAAAATAAATAAATAAATAATGCACACTATCATTAGAAAGGGTGGGTGAATTTAGGAACAGTAAGTTTAAAAACACAAAAATTTTCACAACTTTCATGGGGGCATATTGTTATTAATAGGTAAAAAAGTGATATCACGGTAGATCTTGATGAAACCTATAAAATCTTGTTAACTCAGCTGTAATAAAAAGTATTGTGTGTGCAGCATTACTTACTCATGGAATATCTGTTCGGCTTTGTCTTTCATCTGTTGCGAACTGTTTTCATGAGGGTCATTTGCTCCTAGATGGTGAATATAAACATGCTCTGGCTTTTAGGGACATGGTTTAGGATGAATGCAGTGTTGTTTGAATGAATCTCCTCCTTTCATTCTCAAGTAGTTATATGATGATGTAAGATCTTCTATTTAATTGTCATAAAATTTATCGTCTTTATTACAAATCAAAGAAAAATATCCAAGTTCGATTTTAAAAATTAAGCCTAATGAACGTGCGCTTTATTAATGCCCCCACTTGAAAAAGCCATAATTGACCTTAATAATTTAGTTGTACTTTGACCATTAGAAAGCCCTCCTATGTAGTTGTAAGTTTCAACAGGTAATTTCATTAAATATATTTGGGGTAATAACACTCCCCTTCCTTGAGGTTTAGAGAAATGACCCTCCACCCCAAACCTAAAGGGAAAAAACACTTCTCTCCCGAGTTTGAAGAAATTAACACTCTCTCCTTCCGTTTATATTAATCACAAAATTATTTAAATTCTTTTAAGAATCTCTTTATAAATGTGTAACCATGGTTAGTGAAAACATTACTCACAAATTTAGAATAAAAATACAAAATATATAAAGTACGAAAACATTGGAAACAACAAATCTTTCCATAACTCATTGAGAAAAGAAAAGGGAAAAAAAAAGTAAAAGTCATTACTCAATATTTTGAAATAAACTGTAATTTAAAATTTTAAAATATGAGATTTTAATTTTGAAATTGAGGATAATTTTAGAAACCTACCCTTAAACATAGGCATGTTAGTACACAATATTTTAATATTAATTTTACAAAACTTGGCCAAACAAATGTAAAGGGAGAAAATATTTTTTCCATTCAAATTTAGGGTGGATTTTCATTTTTCTAAACCTCAAGGAAGGGGAATGTAATTACTCCTATATATTGTTGTTGTTGTTGTTGTTTTAGTTATTAATAATTGATTTTTCATTTTCTTTTAAATCGATAAAAACCTTACAAATACCTTTTTTCTTATTTATAGAATATACATTTTTTTAAAACCTTTACATACACTTTTTTTTTTCTTAAATGTGAATTTTTACATATACCTTAAGTAAAATCTATACATTCCGTTTCTTTAAATATGTTAAATCATAGACTACTACTTCATAATGATAGTAACTAATTAATTTTATCATTTCTTTTTCATAATCTCATTTGTAACATTTCTTAATATTATCATATATTTACTGACTAATGATTTGCATAAAAGATGTGTTAAATGAGATGTGGCATCGTTCATTAAATTTTTAAAAGTAATTGTGTATGAAAATTAAAAGTAATTGGCATGGACAGTGGAGAGACAAGGGAGCATAAGAGGTTGGTCACTTTGGTAAGAGAGTATATTAACATTGGAACACCTACAAGGAGTTCATGGATTGATGAAATTATAGATCCCATGATAGCCGACAAATATGATCAAGCTAAGTTGGAACTTCTGGACAAAGTGGCTTTGCAATGTGTGGCAAAAGACAAGGATGAGAGACCCAACATGAACCAAGTAGTAGAGATGCTTATTAGAATAAGGATTAATGTTGTTGAATGAAAGTTCAAAATGCGTGTAAAACACTTTTGAACGTTTAGACCCCAAATTACAAATTATCAATTCAAGCTTATAATCAAACAATTAATGTGCAAAATATGAACATAAGTCAAATACAGAATTGATAAACAATCTAAACCAATTTAAAATCACATTCACAGCAGATAATAAACGGTAAAGATTAGGGGAAGAGAGATGCAAACACAAAGACAACACGTGATGTGTTATCGAAGAGGAAACTGAAGCCCTCGGCGTAAAACCTCTCCGCCGCCCTCCAAGCGGTCAATAATCCACTAGAAAATGTAGTTGGGATACATGAACAACAACAGACCCTCCAAGCCTAATCTACCCAGGTACCTAAGCCCTCCAAGCTTCCTGCTCCATCAAGGTTGCGCCGAACCTTTTTCTTTTCTAGCTTACCGGATTCCACTATAGCCCATAGTATCAACTAATAACCATTGGTTCCTTCCCAAACTGCTTCCCTTAACACCAAAAGACCTTCTCACAGATGTGGGTGTGGTGAGATAAGGATTTGGTCAATAACCTCTCAAGGATGTATCAATGGAGAGGAAGAGAGTAGAGGAATTTGAGGAGTCTCTTAGTGAAGATTGTGGATGAGGCAATCTTGTTTTTCTCTAAGGTTTCTCTCTCAATTTTTCTTTCTAAAAGCTCTCTACATTTCGTGGGTATAAGGGTCTATACATAGTCGTGTGTGTTTGGAATATGAAGAGACAGTTTTTGCCAAACAGGGCAAGTTGGCAGCTTGGCCTCGCGACTTGACTGAGTTGCGAGTTTAAGTCACGAGCTAACGACCTGGCCAGCCTGGGACTTTTGTCCTGTAATGCGACAGCTGGCGTGACCCTTCACCTCCCCGCATGCTTCTCACGTGTGCTACATTTTGACAGCTTGCCAGTCGTGAGTCAACCGTGAGTCCTAGCCACGAGTCTCTGCTTCTTTGCACAATCTTGAGCATTTCTTCACACACTCTCACACACTACCCTTACATGAATCCCACCTAAATACAGGGTTACTAAGTGCTAAATTACAAGAAAATTGGCACGGAATAAAGCCAACAAGATGGTTGATAAAATTCAACCTTACAATCTCCCCCTTTGACTATTCCGTGACAAAACCCTATAACAAACTCTAGACTTAAAGCGTGAGTTGGGAACAGTTGGAAAACTCACTCACACCTAACTCTAGAATCTGTGAACCTCTTGAACCATAAAGACAAGTATCTCCTGAAACACAACAATACAATAAGTTCATTGTTATGCAGATAACTTGTAATGCAAATGGAACAAGCACAATGCGATCAAGCAAGATGGAATAAAGCAATAGACGATGGCTTGACCAAACATGCAATCAATATACAGTAGTGATCACAATGCTCATTCACACATGGAATGAACATCCAGACATTCAAGCTAAAAAGCTCAATTGCAAACTATTACTTACATGTCTAACACTCAACCAATGCATAGAACATATATGCATCTAGGAACAATCCTACAAGGGCACAAGAGTGACAGTACTTAAAAGGAAATGCATGACATTTAGTTAGAAGTATTGATTTAACAAAGCATACAGGCTGCATAAAGCAAGATACAAACCATAAAGCCTACAGGTGTGCATTGAAACAAACCCTAACAGCTTACAAAAGCAAATAGGTACAAACAAACTATCAACCTTAAAAACCTACAAAGGTAACAGGTACAAACAAAAAAATTGAATAACTTCTGAAATAAATAAACCAGTACCAGTAATAACAACACTGATCCAAAGCATAGTATCAAAACTATAAACAAAACAGTATATGATTATGAAAACTCTCCCTCAAACAAGCACTCTCCCTCAAGAGCTACCCTGAAAATTCTCCCCCTTTTTGACTAGAATGGCCAAAGAGTTACTGCTCCTAGTTGGTGTAGATGCTGTCAAACTTAGTTGAAAGAACATCAAGCTGATCCTGCATTGCTGTAATCCTTTCAGTATGCTGCTATTGAACCTCTCTGAGTCCATCAAGCCTCTCCAGGATGATCTGAAATGCATCAGGAGGTACAGCTGATGAGGTAGAAGCCCTGCTCCTCTTGGCTCTGCTTCTGGGTGTGGAAGTCTGTCCTGCAGCCTCTGCTTCTGTCTCCATTGGATCATCTTCTCCATGGTCACCCTCCTCTTCATCACCTGGAAGACGACTTCGTATCCTTGTGATGGTGAATTTGTTTATTCCTGACAGTAGAGTCATGGGACTGATATCTTAAGGGATTGCAACACCCTTTGCTCTGAAAATTCTCATAAGAAGATTGGGGAAGATCAGCTTGGCCCTTAAGGTGGTTTTAGTCTCATCCACAAGTGTGTCATATATGTGAGAACTTATGTCAATGAAGGTTTTCTCCTTGAGCTCCATGAGGAAGATAGCTCTGGCATTTGTAAGGGTAGTCATCTTTCTTATAGGATATAGATTGAAGATCATAATTGTGGTCAGACACCTCATGTCAACTAGGAAGGCATTAGTGTTAAGGCATCTCCCTTCTTTAACACCACCAATCCTAGACTAGACAGTGTCCAAAGATAGCATCCTGTCTTTGTAGTTAGTGAACTCATAATCCTCTAGACCCTCAAGCCCCAGAACCTCATCAATGTCATGAGCATCTAAGGTGAACTCACGACCTCTGACCCAGCAGTTCAACTCATCCTCCCTCATGCTCACATTTGCATAGAATTCTCTAATTAAAGGTTCACAAACTGGAGGTAGGTCACTCAATAGTCTTTCCCAACCTCTACCATCAAAACAACTAGGAATAAAGGTGTCCTTCAAATCCCTTAAATCAACAAATCTTTCCTGAATAATGGTTCCCTTCAAGAAATAATCCCTATATCTCTCAAAGTGATGAACTAACCTAAAAAGGTTAGGGTCCATTTTCAACCTTTTATCAGATTTCTTAGCAGGAGTCTTCTTCTTTGTAGGAGTGGAAGGCATCTGTA
Source organism: Quercus ilex subsp. ballota (assembly GCA_032727855.1). NCBI lineage: Eukaryota > Viridiplantae > Streptophyta > Magnoliopsida > Fagales > Fagaceae > Quercus > Quercus ilex. Next base: position 10,389,155 of record CM064910.1, on the reverse strand, counting down.
ATCAAGCAGAAGAGTCCACAACAAGAGCAGAACAAAATATGTGGAAGTACACATAGATTAGTACTAAATTAGTTGCAAAAGGAGTAAAAGAGTGTCATGTCAACACACAGACCAAGCACAGTTGAGAACCAATAGATCAAATCAGAGCTTCAACAAATCAAACAAGTTCATTCGGCAACAATGCATACTGGAGTAATCATAAATAACTAAAAATGGACAGTGTAGACCACATTCAGACAAATGAGAGCATATGTCAGTGAAACATGACATAATGAGAATGAAATGTGCAAGATAAACCCCCCAAGGTAACAGCACATACAAGATATTGTAACTTAAAGATAAATCAATGTTATCCACAAAATTCCAAAAAAAACTCATACAATCTGAAATACCCAAAGCCACATTCAGAGTGTAACACAGAAAACCCCAAACCCATATGCCCAATGAGTAAAAACAAAAAAAAAAACAAAAAAACAATGCTCAGAACAGAGACAAGCATATTGAAGCACAAACAAGATATAAAATAAACTCAGCAACAAGAGAAATTAACCCCAAACACACATACCCAACATTTTAGGCAAACCCATGAACGAACACAATATTTCGCAAAACACAGTTGTATCTCACAAATCAAGAAAATAAAGATCAAACCAATAAGTATGAAGTGAGGGAAGGAAAACCCATACCTTTTTCTTGATGTTTAAAGTAGACGTGATGCAAAAATGGAAGCTTTTTCAAGAGAGACACGGAGTGTTTGAGAGAGAGAAATGGGGAAGACAATGAACAGTCACATAAATTCGAGGAAAAAATTGAAAAACAATTTAAAAACTGTCTTTAAAACGCAAAACACACATTTTTCACGATTGGATTAAGTCACCAGTAAGTCGCCAGAGTAAGCCGCAAAACACTGTGAAACCAAGATTTTCAAAAAATCTTCTAAGTGTTTTTCGCGACTAGAAGGTCTACCCGCGAGAGAGTCGTGAAGTGAACCGCAAAAATCTCTGAGTATCCTCGTGATTGGACCTTCCACCCGCGAACAAGTTGCCACATTGAGTCGCGAAAATCATAAAAACTCAAATTTTGAAAAATTTTCTAAGTCTTTTTTGCGACTAGGACATTGACTCGACAGTGAGCCGCGAAAAATTTCTGAGTGAGCTCACGACTGGGGCATGCGACTGAGCCAACCCGCGACTTAATTGCCAAAACAGGACAACACTGTTTTTGAAATCTTTGACATTTTTGTAAAAACAAAATACTTTCCAAAAACAACTCAAAACACTCAAAAATCTTTTTGTGTTTGACCAACAAAGATTGAGCATGTGAAAACACATTTAATCAAGTACAATCACACAAATGAATATGGCATTCATTGAACATAGACTTATATGATATGTGTGGATATCAAAAATGAGATAGTCCTTAGTCCAATGTGAAGCTTCAATGATCAATTCAATAAAGACATAGACAACTAGCACTAGATAATGTGACCTATCTCAATTGTAGAAGTATGCATATATGATCTCCCACATAAACTTGATTACATATTTTTGAAGCTTTTCATTTGGCTCCATATACATCATAACATTTGATCTTTTTGAATCAATACATCTCATTGTGAGATGGATGCCTGAAATTTTTTATATTTCATATTAATGAGTTAGCCTTTGGCTGTTTGGGCATCAAGCAATTTATTTTGGTCGCTTTCCCTTTTTCCTAGTCAAATACTAGTATGTGCGACAGGCTTTTGCAACTCAATATCTCTTTTCATTTGGAGATTTACATTTGGAGAGCTCTTTTAAGCAAAAACAACAAAATAAAGAGTGGGAAGATATATAGGCATAAGTCTATGCATGTTTCAAGATCAACAAAATCATTCACTAGTCATTCCCCTCCTTGTATCGCACTAGAAGACTTGTGTAATCTTCCTCAGCCCTCTTCATCTTTTTAATGGCTGCATTAGCCACCTTTGCATATCCACCGGATTTCTCAAGAAGTAAGGCGTAATTCTCTTGAAGACCTGATGTATCTTTATCCTCTTCAGCCTCTGATTCTTCAACAATCTCAATAGACTCCAAATCAGAATGCTCACCCAGCTCCTTCACAAGGGTACTCAAATCATCTGAAGATTTCACATGTGCAATGGTCATGAATGCGGAGTAATTTCCTTCTCCGTCACAACTCTCTTCCAAATCAAAATTTGAAGAATCCGAGTCACTTAGAGTAGTGGCATAGACATTACCCTTAGACTTCAAATAATTGGGACATTCCTTTTTGAAATGTCCATGCCCATTACACTCGAAGCACGTGATTCCTTACGAAGATTAGGAGTCTCTACCATCTTTCCTTCAGAATTCTTTCTTCTCCTTTCCTGAACTCTGAGATTTTCTTTTATCACCAAATTTCCCACCATTCTTGAGTTTCAAGAATTTCCAGAAGTTCTTTACGAGGTACGCCACATCTTTATCTACTACATCTTCTTCCGAAGAATAATGAGATACCACCCTCTCATCAATTGTCTTTAGAGCAAGTGATTTGCTCTTCTTCTGTGTAGGTAGTGACAATTCATACGTCTGCAATGAACCGACCAGCTCTTGAACTTTAATGTCGTCAAGATCCTTGCTCTCTTCAATGGCCGTCACTTTGGCACGAAAGCTTTCTGGCAGTGACCAAAGGATCTTTCTTACAACCTTAGAATCCTCCGTCTTTTCCCCCAAATTGAATTTACCGACGACCACCTCGTTTATCTTACTGTAAAAAGAGTCAAAGGACTCATCCTCACTCATCTTTAGCTCCTCAAAGCGAGTGGTCAACATCTGAAGTTTGGTGTCTTTCACCTTCTTGGTTCCTTCATAAGTTGTCTCTAGAATCTCTCATGCTTCCTTAGCAATAGTGATATGTGAAATCTTGTGAAATTCTTCTAGAGAGACACCGCAGAAAATAGCATTCAAGGCTTTGCTATTTGCATTAGCCACCGTAAGGGCTGCCTTGTCCCAAGTGGATTTGGCAGCCTCTGGCCTTGACCAACCTACTTCAACTGCATCCCACACAACATCATCAATAGAACACAAAAACACCCTCATTTGGATTTTCCAAAATGCATAATTATTACCATCAAAAGATGGTGGTACAGTAAGAGATTAAGATCTATCCATCTCAATAAGGGGTCAAAGATCACACTTAGGTATTAAAACCACAGCAAGTGTACCCACTCCGATACCAATTGAAAGTTCAAAATGCGTGTAAAACACCTTTGAACGTTTAAACCCCAAATTACAAATTATCAATTCATGCTTATAATTAAACAATTAATGTACGGAACATGAACATAAGCCAAACACAGAATTGATAAACAATCTAAACCAATTTAAAATCACATTCATAGTAGATAATAAACAGTAAAGATTAAGGGAAGAGAGATGCAAACACAAAGACAACACGTGATGTGTTATCGAAGAGGAAACCGAAACCCTCGGCGTAAAACCTCTATGCCGCCCTCCAAGCGGTCAATAATCCACTAGAAAATATAGTTGAGATACATGAACAGCAATAGACCCTCCAAGCCTAATCTACCCATGTACCTAAGCCCTCCAAGCTTCCTACTCCAATGAGGTTGCACCGAACCTTTTTCTTTTCTAGCATACCGAATTTCACTGTAGCCTATAGCATCAACCAATAACCATTGGTTTCTTCCCAAACTACTTCCCTTAACACCAAAAGACCTTCTCACAGACGTGGGTGTGATGAGATAAGGATTTGGTTAATAACCTCTCAAGGATGTATCAATGGAGAGGAAGAGAGTAGAGGAATTTAAGGAGTCTCTTAGTGAAGATTGGGGATGAGGCAATCTTGTTTTTCTCTAGGGTTTCTCTATCAATTTTTCTCTCTGGAAGCTCTCTATATTTCGTGGGTACAAGGGTCTATTTATAGTGGTGTGTGTTTGGAATACGAAGAGACAGTTTTGCCAAACAGGGCAAGTTGGCGACTTGGCCTCACGACTTGACTAAGTCGCGAGTTCAAGTCACGAGCTAACGGCCTGGCCAGCCTGGGACTTTTGTCCTGTAGTGCGACAGTTGGCATGACCTTTCACCTCCCTGCATGCTTCTCACATGTGCTGCATTTTGGTAGCTTGCCAGTCGCGAGTCAGCCGTGAGTCCTAGCCGCGAGTCTCTGCTTCTTTGCACAATCTTGAGCATTTCTTCACACTCTCTCACACACTACCCTTACATGAATCCCACCTAAATACAGGGTTACTAAGTGCTAAATTACAAGCAAATTAGTACGGAATAAAGCCAACAAGATGGTTGATAAAATTCAACCTTACATTGAAAAAATAATTTAGAAATTTTTTGTAATCTAAATTATGAAAGCTTTTTCAAATTGTTCTCTTTCATTCTTTTCGTTGGATGTTAAAATATAAGTCCAGTAGGCTCATGCCCATTTAAGTCATGTAATACAGTATACTTCATTTTACCTTCTACTTCACATTTATTTGTACTTCTACTGATGTAAAACAGACCACCATGACTTTTCTAGACTCTCACGTGCACCTGAAATCATCGCGTAAGGCAAGAAGACACTAGTAGAAATCATGAGCCTCAGAATTGGAATCATATGAAATTTGGTAGGCTAAAGCGAAACGGCCTTCTAAGCAATAGTCATGGCAATGCCATGAGATATCCCCTAAAAATGGTAAATTCCTTCATTTAGGCCCCAAAAACTGCAATTTTACCATTTATAGTAATTTTTATTTCCTTAATAACTTTTTGCTCAAAAGTCAAAATAAGGTCTTGCTTGTTTTAGGACAACTCTTAAGATTAATAGTTTATGATTCTTCCCTTAACTCAATTTTTCCATTTTTGGTGAATTTCGGTATTTTGTTACCTAATCGCAAAATTAATGCGAATTAGAGTTTCAGACGTTTTTCTTAATATTTATATGTTTTGTAGCCGTCAAAGGCAAATTAGACTATTATCAATAAATACAGACTTTTGTCAAATTCTTTCTCTGGTAGATTCTAGTTTATCTTCTCGTGGATTCAAGTTTTACTACCAGAAGCTAATAGTTTAATTTATGTTCTATCAAGAGAGCATCGTGTGTGCTTTCTTCGAGTTTCCACGACATCATCTATATTATACTTATACTTCTATGCGTATATCAAAGGCATTCCTTTGTACAATTTGATACACAATTCAATGGAAACATTTAGTCTTTTCATTGTATAAAAGTCAGGGCTCTAGAAAAATTTTCTTCCATCTCTCTGATGTTTTGCCATATCAAGCACTGCCATCGCAATTCCCATGGTCGTTCCAGTTATGTATAGACTAATTCAAGCCAATCGTGTATTGATTTGATTGAAAAACCACTCGAATCAACAAACTGGAGAATGACAAACCCAACCACATCAGAATCACCCTAAAAGGTTTTATTTTATTTTTTTCAAATAAAGGTGTATTTTATTCAAATCGGCAATGTAGCTTTAGTATTATTCAAACTAGACCAAACTGGACTGAATTGACCGAAGTAGACTGAATGGACCTAACTAAACTGGAGTGGATCGAAGTAGACCGAAGTAGACTGAATTCGACCGAAGTGGATGAAGTGAACCCAAATAGACCGAAATGAACCGAATGCTGATCTGTAATTAGCATAACCAAGATTGTGTTTAGATATAAACTCAAATTCTAACTTCCAAAATAATCAAGTATTAACTCAAAAATAAATAAATTGAACCTCAGAGAGAGAGAGAGAGAGAGAGAGAGAGAGAGAGATACTACTTGTAATGGGGAACTAAAAAATACAACACCAAAACGTAACTGAAAAATACAACACCAAAATGTATGAACTCAAATTAGAGTTTATAAATCAAAATGATTCATCAATATAACGTAGAATTGCAAGAAAGAATTAAAAAAAAAAAAAAAGTTAAGAGAGAGAGAGAATAGTTACTTTTTCAAGAGAGAATAATAAGAAATCTATAGAAAATAATATGAGAAGAAAAAGGTGAAAATAAAAATATATATAGTACTAAACACTAAATTATCCAAATCAGGTTATGTAATGTAATGATGTAACATTATATTCTTATATAATATATTTATAATGCAATATGATAACATTGATCTCTGAAATCAAAGAGAAGAAAAAAGAGAACAACTTAAAAACACAACTTAATCTAATCAACCAAAATTAGAGTTCCAAATAATACAAAATTTCATTAACCTAAAGTAGAGAATCTAGAGATGCAAGAAAATAAAAAATAAAAATAAAAATCCAGCAAAAAATGAAAAACAAAATTTTGAGAGAGAGAAAGGGAGAGACATAACATTTTGTTTGTAGGAAAAATATATATAGAATGAGAGAGATAATTGTAAATTTATAGTAAGAGAAAGGGAATAAGATAAAGCCAAAAATAAATGAAGATAAAGGGATAGAGGAAAAGGGATATTAAAGTAGATAGTAATAGGAAGATGAAAAGGTAAAAGAGAGAGAAAAAGTTGGAGAAAGTATAACAATAAGTTAGAAAATTAATATGAAAAAAAAAAAAGAGTTGAAAAAAAAAAGAATATGTTGAAAATGGTTGAATGATGTAATTGTTGATTTTACTCAATAGGAGCGCAACAAAAATAAATACTAACTTTAGCTTTTAGATATATATAAATAGATAAATATGTACTTTTTTTTTTACTTGGTTTTTTCTGAAAATAATAGGTGACGAATGCAAATGTAAAACCCTTTATCTATGGGAAATTTTCATCAATTGAGTAACCATTTTGAAACTCACTTTGACCCACTGAGGTCATGGTTCTCCCAAAGCTATCTTAACATTCTTCGAAAAGCCTTTTATCCCTTACTGTCATAACCCTAATCACACCACCAGCTCCCTCTGGTCCAAGGCTTTACAAGGAAGAAACACAAGAGCTTAGGATGTGTACTCCTTTATATTCCTATCACTAATAAGAGGAAGGTTTTCCCAAAACCAATTTCTAGACTCCAAGGAATGAAACTCCATTATAGCATGTCATAAAATTTCACAAAACCAATCTTGATCGACATTTGGGCTTGCTTCCCTTGAATTTCATAACAGCCTTTTGGAATATACATTGTTATCTATTGCTCTCCTGCCAAAGATGAAGCTCACCTGAAGTGAATTAATGAGTTCATACGGGAAAGGCTTCATATGTCTAGCCAACAGCTTAGTAACAACCTTGTAAAGCATGTTAAATTAACCAATAGGCCAAAAGTGTCCAACATTTACTACTTTCTCTTTCATGTACTTATCAAAGAATAAGGATAGAGATATAAACTATTTTATAAAAAATTTTACAAACTGCTGATATGATGAGTGATTATTAATAAATAAAAAAAGCTATATTAATTTTGAGCCTTAATGAAAATCAATAAGAGGTTTACCACATCAACGTTTTGTAAAAATATTGTAAAATGGTTTGTGACTATAGCATTACTCCTTATCAAATTTTACATGTCAGAAAAAATCAAAGAAAAGTCTATATACAATGGAGAGAAGATGAATCCATAAATTCCTTTATTACAGTTCAAAATTTTCTATTCTTGCACAAAAAAGAAATATGAATGCATAATGAAATCTTTTTACAACTCAAATTAAACAAAACTTCTAAATTATTTCAACAAATATTAATCCTCATGGCCTATAAGCATCTCTACTACCTGGTTCATGCTGGGTCTCTCAACCCTGTCTTCTGCCACACATTGCAAAGCCACTTTGACCAAAAGTTCCATCTTACCCTTGTCATATTTGCCAAACATCATGGGATCTATAATTTCTTCAATCCATGACTTCCTTGTTGCAGTTCCAATGTTAATATACTCTTTTACCAAAGTGACCAACCTCTTATGCTCTATTGTCTCTCCACTGTCAGAGGTATGCATGCCACCTGGGCTCTTTCCAGTCACCATCTCCAATAGCACAATTCCATAGCTGTAAACATCCACTTTAGAAGTAATGGGAAGATTGTAAACCCACTCAGGAGCCATGTAACCTCTAGTTCCCCTCATCCTTGAGAAGCTTGAATGATCACTCATGCTTCTACTTACTAGTTTAGACAAGCCAAAATCCGCTACTTTTGGTTGAAAGTTGGAATCTAGCAATATATTTTGAGGCTTTACATCACAATGTAAAACCCACTCTAAGCACTCTTCATGCAGATAAGCTAAGCCTTTTGCAGTGCCCACTGCTATTTCAAACCTCTTCTTCCAATCAAGTGCATTAGAACTAATATTTTCAGCTAAAGATCCATGTTCCATGTACTCATACACCAGAAGCTTATGCTTTCCCTCTACACAATATCCCCACATCTCTATTAAGTACATGTGGTTCAACATGCCAATGGTGCTTACTTCAGCTAGAAATTCTGCTTCTCCTTGGTTAGCTTCATCAAGTCGCTTGATTGCTGCAACCCGCTGATCAGGAAGTACACCTTTGTATACCGTCCCTCCTGCTCCTCGCCCAATCACTTCTTTGAATCCCCGCGTTGCCTTTCTTAGCTCATCAAAGGTGAATCGCTTAAATTTAGTTGTGAGGAGATATCCTTGTGAAGCAGGATCTGGGTTAGGATGTTTACTAGTTCTTAACAAGAATAACCAGACCAGCAAAACACAAGTCACCTCCATACCTCCCACTGCAGTGGCAAACCAAAGCAAAAGCTTTACGGTCTTGTTTTCATACGTTCTTATGATTTGCTTGGATAGGTTGGCCGAACATTGTAACTTGAATTCTTCATCAGGAATCTTGCTGTAAAAAGGACCAGCTTTTGGTAGTCTTAAATAAAAATCTCCAACAAAATTTGGTGATTGGTGTCCGCTCATTAGTAGATACTTGGGGTAACAATTATAGTAACCACTACCCTCATTGTATTTATATTGGAAGCCATTGCAATCACACCTATTCAGGCACTGTTCTTGACAAAATTGAAAAGTAACATTCTGAGAGAAGAAGATATCTGAGCCATAGAATTCAGCATGAGCAAGTTGGACAAAGCTAGACTCATCTGTATGGTTGCAAGGGATGCTGAATTCTGGTTCGCACCCATAAGACCAATCAGTCTGATCTTTAATCTTGAAGCCCTGCAAGCAAGAGCATCTCCTGCCAGAAACATGATCATAACTGCAAAGACTATTAGGTCCACATATGCCGTGAATCCTGCATGGGTCAGAGAAGGTTTGCCATGTTACAACCCATTCCCAGCTCCCATTCATCTTTTGCAGGCTGTATAATCGCAGGTTGCCATCAGGGTCAAGTGTTAATCGTCTGTGAGTTACCACACCAAAATCTGTTGCATTGAATTGAAAATGATCAGATGACTCAAAATAACCCGAGTCGTGTAGTAGTGCACGTCTACTAGTATTGTACATAGACCTTCCAGCTTGTCCAGGGTCTTCAAGCCATGGATCTGGCCAGTAGAGACTGGACATTGTTGGACCTTGGAAAAGCAGGTGGAGCACATTATCATTGTCAAAAAAGAGCTTATAGTTGCCAGATGAATAGTCATCTTGGCTTTTTCTTGAGATAAGGCTCGACATCATGGTGAGTACTTGTTGAGGTAGAAGCGTATCTGATGGTAAATCAAAGCTTTGCCAGATGACAACACCTTTGGAATTATGAAGAACGAGATTGCCTGTGTTTTGGAGCTGTAGTTGCAAATTGGTGACCTCTAATGAGGTAAAGTCTGTTGCTTTAGTTGTCCAAATGGTGATACCAAGTGAATTGGTTAGTATAAGCTGGCCGACTGCCAAAATAGAAAGCACTGAACCTCTTCCATTAACAGGTTCATCTCGGTTTGCCATCCAAACAACTGTGGGAGTTGAGGACTTGTTCAGCCATATGGCAAAGCAAAAGGCATTATCTCCAACAGGGAAAAACCCCGCAGAGAATTCACCATTTTCTGAAACCAATTTGTCACTTGGTTTCTCAACTGATAGAGATGTGCCTCTAAGAGTGTCTAATGTATTAGATGAAGATAGAGAAAGTGTTTGTAGCAGACATAAAAGAAGGAAGAAGATTGAGATATCCATAAGGAAATGCAAGAGGTATTGCACGATTGAGATCTTTCTACTTCTTAAATATTCTTCAACATATATAATTGAAGAACGAAATCTGAACAGCCCACTTGTTGAAATAATCTTTCTACTTGTTTGCCTGCCCACTAGTTGCGCACACCAAGACTTTTTATGATGTATTGTAAATAAATAAAACAAGGCAAAAGACTGCATATGGACCAACTTCTAAATGAAAATTTTCTATACGTGATTAAAAAAAAATTATAAATAAATAACCTCTAGTTTCTGCATACCCTTTTTTTTTTCTGCAAACCGTTCATTATGATGGCTGATTGTATTCAAATTCCCGCAAACATTTAATATTGATTTGTTGACTCGTTATATGCTTGGTCCAATTTAGATAAGCCTAAGGACATTGTTTTATATGCCAAAATAGTGGAGTATATCTATACCTCTCCACATGGCATAGGAAGATTCCTGATTTGGAGGGCAAATCAGCATAATCAAAAATCTTGTCCAACCACTGAGTAAATATTTAAGCTCAATTATGGCCTTCGTTGATGGGGTAAAGGGGCCAAGTTCTCTTTATGCAGTCTCTTTGACTTCTTCTTTTTTTTTCTTTTTTTTTTTTAAAAAAAAAAATCAATATGATGATATAATTCAGTTAGTATGTACCCTTGATATGGAAAATGCCTTGAGGGATTTTTTTTTTTTTTTCCTTTTTTAATTCTTGAGACCGTTAATGAAAATTTTAGATCCAGAGCTAATAATTTCTAGAGTGTTGCTTACAATGATGACAATGGTCCTATCTTATCAATGTAGGATGATGTTTCCATCAACCATAAGAAGAGTTGAAAATGAGAGGTGTTAGTAATTTAATATTATTTTATCTATAAAAAAAAATTAGTATTATTATTCCTCTAAATGCATTTATCTTCAATTTTTGATGATATTTTTTCCAGCCAAAAAAAAAAAAAAAAAAATACATTATTGACCATATATATTTGACCCTTTTGGCTAAATGATTTTCTTCCTCGGTGAATAATGAAAAGCTTGTTGCTGCAAATTACATAAATTTTCTCTAGTTTAATAATTTTTTAATTAAAACAATAAATTTTCTAATTCATTTGTGAATATTTTCATACATGTATGTGAGAGAGACATTTCACGGTTGCAGTATTTTATGAAAAGATGCATTATTGTTGTGACATCTCTTCCTCCTTTGTGACAATCCTAACGCATTCCGAAATAATATATTAAATTATTTTTTTTAAAAAGGAAACAATATATTAATTTTGCCAATATTTTATAGTCCAATGTGGTTGGCTAGTTAGCTCCTCGAAGTAGCAGCCGGAGGGTAGTACAAAGAAGGATCTATTTTTTTTTAGTATAAAATATTATCCACTTGGGATACATAGTGGGGGGGGGGGGGGGGGGGGCCCTAAAAACTTGGTGGGAATGGACACAAATATAAAAGATTCAGAAGGTTGGAATGCAACTCAACAAGATTTCACGTGGGGAAATAAGTATAAAATATAGTCCAAGCTAACTCTTCCACTGAAATATAACAGTGGAAAAAGTAAATATTGAAGTAAGTTGCAAGGACAAGACCTGAGCAAAGAACAATAAAATTTGCAGAGTCTAACTAGCATTATAAAATGCTCTTGCTTCTGCCTCTGATTTCTTCTCTCGAAGATTAAAAGGGTCTCCTTTTTTCTTTTACTTAGTTTAGAATCTATTTGTTTGAGTTAATACTTGATTATTTTGAAAGTAATAATTTGAGTTTATATCATAACACAATCCTGGCTATGCTAATTACAGATTGGAGTTCAATCTATTTCAGTCCACTCATCTATTCGGTCCAGTTCGGTCTACTTTAGTTTACCTCAGTCCAATTTGGTCTACCTCGGTCTAATTTAGTCTACTTCTGTCCATTTTAGTTCAATTAGGTTCATTCAATCTACTTCGCTCAATTCATTCTAATTTGGTTCACTTCGGTATATTTCGGTTCATTCGGTCTACTTTGGTCCACTTTGCTCCATTCCATCCAATTCGGTGCAATTAAGTGCATTAGGTCCAATTCATTCCACTTCTCAGTCTATTTAGTTCAATTTAGTCCATTCAATCCAATTTGTTTTATTCGGTCCACTTCAAACCACTTGGTCTATTTCAAATCACTTCTGCCCAATTCAGTGTACCTACTTAAGAATGGGAAAAATGCAAGTTTGGGTTGAGAGTACTATCAATTATTTAAATAATATCAATTCTAATTATATGATAAGTTTTTGTTATCATAATAATCTCCTTAAGAGAATGAGAAATTTGAATAATAGTTTTGAAACTTAAAAATTTTAATTGTACCAAAAGGAACTAGGAAAATATAATGCATAATAAAAATAGTTAGAAGAATATGGATCATTTCAAAAAATAATAATATCAATCAAAAGCATCAAAAATTATAAAATTATATATTTGTAAAAATAGAATGATGGAAATTACTTTTTGAAATTGTTTAATTTTTAGGGAGAACTAATTATCTACAATAAAAGTTAGAGAATAAATTATACATATTCAGTATGATAACCAAAACTTAAAATATAATTAGAAAATAAAACTTTGATTATCACAATAATCTCTTTTGAGAAAGTGAAAATTTTGAAGAATTTATTTAAATAAAAATTATACACACACACACACACACACACACACACACACACACACATATATATATATATATTGCTTGAAGGTATAATAAATCACGTGCAATTCATTTAGAAATAATGACTTTAAAACAAATGAGTTACTGCCCTAAAAATTAGATTTGTATATCCATAGCCTTCATGTTTCTAAATACTTTCACTTAAATTTAATTAGACCAAAGTGGTGGGTCAACAAAATTATAGCAAGAATAAATGTCACGCTTAAGATTTTAGATATTACGAGTTTAGGATTTATATATATTTTTTAATAAATTTAGATTTAGAATAGGTGTTCTCAACCCAAACATGTTTTTTTCCTATATGTATGTGCACAAAAATAGATCGAAGTATACCAAAATGGATCAAAGTGGTCCGAATAAAGCGTAGTTGACACAAATGGATCAAATTGGACCAAATGAAGTGAAGTGGACCGAATGGACAAAATAGGATCAAATGGGAACAAGGTGGACCAAATTGGACCAAATAGAATTGAAGTGGACCACATAAGACCGAAGTGGATAGAATAAAACATAGTGGACTAATGTGGACGGAAAAGGATTGAAGGGAACTGAATAAGAACGAATGGATAGATTATGGCCAAATTGGACATAATGAACCAAATAGGAACATATATGACAAAATAGGACCGAATTGAACTGAATAGGACCAATGTCGACAGAATAGGACCAAAGTGGACAGAATGGACCGAATAAGACCAATGTAGACCGAATCAAACCAAAGTGGATTGAAGAGAACATAATGGACCAAATAGGATGGAAGTGGACCTGATAGAACTTTTGAATATTTAATTTTTATTGCACTTTTAGGGCTCATATTTCTAATTTATAATATCTATTTTATTTGTATTTTTTAACTCAAAACTAAAAAATTTAGCCCAAATATAAGAAAATTTCATTTTTTTTAACCCAAATTTTTCTTAAAATGTATTTTTGAGCTAAACTTGAAAAGACAACCTACAAAAATATATATATATATATATATATATCAATTTAAGGCCCAATTATTCCAAAATGGACTGAAGAGGACCACAATTGACCGAGTAGACCAAATTGGACCAAATGAGACCAAAATAGACCTAATTGGATTGAATGGGACTGGTGTAAACCTAATTGGACTGAATAGAAATTGATTCATTTTTAGGGTGAACAAATTATCTTTAACAAATTTTAGAGAAAAATTATACATTATATTATAATTACAAAATAATTATTTATTCTCACACATCATGTAGGTCTGTAATTATTTATATTACAAAAGGTCATAGGAACGCAAAAGGGCACAAGTTTCTCCTTTCATCAACCAGTTACCGTATACTCTTTCAATCTCTTGAGATATATATACATATATATATATATATATATATAATATCTGAAAATTCATGTGAGATTTAACAATTTCTTTATGTTATGTTAACTATGGTTTGCGCAAGAGATGTTTGGAACACCTAACTGATCTTATACTACCAGTATATAAGTTACAAGTTATTCATCAAGATTTTATTGATCAAATCTTCAATTTACAATTTACTTCCATATGCATTTTCCTATATACCTGGATATGGACTAACGTCTCTAATCTTTATCAAGTAAGGCTGTGTTTGGTTCCCGTAAAATATTTTCCGAAAATGCTATTTTCGGAAAAGGAAAATATTTTCAAGTGTTTGGTTGCATTATAAAAATTGTTATAGAAAATATTTTCATGTGTTTGGTTCTATTCTGAAAATGCTATTTTCCTACAATTTTTTCACATTTTCTCAACTATTTTCTCAGTATCCAAACAAATTTTATTACAAAAAATTTCAAAATCACAGCCAATTCAACAACAAATTCCGGCAGCAAATTCCGCAATCAAAAGCCACAACCACCAAAACATCACCACCACAACAACAACAAAAATCAAACTTAAAAAAACAAAACTGAGAGATCGAGGAAGAGAGAGTGATCAAGCGGCGAGATCGAGGAGGCGATCGACGAGATCAAGGAAGAGATAGCGAGGAAGAGAGACAGAGGAAGAGAGACCGAGCTCGAGAGGGTGACGAGATTGTGGGTTCGTGGCGATGGGTCTGGGTCTGGGTCTAGGTCGAAGGCGATGGGTCTGGGCGAAGGTCGAAGGCTCTGGGTTCGTCAGTTTGTGGGTTGAAGGTCGCCGGCGGTTGCTCTTGCGGTTGCTCCGGGCTTGGAGCGGCGGTTCGAGCTCGCGGCTCGTGCTCTCTCTCTCTCTCTCTCTCTCTCTCTCTCTCTCTCTGTTTTTCGAAAAATGATATTTGAAGGGAAAATAAAAACGAAAAAGAATTTCACCCTTGACTCACGGTCAACTAAAAAGAATTTCCAGAAAATTTATTTTCCATGCGCAACCAAACACCTGCATTTACAGAAAAGCATTTCCGGAAGTGGTTTTCACCCAAAACAAACACAGCCTAAGAGGCAAAGCTTTATTAGTGTTTATTTGGAAAAGCCTATTTAGTTTTTTACTAAAAATATATTATAATATACTTATATTTTATAAATAAATAACTGACTTTATAAGCTCTAACCAAACAAACACCTATTCTAATTGCATTTTAAGCAAAAAAAAAAAAGCATTTTAAGCCACTTTTTTTTTTTTTTTATGGACATTTTAAGCCACTTTTATTTGGCATCTATCCCTTATTAGTAACGGAAGGATTTAAGGAAATTCGTAACATCCCAAAATATGAAAAGTAAAATGATCTCCCAATGTTTCTGTGCTTATTTTCCAGTAGTTTATTTGTTAATGGTAAAAATAAAAGGTTAATATGAGATTAAAAGTTAAATTTATCAGTATGTGGCTCTGCTATTAGACTTATCAGTATGTGGGCCCTTAACTTCATTATTATACTTCGAGCAGCTAGACTATTTCGTTTCTCCTGAACCATCAAGCATTCTGAGTTACCATCTGCTCCTTCAATCTCGTGTTATCCAGCGAATTTCTATTTCCAAAGTGTGGCTGGTGCTCTACTTTCTGCTATCGTGGAGCGGCTTGGTTCTTTCATTTCTTCAGACTTCAAGTTGACTGTATCTGTTAAGGAAGAAGTCCAAAAGCTTGAAACCAAATTCCGTACCATTCAGGCAGAGCTCAATGATGCTGAGAAGAGGCAGCTGAAGGAGGAAGCTGTGAAGCTTTGGTTAGATAAGCTCGAAGGCGTATCGTACGAGATCGACAACGTGTTGGATGAGTGGAACACTGTCATGATCAAAGCAGAGAATGAGAAACAACAAAAAGAATTCGAAGAAAAAGAAAAAGCTGAAACTAGTACTGCTAAGAAGAGGAAGGTATGGCCTGTTGGACTTTGTGAAGTCTAGTTTATGTTTGATCCGGTTGATGATCCGACCCAACCTGAATAATGTTGTGTGGTTTTTAATAGGAGATATTCTGAGGCTTAGTCCATGGAGCGGAGGCTTGGGCCAACAGGCCCAAGCCGTAGCCCATGGACAAGCCTCTTGGGGGTCTGGAGGCAACTCCCCCGAGAAAAATTTTTGGCCAATTTTGTAGCCCATTGTAATCCTGTGCGCAGGATATAAAAGCCGCTTTTGTGATTAGGGTTTGTTACTGTTGTTGTGTTTTAGAGAGAAAAAAAAAACACTGTAGCCGCACTTTGTATTTTTCTCTGATAATAGTGAAATCCCTACAACTCTGTGGACGTAGGCAAATTGCCGAACCACGTAAATACTATCTTGTGCGTGTGATTGTTTTTCTTTGACGTGTGTTTTCTCTATTTTTTGTTTCTCACAGGTTGGAATTTCGGTTAAATTCTCAACATGGCCCCTCATATCCAACTTCAATTTCTCAGTTCCTAATCTTTTACTGCATTATGATATTGCTCATAAGATACAAGAACTTAACGAAAAATTATATGAGATTTACAAAGAGAGGGAGATGTACGGGTTTGAATTGAGTAGCCCTATTGAAGAAGTAGTTAAGAGACCAAAAACTACTTCTTATGTTAATGTGTCTGAAATTCTTGGTCGTGACAACCCCCCCCCCCCCCCCCCGGGGTGTAATCTCTTTGGTGGGCAAGGGCGGTATTGGAAAAACTATTCTTGCCCAGTTAGCCTACAATGATCAGGAGGTGCAAGCCCATTTTGAGATAAAAGTGTGGGTTTGTGTTTCGGATCCTTTTGATCAGTGCAAGGTTGCCAAAGAAATCCTTGAATCAATTGAATGGCGATCCTCCAACTTGACTGCATTGCAAAGTCTATTGGATAGAATTTTTGATAAAGTTGGGGGAAAGAAGTTTTTTCTTGTCTTTGATGATGTGTGGACTGAAGACTTTGTAATGTGGAAGCCATTCAGAGATGCACTCAAAAATTGTGGTTCCCAAAGTAGTAGAATTCTAGTCACCACACGTAAAGACCAAGTTGCGAAGATGATGGAAAGTGCAAATACGATCAAGTTGGAGGACTTGTCTGAGGAAGATTGTTGGTTGGTGTTTAGTAAAATAGCATTTTTTGATAAGGATCATCAGCAATGTGAGCAACTAGAAGACTTTGGCAGACAAATATCAAAGAAGTGCAAAGGCTTGCCCATTGCAGCAAGGACTCTAGGGAGTCTCATGCGCTTAAAGAAAAGTAAAGAAGAATGGAAGAATGTTGTGAATAGCAATTTGTGGGAATTAGAAGATGTTGAAAGAGGTCTTTTTGCACCATTGTTACTGAGTTACTATGATTTGTCATCACCACTGAAATGGTGTTTCTCATATTGTGTTGGCTTTCCAAAAAATCATGTCTTTGATGTTGATGAGTTGGTATATACATGGACAGCACACTAATTTGTTGAGTCAAAGGAAAATATGGAGGTGGAAATCATGGCACGAGAATACTTTGAAAATTTAGTCATTCACTCTTTCTTTCAAGAATGCAAGGAATATAAACAGTTTGGCACGAGGTACAAAATGCATGATATAATGCATGACTTTGCACAATCAATTACTGAAGCTCGCCATTTGGGATATTCAAGAGGGTCCCAATTTCCTCCATCTATTGATAGATCCAAAAATCTACGCACTGTCATCTTTTTTAATCATAGTGATTATAACATGTCCAATTTAGTCCAAAATTTTTGCCGTTTACGGGTATTAACTTTGCACTTCATGATGGAACTTCAGGATACAATAGGAAATTTAATACATTTAAGGTATCTCGATTTGTATGAGTGTAAAGAATATGTTTCTTTTCGCAAATGTGAAATGCTTGAAACTATATGTAATCTATGCAATTTACAATTTTTGAGGCTTGGTGAGTCTATGAGTTCACCCAAAATATTACCACAGGAAATAGGTAAACTAATTAACTTAAGACTTCTTATTGGATATAATTTAGTGATTCCAAGAGGGATTGGAAGATTGACTTCTCTTAGAACATTAAATAGTGTACCCATAAGTGATGAGGATAGCAAAGGAAGTAAACTTGAAGGATTAAAAAAATTGAACCATCTTCGTGAATTGTCTCTATCTTTTAATGAAGGGTTTGATCCGATTGCCTTAGCTCCAAATGATAGAAGAATTGTGAGTAATGTATTAAGTTTAAATGCATTAGAGCCACCTCAAGACTTGGAGAAGTTACGCATTAGTTATTACCGGGGCACCACAATGTCTCCTATTTGGTTGGCATCTTTAACCAATTTGAAAGAGCTTGGTCTCTATTACGCTACAGAGTTAATGAGTTTGCCTTTTTTTGGGGATGATTCCGTGCCTCGAATCATTAACTATATCGTTTGCGCAGAGATTGAAAAAAGTTGGAGTTGATTTTTTGGGAATAGAATCTGAAAACAACAAAGAAGACATGAAATATTCCCAAATTTGAAATATCTCGAATTCTTTGGTTTGGGCGAATTTCCTGCGTACAACTCCATTGAAGGAATTGGAGATTGGTGACTGTCCAATTATCAAGAAACGTTGCCGAAGAGAGACAGGAGTGGACTGGCGCAACATTTCTCACATCCCAATCATCAAATTAACTGATATTCCATTCCCTACATTGCGGTAACTAGTTCGGCTTCTTCTTTTATTTTGAAAACAAGTACTATCAATTAAATATTCTCATTTTCTGGTTAAAATTCCGACGGAAAATAAATTACTAACAATGTAGATTTATGAAATTTAACATATTCGCATAAATTTGAATTAGCGCGGTTTATTGTTGTTGCTTAGATTCAGAGCTATATTGTGATGTATCCAAAATTGATTGATGGGTTTAATAAAATTTCACAAATAATTTTAAAAAAAAAATAAAAGCTTGGAATTTTAGATAGACTAATCAAATGAACAGAGTCACAAAATTTTAACTCATTTGCATTTAAAAGTAAACAACTAAATTCAAATGCCTACCTCTTTCTATTTCATTTGCGGTTTAATATTTTATATGGGTCTTGCTCATTTTCTTGATTTCAGGTAAACAAACAATGACCTTCCGTAATTTTATCAAATTATGGCAAAACTCACAACGACACTGTCAGCAATGGTTTTCTTAAAGGCGTGTGAGCAAGTCTGAACCAATAAAGGGTAACTTCTTCCTCTTCTGCTACTTCTGTCATTTGGCTGAAACATCAATTTATTATTTTAATTATCTCTCAAAAACTCCCACCAAAGAAATTACTAGCAACTTTGTCAAATTTAGGCCAAACTCACAACGACCCCATCACCAATTATTCTATCTAGTAAGCCAACTATTTGCAACATTACCGGGATGCTTGTGTGAATGTAAGGAAGAATTTTTGTTTTTATTTTTTAAAAAGGACCCAAACTGAATGGTACTGAAACTTTACTAGTAGATTTTTATTATTGGCATATGGCCTTGTTATTTAATATTTTTATTTTTACCATCTACAACTTATGCAACCTTCTATCCTAAATTTTGAGGGCTTGAGTGTATGGTTGCTAATCTTCAGGCTTTGATGTTACAACTTTAAAAGTTTGAATCTGGATGCATATAGATTTCTTGTCTTAGTTATGTGTTTCTTGTCAATGAAGATGGAGAAGAGTGGGATGTTACCACCAAGGGTAGAGGGGAGAATTTGATAAATACTTGCTATTTGTTGCAATTCATAGTTGCCCATTTTGAAAAGGACACCGTAAAAAGTGGAGAGGACAAGATAGGACCAGTCCAAACTTGATCTAGGCACTTAAATTTTGTTTCTTGAATATGTTACTTTGTCCTTTCTACTATTTTTTTTCTAATTTATTTCCACATTTGTATTTTGTTCCATGGTCAGTAATTATTATTTTTTTAACCTTGCCCTAGGAATTTTTTGCTCTCCTTCACTCTAGACATCATGTAAAATATTTCTCAATCTTAACATCATATTCATAGTGCTTTTTGTAGAAAGCTCTGTTATGACTTCAAAGATGCTAGTAACATTTGTACATAATCTTTTATCTTTGTTTATCAATGCTAGAAAATTATTTTTTCTTCATTCTATGAGTAATACTAGAAGTCAAACCATGGTGCAATGGTAAGTGCCCTCCACCCAAACCATGTGTAGTTAGGGCAAAAGCATGAGTTTTGTGCATTGGGTGTAACAATTCTATGAGTAATATATGGTAACTCGTTCTGCTGCTTCTTCTTTTATTTTGAAAACAAATATTATCAATTATATTTCTTTCTATTTCATTTGCGGTTTAATATTTTATATGGATCTTGCTCATTTTCTTGATTTCGGTATACTAATCTCAAATAACTCGTATGGTTTTCTTTAGTGATTTGGCTCCTGAGCTTTATACGGAATTCATTAAAGGGTAACTTTTTCCTACTTCTTCCATTCTCTTTCTATTTCATTTGCCTTTTAATATTTTTTTGGGTCTTGCTCATTTTCTTGATTTCAGCGAATTATACCATGTCTAAACTCACAACGACACTGTCAGCAATGGTTTTTCATGAGGGCATGTAGATGAAATCTTGAAATCTGCGTGTGAGCAAGTCTGGACCGATAAAGGGTAAATCCTACCTCTTATGCTACTTTTGTCATTTGGCTGAAATATCAATTTATTATTTTAATTATCTCTCAAAAACTCCAACCAAAGAAATTACCAGCAACTTTGTCTAATTTAGGCCAAACTCACAAGGACACCATCACCAATGATTCTATCTAGTAGGCCCACTATTTGCAACATTACCAGAATGTGTGAATGTTAAGGAAGAATTTTTATAATTATTTTTTAGAAAGAACCCAGACTTAATGTATAGTTGCTAATCTTCAGTCTTTGATGTTACAATTTTAAAAGCTTGAATCTGAATGCACATAGATTTCTAGTCTTAGTGATATGTTTCTTGTCAATGAAGATGGCGAAGAGTGGGAAATTTTGATAAATACTTGCTATTTGTTGCAATCCATAGTTGCCCATTTTGAAAAGGGCACCATAAAAAGTGGAAAGGAGAAGATAGGACCAGTCCATACTTCCTTGATCTAGAAACTTAAATTTTGTTTCTTGAATATGTTACTACTTTCTACCAATTTTTTTCTAAAATTTATTTCCGCATTTGTTTTTTGTTCTATGGTCAGTAATGCCATAGGAATTTTTTGCTCTCCTTCAGTCTAGACATCCTGTAAAATATTTCTCACTCTTTGGCCCTCATTCAATCTTAACATCATAAGGTAAATTCCACAAACATACCATGAGGTTTGGCATAATACCAATCAAGTTCAAAGGATTTAAAAACTAACTACTTCAGTCCTTAAACCCAAACGGCTTATAATGCCATTACCTATTTTTAATTCTATTCCAAAACTCTCCTCTTTCACTCACTGAAAGCAGAGGCTAGAGTTGCAATTGCATGCAAGTGGATGAGATCGTGAATCAAAGGAGTGGGAAGCTCCCAAGGTGACCTTCACACGATGGGTCACTCACTGATTCAACCTGTTTACAACATAGAGATGCGATGGAGATTTTTCATAGAGAGCCAGAGTTTTGGTAATGGAGTGAGTTGCTTGTGCTGGGGTTTGACATTTTTGTGAATTTGAGAAGATTTTTTTTTTTTTTGGGGGTTTTGATTTGTTGGGTTTGTTTTTGGATTTGAAGCTGAGATTGAATTTTGATTTTGTGCTGGGGTTGATTTTTGGTATGGTTCTTGACAGTAGGTTCTTTGATTTGGATTTAAATATTCAAATGAACTGATTTGTTGTGTTTTACTCTCATTAAATGAAAATTTGTTTTGATTGTTGGTTCCATTCAAGGTTTTTTTTTTTTTTCTTCTTTGTTTACTGGGAACGTGTTCTCCAATTTCTTCTTCTTCTTGTTTGTTTACTGGGAAGCTCTGAGCATCAGAGAAAAAGAGGCAAGAGATTGAAAGAGGCAGATGAGAGAAAGAGGAGAGCTTTGGAATAAAATTAAAAATAGGTAACGGCGTTACAAGCCGTTTGGGTTTAAGGACTGAAGTGGTTAGTTTTTAAATCCTTTGGACTTGATTGGTATTATGCCAAACCTCTGGTATGTTTGTGGAATTTACCCAAATTATTATTTCTGCACTCTATAATTAATACTAGAAGTCAAAACCATGGTGCAATGGTAAGCGCCCTCCACCCAAACCATGTGTGGTTGGAGCAAAAGCTTGAGTCTTGTGCATTGGGTATAATAATTCTATGAGTAACACTACTATAAAGAAGAAAGAGAGGGGCATTAATAGCTTAAAAAGGTTTTTGGTAGTCATCAAGTTTTAAAGTTATAGGGTTAGGTACTTGCTAGTTATCTATTTAAAACGTAATATTGTGTACTTATTTCTTGTTTTAGAGTTTGAAATATTTCGTTACATGGAAATTTGTGAAGTACACAAGGTGACCATCAAGGATTTAGGCAAGAAGAGGAGACAAAATATACCTTGGATTATGTACTCTTCTACAATAAGGCATATCTCAATATTTCTGCTTAATCATGTTTCTGTTTCTACTTATAATTTTCTCCATCTA
Organism: Quercus ilex subsp. ballota; assembly: GCA_032727855.1. Classification (NCBI taxonomy): domain Eukaryota; kingdom Viridiplantae; phylum Streptophyta; class Magnoliopsida; order Fagales; family Fagaceae; genus Quercus; species Quercus ilex. Next base: position 10,366,485 of record CM064910.1, on the reverse strand, counting down.
TAAAAACCTCATGCTTAATATTTAATTCTCTTTTGGCCTTATTTCAACCAAACGTCAGATTTGGGGAAGTACATTTTATGATGAACAGAGGTGTCACTTATGGATGCATATTTTAGAAAGCGCTGCAGAAGATACTCCTTTATCAGTTCATTCAGCATCAAGAAGTGTATCATGGCCATATCTTGAGTAATCCATATTATATGGTGGCTAATGAAAGGTGAGCTAGCTAATTGACCAATTTTCAACTTACGTAATCTCTACCGTTATTTTTTAGGGTATGAAATCTAGTGTGCTAATTTTCTTGGCTTAGTGTTACAGATTTAGAAGATCTAGTACAAAGGTGTGTAGAGTGTGCAGGAGAATGGAATGTTACCACCAGGAGTGGAGTGGATGAACTGAGAAATGCCTCTCTTGTTTTTTCCCATCAGCAATTGCCCATTACAATTGTTTTCTTTGGGCTGTTCAATTCTAATTCACATGTAGGTAACTTTATGTTCTTCTTTTGATGCTATTTCATTTGCTTTTTAATCCATTGTCAATAACTTATATTTCCAACCCTCAAGGTTGCGGTAATGTTTTGGTCTTATTCATTCAGAACATCATGCAAAATGCTTTGTTCACATTTGACCTCATTCATTGTAAACATTATGCAAACTCAAAAGATAGGTAGGTAGAAAGTGAAACAGATAATTCACAAATAGAGAAAGAGAAATGGGAAAGGCTTCAAGTACAAAAACCCCAATGCTTATAATAAAAAATAAAAATAAAAAAATCCCTGTTATCAATTCAAAGATGCTGCAAACAAGCTTAACCTGTAATCTGGTTTTCTTTAGCAGTCCATCTTAAATGGTGACATATGAAAAGCAAACTATTTAATTTTTTAATAACTCTACTCAGTCTTCCATTTATCATTTAGTTCTTGAAACCTTTTTTCATTCATTCAACTGGCAATAATGTTTTTTAAAGAACAAAGCGGGGTGCCCTCAAAGCTCAAACCTATACTTGTTAATCATCTAGTCTTGATGTTATAGGGTTATGTACTTGCTATCTATCAAGTTCCTAAGTAAATATTCCGTGCTTTTTGCTTTGGTCAGAGGCTTAAATGTTTCATGGGCATGGGAGAGTACAAAGAATGAGAAGTGACCACCAGTAGATATGCAGATGTTACAAATACTTTGGCATCATTTGTTGGATTAAGTAACCATCACAATCCCTTTGGAACTAAAAATCAAGATATGCTTGTGATTTATATTTTGAGTATTGGACACAGACACAAGATCTATCTTAGAGAGAAAACCCTGATATGGTAGATGTAATATTTTTCCCTTAATTTCCTTTTTGTTTGTTTGATTTTCAAATCCATACTTTCTGTTGCTTCTCCTTTGCATAAAGTCTTTGATAGCCCTGTTTTGTTTTAGGAATTGGAATTATACTTTTTGAGTTATTTTTATGCTCCTCATCTTGCATAGGAATTGAATAAGTTGCTGCTTTTTGTTGATTCTAATGTTTGTAAGTGGGTTTTCAACATCTAATGCATAGTAGTGAAGTCCACTGTAGGAATTGACATTCTGCTGTTGGAAATAGTCTGTACAACTAGTCACCCAAAAATTTATATAAATGAAAAAAGAAAGAGAAAGCATTGCTAACTAGTCTTTGGATTGCTCGTGTATGGCTCATGATCCTCATCCCTAGTTTAATGCTTAGACTTGAAATTCCTAGGTTAGGCCTCTGGGCCTTACATTTATCCCAGCCATTGGAATCAATCCACACTATACATGGGAGCTTTGAGGACAGAAAAATAAAGTTCAGCGAGCAATTGGAGATGCAAGCAAGGATTCTGAACTGCCTAGGAAGTAAGTATTCCCACTTTACATACTAATATGTGCAGTGACCAAATGTTCTCTGAGTACTTCAAATATTGATCTGATTCTGTATTAGATTCTTTATTTGACATGCAATTTTTTGGTTTCTTTTGTCTTTCTTTTGCCGCATTAATCTGTTGGTATGATACATGGTTCAAATCATAGACAAGGGTAATTAACATAGTAAAACAACTCATGATAGAATTTACAATCATGGAGAATGGTGTTGTCCACTATAGCGATGGGTTTTATAGTGATGATGATTTGAAAGAGCGACCTCCAATTTCGTCCTTTTTAGCCTTTATGTCCTCTGTTTTCTGCCCAACATCAGGAAGGTTTGTAGACTAATATGACCTCTATTATATTAAAATTTCCAAGCAGTTGTAGCATCAATGTTCTTGGTAGGAGAATTGAAGTCAAAAAATATATATACTTTTATCATTGACCGTGAAATGACTTCTTCTTCTTTTTTTTTTTGTGTTTTTGACCGTGAAATGATTTTTTTTCAAACCGTTGTGATGAAAAATAAATTTCATTCAACAACCAACATTTGATTTTTTTTTTTTTTTTTTTTTTTTTTTTGAGATGATGAACATTTGGTATTTGCAAAGAAGTCTAAAAATCAAAATTTAAATTGCTTGCTATTGTTTCAAAACATCAAAATTGATGGTGACTGTGCATAAAGAGTTAAAGACCTTTGTTGTTTAGTTATCTTGTCTTTCTTTTGCAGTTCAAATGCCTCTACTATTTCCTGAGTTCGTGGCTTCAGCCTTCCTGCACAGTCAGCAACTTATTTTCCAAGTACATGAACCAAATAAACTCTCAGTTCTGGTAGACTGGTAGTGGTACTGCATATCTCATCTCAATAGGTACCTATTAAGTCTTATTTTTCTCATAATGTGCTTTTCTGTTGGCCTTTTCATATTATCTGAGAAGTAGAACAATATAATTATGTAATTATCATTATGAATTTTGTATCATTACTATAAATATTGCTCAATGTCATTCTGCTGTGTTTATGTGTGTTTAAATTCATAGTGAACAAATAGCAACTTACTGGGGATTAGAGGTCTAGTCCAAGCCTGCTTTTACATAATGTTCATATAAATAATTGTCTTACATAAAATGTTTCATTGAAATAATGGTCTTATATCCAGCATACAAAAGAACTTTCTAAAATTTTCAATATTTTGTACACTTTATCGAGAAATTGCTAGAAGCCTAGAATTCATGGGTGGGGAATCAAACACCGGATTAATGTTGGGATGGATGGAGGTTAGAAAAGCTTAATCATTGCGAGTATAATTGTTCTTTTCTAGAAAAGGGCAATAGAAGAGAAGTTTGGCTATTATTGTCCATAGATAAAATCATTTTGTTTTCAAAAGTAAAAAATTTCCATTTGATCGGCAATAATAAACCTATAGTTGAAACTTTTCATTTCTCAGGCTTTACTTATAAGTATGTTTTCTGTTTTATCCCCTTCATCCTAAATCAGTGACCTCATTTGTAAAACTTATGCAGTCTAAAGCCTATTGGAGAAGAGTTGTCTATACTGTTGAAAATTGTTAGGCAAGGAAGCACCTCAAAATAGAATGCACTGAGCCTCTTTCATCAACAGGTTTATCTTGGTTTGCCATCCAAACAACAGTGGGAGTTGAGGACTTGTTTAACTATATGGAAAAGCAAAAGGCATTATCTCCAAGAGGGAAACCCTGGCAGAGAATTCACCATTTGCTGAAACCAATTTGTCAGTTGGTTTCTCAACTGATAGAGATGTGCCTCTAAGAGTGTCTAGTGTATTAGATGAAGATAGAGGAAGAGTTGTAGCAGACATAGAACAAGGAAGAAAATTGAGATTTCTGTAAGAAATGCAAGAGTTATTGCGCGATTGAGATCTTTCTACTTGTTAAATATTCTTCATTATATATAATTGAAGAAGGAAATGTTCTGCCCACTTCTTAGATAATCTTTCTACTTGTTTGCCTGCCCACTAGTTTCGCACGCCAAGACTTTTTATGTGATGTATAACCAAGAAAATATAATAAAAAAATAAATGAAAAAACAAGAGAAAAGACAATGCATATGGACCAACTTCTAAATGAAGATTTAAGATTTTGCATAGGTGATTCTATAATTCATGATCAAGCTCTAGTTTCTGCGTACCATTCACTATGATGGCTGATTGTATTCACATTCCAGCAAACATTTAATATTGATCTGTTGACTCGCTACATGCTTGGTTCAATTTATTCCAGCAAACATTTATATCCCAAAAATGGTAAATTTATTCAAGCAAGCATGGCATTGGAAAATTCCTCAGTGGGAGGGCAAAACAGCACAAGCAAGGCCTTGTCCAAGTACTGAGTATATATTAAGCTCAATTATGGCCTTGTTTGGTGGGGGATTGGGGGCCAAGTTCTCTTTATGCTGTCTGATTTATTTTTTAAAATCAATATGATGATATAATGCAGTATATATAAGTATGTGCCATTGATATGCTAAAGACTTGAGGGATTTTTTGTTTTACGTTTTAATTGTTGAGACCATTAACGAAAATTTTGGATTCAAAACTAATAATTTCTAGAGTGTTGCTCATAATGATCACAATGGTACTATCTTATCAATTTGGGATGATGTTTCCACAACCATAAGAAGAGTTGAAATAAGAGGTGTTGGTATTATTATTCCTCTAATGCATGCATCTTCAATATTTGATGACATTATTGACCACTCATATATAACAGCCCTTGACGCCTTCGCCTTGAATGATTTTCTTCCTTAGTTGTTGATTAATGAAAAAGCTTGTTGGCATAAGTTACATAAATTTTCTCTTATTTTGATTTAAACCATAAATTTTTCTAATACTCTTCTCACGTTTCTACATTTGTGTGTGAGAAATAAATTTTGAGGTTTTAGTATTTTATGATAAGATATATTCTTGTTGTGACATTTCTTCCTCATTTTTCATGACAATCCTAACTCATTTGGAAATAATTTTATATTATTTGCCAATATTACAGTCCAATATGGTTTACTAGTTCCTCCTAGTAGCAGCCGGAGGGTGATACAAGTCAAACAAGTGGAATCTCACTTGAGATAGGGAGCAACCCAAAAACCTTGGTGGGAATGGACACACGCAAACTAATATCAGTTTCATAATCTAAAAGGATATGCTTTCAGATTCAGAAGCTTGGGAAGCAACTCAACTTCTATAGTGACATATTGGATTCAAAGTACAAATCAATTTATTGCAGGTTCTCAAGATTTCATTTTCACGTATTGACTATTGAATATGTACTGATTTAGGGTGTGTGCATTAGTGCTCTATATTTTGGAAAAGTATCTTATGAGACTGTTTCATGAGAAATTTCTCTCAAAACACATGTGAGTCCCATTTATCACCTAATACCATAACAAAAACAAAGACTTAGTTCATTCAAAGTTTGTTTACACTTTCTAGTTTTCATCTTGTGTTTGAGTTCCTCAAGTCTTCGATTTGAAGCCTATCAAACTATTGAATGTTGTAAGAGTTTGATTTGGACACTTTCAAATTATTGAATCTGTTATTTGGACACTATCAAACAATTGAATCTCAAAAGTTGTATCAAATACGTTGCTTCTTTAAAAGCAGATAATCTATATAATATCTAAAAGCAAATTTAGAATAAGTACTCTTAACCATTTATAAAGATTATGTTGCATTTTCTTTATAAATGGTTGCATTTTGTTTAATTTCGTTATGGATTGTCTCAAAATGGGTAGGTTATTATTTTTGAGTTAAAACAATTTTATCAAGGTTATAGAAAAATCCTAGCACAGGTTGAACAAATAGATATCTCATGCTTTCTGGATCTTATTCAGGTTTGGTACATGACAATGTACCAATTGTAGCAAAGAATATATGTAAAGTGTGTGAAAAGTTGCGAGATGACATAGAAAATCTAAACAAGGTCACTCTTACCCAACATCATAACGGCTTACTGGGGACTATCACCTAAAAATTTACACCATATAACTCTCACATCTCATAAATGTCATTTTCAACCATTTTTACATGTGCATACTTAGAGGTTTGACGCTTTAAGTATATAGCACAGCTTTAAAGTTTCCTTTTATTTACCCTAATAGATGTGCAGTGCACGATCTTTTACCTAGTTTTGCAGCACCAGCATTTTCTATAAGCACTTTGGGTTCGTTTTTATTGACAAATACTAGGGGTGAGACGGTTATTTAGAAATCACCTCACTTCCATAGAAAGTAAGCCCACTTCCACACTTACATAGATGAAATTCGTAAAGAGTGCTCCTCTAATTTTGACACCCAATTCATTAGTGCTATAAATCTCATCAAGAATTTTTTAAATAACTCAACCTCCCCAACATTACAAGATGAATGGACTAACATCATATGAATACGTCGAAAAAATAAATTAGATTCGAACTTCTAACATCTATAGCCAATAAAAAAAAGTAGTTTTTTTGTAAAAATAAAAATTCACTCTTGCCCTTGGTCGTTATTTTAACACAACATTTACTTCCCAGATCTTAATCACTAGTATACAAGATGGGTAATTATTGTCAATGTTTCAAACATTGTCCATCATTTCTAATGTCTTATATATGTGTGGCAAGAGACGTAATTGTATTATCGTCTATTTGTAGTCAAAGTCTTTCATCTCTACTAGGAACCATTCTTAGGAACAAAAACTTCATTGTTTTACAAATTTAAGGGCCCGTTTGGTAGAGTATTTCAAGCAACTTTTTGAGCATTTTAAACACATTTATACACATTTTCATACCTTTTTTTTTCACCCACACATATATTAAAAACACTCAAACAACGTTACTCAACCTCCTTTACCAAACACCCCTAAGAGACTTAAATAATATAATAATCTCAGCACCATCGTACCATTCAAAATGCCTACTCATCCTCATTTTCTTCTCTCCACAAATATAAAGGTATACTTTAAACAAATTAAGGCATAATTGTATCTTTATTATTCAATAGGAATGCATCTTGATACAAAACCATTTTTCTCACTTAACAATAAGAGCCCGTTTGGCCTACTCAACACACATTTTTCACATTTTAAACACACTTACACACATTTTCATACATTTTTTTCACCCATACGTAAATCAAAAACACCCGATCAACATTAGTCAAACTGATTTACCAGACACCCTAAGAGTTTCCTTAGTGACATTTTTGTTCATTTCTTCTTGAGTTGTGCAGTCTCAGCCCCGTATGCATTTTCCAAGCATCCCTAGCAATGTATTTCAAGACTCATGTGAAGGTTCTTCAACTTGATCATCAGGCAATACACCCAAATCAATCATGCGTGCACTTCTCATCATCTCTGCAACTTTAACTTTGCGTGTGGTGACTAGAATTTTACTGCCTTGCACGCCATTTTTTAGTGTAATTCTGAATGGCTCCCACATTGTAAACTCTTCCGTGCACACATCATCTAAGACAAGAAAAAACTTTTTTTCCTTAACTTTGTCACAAATTTCACCCAATAGACCTTGCAATGTAGTCATGTTAGGTGTTTGACGATCAATAGATTCAAGGATTGCTTTGGCAAGCTTGCATTGATCAAAACGATTAGAAACACAAACCCATATTTTTATTTGAAAATGAGCTTGCACATTGCGATCATTGTAGGCTACTTGGGCAAGAGTCGTTTTTCCAATACCACCCGGGCCCACTAAAGAGATGACGTGGGGGTTTCTTTCTTCTTCACTACCCCTGCCCAATAGGATGCTCACTAGATCATCCTTAACCTTACCACGAAACGGAATTTCAGACACATCAACAAAGGAAGTAGATTCTGGTCGTTCAACTTCTTCAATGCTCCTTGTCAATTCAAACCCGTACATCTCCCTCTCTTTGTTAATCTCATCTAATTTTTCGTTCAGTTCTTCTATCTTATGAGCAATATCACGATGCTGAAGAAGACTAGTAACTGAAAAATCAAAGTTGAAGAGGGGCCATACCTTCCTCCTCTCAGCAGTACCAGTTGCAGCTTCTTCTTCCTCATCTTTTTTCTCATTATCTTCTACGATCTTGGAGGTGGCTGTGTTCCACTCATCCAACACGTTCTTCATCTGGTTGGATACGTCTTTGAGCTTATCTAACCAAAGCTTCACAGCTTCCTCTTTCACTCGCCTTTTCTCTGCATCGTCGAGCACTGCCTGAATGGTACGGAATTTCCTTTCAAGCTTTGGGACCTCTTCCTTAACATTAGCAATCAACTTGGCCTCCGAAGTAAACTCTGAAAAAAGCTTTGTCTTAATTTCTGAAACTTGTTGATCCCAATCCGCCCGATCCATAATTGGAAATTGATTTTTTTTTTTTTTTTTTTTTAAGAAGAATTGGAAATTGAAGTTTGATGGATAAAACAAGAGACTGAAAGTGTTAAATAGTTGATGAAAGGAGAAACCAAATAGAAGCTGCTCATATGGTCAATGAAGTCCACGCGGCTCATGACCTGTTCACACTGATGACTTCTTTTTCATTTTCTTAAAAAAAAAAAAAAAAGGGTGGAAACTTCTCATCAACCAGCGGACAACAAAGTTTAAAATATGTTACGTTTGGTTTGATCTCCTAATTAATTTTTTTTTAATTAAATGTTTCTACATTAGCGTGTATTTTATATTCTATTTTTCTTTTGATGCACTGTAACATTTCCTTTATGAGGAAACTTTTATGAGTCTAATTGTTACATCCTTATCTATTAGTTGGGAGAATGTGCAGAATAGATGTGTAAAAGTTTTGTATACAGTTAGTTAGGCAACGTTTGAAATTATAAGGGAAACTAGATATCTCGAGTTTTAGAAACTCAAGATCCATATTCATAGATCTCGAGTTTTAGAAACTCGAGTTCCATACCAAAAAAATTTTAGTTTTATCGCCCCTATAGTGGCGTTTTTAAGCCCTATAGTGACGTTTTAAAGCCCTATAGCGGCGTTTTCCTAAAAAAATTTTCATAAGTGTTCAATACCAGGTTCAGGAAGCCCTATAGTGGCATTTTTAAGTCCTATAGTGACATTTTAAATCCCTATAGCGGCGTTTTTCTGCTAAATTTTTTTATAACTCCATTTTTAAGCCCTATAGTGACGTTTTTAAGTCCCTATAGCGGCGTTTTTAGGAACTCGAGTCTTTAAAACTTAATTTTTACTTGAATTTTTTTCCAACTCGGAGCTATCCGCTTACAAAGCGAGACTTAAAAACTTGAGTTTTATCATGGAACTCGAGTTTTAGACACTCGAGACGCTACTTTTCAACATTGTTTTGAAACGTGACAACTATCTAAATTTTTTTATATTTATTGTTAAATGGAAGTAAAATTCTCTATTAGTTTGTTTATATTACCTTTGGTTTGATTTGATTTTTTTTTTTTTTCTTTTTGTGTATTTTGTATAGCATTTCTAAATTGGCATGTGTTTTGTATTTCATTTTCTTTTGATGCATTGTTAGTTGTAAAGTTTCTTTTATAACACTTTACGAGGGCAACTTTATTTATTTGAAATTAAGTGAAATATTATATATTTAATTTTTTTAATTTAAAATAAAAAATGGAAAGTAAACATATAGGAAAAAATAAAATATGACACAGCAAATGAGGTAGTGCAACAAAAGCATAACAACATTAAATGCTATGTTATATGTATAGATAGATAGATAAATAGATAAGGTTTGATTTTGTTTTTCCATTTTGTTAATTGATTATTTGTGAATATTATTTAAAAGTAATATTTTCTGCGATCAATTAATATGTGCAATTTTAAATTTAAAGAGAAAATTTTAAATAAAAATTACAGTGACTATTATGCTGCTGCTGTGCAGTAACTATAAGTAAAAATTATGTTATGTTAATAAACTTTAATGGACATAACAAAGCTCTTGAACAAGTTTAATTTCAACTAAGAATTTAAAAAAAAAAATCAAATTTGAAAATAAAAATTGAGCTTTGTGTTAAGCTTGATTTTGATAACAAAGTAAACAAATCAAATTTGAGTACTATAGTTATTATTTTTCATCATAACTGTCAAAGCTCTAATTCTAACAAAATAAAAAAAAATAAAAAATCCTCAAAAACAATTTTCACCGAAAAGAAACTGCAAACTGCCTTCCTCCAAGAAGCCCCCCAAGAAACCTCTAAGTATCTATGAGGAAGATAAGACTTAAGTGCAGTCTTGTTCTCTGTGTGAAATGTGTCCAGATACTTTTTGAACATTCTAGGTACCATACTTTAGCTTTTTACATTGCAACAATATCATGGAACAAGAACTCTTTGAACTTTCTAAGAACCATACCAACGGTCATTGCTTTGCGGTCAAGCTTTTCACATTGCAAAATCTCAAAAGCTTTGCTGAAACCAAAAATGTCTTCGTCAAACTTTTAATATTTTAATTAAAAATTGGCAAAATTTTTTTTTTTGAAAAGAAATTGGCAAATTTATTGTAAAGACAATAAATTAGCCAAATGTAGAATCTTACATTGATACTTCTTAATTACTTATAAGTATGGTGATTAATGAGCTAAAATTTATTGAAGTAGAAATTGAGTCAGCTTTGTAGAGGGGGGGGGGGGGGGGGGAGCCGAATAATAAATAAGAGGATTACATTTTTTTTCTTAGTATATATCCATATTATGTATAATTATCTAAAATATATGGTAGTATCATAAACACAATTCAATATACAATAAGTGTTTTTTTTTTTTTTGTGATACATATATACAATACAGTTAAGTGGATTAATTTATAATACATATATAGTTTTATTATTAATAGGTTAAAAGATGGATAAAATTAGACAACAATTATTGAAATGCATAAAAATAAATTGAATCAAAATATCTAGTAATATATTATCAATTAAAAAAATAAAGAATAGATGAAGACAAGCCATAGTGGTTCTAGGACTATAATTATTTTACAACTTTTTATCATAACTTTATCATATTTCTCCATTAATCACACTTGACTACATCTTGTAACACAAAAGTTGTAAAATAAGTTGATAATATTTTTTTCCGTACCACACCTGGGAGTAAACTAAACTACTGAAGTGATATATTAAGTTTGCTTTTGACGTGTATGTTTTTGAACCAAACATGTAGTCCATTCTTAATAGCTTTATTGCATCGGAATTAGAGAAAATAGTTATGAAGTCTTTGGAGTCTGTAAATTGTATAGCACTAATCTAAGTATCAAATTTGAGTATTATAGTTATTACTTTTCATTATCATTGTCAAAGCTCTTATTTCAACAAAATAAAAACATCCTCGAAAATAATTTTCACCGAAAAGAAACTGTCATTGCCTTCCTCCAAGAAAACTCTAAGGCCCGGTTTGGATAGCACGGTTAGTTACTTAATTCAGCGTTCCACGTTTTGTACCGGAGGACTCACGCACACTAGTTGGAGAGGAAACGCAGGTCTGAAAACGCAAGTTTTTTTTTTTTTGCCGGTTTTGTTAACTTTTGAGAGAAAAAATGACTGTGCGTGCACTGTTTACATACTGTTTATACACTGTTCACGCAATATTTAATATTAAAAGTGGGTCTCACAATACTATTTACACATTTAAAAATTATTTTACTACAATATTTTCAGCAACAATTAATTTTTATCAACTTTTAATAACAATAAATACTATTTAAACAGACCCTAAATATTTGTAAGGAAGATGAGACTTAAGTGGAATCTTGCTCTCTGTGTAAACTGTGTCTAGTTACTTTTTGAACCTTCTAGGTACCATACTTTAGCTTTTTACATTGCCATCATGGAAAAATAACTCTCTGAACTTTCTAAGAACCATACCGACAATCATTGCTTTGTGGTGAAGCTTTTCACATTGCAAAATCTCAACAGCTTTGCTAAAACCAAAAATGTTTTTGTCAAACTTTTAATATTTTAATTAAAAGCTGGCAAATTTATTGTAAAGATAATAAGCTAGCTAAATGTAAAATCTCACCTTGATAAGGAAAAAGACTCCTTAATTATTTATAAACGCGAAAATTAATAGGCTAAAATTTATTAGAGTAGAAATTGGGTCAACTACGTGGAGGTGGTGCCAAATCAAAATAAATAATCTAGCCATTGGTGAGTTAATGGGCTATTTATGCATTATGTCCAACATGAATATTAAAACTCCCACTAAATTAGATTAATAGATCTAGTTAATTAGATTAATTTGGGTGATGAAATTTGTGCACCGAAAAAAAGTTTTGTCATGTGCCAACTGAAGGCTTGGATTTTCTTAAAGAGAGCAAGTGTCACACCTAGGAATGGAGTGAGTCATGCACTCCCTCCCCTCCCCCCTTCCCAATTTTTTTATAAAAAATATATTACCATGTACATAGGTACTAATTTCAGCAATTTTATTCCATAAAAGTACACTTTGTCCCCCTTTAACAATATCATTACTTCTTTTAAGAGAATGTTATAACCACAAACTTTTTTAAAATATTTTTACAAATTTTTGAGGTAGCAAATTCTTATTGGTTTGGATCTAAACCCACAACTTACATCATTTTTTTTTATTTACCAATAACCACTTACCACATCAATAATTTGTAAAAAAAAAAAAAATTTATAACTCTAGAATTTTCCTCTTTTTAAAGGTCATAAAAAAATTTATAGACTAAAATTTAAATCAAAATATACGAGCTCAAAAAAATTAGCTCAACAACAAAAATTACCAATAGTAAAACTAAAAAACATTTAGTTGAATTAACCTATTTTACCCAAAGCAAACAACCGGCCCTTTAAAAAATTTTAAACAAAATAATTTTATCCTTACCCAACAACAAATGCATGCAACAAAAAATATTAATTAATTAATTAAAATAAATAAATCTCAATGGTTAAGCAGCAAAGTTGGAGACCGAAGCTGTCGCATGCAGTTAGTAGTAGAGTTGCACCCTAACTCTAAGTCCTGGCTTCATCCTTGGTTGCACCTTAGCCCCCTTTTTTTTTTTGTATTTTTTTCTATATTATATATCTCCAATTTTTGTTTTGCTCTAATTTTTAATTTTTTGTGATTTTATTATATTTTAGTTTATTATCACTAACAACGATCATAACTAAAATCAATTCAACTTTATAATTGAAATCATGTTGTGAGATAGAGTGTATATGGCAATATATAACATAGCGTATGCAAAAATAATTAACGTATAATTTTGAGAAAAATAAATAGTAAATAATTAATTTAAAATCATAAAAATTTTCACAATTGGTGAAAAATCCTTCAAACTTTCTCTATATCTTTTTATTATATATGAATTTTGAAAATCTAACAATTGGATTATATGTTCTTATTATATCTTCTATGCTTGCAAAATTTTATAAAAATAAAAAATCAATAGCTATATCATCAGCCAAATATTTAAATTTTAAAGTTTAAATTTTTGTAAATCAAAATTTTGCATAAAAAATAAGTTTATTAATGGAATGATAAATAATATCTAATTTTAAAAAAATTTATGTGTATTAAAATCATAAAAAAAAAATGTACAATCCATAGTTAAAATTTTAAAATTTACATTAGATAGAGAGACATACAAAGAATTAGAAGAGTTTGTCTTCGGAAAGAAACCTTTTTCCTTTTTCCCTTAACCATGACACTCAACTAGTACAAGAACTTTAAAAAGTTCATTACTTTGTAAATAAGCGGAGAAATTCACTTTGTAAATAAATCAGTGTAGACTGATGACATATGGTTTAGACTTCGAGCTAATTTGAGAACAACTTATTTAATTGAAATTTAAAAAAATTTATTAAAAAAATAAAATATAACTTATAAATAGTAAAAATAAAAAACTAAAAAATAAAGAAAAATGTTAACATGCACTAATCAGTATTTATAAAGTTGAAAAAATAAAATAAAGGTATAAAAAAGGCCAAAAAAATAATTTAAAAGTTGTTAACAGTAAACACAACCCAAAACTAAAATAAGCAAAAAGAAATAAGCTCACGTCAGACTCATCCTTCGTTGATAACAGCTGGCCCTGCTTTTTAGATTATCGGGTTGATTATAATTGAGCTGGCTTTGCTTTTTTTTTTTTTTTTTAATTTATAAGGCTCTGCTTTTTAGATTATATGGTGGATTCCAGATGAGCTGGCTCTGCTTTTTAGATTATAGAGTGGATTCCAGTGCGAACAGGTGATGTACAATGTGGACTTATTCGTTGATTGACCATAGCAGAGCTGGCCTAGCTTTAGAGATATCAGAACGCGGGCCCTCAATTTCATTATTGCATGCACTTTGAACAGCTACACTCTTTGCTATCTGGTTTCTCCTTGTTCATTTCACCATCTACCTACGAACTCTTTTACAGCAAATTTCCATTTCCAAAGTATGGCTGCTGCTCTACTTTCTGCTATTGTGGAGCGGCTCGGTTCTTTAATTTCTTCACAGTTCAAGTTGACTATAACTGTTAAGGAAGACCTAATTTAAAATTTAAAATATTGTTGTGATCTTTTTTATTTCCTAATTCCCAGTAGAGTTCTTCTGGGGTATTATTTTGTGTAGCACAACTTTTACTACAAATTTTTTTTTTTTGAAAATCAACTTTTACTGCAATTAGTTGAATATATAAATATATTATGTAATGTGGTATAATATATAAAAAATAACAATTATTTTGTCTATTTTTTTATTTTTTTATTTCTACAAATATATAATTTTATTATTTTTTGTGTGTTTGATTAATATTTTTTTTAAATGAATCATATTCTTCTAACTTCTATTGTAATGTGTTATATTTTTCTAATATACAACTAAACTTTATAAATCTCAAATTTATCATTCAAGTTTTCCACCTTTTAAAGAATAAGGAGATTATCATGGTAATCAAAACTTATTACAAAATTATAAAGTTTTCTTAACCAAAAATTAAAATGAAACTAAAGGAATAAAAGATAAACTTTATAATAATTTATTATTTAAACAATTGGTAAGCATATTCAAATTCATAACTATATAAATTATGTTTTGATATAAACTTAAATTTCTATTAAAAAAAAAAAAACTAAGTACCAATCCAAACCAAAATTCAATTAAAGTTATAAAATTGAGGGAGAAGACTCTGTAATGGGAAATGAAAGAAACATAATACCAAAACACAATCTAAAAAATAATATATAACATGACAAATGAGGTGGTACAACAAAAATATAGCAATATTAAATATTACTGTGATATATATATATATATATAGAGAGAGAGAGAGAGAGAGAGAGATTTTGATTTGGTTATCTGTGAATCTAATTTAAAAGTAATATTTTCTGCTATTAATTAATATGTGTAATTTTAAATTTAAAGAAAAAATTTTGAATAAAAATTACAGTAATTAATATGCTGCTACCGTGCAATAACTACAAGTAAAAGTTATGTTTGTTAAATAAACTTTAATGAACATAACAAAGCTCTTGAACAAGTTTAATTTCAACTAAGAATTTTCTAAAAAAATATTCGAGTTTGAAAATAAAATTCGGGCTTTGTGTAAAGCCTGATTTTGATAACAAAGTAAACAAACCAAATTTGAGTAATATAGTTATTATTATTTTATCACAATTGTCAAATTCCAACAAAATAAAAACATCCTCAAAAATAATTTCACCGTAAATTAATTTAAAATTTTTATAAAAAGTAATAATAAAATCCTCAATTTCAATGAAAAGAAACTGTACATGCAACAGCCTTCCTCCAAGAAACCTATAATTATCTGTAACGGAGGAAGAAGAGAATTAAGTGTAGTCTTGCTTTATGGGTGAATTGTGACCGGTTACTTTTTGAAACTTCTAGGCACCAGTTACGTTGCATCTATATCATGGAAATAACTCTTTCACATTGCAAAATCTCAAAAGCTTTGATGGAAACCAAAAATCTCTTTGTTAAGCTTTTAATGTTTTAATTAAAAGTTGGCAAATTTATTGTGAAGATAACGTGTGTGCTTGTTTTTCTAAAAAAAATTTAAAAACGTAGGACCCACTGAATTTAGAGTTGTTGTCTAAGTTTTGGGTTACATTTTCATAACTCCAAACTCAAAATTTTGAGTGATAGTAACAGAAACTGAGTTCAGGTCTGAGGCTGTTTCCAATTTTTAAAATATGAGTCTGAGTGGTATGTTTGTAATTAGATGCAAGTATGTGAGACCCAAGTCAGTGACTTGTCAAATCCAAGCTCAGTTGTAAGCTTTTTCTTCTTTGGGTTTACCTCCAGCTTCACAGGTTCTCTTAAGTACAGACAACCTCCTCAAAAAACGAAAAAGGTACAGACATCCATCTCCCCCTCTGATTTTTCTCTAGAGCCATTATAACTCCAGCCACCTCATTTACTCGTCTCACCCACTCTACTTTTGATTTTTCTCTAGAGCCATTACAACTCCAATACCACCTACTTTACTTGTCTCACCCATCTCTCTGAACCTAAAATAAATGCATGTTTTGCATTTTCGAATGCGTGAATCTAGGCTTATCTCTATAAACATTAGTAAGAGGTCATGACTTTTTCAAATGATAATCCCTGATTTATTAGTGAAAGAAAAGATAAAATTTCTCATTAATGATGGAATAAAATAATTGGAGAAAAATTTTAAAATCCAAACTGTGAAAAATAGAAAGATCTCCGAAGTTTTTCTTACCGACAAGAAATTAATGGTATTTCCATTACTGGGTTCTAAACATGTAATGTCTTTTAGTTGGGGTCCCATGCATCAGCGTGAGTGAAAAAAGTGTGAAAATTCATTCTACTTGTCGGTGGGTTGAAGAAAAGATCAGTGTGAATGGGAGTGTGAGTTGTGGACTGATAATGCACCGCGTGGACTTCATTGACTAGGCCCTCAGGCTTTGGAGACAGTGGGTTCCACTTACAAGGGGCAACTTCTTCCTCCAAGAAATCTCCAGGAAGCCTCTAAAGGGCGAAACCTCCGAAAAACCTTTAAGGGCCTGTTTAGTAGGTCATTTTAAACAATTTTTTGAGTATTTTAAATATACTTGATGTATAACTAAAATCAATGGTTCGTCCAGAAGGGTCGTCCAGAGAGTTGCGGTCAGCTAAACATCAAGCTATCTTCAATTCGTCCAGATATCTCGTCCATAGGATGTTGGGCAACTGATCACCCCAGTGAATCAAATCGAGAGAATCGTCCATACATAAGGTGCATGGACGACCACACAACTACATATCAAAGTGTCGTCCATGTACAAAGCACATGGACGACTACACCAACACTTGGCGAACTTCGTAGAAGTTTATTAACCCACATTTATCGCCGCCAATCCCTCCATTGCATGTAACTTCCAACGGTAGTTACAATTTCGTAGCCATTGAGGAGGTTATGTCCGGATTCCAAGATTCTGGGGGGAAGTTATTGAACTAGTAACCGCCCTAGAGTATGGTATATAAGGCCCGGTCTTTATCATGCAAAGGTATGAATTTTCCTGAGATTTTACATTAAGTTAAAACTCCATTAGAAAACCAAAAACTCACTTCACCAACGGAGGGTATTTGGCCGGCTCAACCCGGTCACCCTTTGACTGCTTTTTCTCTTTGTAGGCAATCGTTAGCGCTACAGTCCACCGAAGCCGAAGTGTTCAACTCACTGATTCCATACATTATCAGTTGGCGCCGTCTGTGGGAAGCGTAAATTGTTTTTACGATTTGGCTTTCTGGGACAAAAGGTTGAATGGTTCGGACTAGGTCGAGGGCTACAAGCCCAGGCCATCAGGGAAGCAGAGACGCTTCAAGCAACCCCCATCGCGATCGCCAATCAGCACCTGTCATGCAGTCGCCTTCCATCCAACAGATGCAATCCATGGCGGCCGCTATGGCGGAGTTAACTCGCCAGAACCAAGAGTTAATTAGGGAAATGGAGAGGCAGCGCCGCGAAGGACATGCTGAGAGGCAGTCCCAGAGTCATGAAGATAGAGAGGGACATGCTGAACCCGAGACTCAATCAAGAGGCACCACTTCTCGAAGGGTGCCACATTTAGAAAAGGAAATGGATCAGATGAGGAAGGTTATGGACGAGATGAAGGAAAATATGAGGAGAGCAAATCCCGTAGAGGATTTGGTCCATCGAACAGATTCCCCATTCACGGCTTCCATCAACGGGCATCCCTTGCCGCCAAAGTTCAAAATGCCTTCCCTGGATTCATATGATGGAGCGCGCGATCCTTTTGATCACATCGCTACTTTCAAGACCACAATGCATCTCCAAGGAGTTCCAGATGAGATCATGTGCAGAGCCTTCCCTACCACCCTTAAGGGGCCAGCACGTGTATGGTTCAGCAAAATACCCCCGAATTCTGTAAGCTCTTTCGAGGAGTTGAGCAAGTTATTCGTCAATAATTTCATTGGGGGACAAAGACACAAACGTTCCTCGTCCAGTTTGCTGACCATTGAGCAAGGAGAGAATGAAAGCCTGCGTTCCTTCATCACGCGCTTCAACAGGGAAGCCCTGACAGTAGACGAGGTGGACGACAAACTACTTTTGGCAGCCTTCCACAATGGGGTTAACTCAGACTTATTCATTCACAAGCTGTATGAAAAAGAGCCCCAATCCATGGCTGAACTCGTCCATTCAGCCCAAAACTTTATGAATGCAGAAGACGCCATCATAGCAAAGAAGAGGAAGAGAGCTGAGAGAATGGAAGGCAACCCCCCACGTCACCCTGATCAAGGGCCTCGTCCAAAGAAGGGACGAACGGAGGACAGGAAGGATCGAGACAGGGATAATAGGAAGGCAGGCCCATCAGCGAGGAATCAGAATTACACACCCTTGAATGCCCCACTCGATCAAGTGCTCATGCAAATCAAGGATGATCCTTCCCTGAAGTGGCCAGAGAAGATGAAGGGAGATCCTAACAAGCGCAACAAGAGTAAATATTGTCGTTTCCATAGGGATCATGGGCATGACACGGACGAGTGTTTTGACCTGAAGCAGCAGATCGAGAACCTCATTAGACAAGGAAAATTGAGGCACTTTATTGGAAGGGATCATAAAGATGAGAAATTGAAAGCAAAGATGGAAGAGTCATCACGGCCCCCACTGGGAGAAATAAGGGTTATCATTGGAGGGACTTCTGAAGGACAATCCTCTAGATCAAGGAAGACGTATCTTAAAGTGGTACAAAATGTCCAGCTCTCTGGACGATCCCCAAGGACGAGGGGGACGGACGAGCCAACCATTTCTTTCACAGATGAAGAAGCTGAAAGGATTCATCATCCACACGACGATGCAATTGTCATTACCCTACTGATAGCAGATTACAGAACTAGGAGGGTGTTGGTGGATAATGGAAGTTCAGCGGATATATTGTATTATCCTGCCTTCCAGCAGATGAAGATTGGACGAGATCAACTTCGTCCAGCTTGCTCACCACTAGTAGGATTTGGAGGAATGAAAGTGCAGCCCGTAGGCACCATTACCTTGCCTGTAGTGGTAGGGTCATACCCGCAGCAGATAACTAAGGAAGTAAATTTCCTTGTGGTGGATTGTTCATCCTCATATAACGCCATCATTGGAAGGCCGACCTTGAACAGTTGGAAGGCGGTAACATCTACCTACCATCTATCAGTCAAATTCCCTACGGAGTGCGGAATTGGACAAGCACAAGGAGATCAGTTGGCAGCCAGGGAGTGTTATCTAGCTATGTTGGCTATGGACGAGCAGATGCAGACTATGAGTATAGAAGAAAGGAAAATTGTTGCAGAACCGATTGAAGTATTGGAAGATGTTTTATTACAAGGAAATGATCCTGAGAAATTCACCAGAATTGGAACAAGTATGAAGGAGAAGGCGAAAGAAGACCTCGTCCAGTTTCTAAAGAAGAATGCCGATGTTTTTGCATGGAGTCATGACGACATGCCGGGCATTGATCCGGGTGTAATCACTCATCGACTGAACGTGTTCCCCTCTTCTAAGCCTATTCGTCAAAAGAAGAGGGTGTTTGCCCCTGAACGAGAGAAGGCTATCAAGGAAGAGGTTCAGAAACTGACTACAGCACAGTTTATCCGGGAAGTCTATTACCCGGATTGGTTGGCAAATGTAGTGATGGTGAAGAAGGCAAACGGCAAGTGGAGGATGTGCGTCGACTTCACTGACTTGAACAAGGCTTGCCCTAAGGATAGTTATCCTTTGCCCCGCATTGATCAACTAGTTGATTCTACAGCTGGCCATCAAATGTTGAGTTTCATGGATGCCTTCTCAGGATATAATCAGATAAAGATGGATGAGGCAGACCAGGAAAAGACATCTTTTATTACCAGTCAAGGTTTGTTTTGCTACAAGGTGATGCCCTTCGGTCTGAAGAACGCTGGGGCAACTTATCAAAGGTTGGTGAACCACATGTTTCGTCCACAAATAGGACGAAATGTGGAGGTGTACGTGGACGACATGCTTGTGAAGAGCTTAGACGAGGGAAGCCACTTGGACGATCTTCAAGAAGCCTTTGAAACACTCAGGCGATACAAGATGAAGCTGAACCCAAGTAAATGTGCATTCGGAATATCTTCGGGAAAGTTCCTAGGATTCATGGTTTCAGAGAGAGGAATTGAGGCAAATCCAGACAAGATCCAAGCCATATTAAACATGGAGCCACCGAAGAACATCAAGGAAGTCCAATCCTTAACCGGACGAGTTGCAGCTCTGAACAGGTTTGTCTCAAAAGCCACTGACAAGTGTTTACCCTTTTTCAAAATTCTCAAGAAGGCATTTGAATGGACGGACGAGTGTCAAAAGGCCTTCCAGGACCTAAAACACTATCTTACCACGGCCCCGTTGCTAAGTCCGTCCGTGCTAGGAGAAGAACTATATTTATACTTAGCAGTGTCCCCACATGCCGTGAGCTCAGCCTTGATCAGGGAGGAAGAAAAGGTGCAGAAGCCTGTGTATTACACTAGCCGGGCACTAAGAGGGGCAGAAGGAAGGTACCCATTGATAGAGAAGTTAGCCTTCGCACTAATAACAGCTTCTAGGAAGTTAAGACATTACTTCCAAGGTCATGTCATCAACGTCATGACAGATCATCCGCTCAAGAAGGCAATGAATAAACTTGAAGCTGCAGGACGACTGATTCAATGGGCAGTTGAGCTCGGTGAGTTTGATATTCGGTACCAACCGAGGAATGCAGTAAAAGCTCAAGCCCTGGCAGATTTCATTGCAGAGTTCACTCCAAATTATGAGGACTTAGATAACAAAGAAGACAACAAAAAATGGGTCGTCCATGTAGATGGATCATCTACACTGTATGCAGGAGGTATAGGAGTGGTTTTGCAATCACCAGAAGGAGACAAATTGAATCACAAGGTTCGCTTGCAGTATCAAACAACAAACAATGAAGCAGAATATGAAGCTCTTATTAAAGGGTTGGAGTTAGCTAAATCTGTGGAGGCAGACTCAGTACTCGTCTTGGGAGACTCACAGTTGGTCATAGGCCAAGTAAATGGAACATGTGAAGCTAAGGAAGATAGAATGAAGAGATATTTGAAGAAGGTGTTATGCCTTATGAAGAAATTCAGAGAAGCTAATTTCGTTCAAATCCCGAGGGAAGAGAACATGGAAGCAGACACTCTAGCGAAGGAAGCCTCCGCTAATGAAGCAATGGACAAGTTGGATGAAATACGATACGTGCCAAGCATAGACCTTCCAGAAATATTGCAGATAGAAGGTGAAGAGAATTGGATGACCCCGATAGTCTCATACCTGAAGGACGGAAGGCTTCCAGAAGGGAAGGACGAAGCCAGGAAGCTAAGAGTTAAATCAGCCAAATACATCCTTATAGACGAGGTTTTATACAAAAGAGGTTTTTCACAACCATACCTGAGGTGCTTAGCTCCAGACGAAGCAAACTACGTATTGAGGGAAGTTCATGAAGGAGCATGTGGTAATCACTCAGGAGCCAGATCACTCGTCCACAAGGCCATCCGTGCAGGGTACTACTGGCCAACCATCCAAACTGATGCTAAGGCATATGTCAAAGCATGTGATCAATGTCAACGTTTCAGTAATATTCCTAGACAGCCTTCAGAATACCAAACCCCAATGATGGCCCCTTGGCCTTTTGCACAGTGGGGTTTGGATATTTTAGGCCCCTTCCCAACTGGAACCAGACAGATGAAGTTTTTAGTAGTGGGGATAGACTACTTCACTAAATGGGTGGAAGCTGAACCTTTAGTGAAAATTACACAGCAAAATGTCAAAAATTTCGTCTGGAAGGACATTGTATGCAGATTTGGAGTACCAAGAGTGCTAGTATCTGACAATGGACGACAGTTTGACAACACCCCCTTCAGAGAATTTTGTGAACAGCTTGGAATCAAGAATCACTATTCCTCACCCTCCCACCCACAAGCTAACGGACAGGAGGAAGTAGCAAACCGATCCTTGTTGAAAATCATCAAGACTCGGCTTGAAGGGGCAAAGGGAGTATGGCCGGATGAATTACCAGGTGTTCTGTGGGCTTACAGGACAACAACAAGGACTCCCACAGGAGAGACTCCATTCAAATTGGCTTACGGGAGCGAAGCAGTCATACCTGCAGAAGTGCATATGGCCAGCCATAGGGTGATGAAGTATCAGGATGAGGAAAATAACGAACAGCTTCGTCTTAACCTCGATCTTATAGACGAGGTCAGAATAGACGCGGAGCAAAGGACAGCAAGGTACAAGAATCTCATGGCGAAGCAGCATGATGCTATGGTGAAACCCAGGCGCTTCAGTGTTGGGGATCTTGTCCTTAAAAGGGTTTCTTGGGCCACCAAAAACCCGGCCCATGGGAAGCTGGGACCAAACTGGGAAGGACCTTACAGAGTTATCAACTCCAAGAGACAAGGATCTTACTATTTAGAAGCCCTGGATGGACAAAGGTTAGAGCACCCGTGGAATGTTGAACACCTAAGGAGGTACTATCAATGAAGGGTGATCATTGACGAGCCTTGGCATGGACGAGGCCCTTGGACGTTTGAAGTAATGCTTAATATTATTTTCCATTACTTGCTTATTACTATTTTGTTTTTAAGTGTATAAGTATTTTATGCTGCTCATGGACGAAGTTATGTTGTATTATGTGTTTTTAATTCCCTAAAAGCACAAGCTCTTAAGCATGTGCCATGATCGTGGACGAATAATTACATAGTATGAATTTCTGAATATACATATGGTGTGTTTTAAGTATGTATGATTGTATGGGAATCCTTTATTTTCTATGATTCAAAATGATCCACGGAAGGCGAAAAGCCAAAGACGAGCAAAATCCTTGGACGCAAGGAAGTATCGTCCAAAAGCTTCCAAGGAAGTAGTCTAAAGCTTTCCTTTGAATAAGGATAAAGCAAGAGAAATAAAGGTATGTCCGTCTAAGCTCAAGACGAGACAAACCTGAAGTATAATCGTCTACACCATGGACGAACAATGTGCGTGTTAAAACACCACAGGCCCATAGACGAATCTAACCAACTTAACAATCCAGCCCATGGACGAGAATTTGTTGGGAAAATTTTAAGGACGAATAAATAATCGTCCTAAATTTGGGCAACAAATTAACCTGGAAAAATTTTAAGGACGAGGATAAATAATCGTCCTAGACATCTCGTGTTATACAAGGAGCTCGTCCCTATGTTCAAGACGAGATAAAACTTTCATAAAAGAGTCTCGCGACCACAAGGATGGTATGGACGACGTAAAGGAAGTTTGTTCACAAAACTAAAGGAACGTTCACACAATGGACAGTGAAAGAAAAGCATTCATATATTCGTAAAATTCAAAGGGTAGACGACCACCGTCCAAAAACCCTTATAGTGCTTGTTCATAAAATCTCGTCCATAGACTTGGACGAGGAAATTGTACTTGAATAAATTCTAAAAAGAGATAAACAAAAGCCCAAAACAGTGGGCACCTCCAAATAAAATTAAAATATAAACTTTTTAAAGGAAAAATAAAATCACTTAGATTCACCACTGGGAGCACTCTTCGGATCGTCCTGGCTCACCTCGTCGGTGGCATCGTCCTCCACATTAACGTCCTCAGAGCCTGTCATAAGCAAGGAACTCTCTGTGGCGAGGGGGATCTTAAATGCATCGAAGTTCAAGTCAGGGAACGCGTCCTTAGCATCAGCACGGAAGTCCTCATACCCAGCAGCGTAATGACTGTCTAGACGATTCTTGTATTCGTCAGACTTCTTGAAGGCTGATATGGCTTCTTCACGTGCCTTCTCCAAGGACGAGGTAAACTCTGAAACTTGTCCTTCCAGGTATGCAATGCGAGTATCTTTTTCAACTACGTCTGCTTTAAGTTCCTCAACCTCGTTCTTCAGTTTCGTCTCAATTCCCAGTAGACGGTTAACTTCCTCAGTTAGCCTAGCCACCTCTTCCTTCTTCAACGAAACTTCATTAGTTGACTCCTTAGCCTTCTCTCTTGCCGTCTTGGCCTCCTCAGCTAGTTCCTTGGCCTGGCACGTCGCTGTATAAAACTTTGACATAGCCTGTGCATGGACGAATAAGAGTTAGCCATATATATATAAAAAAAAAAGAGAGAAGAAGAAAAAAGGAGCACAAGGACGAGTTAAAACCTACCTTAAAGAGGTCGTGGATGCCTGAACATTCAAATTCTTTCACTGACATGTTGTAACATTCGTTAACCTCATTGTCAGTGACGATTCCTTTGAACGTCCTCCACGCATACCCCTCGTCCAGAACCAAGTTAGAAGGACGATCTGATGGCTCTGACGGATGAGGCTTCCTAGAAGTCTTGGTTGAAGGAGCAGGGTCAGTCTGAACAGGATGAACTGTTTGGACGGGCTCCACGCTGACAGGAGGCTCGTCCAGATTCACCGTCGGAGGAGCGAATTTGGGGACCTTGGGAAGAGAAGTCTGAGTGTTTTTTGGTCTTTTAGGACCTCGACGACTGGGAAGGTTCTCTAGGTCCACAGCACTCGAAATCTTAGACTTTCTCTTCCCAACCTGGACGGCACTCTTCTGGACGACAGGAGGCACTTGAGCGCCCTCGTCCCCACTAGTTACTGTTTTGTCCTTATTTTCTCTCATTGTCATTATTCCTATGACGAGGAAAATCAGTTAAAAAAAAAGGGGAATAAAAATAAGTATTGTGGAGTAGACGATACTTACTTCGTCGAGTGGTCTCCTCGTGACTTAAATTTTCAGGGGTAGGTTCTGGGCCAAGTCCCCACGTAGCCAAACTACTGAAAGTGACTAAGTCGTGGAAAGTCCTTCTAGGGAAGGCACGTACGTGGTCAATACGATCCAAATAAGACCTGTCCAAACGTGGACGAGTAACAGCTGCACCAATAAAAGAAAGGTGGTTAGACGATTGACAGTTGGAAAAAATGTAAGAAAATGAAGTAACATGGAAAGAAAACATACCCTCAGGACGAAGGCGACCTATGGGGCTGGTAAAAGGAGGGAAGGGGGCATTACTAACTTCTGTTGGGTCCCCAGCCCAGTTTCCAGAAATGATAAAAAATTCTTGTTTCCAGAGCCTATCAGACGAGCTACGGCCCTTTATTAAACTATACTGAGAGCCTCTGGACGAAAACTGGTAAAAACCAGCTGATTGTTTTATTTCTGAGGGCTTATAACAGTAGAGGAACTCGTCCACTGTTATAGGACGATCCCCTTCCAGTGCCTCACGCCATAATACTTGCATGGCAACTATCGTCCTCCAACCGTTGGGATTAAGTTGGTTAGGACCAATACCTAGCCTATGAAGGAGACCTCTACAAAATGAATTTAGGGGAAACCTAAGACCAGCTAAGAGATAAGACGAGTAAACCCCCAGACCAGAAGAAGGTGAACAGCACCATTCTCCTTCCCTAGGCAGACGAGGTTTAAACTCGGTAGGGATTTGGTATCTATCTACTAATGTTTTCAACTTAGGAGCGTCCAAAGTGGATGCTACCTCAGGTGCACAGCTATATATAATGTTTTCCTCCTCCTCGTCCTGAGGAGAGCTGGGTGGCACTCTGGACGAGCTAGCCCCAGTTCCAGAGGCCATCCTGCGTTGCATTTCCTGAAATTCTTCTAGGGAAACGCCAGGGACCCCGGACGAATACTGCTCGTCCGAGGAACTGCTACTAAAGCTAGTGCTGCCCTCACCACTCTCGTAACTTCCAGACGAGACGTCCTGATATTCGTCTATCTCTCTCTCCATGCTACTAGACGAAGACATAACTAAAATAAAGATCAAAACGAAAACCTAAAGGGAAGAGGAAGTACCTGAGAACTAAGACGAATGCTAGACGAGAGTCTCGGACGAGATAGCAGAAGGAAGTTTTTGAGAAAGGTGGAGGGCAAGAAAGAGAATATGCCTATTTATAGGGCCCAGGAGTAGGGTCAGCGAAGCGACACCATCCACTAAGAAAACGACACGTGGTAATCGCGTGGAAAAACGCAATCGATTTAATTGCTCAACGAATTAAACCGTGACACGTGGCCACATAAATAAGATAAAATCCCCATAATGTCCCTGGACGACGCTCTGGACAAAGGGGCAACTGATGTATAACTAAAATCAATGGTTCGTCCAGAAGGGTCGTCCAGAGAGTTGCGGTCAGCTAAACATCAAGCTATCTTCAATTCGTCCAGATATCTCGTCCATAGGATGTTGGGCAACTGATCACCCCAGTGAATCAAATCGAGAGAATCGTCCATACATAAGGTGCATGGACGACCACACAACTACATATCAAAGTGTCGTCCATGTACAAAGCACATGGACGACTACACCAACACTTGGCGAACTTCGTAGAAGTTTATTAACCCACATTTATCGCCGCCAATCCCTCCATTGCATGTAACTTCCAACGGCAGTTACAATTTCGTAGCCATTGAGGAGGTTATGTCCGGATTCCAAGATTCTGAGGGGAAGTTATTGAACTAGTAACCGCCCTAGAGTATGGTATATAAGGCCCGGTCTTTATCATGCAAAGGTATGAATTTTCCTGAGATTTTACATTAAGTTAAAACTCCATTAGAAAACCAAAAACTCACTTCACCATCGGAGGGTATTTGGCCAGCTCAACCCGGTCACCCTTTGACTGCTTTTTCTCTTTGTAGGCAATCGTTAGCGCTACAGTCCACCGAAGCCGAAGTGTTCAACTCACTGATTCCATACATTATCAATACTTATATACATTTTTACACAATTTTTTTACTCACATATATATTAAAAATACTCAAACAACATTATTTAAATTTTTTTACAAAATACCCCCAAAGTATCTATAAGGAAGATGAGACTTAAGCACAGTCATGCTCTCTGTGTGAGCTATGTCAAGATACTTTTTGAACCTTCTAGGTACCATGCTTTAGCTTTTTACATTGCAACAATATCATGGAAAAATAACTCTTTGAACTTTCTAAGAACCATACTGACGGTCGTTGCTTTGCGGTCAAGCTTTTCACGTTGCAAAATCTCAAAAGCTTTGCTGAAACCAAAAATGCCTTCATCAAACTTTTAATATTTTAATTAGAAGTTAGCAAATTTATTGTAAAGATAATCAGTTAGCCAAATGTAGAATCTCACATTGATAAGGACATAAAAAATTGAAGGGAAAGAGTGGCCATAAAAATTTGACTACTTTCTGCTTATAAAAAATATCAAAATTCAACAATTAAATGCAAATACATGCATCTAAGTAGATGAATGTATATATGGTCAAAAACACTTGCTAAAACTGTGGCCTCTATGAAATTAAATATGATTTTAGTGACCGAAAATTGAAATGATGTAAGAGAATTTAGTTAGTAATACCATCATAATCACCCAAAACGACCAAAAACAACTACTTTAGAAGAAAAATAGATAACTCGGCAATTGATCATCACCTATTGTCCTAAAGATGGATTTTTATGGTAGCAATTCCATGTTTAGCATGTTTGCTGTGTTGTCATCTTTGTTTTGTTTTATACTCCTCCTAAGTCTTGAAAAAAAAAGAAAAAGTCTTGCTAGTCTCATTGTTTTCCCATTAACAGTTATTAATTAATGTTTGATTTCTTTTCTCTTTTTTTTTTTTTTTTTAAATTTTTTATATTGTCTTTCCTTCCTATTTTTTTCCCCAATTTGATTATGAATTGATGTTTAACTTCCTATGGAATTTAAAAGAAGCATCTAATTTAATTCATTCCTCTCTAATGCATTAAATATGCATTTTAACATTTTTTTTCCCCAATTTTTCTGCCCATATTGCATTTTAATTTTTTGTTTGTCTTAATTAATTGACTATTGTCTTTTAATGTTACATCCACAGTTATTAGTTTGTTTATGTTACGTTTGGTTTGATCTCCTAATTAATTATTTTTTTAATTAAATGTTTCTACATTATCATGTGTTTTATGTTCTATTTTTCTTTTGATGCATTATAATATTTTCTTTATGAGAACACTTTATGAGTCCAATTGTTATATCCATATCTATTAGTTTGTTTGAAATTAAAAAAAATTTTACTAAAAAAAATATAAACGTTAACTGAATAGTATAATAGAACTCATAAATAATATCAAAAAAATAAAATATGTTTTACAAATATTAAAAAAACTAAAAAAGAAAAAATGTTAACTAGTGCTTATTAAGGTGTAAAAAAAGACAAAAAAAAAAAGTCAGAAAAAGTATTTAAAAAAAAAAAAACAGCACTTATAAAGTTAAAAAAATAAAATAAAACTATAAAAAGACAAAAAAAAAAAAAAAAAAGTAATTAACGGGCACCACAGGCACAACCCAAAACTAAATAAGCAAAAAAAAAAAAAAAAAAAGCTCAGGTCAAACTCATCCAACAGCTGGCCAAAAGTTACATTTTAAAAGATTACTGTTTACTGGTATGTGTGAAAATAGACGAGATGGGTTCCAAACAGATTACTGCATTTTTCACATTGTTCTACAAGTTAACAGATTAATTTGGGTTAACTTTATATTTCCGGATTACTTTCGAAGACTTACTGTAGTTTAGTTCGTCTTTAAAAGAACAAAGGTCCAAAGTTTCAGGTCCAAAAAAGTTAGAGAATTAAGGTCCAAAATAGAGGTTCAAAGAAAGACAGCTTTCCCCTCTTCCTAAAAAAGACTTTTGTAATCTTTCCTCTCTTGTAATATTTTCTTATAGACTTTATTTTGTAACCTTTCAATTTTAAAGACAGATTTTACTTTATAATTCTGTAGCTCTTCAGACCGTGTTTATTTTCAAAGCTTGTATCAAAGACAGAAGTTTTCAGTTTTAATTAGAGACAGAAGTTTTATTCAAGTAAGATTTTACTAGTTTCTGTTTTCATTTTCCATACTCCATTTTAATTTATTTTGAATATATCTATTTTGCTATTTTCTTTTTTATCATCTAGTTTATCATTGTTTATGCTTCCATATTACTGTTGTGCTCTCTCTTAGATAGATAATGGTATCAGAGCCATGAATGGTAGATGTATGAGTTTTATTTCTTTGCAATTAGAAAGTTACTAGGAACTGATGTTACTATATAGCTACTATGGTTTAAAATCAAACAAATTTTCATAATTATTGAAAAACATTTCAAACTTTCTCTATATTTTTTTTATTATATATGAATTTTAAAATTTTAATTATTAGATTGCATTGAATGTTATTATTATATCTTAAATGCTTGTGAGATTTTAAGAAAATAAAAAATTAATAGTTATATTATCAATTAAATATTTAAAATTAAAATTTTTGTGGGTTAAAATTTTGCATAAAAAATAAATTTATTGATTCAATGGTAAATAACATTCAATTTAAATAAAATTTTATAGGTGTTAAGAGTATAAACAACAACCGATAAATTTTTAAAATTTAATAAAAGGATAGAGAGTTAGAAGAGTCTGTGAAGAAACATTTTCCTTTTGCTTTTTCATCTTGGCGAGCACTCCACTAGTGGTAGAAGTTTAAAAGAGTTCATTACTTTATAAATAAGGGGAGAAATTCACTTCACTTGAAGTTATGCTGGTGCCGTATAGTCGCATCATTTGTGGTACAACTCGCTTGTAACGAGTTGTGAGTAGCAAAAAAATTATGATTGGTATAAAAAAGTTATAAAAAAACATTAAATAATATTTATAAAGTTGAAAAAATAAAATAAACATATAAAAAACACAAAAAGTAAAAAAAGTTGTTAACGGTAAATACGATCCAAAATTGTTGAGGACGTGTTTATTTTGTTAAAATTAAAAAAGTTTTGTTAAAAAATTATAAATAAAAATAAAAATTAATTAAAATAGTATAGAAAAATTTATAAATAATATTAAAAAGTGTAAAAAATTTATAAAAAATAAAATAAATTATCAAAATTAATCATGCACACTCAACAAGAAAAAAAATAAGCTTACGTCAGATTCATCCTTCGTTGATACCAGCTGGCCTTGCTTTTTAAGATTATAGGGTGGATTTCAGTTGAGCCGGCTCTGCTTTTTAGATTATAGACTAGATTCCGGTTTTTTTGGATGATAGGGTGGATTCCAGTTGAGCTGGCTCTGCTTTTTAGATTATAGAGTGAATTCCAGTGTGAACTGGTGAGGTACAATATGGACTTATTCGTTGATTGACTATAGCTGGCCTTCCTTCTGAGACTTCAGAACGTGGGCCCTCAACTTCATTATTGCATGTACTTTGTGCAGCTAGACTATTTGCTATTTGGGTTCTCCTTGTTCATTTCACCATCTTCCTACGTACTCTTTCACAATCACGGCACATTTCCATTTCCAAAGTATGGCTGCTGCTCTATTTTCTGCTATCGTGGAGCGGCTTGGTTCATTCATTTCTTCCCAGTTCACGTTGACTGTAACTGTTAGGGAAGACCTAATTTAAAATTTAAAGTATTGTTGTAATCTTTTTTATTTCCTAATTACTAGTAAAGTTCTTTTAGGGTATTATTTTGTATAATACAACGTTTATTACAATTAGTTGAATATATAAATATATTATGTAACGTGGTGTCATATATAAAAAATAACATTTACTTTAGGTATTATTTATTTTTTATAAAAAAAATTTACAAGTATTTTTTTTATCTTTTTATCTCTAAAAATATATAATTTCATTATTTTTTTTTGTGTTTGATTAATATTTTAAGGTAAATTATATTTTTCTAACTTTTATTGTAGTGCGTTATATTTTCTTAATATATAACTAAACTTTATAAGTTTTAAATTTATTATTCAAGTTTATCATCTATTAAAGAATAAGGAGATTATCATGGAAATCAAAACTCATTATAAAATTATAATGTTATCTTAACAAAAAATTAAAATGAAACTAAAAGAATAAAAGATAGACTTTATAATAATTTATTACTCAAACAACTAGTAGGTATATTCAAATTCATAATTATGTAGATTGTGTTTTAATATAAACTCAAATTCCTTTTTTTTTTAATAAAAAAATTAAGTACTAACCCAAACCAAAATTCTATTAAAGCTATAAAATCGAGGGAGAAGACTCTGTGATGGGAAGTGAAAGAAACGTAATAACAAAACATAATCTAAAAAATAATATATGGCATGACGAATGAATTGGCGCAACAAAAGTATAGCAACATTAAATATTATTGTGATATATATATATATATAGAGAGAGAGAGAGAGAGAGAGAGATTGATTTTGTTTTTCCATTTTTTTATTTGGTTATTTGTGAATCTAATTTAAAAGTAATATTTTCTATGATTAATTAATATATGTAATATTAAATTTAAAGAGAAAATTTTGATGACTATTATGCTGCTCCTATGCTGTAACTATGAGTACAAGTTGTGTTATGTTAAAAAAACTTTAATGGACTTAACAAAGCTCTTGAACAAGTTTAATTTCAACTAAGAATTAAAAAAAAATACAAGTTTGAAAATAAAAATCGAGCTTTGTGTTAAGCTTGATTTTGATAACAAAGTAAACGGACCAAATTTGAGTGCTATAGATATTACTTTTCATCACAATTGTCAGATCCCAACAAAATAAAACATCCTCAAAAATAATTTTCACTACCATAAATTAATTTAAAACCTTTATAAAAAGTAATAATAAAATCCACAATTTCTATGAAGAGAAACTACAACAGCCTTCTTCCAAGAAACCTCTGATTATTTGCAAGGAAGAGGAGACTTAAGGATAGTCTTGCTTTCTGTGTGAACTGTAGCCAATTACTTTTTGAAACTTCTAGGTACCAGTTACACACCTTACATTGCAACAATATCATGGAAATAAAACTTTCTAAGAAGTATATCGCCGGTGATTGCGGTCAAACTTTCACAATGCAAAATCTCAAAAGCTTGGATGGAAACCAAAAATCTCTTCGTCAAACTTTTAATTAAAAGTTGGCAAAATTTATTGTAAAGATAAGTAGATAACAAGAAAGTGTCTTATTTGAGTTGTTTTAAATGATGTAATTCAAAATTCATCTCTCAAAACTGAAAAAACGTGGAGCCCATTGAATTTAGAGTTGTTTAGTTTAATTTTTGGGTTATGTTTTCATAACTCCAAACTCAAAATAATAATGAAATAACATAATTGGAGGACTAAAAATAATTTACAGTTCTTTTCTTTTATTAGGAAAAGAAAAGAGAAAATTTCCCATTAATGATGGGACAATATAAATGGAGGAAATTTTTAAAATCTCAACTGTGAAAAATAAAAAGATCTCCAAAGTTTTTCTTAACGACAAGAAATTAATGGTATTTCCATTATTAGGTTCTAAACTTGAGTCTTTTCGTTAGGGTCCCATGCATTAGGGTGAGTGTAAAAGTGTGGAAATTCATATTACTTGTCGGTGGGTTGAAGAAAAGCTTGGAACAGTGTGAGTGTGATAATGCGGCCCGCGCGTGGACTTCATTGACCAGAGTAGGCCCTCAGCCCTCAGGGTTTTGAGATAGTGGGTTCCACTTCCAAGGGGCAACGGACACGACTTTTGCTTTTTTCACTTATTGGTTGGGTGGGGCTTCAATTATTTTGTTGAAGGACTTATAAGTGAATAAAATAAAGAGAAATATTAGTGACACACATTTTTATACAATTTTATGCCATAACTCACTACGTAGCGAGTTGTGGTTAGTTAGAATATGTCCTCATATGGCCCACTAATTCACTCTAACCAAATATAACTCGCTATGTAGCGAATTGTGGCACAAAATTGTGCAAAAGTATACATCACAAGTATTTCTCTAAAATAAAATGATAGATTTACGTGAATTATAATTTCACCGAGGGTTACGTGATAAAATTGTGAAATTAAATGTGGCATGTTCTTTTGGAATTTACATTTTTTATTAAAATTAAATTTTTTTTACTAAAAATATTGTAAGTAAAAATACAAATTAATTAAAATAATACAATAAAATTTATAAATAATATCTAAAAGTATAATAAAATTTATATATAATAACAAAAATAAACTAAATTATAAAATAAGTTAAAAAAACAATTCACGCCAAATTTACAGTTCGTTGATGACAGCTGGTTCTACTTTTGAGATTATAGAGTGAATTACAGTGTGAACCGGTGATATACAGTGTGGACTTGTTCATTGATTGACCAGAGCTGGCCTTGCTTTTGAGATATCAAAACGTGGGCCCTCAACTTCAGTATTGCAAGCACTTTGAGCAGCTAGACTATTTGCTATTTGGTTTCTCTTCAATAATCAACCGTTTCACCGTTTATCTACGTACTCTTTCACTGACTCTTCTGTTGTCTTGTGTTATCCAGCAAATTTCCTTTTCCAAACTATGGCTGGTGCTCTACTTTCTGCTATCGTGGAGCGGCTTGGTTCTTTAATTTCTTCAGAGTTCAAGTTGACTGTAACTGTTAAGGAAGACGTCCAAAAGCTTGCAACCAAATTCCGTACCATTCAGGCAGAGACCAATGATGCTGAGAAGAGGCAGCTGAAGGAGGAAAAGGTGAAGCTTTGGTTAGATAAGCTCGAAGGCGTATCGGACGAGATTGACAACGTGTTGGATGAGTGGAACACTGTCATGATCAAAGCAGAGATTGAGAAACAACAAAAAGAATTCGAAGAAGAAAAAGCTGAAACTAGTACTGCTAAGAAGAGGAAGGTATGGCCCCTCATCTCAGTTCCTAATATTTTACAGCATCGTGATATTGCTCATAAGATAAAAGAACTTAACGAAAAAGTAGATGAGATTTACAAAGAGAGGAAGATGTATGGGTTTGAATTGAGTAGCCCCATTGAAGAAGTAGTTGAGAGACCCAAAACTACTTCTTATGTTGATGTGTCCGAAATTCTTGGTCGTGATAAGGTTAAGAATGATCTAGTGAGCATTCTATTGGGCAAGAGTACTGAAAAAGGAAAACACCCCCATGTCATCTCTTTGGTGGGCATGGGCGGTATTGGAAAAACTACTCTTGCCCAATTAGCCTACAATGATAAGGAGGTGCAAGACCATTTTGAGATAAAAGTGTGGATTTGTGTTTCGGATCCCTTCGATCAATGCAAGGTTGGCAAAGAAATCCTTGAATCTGTTGAACGTCAACCCCCCAACTTGACTGCATTGCAAAGTCTATTGGATAGAATTTGTGATAAAGTTCGGGGAAATAAGTTTTTTCTTGTCTTTGATGATGTGTGGACGGAAGACTTTGCAATGTGGAAGCCATTTAGAGATGCACTTAAAAGTTGTGGTTCCCAAGGTAGTAGAATTCTAGTCACCACACGTAAAGACCAAGTTGCAAAGATGATGGAAAGTGCAAATACGATCAAGTTGAACGAATTGTCTGAGGAAGATTGTTGGTTGGTGTTTAGTAAAATAGCATTTTTTGATAAGGATACTCAGCAACGTGAGCAACTAGAAGACTTTGGCAGACAAATATCAAAGAAGTGCAAAGGTTTGCCCCTTGCTGCAAAGACTCTAGGGAGTCTCATGCGGTTTAAGAAAAGTAGAGAAGAATGGAGGAATGTTTTGAATAACAATTTGTGGGAATTAGAAGATGTTGAAAGAGGTCTTTTTGCACCGTTGTTACTGAGTTATTATGATTTGTCATCACCACTAAAACGGTGTTTCTCATATTGTGCTGTCTTTCCGAAAGATCATGTCTTTGATGTTGATGAGTTGGTAGATATGTGGATAGCACACGGATTTGTTGAGTTAGAGGGAAATATGGAGGTGGAAATCAAGGCACGAGAATACTTTGAAAATTTAGTCATACGCTATTTCTTCCAAGAATGCAGGAAATATGAATGGTATAGCTCGTTTGGCATGAGCATCATGAGCACGAGGTACAAAATGCATGATATAGTGCATGACTTTGCACAATCAATTACTAAAGCTCGCCATTTGGGACATTCAACAGCATCCCAATTTCCTCCGTTTGCTAATGTATTCAAAAATCTACGCACTGTCATCTTTTTTAATCCTTGTGATTATAACTTTTCCAATTTAGTCCAGAATTTTAGCCGTTTACGATTATTAACTTTGACCTTTGGAATGGAAATTCCAGATACAATAGGAAATTTAATACATCTAAGGTATCTCAATTTGATTTGGTGCAAAAAGATTTTTTCTGACAAATG
Source organism: Quercus ilex subsp. ballota (assembly GCA_032727855.1). Classification (NCBI taxonomy): domain Eukaryota; kingdom Viridiplantae; phylum Streptophyta; class Magnoliopsida; order Fagales; family Fagaceae; genus Quercus; species Quercus ilex. The sequence goes on along the minus strand of CM064910.1, from coordinate 10,331,085 downwards.
GGTATGGGTATTGCCTGAAACTATATGTAATCTATGCAATTTACAATTTTTGAGGCTTGATCGTAATTTTATTTCAATATTGCCGCAGAAGATAGGTAAATTAATTAACTTAAGACTTCTTGTTGGAGGTCAATTAGTGATTCCAAGAGAGATTGGAAGATTGACTTCTCTTAGAACACTAGATAGAGTCCTCATTAGTGATAAGGATAGCGAAAGATGTGAATTTGAAGGATTAAAAAATTTGAACCACCTTCGCCATTTGTCTCTATCTTTTGGTACACAGCATTTTCCACGGCCTGATAGAAGAATAATTGAGAGTAATTTATTAATTTTTAATGCGTTAGAGCCACCTCAAGACTTGGAGAAGTTACACATTAGTAATTACGAGGGCACCACAATGTCTCCTATTTGGTTGGCGTCTTTAACCAATTTGAAAGAGCTTCATCTCGATCACGCCATGGAGTTAATGAGTTTGCCTCCTTTGGGGAAGATTCTTCCGTGCCTCGAATCATTAACTATAGCGCGTGCGTGGTGGTTGAAAAAAGTGGGAGTTGAATTTTTGGGAATAGAATCTGAAAACAAGAAAGAAGACACAAAAATATTCCCAAATTTGAAATATCTCGAATTCTTTGGTTTGCACGAGTGGAAAGAATGGATTGGAGGAACGAGAGGGGGAGGAAAAGAAGACGAAGACTGTATTACTATAATGCCATGTCTTCAAAAGTTGAAAATTTGCTACTGCAGAAAGTTAAAGTCGTTGCCGGATTTCCTGCGTACAACTCCATTGAAGGAATTGGAGATCAAAGACTGTCCAATTATCAAGAAACGTTGCCGAAGAGAGACAGGAGAGGACTGGCACAACATTTCTCACATCCCAATCATCAAATTAATTGATTCGAGACGGTAACTTGTTCTGCTGCTTCTTCTTTTATTTTGAAAACAAGTACTATCAATTAAATATGCTCATTTTCTGGTTAAAATTCCCACGGAAAATAAATTACTAACAACGTAGATTGATGAATTTAACATATACACATAAATTTGAATTAGCGCAGTTTATTGTTGTTGCTTAGATTCAGCTATATTGTGATGTATCCAAAATTGCTTGATGGGTTTACTAAAATTTCACAAATAATTTTAAAAAATAAAAGGTTGGAATTTTAGATAGACTAATCAAATGAACAGAGTCACCAAATTTTAACTCATTTGCATTTAAAAGTAAACTACTACAAATGCCTACCACTTTCTATTTCATTTGCGGTTTAATATTTACATGGGTCTTGCTCATTTTCTTGATTTCGGTACACTAATCTCAAATAACTCATATGGTTTTCTTTAGGGATAGGGATTCTGAAACGTCCTCTGCTTGATACGGATTGGTAACTTTTTCCTACTTATTTCATCCTCTTTCTATTTCATTTGCTTTTTAATATTTATATGGGTCTTGCTCATTTTCTTGATTTCAGAGGAATAAACAATGACCTTCCGTAATTTTATCAAATTCTGGCAAAACTCACAACGACACTATCAGCAAAGGTTTTCTTAACGGCAAGTCTGAACCAATAAATGGTAACTTCTTCCTCTTTTGCTACTTCTGTCATTTGGCTGAAACATCAATTTATTATTTTAATTATCTCTCAAAAACTCCCACCAAAGAAATTACTAGCAACTTTGTCAAATTTAGGCCAAACTCTCAACGACACCATCACCAGTGATTCTATCTAGCAGGACCATTGAGTTGGACAGACTCAGGTCCTCAGGGGACCTACGTTGGGGTGTATGATGGTCATGGAGGAACTGAGGCTTCACGTTTTGTCAATGACAAACTTTTTTGCAATCTTAAAAGTATGTTATCATCTTTAATGCATGGCTATATATTCAATTTTATTAAAGACTTTCAATAATTGTTAGTAATGGCTCTGTATGTACTAATAGTTAGTTGGCAACCTTGCACAAACCTGGCTAGTTGGACGTGTTAGTATCCCTGAACGGCTAGCGAAATCAACTACTAGTAGAAGATAGAGAAAGTAGTTAACTTACTTATGGTCTAGTGTAGAACAGTAAATAAAAAGATAATATTTGGAGAAATTCCCCATTATGTGTTTCATGCACATTCTTACAACTATGCTACCTTAAGTGAACCTTTACATTCATTCCATGAAGATTAACTCTTAGTTGAAAACAGCATGAAGAATGGTGGGTTTAAAGTTAAACTTCTTGATATGCAACCATGCATCTCTGCATAGCACTCCCTATCACTCTCTAATAATTGCTACTCTTAATTAGTTCCAACAGGAATCTGGTTGTTTCATTTAATGATTTTGTAAATAGAGCTAGATGTCATATACTTTCTGCTCTTGTGATGCAGGATATGCAACTGAACATCAGGGCATATTGGAAAATGTCATTGAAAAGGCTTTCTCAGCAACTGAAGAAAGCTTTCTCTCCCTTGTTAATAAGCAATGGCTTAGTAAGCCACAGATTGCTTCTGCTGGATTATGTTGCTTGGTGGGAATAATATGCAATGAACTTTTACATATTGCAAATGTTGGAGATTCTCGGGTGGTTTTAGGCCGAGCAGAAAGAGGCACTAGGGAAGTCACAGCTATTCAACTATCCACAGAGCACCATGCAAATATGGAATCAGTGAGGGAGGAACTTCAGTCATTGCATCCCCATGATTCACAGATTGTGGTGTTGAAGCACAAAATTTGGCGTGTGAAAGGCCTCATACAGGTCTTGGATTTTTATTTTTTTAAATGAATTTTCTTTTTCCTTTGTCAGACAGTTACTTATGAATCATGATTCTCCAAGCTTCATTTTTTAGTTTTTACCTTCGCTTATATAATTTTTAGCTTAGATTTCCATCTTCACAAATTTTAGCTTTTATGCAATGAATGCTTTATGATTCATCTAGCCTTATAAAAAAGAATTTTAAAAAATGTTTCCATTTAGAAGCTTAGATAGTATTTCTCAGGTCTTTGTGGCACTTATTATATCTCAGACCAATATTTTGGCACTGCATGAGCACTCATACTTGTCATGATTGAGCAAGTAAGAAGCAACACTGCAACAGTAAAATGCATACTGAGATTATCAAAGATGCGGGTGACTTAAAAAAACAGTACGAATTACCGTTTTTAAAAGAGCTTCTAATTTCGATTGCGGGTTTCAAGATCCATTGGTGATGCATATTTGAAGAAGGCAGAGTTCAACAGAGAGCCTCTACTGCCTAGATTTAGGCTGCCCGAACCTTTCCTCAAACCGGTCCTTAGTTCAGAGCCATCGATTTCAGTACACAAACTACACCCTGAAGATCAATTTCTCATATTTGCTTCTGATGGTCTATGAGAGCATCTCAGTAACCCGGAGGCTGTCAACATTGTTGTTAATTACCCATGTTATGTAAGATTTCATTGTCTATATTGCAAATTAACTACTGTCATAATCCTATATGAAAGCCTTTGGTCCTAGTATCACTAGTGAAAAATTTTTGTTTCAAAACAATGACTTTCATTGACCTTTCCCTTGCTTTGCAATCCGGGGAATTGCCAGGAGGCTTGTCAAAGCTGCACTTCAAGAAGCAGCTAAGAAAAGAGAAATGAGGTACTCAGACCTGAAAACAATTGGTAGAGGCTTGCGGAGATATTTTCATGATGATATCACCATTGATTCTATCTAGTAGGACCAGAATATGTGAATGTTAAGGAATAATTTTTATTATTATTTTTTAAAAAGAACCGAGACTGAATTTATAGTTGCTAATCTACAACTTATGCAACCTTCTATCCTTAATTTTGAGAGCTTGAATGTATAGTTGCTAATCTTCAGGCTTTGATGTTACAACTTTAAAAACTTGAATCTGGATGAACATAGATTTCTAGTCTTGGTGTTGTGTTTCTTGTCAATGAAGATGGGGAAGAGTGGGAAAATTTGATAAATACTTGCTATTTGTTGCAATCCATAGTTGCCCATTTCGAAAAGGGTACCGTAATAAGTGGAGAGGAGAAGATAGGACCAGTCCAAACTTCCTTGATCTATGCACTTAAATTTTGTTTCTTGAATGTGTTACTTTGTTCTTTCTATTATTTTTTTTCTAATTTATTTCCTCATTTGTATTTTGTTCCATGGTCAATTATTATTATTTTTCTAACCTAATAATGCCCTAGGAATTTTTTGCCCTCCTTTAGTCTAGACATCATGTAAAATATTTCTCAATCTTAACATCATATCATAGTGCTTTTTGTAGAAAGCTCTGTTATGACTTCAAAGATGCTAGTAACATTTGTACATAATCTTTTATCTTTGTTTATCAATGCTAGAAAATTATTATTTCTTCATTCTATGAATAATACTAGAAGTCAAACCATAGGGCAATGGTAAGTGCCCTCCACCCAAACCATGTGTAGTTAGGGCAAAAGCATGAGTTTTGTGCATTGGGTATAACAATTCTTTGAGTAATACTACTATAAAGAAGAGAGGGGCATTCAAAGCTTAAAAATGTTTTTGGTAGTTATCAAGTTTTAAAGCTATAGGGTTAGGTACTTGCTAGTTATCTATTTATAAAGTAATATTGTATACTTATTTCTTGTCTTAGAGTTTGAAGTATTTCGTTACATGGAAGTGTGTGAAGTGCACAAGGTGACCATCAGGGATTCAGGCAAGGAGGAGACAAAATACCTTGGATTATGTACTCTTCTACTGTAAGGCATATCTCGATATTTCTGCTTAATCATCTTTCGTTTTTTACTTATAATCTTCTCCATCCATAAAAACCTCAAGTTGAATATCTAATTTTCTTTTGGCCTTATTTAAACCAAACATCAGATTGGGGAAGTACATTTTATGATGAAGCAAGGTGTCACTCATGGATGCACATTTTAGAAAGCACTATAGAAGATACTCCTTTATCAGTTCATTCTGCAGCAAGGAAGTGTATCATGGCCATCTCCTAAGTAATCCATATTGTATGGTGGCTGATGAAAGGTGAGCTAGCTAATTGACCAATTTTCAACTTATGTAATTTCTACTTTTATTTTTTAGGGTATGAAATCTAGTGTGCTAATTTTCTTGGCTTAGTGTTACAGATTTTGGAAATCTAGTACAAAGGTGTGTAGGGTGTGTGGGAGAATGGAATGTTACCACCAGGAGTGGAGGGGATGAGCTGAGAAATGTCTCTCTTGTTTTTTCCCATCATCAGTTGCCCAAATTTGGAATGACATTCAAAAATGGACAGACCCCAATTAGTAACTAATCTGTTCAAAAGAAGAAGAAGAAGAAGAAGGCAATGAGGCCATATTACAATTGTTTTCTTTGGGCCGTTCGATTCTAATTCACATGTAGGTAACTTTATGTTCTTTTGATGCTATAGCATTTGCTTTTTAATCCATGTTCAATAACTTTTATTTCCAACTTGCAGGAATGTATTGGTCTTATTCATTTAGAACATCATGCAAAATGTTTTGTTCTCATTTGGTCTCATTCATTGTAAACATTATTAACTCAAAACTAAGATAGGTAGGTAGTGAGTGAAAAAGATAATTCACAGATGGAGAAAGAGTAATGGGAAAGGCTTTAAGTACAAAAACCCCAATGCTTATAAAAAAAAGCCCTGTTATCCATTCAAAGATGCTACAAACAGGCTTAACCTGTGATCTGGTTTTCTATAGCAGTCCATCTTAAATGGTGACATATGAAAAGCAAACTATTTAATTTTTTAATAACTGTACTCACTCATCCATTTATCATTTAGTTCTTGAACCTTTTTTCATTCAACTGGCAATAATTTTTTTTAAAGAAGAAAGCGGGGTGCCCTCACAACTCAAACCTATAATTATTAATCATCTGGTCTTGATGTTATAGGGTTATGTACCTGCTATCTATCAAGTTCCTAAGTAAATATTTCGTGCTTTTTGCTTTTTTTTAGAGGCTTAAATGTTTCATGGGCATGGGAGAGTGCAAAGTATGAGAGGCGACAACCAGTAGATATGCAGATGTTACAAATACTTTGGCTTCATTTGTTGGATTAAGTAACCATCACAATCCCTTTGGAACTAATAATCAAGGTATGCTTGTGATTTTTATTTTAAGTATTGGACACAGACACAAGATCTATCTTAGAGAGAAAACCCTGATATGGTAGATGTTATATTTTTCTTAGTTTTGTTTGTTTGATTAGTAAATCTATACTTTTTGTTGCTTCTCCTTTGCATAAAGTCTTTGATAGCTCTGTTTTGTTGTAGGAATTGGAATTATACTTTTTGGGTCATATACTTATTTTTATGCTCCTCATCTTGCATAGGAGTTGAATAAATTGCTGCTTTTTGTTGATTTTAAGGTTTGTAAGCTGGTTTTCAACATCTAATGCATAGTAGTGAAGTCCACTGTAGGAATTGACATTCTGTTGTTGGAAATAGTCTGTACAACTAGTCACCCAAAAATTCATAAAAAAGAAGGAAAGAGAAGGCATTGCTAAGTACTCTTTAGATTGCTCATGTATGACTCATGATGCTCATCCCTAGTTTAATGCTTAGGCTTTGAAATTCCTCTTAACGTGTTATATCTCCTTGAAATAGAGGTTAGGCCTCTAGGCCTTATATTTATTTTAGATCATTATCATTGTTGTCCATTGTGATTTAAAGTATATTATTCTAATCATTTAAAACATTATGTTTTTCATTGCAAAATTCTTTAGTTTAGTGATGCTTGTATAATCCCTGAATCCCAGCCACCAGACCCTGAGCACAGAGAAGGGATGTTCAGCGACAACTTGGGGATGCAAGCAAGGATTTTGAACTGCCTTGGAAGCAAGTTTTCCTGTTTACAAACAAATATTTCCAAGGAACAAATTTCCCAAATTTGTCCTTCAAATATTGCTCTGATGCCTTAATAGGTTCTCTATCTGGCATGCAACTATTTAGTTTATTCTATCTTTCTCTACCTTAATCTATTGGTATGGTTGTCACTGATCATATAAATCACAGATGAAGCTAATTAAGCTAGGCACAGCCCCTGGTTGAAGTTATAAGCATGGGGAATGGTGTTGTGTTCTCCAGTGTGGTGTTCCACAATGATGATGATCTGAATGATTGGCCTCCAATTTCATCTGTTTTAGCTTTAATGTCCTCTGTTTTCTACTCATCATCGGGCTTACATTCAAGGTTTGCATTTTTATTCTTTTTTTCTCATTTTTTTTAAAATATTTTTTATGTTGTCTAAGATGTAGAACAATAGATCTGTATGTGTTTGTAATCACTTTTTCGAATATCTATATTATTACCATAAAATTGTTTAAACATTTTTTTTTTGATGGGTAAGAAAAACAATTGTTCAAACATCATTCCACCATGTGGTTATCTAAGTTTTAAAACATAGTCAACAAGTTGCAAATTACAGGGGATTAAGAGGTCTAGTCAAAGCTTCCCTTTTCCATATTGTTTTGTCAATTTAAGAATATCTAGCTCTTCTTTTTTAGACATCGTGAATTGATTTATCTCAATCTCACACAATTAGTAAAATTTTGTCAAATAATACCAGTTTGCCTTTCGGCTCAATTCTATACAATGTTACATTACAATAATGGGCTTACATCCAGTACACCCAATATTTTGTATATTATTCAGAATGGTGTACTTATTGTGAATTTGCTAGAATTGGTAGGTGGGGAATCAAATCCTTAAATTGATCTCCAAATGCAGTTTAAAAGAGCTCACACATTGCAAGTGTCTTTGCTCTTTTCTAGAAAAGCATAATAGAAGAGTAGTTTAGAAGGGAGCTCTATCCCAGCCATAGGAAACAATCCACACTTTACGTGGGAACTTTGAGGACAGAAAAAGGAAGTTCAGCAAGCAATTGGAGATGCAAGCAAGGATTCTGAACTGCCTAGGAAGTCTTCCCACTTTACATACTAATATGTCCAGTGACCAAATGTTCTCAAAGTAATTCAAATATTGATCTGATTCTGTATTAGGTTCTTTATTCGACACGCAATTTTTTGGTTTCTTTTGTCTTTCTTTTGCCACATTAATCTGTTGGTATGATACTATGATTCAAATCATAGACAAGGGTAATTAACATAGTAAAACAACTCATGACAGAACTTACAAGCATGGAGAATGGTGTTGTCCACTATAGTGGTGAGTTTTATAGTGATGATGATTTGAAAGATTAGCCTCCAATTTCGTCATCTGTAGCCTTTATGTCCTCTGTTTTCTGCCCGTCACCAGGAAGGTACATGGCCTCTATTATATTAAAATTTCCAAGCAGTTGTAGCATCAGCGTTCTTGGTAGGAGAATTGAAGTTAAAAAAAGGATATATGCTTTTATCATTGACTTTTTTTGTATTTAGCATATAATAATACCTTCAAATTGAAATTGCAACTCTCATTTGCTTCTATTCTATTTTTTTTTTTTTTTTTTTAAATTTTTTTACTGTGAAATGCTTTTTTTCAAACTGTTAGGATGAAAAATAAATTTCATTTGCCAACCAACATTTTTTTTTTTTTGAGAACAACAACATTTGGTAGTTGCAAAGAAATCTAAAAATTAAAAATATAAATTGTTTGCTATTGTTTCAAAACATCAAAATTGATGGTGACTATGTGCATTATGAGTTGAAGACCTTTGTTGTTTAGTTATCATGTCTCTTTTGCAGTTCGATTGCTTATGCTATCTGCTGAGTTCGTGGCTTCAGCCTTCCTGCACAATCAGGAACTTAGTTATCATGTCTCTTTTGCGGTTCAATTGCTTATGCTATCTGCTGAGTTTGTGGCTTCAGCCTTCCTGCACAATCAGGAACTTATTTTCAAAGTACATGAACGAAATAAACTCTGGGTTGTGGTAGACTGGCACTGCATATCTCATCTGGACTGGTATGTATTTTGATTCTTATTTTTCTCATAATGTGCTCTTCTGTTAGCTTTTTCATATTATCTGAGAAGTAGAACAATATAATTATGTAATCATCATTAAGAATTTTGATATTATTACCCTAAATATTCTTCAATGTCATTCTGCTGTGTTTATGTGAGTTTAAATTCGTAGTGAATGGGTTTCAACTTACAGGGGATTAGAGGTCTAGTCCAATACATAATTTTCATATAAATAATTGCATTACATAGAATGTTTCATTGAAATACTGGTCTTATATCCAGCATACAGAAAAACTTGCTAAATTTTTCAGTATGTTGTACTCTTCTTTGAGAAATTGCTAGAATTCATGGGTGTGGAATCAAACACCAGATTGATCTTGGGATGGATGGACGTTACAAGAGCTTAAACATTGCGAGTATAATTGTTCTTTTCTAGAAAAGGGCATTCGAAGAGAAATTTTCCCATTATTGTCCATAGGTAGAATCATTTTGATTTCAAAAGTAAAAAATTTCTGCTAGATTTGCCATAATAAACCTATAGTTGAAACTTTTCATTTCTCAAGCTTAACTCATAAGTATGTTTTTCTGTTTTCTCCCCTTTGTCTTAAATCAATAGCCTCATTTGTAAAACTTATGCAGTACCTATTGGAGAAGAGTTGTCTATACTGGTGAAATTGTCAGGCGAGGATGCACCTCAAATGGACATGTCTTACATTCTGACGCAAGTTGCTATTGAGAAAGATCCAGAAGCAGAATGGTAAAGGTCATTACGGTGAACAACAAAGCTCCCTTTCTCTCCTCCCTGAAGCTTTGTCCTTTTCTCAAAGCTCTATACTCAATTCATAGATGCAAAAATGCTTATAGGCGAGGCTCTACTCAACGTCATGGATGTCAAGAAGAAACAATGTCAAGTGATTCTTCTGTTAAATTTCATTTTTCTGATCATTAATAATCAAAGATAAAATATTGCAGCTGAAAGACGCGCTGGAGTCTTAATATCTTGAATTAGCCAGTTTGCTATAAGCCAAGTCAACAAGGTGGCTTTAGAAGCAAGTTGTTTATATATTTATGTTGTTCATGTGTGTTGTGCTTTTGTGTGGAGCTGTAATTAAATAATTCAAGCCTAAATGGCTAGGGCAGCTAATATTCAAGTGCTTTTGGTCCTGTTAGCTTGGTTTATGAAAGATTGGTGCCCTGAAGTTTGATTTGTAATTGTGATAATCCTTTTCACATTTGAGGAGTTAATGAGAAGATTCAATTGTATTCTAGAGCTAGATGCAATAAAAAGCTCTTGAAAAGTATTTGTTCACGTTCCCTCAGTTTCTTTTATGGGTAATGTTACAGCTACAAATTATTTTACAATATTTTTACAAATTGTTGATGTGACCAACATTTATTAGTTTTTATCTGAGCTCACCATTAATACCATTTTTTCACTTACCAATAATCACTCATCATATCAGTAACTTGTAAAAAAATTTGTAAGATAGTTTGTACCTCTAATAGTTTCCTTCTTTTATAGTTGGGTTTGGTAGGCACAAAACCCTTGGCAATTTGTGGGCTAGAATGGGTTGAAAACAAAACAACTAGAATCTTGACTTTGGATTGATTGAATGCTAGCCTCAATCAATCGACACTTAGTATTCTCAATTGATCAAGCATGTGTCGTGATAACTACGACTTGCGCAATAACATGCACTTCATCTTGAATACATTTTAACACTTGTTTAAAAACCCGAAACTTAAGCAAGGTATTGTTCATAGTTTGCCAACATTAAAACCTAGTCTCAACAATTCAAGTTTATGGAAATGTTTAATTTGGACATTTTCAAACTATTGAATCTCGTAAGTGACAACAAATAAGTCACATCTTTAATACTATTGTCAGTACCTTTTTACAAAACATTTAAAAAAAAAAAAAAAGTCTAGTGTTCAAAGATCATTGGACAATATTGTTAGGAAAAAAAAAATTCACAAAAATAAAATGTAAGAGCTTTGTACTTGTTTTAAATTTTAAATTTCTATATTAAAAAATTCAAAATTATTTTTTCTCATAAAGAGAGAATTTGAATTTTTTTTTTCACATTTGTGACCGTAGTTAAACAAGTTATAAGTCAAATCCTTTCGAGTATTATAGAATTCAAATTTGGTGTATTTTCATTCTCAAAATAAATATATATACCTGCGTGTGCACGCACACACATATATATATATATATATTAGTGTGTTTCTTTTTTCTTATAAAACTCACGCTTAGTAGACTCACAAAAAAAAAAAAAAATCCTTAAAGCTTAACACTAAGCTCAATTTTGTTTTATTTATTTTTTTTAATATCCATGCAACTCAACTAAATTAACACTTCCTAATATTTCTAACAAAAACATTTAAAGTTCAAATCTCTTTCCCCTACTATAACTATGGAATTGATAAAAAAAAAATTTAATATTAATTAAAGAAGCGGTATTTATCCATGAATCTATAGTGTGGTGAATAAAACCTGAAGGCTTCAACTTTACATTACATCTCAAGTCCATTGAGCCTACCTCTAGGGATACTTATGGAAGTAACACTAAACTCATTTTTTAGTTTCAAACTTGTTTTGTTCAAGAGCTCTATTTAAGTTCATTAACATAGCATAACTTGCATAGCAATTGTATATTAAACGCAATATTTATTTCAAAATTTTCTCTTTAAAATTGCACATTAATTAATCGTAGGGTTAAAAAAATTTCAATTAATCACAAAAAAAATATTGAGTATTTTTATAAGTATAACAAAAATTCACAATATTTTCAAAATTGTCTACCACCTCACACATGGATTATAAAATAAATTAATTAATTAGATAGAAGAATGCAAATTCCGTTGGATTATTGTAAAATTGTTGTCCTAGTTTTATTGAAAAATATTACTTCTAAATTCTAATAAGTAATAACTTTAAGGAGTTAGCTTAGCAGTTCTTAAGGTCTCATAATATCCATGAGATCTTTGGTTTGAAACTTCTTACCAAATACTTGAAGAGGTTTGAAGATTCTAAACACCTTTTTTGTTATGGCCATTAAAATAAACTAGCATATAACTATATGCAAACGCATGGATGTATTTAAAATTAAACAAAATTTTTATTATAAAAATATAAATAATTAGTCAAATTAATTTTTTTTAAAGCATGTAACACATGCATTCATGCATACATATAGATACATTTAAAATTAAACACAATTTTTATCCTAAAATATAGATAATTAGTCAAATTATTTTTTAAAGTAAACATAATTAGTCACATATTAAAATTCTTACATAAATTTAATACTACTTATGATCATTTTTTTTTCTAATTTTTAATAAAATAGAATGTGTGGTGATTTTTGTTATGCGGTGATTTTTATTTTATTTATTTTTTGAGAAACATGTGGTGATTTTTATTGAGTTTATGCGATTTTTTTTTTTATAGTTCATTAATATTAGATTCTTAGTATTTTGCACTCATTAACTCACTTGACACAAAAATTAAAAAACTTAAGTAGACACATGGCACAAACTTAAGTGGATAATTATGGTATAGTTTTCACATAAATTTAAACACATTATGCAAAATTGGATTATAATTTCAAATTCTAATTCAATTTTCTCTAAGTTTTACCTATTGATATATATATATATATATAGATGACTTATAAATTTGAATTTTTTTTTTGTTATATGATTATTTTTTTATCAAAAAAAAAAGATTATGTTTTTTATGGTTTATTATATTGGACTCCTTGTTTTCTACACTAAATTAACTAATTTGGCACAAAAATTTAAAAATTAATATTAAATGGAATACGTGGCGCAAAATTAAACTCTAATTGAAATTCAACTTTTACACTAAATTAGCTCACTTGGCACAAAATTCTAAAATTTAGATTAGATGAGACACATGACACAAAATTAGACTCTAATTAAATTTCAATTTGAAATTTAATTGGATTTTCCATTAAAAAAATTATTAAAAAATTAAAATTAATTAATTAATTAATTAAAAAAAAAAAAACCTTAGTTTAAAGAAACAACGTCGTAAGCTCAACTCTAATAAAAGGAAAATCCACTTCTTCGTTCTTCCCTCTTCGTCTTCGTCCTCACTCTCCTCCTTCCTTCCTCTCTCTGCAACCCTAACCCTAACCCTAATACCAATAATCAAATGAACCTCTCCACACCCTCCAATCCCAACACAAATCGAAACCACCATCACCAAAAAGCCAGTCAAAGATGCTTATAAAAAAAACCCCAATGCTTATAAAAATAAAAAATAAAAAGCCTTGTTATCCGTTCAAAGATGCTGCAAACAAGCTTAACCTGTAATCTGGTTTTCTTTTGCAATCCATCTTAAATGGTGACATATGATAAGCAAAATATTTAATTTTTTTAATAGCTCTACTCAGTCTTCCATTTGGCTAAAAATATTAAAATTTCTCTCCCTCGTGGAGCTCTCTCTCTCGTGTATACGAGTCTCCTCCCTCCTTTGACTTAGGTCTAGGGCTTCTTTTCTTTTTCTGTTGTTACGTGAGTGAGTGATATTATTTTGCCATGGCTGATGATGTTGTTACGAGTATGGAGAACATGAAGTTGACTACGGAAGAAGAGGAGGTGATTACCATCTCTGATGAAGGACGGTTGGAAGCCATTGAGGACTGCACGCTCAGTTTGGGGCAAGTTCTTGACGTGCAAATCGTTTAACAAGCAAGCAACAAAGAATACTATGAGACGGGCTTGGGGATTAGAAGACAGGCTACGCATCACAGAGGTAGGGCCAAATCTTTTTCAGTTTAAATTCACATCTGAATTTGATCTGAATAGAGTATTAAGAGGAGGTCCATGGACTTTTGATAATCAATTATTATTGCTTAAGCGTTGGAGGAGAGGTATGACTGTGGAGAATATAAGAATGGAGACGGCAACTCTATGGGTTCAGATCTGGGGGGCGCCGCTGGACATGTTTACATCACAGGTTGCTAAGGAAGTGGGGAGTAGACTCGGGGCTGTTGAGGAAGTTGAGAAGAGAAGAGGGTAGGACGAGGTGCACTATTTCATGAGGGTGAGGGTGGCGTTACCTATCTCGAAGCCCATTCGCAGGGGAAGTTTCATTGCAGGATCCGATGGAGACAAACACTGGGTGAAGTTTAAATATGAACGACTGCCTTTGTATTGTCATTTTTGTGGCATGCTTGGCCATGATATAAAGAATTGTACTGAACACTTTGTAGCAATCAAGAATGGGAATACAGTCGAATACCGATATGGAGATTTTCTTAAAGCCATGGGAGGCCGTGCAAGAGGAGGTTCATTTGAAAGGAATGTAGGGGGGGCTGATTATGGTCCAGAGGTTGGTGGTGAAACGTTAGGCGCTGACTCCTGCAGGTCCAAGGGGGGTCCGATAAGGTGTGGAGCGACGCTACACCAGTGTAGAGAAGTGGCGGCGGCAGATGGGCTGTGTAGAAACCCTAGGAACGACGCTGAAGATCAGTCCGTATTTTCAGGAAATAAGCCGCATATTCAGGAACATGATCTTGCCCATGCAAATTACGTGGAGAGTAGTACTGCTGACGTGCACAAAGCAGGAACTGAGCTGAAGGAAAACACGGTACCAGTTGTGGATGGGCTGGAAAACACGGTACACAGTGGGCTGGAGGACAAGGCAGGAGATAGTAGTGGGATGGGCTTAGATGGCGCTGAACTTATTTTAGAAAAACAAGCAGATGGGCCGAATATTGTAAAGCCCAAATCATCCTGGACTAGATTCAACAGGATGGATTTTGGGCTTGGGAATTTGCAAAAAGTGTTGCTGCCGTCCAATGGAAAAAGATCTCTACCTGCAGAGTTTGATAGGAACCAGAATACTAAGGGAGAGGAGGGAAGAACTAAGAGGGGGAAATTAGAGAATGAGGAAGTTTTTGAAATTAAGAGATCGGCGGGGGTGGATGACCACCCTTGCCGGGAGCAATGAGGCTGTTATGCTGGAACTGCCAGGGGCTTGGGAACCCTTGGACAGGTCGAAGCCTTCGCAAACTTGTGAGGGAACAAGCTCCCAATGTGTGTTTTCTTATGGAAACACGTCTGGATAAAGAAGGATTTGATAATTTGTATGGAGATTTGCAGTTTCAGAATAAAATTATTGTTAAACAGCCAAATGCAGGGGGTGGTTTGGCTTTATTATGGAAGAAGGAGGTTGTGATGGACTTGATTAATTATTCGCCTAATCATATTCTGATGAAGGTCACTGAAGATGATGGGTTTGTCTGGTTCTTTACTGGATTTTATGGTTGGCCTGAGGCTCAGTTTAAAGGAAAGTCTTGGCAGCTGCTGGAACATTTGAGGGGTTTTGTTAATGGTGCATGGCTTTGTGCGGGAGACTTCAATGCAATTCTAAATAGTGCAGAGAAATTAAGTCTAAGGCCACCTAAGTCAACAGAGATTGATGCCTTCAGAAATGTGTTAGACTCTTGTTCTTTGGAGGACTTGGGGTATAGAGGGTATACTTACACGTGGTCTAATAAAAGGCCTGGTGCTGCTAATACCAAATTGAGACTTGATAGGGCTGTGGCAACTATGGAGTGGCGGGCTAAATTTTCGATAACTACAGTTGCTCATCTTCCACCCTATGCTTCAGATCACTTGCCAATTCTAGTGCATGTGAAGAGTGTTCAGAGGTTTCAGCAAAAATTCAAAAAGGGATTTAAATTTGAAGAAGCTTGGTTAATGTGGGAAGATTGTGGTGAAGTGGTTAAAGAGGCTTGGGATTTGGTGGGAGGGGGGGAGTCGGGGTTAAATTCAATAAAAGAGAAGATTAAGTTCTGTGGTGAGGAATTACAAGCATGGGGGTCATCAATGTCCGAGCCGAATGAAGTAGCCATTAAAACCCTTCAAAACCGACTGGGGGTATTAAATAGTGCTGAAGTGGTGACTGAAGAATCTAATGCCGAATACCTGAGTGTCAGCAAACAACTAGATGACTTGCTATTGAAGCAGGAAATTTACTGGGCACAAAGGTCTCGGATCCCGTGGCTTAAACATGGTGATAAGAATACTAAATACTTTCACTCAAAAGCCTCCCAGAGAAGAAGGCGGAACTTTATTAAAGGAATTCGAAGTGCACAAGGGAATTGGGTGGAGGAGATGGAGGAGATAGCTAATGTGGCTACTGGTTACTTTGACAATTTGTTTTGTGCAAGTAATTGTGATCAGATGGAGGAATGTCTCAATGCAGTCCCAAGGAAGGTGACACCGGAGATGCATGATACCCTGTCCAGTGAGTTTAATGCTGAGGAAGTTAAAATGGCGTTGTTCCAGATGGGACCAACAAAGGCACCTGGACCTGATGGTATGAATGCATTATTTTACCAAAAATTTTGGCATATTGTGGGTGATACCGTAGTTGATGCGGTGTTGGATTTTCTGAATAATGGTCATATGTCACCTGATATTAATCATACTTACATTGTGCTGATTCCTAAAGTGAAGAACCCGGAGAAAATGTCTGATTTTAGGCCTATAAGCCTGTGTAATGTGATTTACAAAATAATTTCTAAAGTATTAGCCAATAGACTGAAGCAGGTGTTACCTAGTATTATATCTCCCACTCAGAGTGCATTTGTTCCTGGACGTCTTATTACTGATAATGTGTTGCTAGCTTATGAAACGTTACATACTATGCATAGCAGGAAGAAAGGGAAGAAAGGGTATATGGTATTGAAACTGGATGTTAGCAAAGCATATGATAGGGTGGAGTGGCCTTTCCTTCAGGGGATTATGCAGCGGTTGGGTTTTCCTGAAACATGGATAGAAAGGGTGATGAGTTGTGTCACAACGACTTCATTCTCTGTTCTTGTGAATGGGAGACCGTTTGGTAATGTTCGGCCTTCTAGGGGGATTCGTCAGGGTGATCCCCTTTCACCATATTTATTTCTGTTATGCACTGAAGGATTTACTTCGCTATTGGATAGAGCAGTGACAGGAGAGACCTTGCATGGGGTGGCTATTTGTAGAAATGCACCAAAGAGTACGAATCTTCTCTTTGCAGATGATTCTTTGATTTTCAGCAGGGTCTCAACAGTGGAGATTAATACCATTGTAGAGATCCTTCAGGTTTATGCTAAAGCCTCTGGACAAAGCATAAATTTGGAAAAATCTTCAGTGTATTTTAGTAATAACAATACTGTTAGCCAAAAGCAGGAGGCTTTGGGGATTCTTGGAGTGAAGGAAGTATCTCGGTTCGAATCCTATTTGGGTTTGCCCACTTTAGTTGGAAGGTCAAAATACCATACTTTCTCCTATATTAAAGATAGAGTGTGGAAAAAACTTCAGGGGTGGAAGGGAATGATGCTTTCTAGAGCAGGGAAAGAAGTTCTCATCAAGGCGGTTGCTCAGGCTATTCCAACGTATACAATGAGTGTTTTTCAGCTCCCACTGAAATTATGTGAAGAGTTGGATGGTTTATGTGCTAGATTTTGGTGGGGCCAAGTTGGGAATGAAAGGAAAATTCATTGGAAGAGTTGGAATAAACTGACATGGCCAAAAAAGGATGGTGGAATGGGATTTCGGGATATTAGAGCCTTTAATTTAGGTATGTTGGCCAAACAAGGGTGGAGATTATTGAAAGATACAAATTCTCTTCTCTATCAATGCTTTAAAGCAAGGTACTTCCCTAGAACTTCAGTGCTTGAGGCTAAAGAGTCTCCTAATTGTTCCTTTGTGTGGAGGAGTTTAATGGCAGCATTACCTATCCTAAGATCGGGACATTGTTGGCAAGTTGGTGATGGACGTTCTATTAATGTCTATCGGGATAGGTGGATTCCAGAGTATCCTACAAACAAGCCTTTGTTGTCAACAAGGGAGGATGATGAGGAAGTATAGGTGTCAAGTTTGATTAACCAAGACCTCCATGTATGGCAACGAGACTTTGTTATGGCTCAATTCAATCGGGAAGAAGGGGAAGCTATATGTGACATACCTCTAAGTAGGAGGCAAGTCTCTGACTCTGTTTATTGGAAGTTTAATAAGGATGGCATCTTTACAGTGAAGTCGGCTTATAAGGTTGCAAGAACTCTGTCGAAGAAGGAGGATTGGGCTGAATCATCATCGGGTAGTGGTGGTAGTAGGGTGTGGGTGGCTTTATGGAAGCTTCGGATCCCCAACAAGATAAAGGTCTTTGGGTGGAGGGCGTGCCATGATATTCTTCCAACTAGGAGGAACCTTAAGAAGAAACGGATTTTGGTGGATGATTCATGTCCGCTTTGTGGCTTAACCCAAGAATCAACTATTCATGAGTTGTGGGAATGCACAGTAACGCAGGATATTTGGCATGGTAGTGGACGGGCTCTGCAGAAGTGTGGGACGGGCCAGTTGGATTTTGTAGCTCTGTTGGAGTATCTGCTGGACCGGCTGAACAAAACAGAGGTGGAGACGTTTGTAGTGCAGGCATGGCTGATTTGGAACCAGCGGAACAGAGTATTATATGGAGGAAAGTTGATGGAATCGGGCTGTTTGAACAGACGTGCAGTGGGTTTGATTGAGGAGTTCCAGCAGTCACAGGCAAGCTTACAAGTGGATGCGCAGGTGGGTGTGAATCGGTAGGTAGTGCAGACTGATGGAACGCGTTGGATACCCCCACCACAAGCTGTGTACAAGCTTAATTATGATGCTGCAGTGTTTGAGAATTCTGCTAGTTCTGGGTTTGGTGCGGTGATCAGAAACTCTACTGGAGATGTTATGGCTGCAATGACGGTTAAGGGTCCGGCTGTCCAAGGAAGTGAAGTGGCTGAACTACTCGCATGTCGTAAGGCGCTGGAATTTGCCATTGATTCTGGTTTCACGGTGCTTATAGTAGAAGGTGACAGTGTTAATGCTACTAAATGTATTGCCTCCGGCTCGGACATCCAGTCAGCTATTGGGCATGTGGTGGGAGACATCAGGCATTTGCTAGGAGCTTTGGAGTGGACTTCTGTGAGATGCACCAAAAGAAATGGTAACAGGGTGGCTGATGTATTGACTAGATATGCTTCTAATGTTAACGTTGATTTATTTTGGATGGAAGAGGTTCCATCAGTTGCTGTTGAGTATGTAAACATTGATGCCTCTTTGATTTAATTGAATGTTTGGTTCCAGTTTCAAAAAAAAAAAAAAAAAAAAAAAAGTCTTCCATTTGTCATTTAGATTTGGAAACCTTTTTTCATTCAACTGGTAATAATTGTTTTTTAAGAAGAAAGTGGGGTTCCCTCATAGCTCAAACCTATACTTGTTAATCATCTAGTCTTGATGTTATAGGGTTATGTACTTGCTATCTATCAAGTTCCTAAGTAAATATTTCGTGCTTTTTGCTTTTGTTGGCTTAAATGTTTCATGGGCATCTAAGAGTGCAAAGTATGAGAAGCGACCACCAGTAGATACGCAGATATTACAAATACTTTGGCTTCATTTATTGGATTAATTAACCATCACAATCCCTTTGGAACTAAAAAGCAAGATATGCTTGAGATTTTTATTTTGAGCATTGGACACAGACACAAGATCTATCTTTGAGAGAAAAACCCTAATATGGTAGATGATATATTTTTCCCTTAATTACCGTTTTGTTTGTTTGATTTTCAAATCCATACTTTTTGTTGCTTCTCCTTTGCATATAGTCTTTGATAGCTCTGTTATGTTGTAGGAATTGGAATTATATTTTTTGGGTTATTTTTATGCTCCTCATCTTGCAAAGGAGTTGAATAAGTCGCTGGTTTTTGTTGATTCTGATGTTGTAAGTGGGCTTTCAACATCTAATGCATAGCAGTGAAGTCCACTGTAGGTATTGACATTCTGTTGTTGGAAATAGTCTGTACAACTACTCAACCAAAAATTTATAAAAATGAAAAAAGAAAGAGAAAGCGTTGCTAACTACTCTTTGGATTGCTCATGTATGGCTCATGATGCTTATCCCTAGTTTAATGCTTAGACTTGAAATTCCTCTTAACGCGTTATCTCCTTGAAATAGAGGTTAGGCCTCTAGACCTTATATTTATTTTAGATCATTACCATTGTTGCCCATTGTGATTAAAAGTATATTATTCTAATCATTTAAAGAATTACGTTTTCTTTGCAAGCTTCTTACTTTTAGTGATGCTTGTTACCCTGAATACGCCCTGTTTTCCTGTTTTACATACAAGTATTTCCAAGGACCAAATTCCCAAATTTGTCCTTCAAATATTGCTCTGATGCCTTAATAGGTTCTCTATCTGGCATGCAACTATTTAGTTTATTTTATCTTTCTCTACCTTAATTTATTGGTACGGTTGTCACTCCTCATATAAATCACAGATGAAGCTAATTAAGCAGGGCACAGCCCATGGTTGAAGTTATAAGCGTGGAGAATGGTGTTGTGCGCTACAGTGTGGTGTTCCACAGTGATGATGATCTGAAAGATTGGCCTCCAATTTCATCTGTTGTAGCTTTAATGTCCTCTGTTTTCTCCTCATCATCGGGCATGCATTCAAGGTTTGCATTTTTATTATTCTTCTCTTTTTTCTTTTTTGATAGCTTATTCATGTTATCTAAAATGTACAACAATAGATTTGTATGTGTTTGTAATCTCTTTTTTGAATTTCTATATTTTACCATAAAATTGTTCAAACATTTTTTTTGATAGGTCAGAAAAAAAAATTGTTCAAACATCATTCCACCATCTGGTTATCTAAGTTTTAAACCATAGTCAACATGTTGCAAATTACAGGGGATTAAGAGGTCTAGTTAAAGCTTCCCTTTTCCATATTGTTTTGCCTTTCAGCTCAAGTCCATATAATGTTACATTACAATACTGCGCTTACATCCAGTACACAAAATATTTTGTATATTATTGAGAATGGTGTACACAAAATCTTTGACACAGCAAGGTTGACAGGATAGTTAAATGGGGGAATGGCTAAAACCACCCCAAGTGGAATCTGCAATACAATGCAAACAAAGTCCAAACTCAAAATCACAAGGATGTATACATACATATATAAAATATATGTTATGTGTGTGCACCTGTTTGGAACAAGCGTCATGTAGCTGTGCCATTATGGCAATCAATCTATATTCATAAAACTAAACAGGATTTGCCAAGCAGCTAGCTCACAGATGTAGAAGATACACCATTAGGTTGATGATTAACACTTTCAGTTGTTCAGTACTTTTCATTTCATATCCTAGTTTACCATCCCCCCGTGGAGAAATAAATAACTTTCTAGATAAAATTTTGATCTGTTATCATTCCCATATGCCCTCATATTTGCATTATTATCTTCAATGGACAGATGACTTGGAAACTCAGGGCAAGATATAGTTCTGGTTCTTATAGTTTTGCATTTTTCACATTTACGAGAAACACGTCTTTATGTTTGCTGCATTATATGTAGGACCTTAATGGTACCCTGTATTTAAGATCTCATTAGCATTTTGTTTCTCCAGGTTATTTTTTTCTTTTTCTTTTTTTATAAGTAAATTTTGACTTCAAGGAGGAGGGCAAAAAGGAGATTAAAAATAGTGTCCAGCCAATTGTACTAGCTCTTGTGGTTTCCAAAGTTACCTTCTATTTCAGATAGATAATGAAAAAAAAAAAAAAAAAAAGATAAGAATAGCCTGGAGAATATAAGAGTAAAATTTTCTTTTCTTTTTTTCCTTGACTTCCTAGCAATCAAATCAACCATAAATGAAATTGGCAGACTACAGTACAGAAAAAAATTGAATGAATTAGGTGCTTTCTTGTGCATGATGCTATGTTGTAGAATTGTTGACAATATCACCAACGAAAGTAAAGACTAAAGAGAGGTTATGAAAAAATATATAACATATTATAGTTTTAAAAGATTGGGTTTTAGGTGAAATTGTATTAAAAGATTGCCTTCTACCTGCCCATATCTTATCTCCAATGTCATTAAATGGGACAGAAAAACGTCACCAATAAATAACAATGGCATGACACTTAACAATCTTTATAAATGCAAGGATGTATGCCTATAATACCATCACCAGAGCAGTCTGTAAATTCCATATTGCGGGCTTATCGTCAGAGGATACACAGGAAGCAACATGTGTTGGGTGAATTTTGACCTTACATGTAGTAAGCTTTTCATTTCCTGACATGCTCAGAAGCTCTACCAGATTTTGAAAACCGTGACAAATTTTTTTTTTTTTTTGACTTACATCATTAAACCAATTTAGTACCACCAGATTATCTATTTTCTGAGCCCATCATCTCATCTTGACTACCGGGTCTAGGAGACCAAGTCTGAACAAAATTCCTTACTCCCGCATATCTCACTCTCATAATTTAAATTTATTGTTTGGTAAGAAAAAATAGCAATGCTACAAACACAACAAATTTTACAGTTGTTTTCACAACTTGTTGAGGTGGTAGACTATAATTAATGGAACATCGCTTTTGCATGGGACCACTGCTGAAGGCAAGTGTACAACAATCACAAGAAGTTGTGAAATTTATTGTAAGGCAAATAAGAAATTTCATAAGTAAGAATGGAAAATTTTACCTTAGAAGTGAGGTAGTACTTGGTTCTCTCATTTCCAGGGAAACTTTCAGAGACCAAGAACTTTCCCTCCCCCAGAATCCTAACCCCTTCTTCAGCAGTGTAAAAAACCAGGTCCCCAGACCTCACAACCTTCATCAAATCCAAAAATTCACTTCAATTACCTTCATAGTGATACCACAAAAACATGAAAATCAGAACAATATTGATACCTCAGTTACTGAATCTTTAGCTAGAATTGGTAGGTGGAGAATCAAATCCTTAGAATTGGTAGGTGCAGTTTAAAAGAGCTTACACATTGCAAGTGTCTTTGCTCTTTTCTTGTAAAGCGTAATAGAAGAGTAGTTTAGAAGGGACCTCTATCCCAGCCATAGGAATCAATCCACACTATACGTGGGAGCTTTGAGGACAAAAATAAAGTTCAGCGAGCAATTGGAGATGCAAGCAAGGATTCTGAACTGCCTAGGAAGTAAGTATTCCCTCTTTACATACTAATATGTGCAGTGACCAAATGTTCTCAGTGTACTAAAAATATTGATCTGATTCTGTATTAGATTCTTTATTTGACATGCAATTTTTTGGTTTCTTTTGTCTTTCTTTTGCCACATTAATCTGTTGGTATGATACTATGGTTCAAATCATAGACAAGGGTAATTATCATAGTAAAACGACTCATAATAGAACTTACAAGCATGGAGAATGGTGTTTTCCACTATAGCGGTGGGTTTTATAGTGATGATGATCTGAAAGATCGACCTCCAATTTCATCCATTTTAGCCTTTGTGTCCTCTGTTTTCTGCCCATCATCAGGAAGGTTTGTCTACTAGTATTAAAATTTCCAAGCAGTTGTAGCATCCGTGTTCTTGGTAGGAGAATTGAAGTCAAAAAATATATACACTTTTATCATTGACCGTGAAATGACTGTCTTTTTTTTGGGTGTGTTTTTTACCGTAAAATGATTTTTTTTTCACACCGCTGTGATGAAAATAAATTTCATTCAACAACCAACATTTGATTTTTTTTTTTTTTTTTTGAGATGAAGAACGTTTGGTATTTGCAAAGAAGTCTAAAAATCAAAATTTAAATTGCTTGCTATTGTTTCAAAACATCAAAATTGATGGTGACTATGTGCATAGAGAGTTAAAGACCTTTATTGTTTTAGTTATATTGTCTTTCTTTTGCAGTTCAAATGCCTATACTATTTTCTGAGTTCGTGGCTTCAGCCTTCCTGCACAGTCAGCAACTTATTTTCCAAGTACATGACCCAAATAAACTCTGGGTTCTGGTAGACTGGTACTGCATATCTCATCTCAACAGGTACCTATTAAGTCTTATTTTTCTCATAATATACTTTTCTGTTAGCCTTTTCATATTATCTGAGAAGTAGAACAATATAATTATGTAATTACCATTATGAATTTTGTACCATTACTATAAATATTGCTCAATGTCATTCTGCTTAAAGTTGTATTATTTATGTAAAGTTCGAACAAGTTGATGCAGGAATTAATAGTGTTTCTCGACCTGGTTCGATTGATCGAAGCTTAGGCTCGATCAATCGAAAATCGGGTCAGATGCTTTTTTTCTGCAGAATTCCAACTCAGCCATAACTCCTAAAACATTTAGGATTTTATGTTTTTGCCCTAGGTATATAAGGAAAACCCTAGCCACGTTTTAGAGGTTGCTCATATTGTTATTTTGTGTAAATCTCTTGTGAGATCTAGATGAACTTTTCTTTACACTAAGCTCAGCGTTTTCAAGGAGGAGATGTTATCTACACCTTGATGATCAACTCAGTTGCTGTCATTGGAGCTTAAAGATACACAAGTGGGAGTGCTTGTATTTGTTGGAGAATCCAAGAAAGAAAGAGTTCGTGGTCTCCGAGCTTGCACGTAGTTATGTCAGTAAGTTCTGCTAGTAGGTAGCAATAAGAAGTCAAACGTGGGGCCTTGTAAGTCTTATTGTATGAATTTCGATTCTTTCAAGATAGTGGATTCAAGTTTACCTTGAGGATGGCTAGATTAAATTCTCCCCAGGTTTTTACCGGTATGGTTTCCTAGGTTATCATATTTTTGTGTTATTTATATTTCCGCTGCTATATACATGATATGATTGTTTGATTGTGATAACCTAGATTTGTATAATTTGACTAAATTAATCACTTGACTAATTAATTAGGTTAATCTGGTTGTATTAAGGGGTCTAAAAACTGTACAAGTGGTATCAGAGCAGGTAGCTCTCTGTCTATGATCTTTTGATCTCTGAGTTGATATTTGACCCCTGTTGTCATGGAACACGGACACTCTTTGGTTATTCTTCCTCACTTTGATGGGAATAATTATGCTTATTGGAAAGTAAGGATGAAAACATTCCTGAAATCAATTGATGAGAGAGTCTGGAATTCTGTTGAATACGGATGGGAGAAGCCCACTACTCCTGTGAGTGAGTGGCAAACTTCTCAAAAAAGAAGCAGCTAGATTCAATAGAAAAGATATGAATGTCATCTTTAATGTTGTTTCTATGGCAAAATTTAAGAGAATCTCTAATATTGAGGTTGCTCACACTGCTTGAAAAATCCTCTAGACTGTGCATGAAGGCACTAAGATAGTTAAAATTAATAAGTTGTAGCAGTTAACATCTAGATTTGAAAGCACTAGGATGTCTGATGATGAATCTTTTGATGAATTCTATGCTAAACTGAATGATATTGTTAATTCTGCATATAATCTGGATGAAATCTATGATCAACCTAAAATTGTTAGGAAGATTCTTAGATCCTTGATGGAGGACTTTAGACCCAAAGTGACTGCCATCACTGAGAGCAAGGATGTGGACTCTATCCCTATTGATGAACTTGTAGGATCTCTTCAGTCCTATGAGTTAGACTTACCCAAAACTAACAAATCCAAATCAATGGCTCTTAAGTCTGTTGATGATGTTGATGTTGGTGGATTTGATGATGAATTCTCTGCTACAGAGATTGCTTACCTTGCCAAGAATTTTAGAAACTTTCTTAGGAATAGTAATAGAAAGGCAAGAGGTACAAACACTGCTTAACCTAGAAACTTTAGGAAGAATGATCCGACTAAGGTTAATTACAATAAAAAACCTAGAAAAAAAGTAGGTCAATATTCTAACAATTTTTTGGGGCCTCAGTGTTTTGGATGTCAAGGGTATGGTCACATGAAATCTGAATGTCCCACTTACTTAAGGTCTAAGGGGAAGGCTATGACTGTAACCCTTAGTGATAATGAAATTTCTGATGATGAATCTGGATGTGACAAGGATGGAAACTTCATTGATTTCACTGTTACTACTGTAGTCAATGAAAGTGTCTGTTGAAGAAAACCCTTCTGATGGGGAACTCTCTAAAGATGCAGATCTTCAAGAAGCATACAATAAACTTTGCAAAGTTGCTGCAAAGGATGCCATGAATGTTGAATTAGGCTTAAAGAAAATTGCATCTCTTGAGCTTGAAAAGAAAAATTTGCTTGCTAATTTGTTTGATGCTAATGATCTTTTGAACAATATGAAATCTGAGAATATGCTCTTGCTTGATAAAGTTAAATCTTTGGAACATGATTTATTTGTTGCTAGATCTGCTAGTTCTAAACTTGATCAAATGCTGAGTGTTCAAAAGGCTCCTTCTGACAAATCTGGATTAAGTTTTGTTGAAAGCATCTTTGTGTCTGCACCCAATTCCACAAACTTTGTTCCTTCTTCTTCCTTTGAACCCCCTGTGAGTAAGGCTGTGAGTGAGACTTCTAAACCTGTAGAGGTCACACCTTCCAGAAAGATTAGGGTTGATCTGAAAGAGTCTAAACCTAAGGAGTCTATCCTTTCTAAGGATAAGATGCATGATACGCCTGTTTGGGTTTGTCATTTTTGTGGAAAGTCTGGACACATTCGTCCAAATTGTTAAAAGCTGCAAGCAGCTAAGCGAACAAATAAGCCAAAAGTGTCTGTGCCTCAAGCACAAGATCTTATGGAACTTATTGGTGAATTGGTAAAGGCTCTAAACCTTTATTCCAATCCTGGAGTTGGAAATCACTCTAATGTGAATAAGAACTCCAATGCTCATAATGCGTCTAAGAGGTTTTGGATGCAAAAAACTCAATCTAATTGAGACTTTCTGACATGGTCCTTGTGCTTCATTGCTTTATCTTTTGTGACATTTGTTCTTTGGTTTCTTTTACCTTTTTGTTTCTAGGATTTGCATTGCATAACATTCATGCATTTCATTCTAGGACCATTTTTTAAAAAATAAAATAAAAAAGGGAAAAAGGAAACAAATTGTGTTTTGTATTTATTCTCTTAGTTTAGGAAAACAAGGTTGGTCAATTTATTTTCACATAACATGTCTTTGTACCTTGTTTAGTTTTGATAAGCTTATCTATTGCACTTTACTAGCTGAATTTTTGTAGTGCATGTTGTGTGGGAAAGATGTTTATGGTTTTTGATCACTTTGTCTTGATCTTGAACTCACATGTCTTTGACTGTCGGACTTGAGCCTTTTGAGAAAGGCATAAATAACCATCTCACCACTGTTCACTAGCCAATCATGAACATCTTAGTGCATATCGTAAAATTCTGTGCTCAAGAAAGTGTAGCACATGCACAAAAAGAACATAAGATGTAGCCTCGGTTTAATTGCTTAATACTTAAAATTGGTGTGTACTATTAGGCTTGATGCCAAATCAGCCTCGGTTTAATTGCTTAATACTTAAAATTGGTGTGTACTATTAGGCTTGATGCCAAATCACATAAATTAAATTGGTGTGTACATTATTCTGGCTTTTAATAAGTTTCTAAACAACTAAAATTTATGTGTACAATATGAGGCAAAATTCAAGAAACTTACATAATTGCAAGCTTATGATCCTGGAGATGTGGGAGTTATATGATGTAACTCTTTAGGTAATAATCTCTTTTAAATTCTATGTGATGAATTTTGTAGACTTTGTACTTGATTTCTATTCACATATCACCTTATATGTATCTCAAGCCTGTGCTAGTTGCACACACTACACAAGTTACTCTTTGCTAAACACTGTACATGTTATTGTATGTGTTTTTGGTCTGACCAACCAAGTTTGAAAAATACCTTGAGTTTTATGCACAACTGATTTGTTGCTTGAGAATTGAAAAGGGAGATTGTTTGAAATCTAAATTTTTAGGAGAAATGGGTTTAAATCTTGAGTTAATGAAAATCATTTCATCTCATACTCATGCATGTTATACATAAAATTCATTGCTTTGAGTAGAGTCTGCTTCAAAATCTATTGTTTTTCACAAAATTCATTTTTTTTACAATTTTGATCGATCAAACATGTTCTTCGATCGATCAAAATTGCGATTGAAAATTTAAGTGAGCCTCTGTGTGTTTCGATTGATCGAAACTATTTTTCAATCAGTCGAATATCGTGAATCAGGTTTTTTTTTTTTTTTTTTTTTTAAATCAGATCTTGACATTTTCAAACTCACTTTTTCAAAAGTTTCTAAGCTTTTCTCTCTCTCCAATTTGGACTTGGCTCCACCTCAGATTTTTGTTGTATTTTATCGTTCTTTTTGCAAGGTTTCTCTCTCCAAATACCGGTAAGACTCTTTTACCCTTCTTTTTGCTTTTATTTTCACATTTCATGCATTTTAATTTGGGGATTTCGAACCTATGCATATTTGGGGTTTTTGATGTTTCAAGCCATATTTTCTGAAATTGATCATTGGGTTTTGTTCCAATGATGTTATTAACATGATCTATGTTGGATAATTTGATCAATTTTGTGGTTTGTGAGAAATTGGATTTTCTAGGGTTTGTTTTGAATCCGATTTGGGGTTTTTGTTCAATTGGGTTAAAATTGATGAAATTGGCTTGTTGGATTGATGTAATTGATCATTCTAATCTGTTTTCTAACTTGTGTGATGATCAATTGGTCAATTTTCTTTAAAAACATTCAAGTGGTTTTCAAATTTTTGGGGTTTTTGGTAGAAACTCTATGCTCAAGCCAATTTTGTGAATTTGAACTCAAATTGAACTTAGTTTCACTGCATTAGAACATGCATCATGACATTTAAATTGTTTATGCATCATATAGATTTTTGTTCTATATTTGTTTTGTGCTTGCTTACAGTTTGCCCTTGGTTTTTTTTTTTTTTTTTTTTTTTTTTTTTTCCGTTATACTTTGTGTCTTTGTCTTTCCTTAGCACCATGCCTATGAAGACTAGAGCCCATAAGACTACCTCCACTTCTTCTGAGTCTCCCTCTAGGAGTGAGTTGTTTAGGAATGACAAAAGCAGAGAGGCCTTTGATCTTATGAATAGTAAGAGAAAATTTTGGGCTAAGCGTTCTGTTATCCTTGATGAGGTTGATCTAGCCATTAGGGCTAATTTTGAGAGTAGGGGCTGGTTGTCTTTGTTGAAGATAGATCATCCACCCCCGACTACCTTCATAAGAGAGTTCTATTCAAACCTTTCTTGTCACATCTATGATTCCAACATCCTTGTTAAGAGTTGGATACAAGATGTAGAGTTCACCATTACTCCTGATGTAGTGGCTGAAGCTCTTGGGTTTCCGGTCGTTAGGCAGCCTGACTATTCTTATGAGGAGTCTCCACCCGTTGATGACGTCATGTCATACATCACTGGGTCTTCTATCCAGTGGGGTTCTGATTCTCGGATCATGTCCGTTGAGCTTCTTGTGACTACCTATCTTTTTCTTAAGATAGCATGTCATTCTCTGTGGCCTATCTCTCATCTCCACACCATCCCTATTGAGAGGTGTGTGTTTTTGTATGCCCTTATTTCTGGTTCTTCTATTTCTTTTCCTCATCTATTTCTTCGTTCTTTGAACGAGATTCATAGGAGTAGCGTTATTGGTCATGCTCTTTTCTATCCTATCTTCATTCATAGGATTTTGTTGTTTTTAGGGTTAGATGGTTTCCCCGCATCTGAGCTCGTACATGTTACTGGTCCCATAGGTGTCTTCTTTCTTCGTCTGAGGGCTGCACATTTGAGGCCTCCTTGTGTTCAATCTTCGGGAGCTATACCCCCTCCTTCCTCTTCTATAGGTGCTGCACAGGTTAAGGCGTCTGGTGCTGCTGCTGCTGCTGATGTTCTTCCACCGACTACTTCGGATGATTCAAACATTCGACGTACGTTGGATCATGTCTTGACCGTTCAGGTGGCTCATGGACAAATTTTGGTGGACTTGCTCGATGAGGTTCGTGCTATGCGTGCAGAGTTGGCGCATTTTAGACGTTCTCTTACGCCACCTCCTTTTGATGATAGATTGTGATTGCCCTTTGGCATTCTATCACAAAAAGGGGGAGTAGATTTTAGATTTTGGATTGGCTTGTAGAGTTTTTGCTAATAAGGGGAGTTTTGTGATTCTTTGAAGCCTGTGGTGATTAGATTGTATTTAGGAGCTGCATCTTGTATTTACATTCTTTTGGCTCTAGATGTATTTTTGATGGGCTATTCATGTTAGGGGGAGATACATTTATTTTGTTTCTTGTTTCACTGCTTATTGACTTATATTTTGTGAGTTATTCATTTGATATATGTCCTTATTTTGTGTTTTTGTGAAATCAAGAATTTATTTTGTTTACTTGTATTTTTCACACATGCGTTTATGTGTTTATTGAGTATTTCAGGAAATATAGGTTGATTCAATTGAGCTGCTGTCTATACTTGCAACTAATGGATAGTAGTTAGGATTGGATTTGTTATGTAAAGGGCTTTAGTTTGAACTTTGAGCTTTTAGTTTGTGTTTTGTCACAGATTGCCAAATGAGGAGTTTGTTAGGTTCTAAAGACTTAGGATTTAATGTATTTAGAACTCTAATATGTATTGTTGGCAAACCATGATCAAAACAAGTTGTTTAGTCTTGTTTAAACTTGCTCAAAGTTGTATTATTTATGTAAAATTGGAACAAGCTGATGCAGAAATTAATAGTGCTTCTCGGCCTGGTTCGATCAATCGAAGCTTAGGCTCGATCAATCGAAAATTGGGTCAGATGCATTTTTTTGCAGAATTCCAACTCAGCCTTAACTCCTAAAATGTTTAGGGTTTTATGTTTTTGCCCTAGGTATATAAGGAAAAACCTAGCCACGTTTTAGAGGTTGCTCATATTTCTGTTTTGTGTAAATCTCTTGTGAGATCTAGAGGAGCTTTCCTTTACACAAAGCTTAGGGTTTTCAAGGAGGAGATGTTATCTACACCTTGATGATCAACTCAGTTGCTCTCATTGGAGCTTAAAGATACACAAGCAGGAGTGCTTGTATTTGCTGGAGAATCCAAGAAAGAAGGAGTCTATGGTCTTGGAGCTTACACGTGGTCGTGTCAGTAAGTTCTACTGGTAGGTAGGAATAAGAAGTCGAGCGTGGGGGCTTGTAAGTCTTATTGTATGAACTTCGATTCTTTCAAGATAGTGGATTCAGGTTTACCTTGAGGATAACCAGGTTAAATCCTCCCCAGGTTTTTACCAGTGTGGTTTCCTGGGTCATCATATCTTTGTGTTATTTATATTTCCGCTGCTATATACTTGATATGATTGTTTGATTGTAATAACCTAGATTTGCATAATTTGACTAAGTTAATCACTTGGCTAATTAACTAGGTTAATCCGGTTGTGTTAAGGGATCTAAAAACTGTACAATAGCCAATAAAAAAAAGTAGTTTTTTTATAAAAAGAAAAATTCACAAATGAAAGAAGCAAACATGGATCCTAATGAAACCACCCAGAAATTGCTCAACCAAGGTTTGGTTTCTTTTTTAATTTTGTTGGGTTTTTGGGTTTGTTTTGGTTAGTGGGTTTTTGTTTGTTTTGCTGTTTCTGGGCTTGGGGGGTTGTGGTTTGTGTGTGTTAATTTTTGTTCACATTGCACTATTTTGAGTTGGTTTTTAGGTTTTTGGATTCGTTTTGGTTAATGGATTTTTGTTGTTTTACTTATTCTAGGATTGAAAGTTGTGGTTTAATTATTATGTGTTAATTATGGTTCACATTGCTTTGTTTTTATTTGCTTCTTATGTTTCTGGGTTTTCTTTGGTTAATGGGTTTTTGTTGTTTTACTTATTCTAGGATTGAAAGTTGTGGTTTAATTATTATGTGTTAATTATGGTTCACATTGTTTTGTTTTTATTGTTTTCCAATTTTTTTCATTAGGTCCAGGTAAAGACAAGGGTCTTGATCAGATTTTTGGGTTTGCTTTGGTTAAAATTGTTTTTCTTGGTTCACGTTGGTTTTTACATAGGAACCATAGACACTTCATTTAGGGTATCGTACCCTTGTCGTATTTGTGTCCTAGTCGTGTCGTCCCCATGTAATAATTGTGTCATTTTGTTGTACCATTTAGAATGCCTACTCATCCTCATTTTCTTCTCTCCACAAATATAAATGTATACTTTAAACAAATTAAGGCATAATTGTATCTCTATTATTCAATAGGAATGCATCTTGATACAAAACCATTTTTCTCACTTAACAATAAGAGTTTCTTTAGTGACATTTTTGTTCATATTATTCTTGAGTTGTGCAGTCTCAGCACCATATACATTCACCAAGCTTCCCTAGCAATGTATTTCAAGACTCATGTGAAGGTTCTTCAACTTGATCATCAGGCAATACACCCAAATCAATCGTGGGTGCACTTCTCATCATCTCTGCAACTTTAACTTTGCGTGTGGTGACTAGAATTCTACTGCCTTGCACACCATATTTGAGTGTAATTCTAAACGGCTCCCATATTGTGAAGTCTTCCGTCCACACATCATTTAAGACAAGAAAAAACATTTTTTCCTTAATTTTGTCACAAATTCCATCCAATAGACCTTGCAATGTAGTCATGTTAGGTGTTTGACGATCAATAGATTCAAGGATTGCTTTGGCAAGCTTGCATTGATCAAAAGGATCAGAAACACAAACCCATATTTTTATTTGAAAATGAGCCTGCACCTCGCGATCATTGTAGGCTACTTGGGCAAGAGCCGTTTTTCCAATACCACCGGGGCCACTAAAGAGATCATGTAGGGGTTTCCCTCTTCTTCACTACACCTGCCCAATAGGATGCTCACTAGATCATCCTTAGCCTTATCACGACTTTGAATTTCAGAAACATCAACAAAGGAAGTAGTCTTTGGTCGTTCAACTTCTTCAATGCTCCTTGTCAATTCAAACCCACATGTGTCTCTTTCTTTGATAATCTCATCTAATTTATCATTAAGTTCTTCTATCTTATGAGCAATATCACGATATTGAAGAAGACTAGTAACTGAAAAATCAAAGTTGAAGAGGGGCCATACCTTCCTCCTCTTAGCAGTACCAGTTGCAGCTTCTTCTTCCTCATCTTTTTTTCTCATTATCTTCTACGATCTTGGCGGCCGTGTTCCACTCATCCAACACGTTCTTCATCTGGTTGGATACGTCTTTGAGCTCATCTAACCAAAGCATCACATCCAACACGTTTTTTTTTTTTTTTTTTTTTGGAGACGAATTGGAAATTGAAGTTTGATGGATAAAACAAGAGACTGAAATGGTAAATGGTTGATGAAAGGAGAAACCAAATAGAAGCTGCTCATATGGTCAATGAAATCTACGCTGTTCATGATCTGCTCATATATATATATATATATATAATTTTTTTTTTTTTTTGAGGGGGATATATATATATATATATATATATTAGTCCCAAAGGAAAAGAAAATGGTATATTAAACTTATAAGTATTAATTCCAAATCTATCTTAAAATAATATAATTATTTTCTAATAATGTATAATTAATATAGTATAATAATATGTTAGGACATATGTGTTTTCACTTGTTAAGAACATATGTCATTTGTTTATGTAAATTGGCTAATCCTTTGACAAAACGCACTCTACTTGTAATTGGGTAGTTCTAGGTGTTTTTAATACTTCAAGAAACAAGGTTTTAAGATCAAGTGTTGAAGTCATCAAGTCTATCCAAGAAAAACAAGCTGAAGTGCAAATTCATTAAAACTTGACACTTTCTCGATAGCTCCTCAACACCTTGCTATCTGTCGAGATTTATAAAATCAGATTTTCTGATCTGATTTCTTGGGATCCCTGAATGTGTCTTTGGGCTTTCTTTTCTCCTAACCCTAGACATATAAAAGGATTATTTTAAAAGCTGTCAAATTGCACACAAGTTGCAAAAGCATTGAGCAAACTCTGTTTAAGCAATTTGTGATCAAAGACGAAGTTCTTGACTTAGTTCATCTCTTCTGAAGAAGTTGCTATGTATTTGCACCAAAGGGTTTTGTGACCAAGCATCTTCTTGATCTTTATCGTGTAGGATGAACTGAAAAACTTTACAGCCAACCTATCCTTCAAAGTTGGTGTTGAAGTCACGTACTGGGATCCGTGTATTGGTTAGTCACGTACTTGGGAGCTGTGCATCAAAGGTGGGAACTGTCACTACAGATTAAGTCCAATTGGGTATTGGGGTAAGAGTTCAACTGTAGGTTGGTAAGGTATTTGAGATTCTTTTACTTGTAACCGCTTGTTTTGATAATAGTGGAGTTTCGGGATTGGTGACCTGAAAATCACTTGGTGGGGTTTTTGCCGCAAGGGTTTTTCCCATTCGTAAACAAATCACCGTGTTATTTAATTTCCGC
Organism: Quercus ilex subsp. ballota; assembly: GCA_032727855.1. Lineage (NCBI taxonomy): Eukaryota > Viridiplantae > Streptophyta > Magnoliopsida > Fagales > Fagaceae > Quercus > Quercus ilex. The sequence continues at coordinate 10,297,042 of CM064910.1, read as the reverse complement.
TGCTTAATTAATTTACTGGTGATTTGTTTGTGCTTCCACGCGTTTGCATGATAAATTGATTAATTAATAACTTGGCTAATTAATTAATTGGTTTAATCACAATGGGTCATTTAGTTTGTGGCCTATCATAATATATAGTTTGTAAGTTAAGCGGTCTATACTTGTTATTTGAAAGTGTTTCAAATTTGTGTAAGAGTTTTTTTTTTTTTTCTTTTAATTTTATTTTTTTTTAAGGCAAGAAAAAATAATGCATGCATTTTGATATTTTGCAATAACTTAATATAGTGAGACAAGTATAAAAATGCAACCCAATAAAAAACTTAAGAATGTATAATTTTCATTAGAACATGCAATGAATCTTTGATTTTCATATGGAAGCCAACATTATTTTGAACTTTTAGAGAAATTAATGATCATTATATAAAAACCTTGCTTCCATTTTATCATGTAAGAACTATTACACAAAGATATAACTCAAATTATTAAAATACACACACAAAAAGCAATAACAATTTCTAGTTTGATAATCACTAAACTTATATACAAGAATCAGTTATTAAATATTCTCCCTAAACAATACAATGAACATTTTTTTTTCCTTTAACACAATTTAAACTTTTTGAAAGACTGAGGAGCTAAATTTGTAGTAGATCATAGCCAATCAATAATATAGCATAAAAAGGGAAGAAAAAAAATGTATTCATGATTAATTACTTCTGCATATCCATGTTTATTTTAACCTGGATTATATAAATAAAGAGAAATAACAACATTATCTTATGCTCAAAGCAACAACTAGCGAATTCCCTAATTACACTCGTTAACTAGACCCTTAGCTTAATTACATTGATATTAATTGATTTTAAGAGAGTAATAATTCTTCCAAATCAACTCTACTACTTTTGTTCCTATAAAAATAAATAAATAAAACTCTACTACTTTTGTTCTCTAAAGATTCGTGTATTAGGTTCAGAGTCACCTCTTGTTTGATCTCTTCAAGGACTTCAGCTTTAGCCCAAAGTACAATATATAAACCAATGATCATAAAAAAAATAATAATAATAATAAAAAAACTAGCAAGATGGAGCTAACACACAGTTTTAAATTTTAAGAAATCAGCGAAGAAAATAGTGGGTAGACAAAAACTTGGGTTAGAATTTACCTTCCTCCTAAAAAATGGTTATAATGACTATGAGGGTTGAAAATTACTAAGAAAAGCAAACCCCTTAATGATGCACCAAGCCTGAACATAAAAGGTTAACTATAGATCCAATTCTTGTTGTGGTGTACAATATGATAATAGTTGTTAGAAAACGCCCATGTAAGAAGGAAAAGAGAAAGGACATATAAAATTGAAGGGAAAGAGAGGTCATTAAAATTTGACTACTTACTGCATATAAAAAATATCAAAATTCAACAATTAAATGCAAATACATGCATCTAAGTAGATGAATGTATATATGTTCAAAAATACTTGCTAAAATTGTGATCTATATGAAATTAAATATAATTTTAGAGACCGAAAAATGAAATGCTGTAGGAGAATTTAGTTAGTAATACCAACATAATCACCCAAAATGACCAAAAACAACTACTTTAGAAGAAAAATAGATAATTCGGCAATTGATCATCACCTATTGTCCTAAAGATGGATTTTTATGGTAGCAATTCCATGTTTAGAATGTTCGCCATGCTGTCATCTTTGTTTTGTTTTATACTCCTCCTAAGTCCTGACAGTCTCATTGTTTTCCAATTAATGGCTACTAATTGACGTTTGATTTCTTTTCTCTTTTTCCTTTTTTTTTTTAAATATATATATTGACATTCCTTCCTATTGTTTTCCCCAATTTGATTATGATTAATTGACGTTTAACTTCCTATGGAATTTAAATGAAGCATCTAATTTAATCCATTCCTCTAATGCATTAAATTTGCATTTTAACGTTTTTTTTCCCCCCAATTTTTCTGCCTATATTGTATTTTAATTGTTTTGTCTTAATTAATTGACCATTGTCTTTTTATTTTACATTCACTATTATTAGTTTGTTTATGTTACGTTTGGTTTGATCCCCTAATTAATTATTTTTTTAATTAAATGTTTCTACATTAGCATGTGTTTTATATTTTATTTTTCCTTTGATGCAGTGTAACATTTCCTTTAGGAGGACACTTTATGAGTCCAATTGTTACATACATAACTATTAGTTTGTTTATGTTACATTTGGTTTGATTTTCTAATTAATTATTTTTTAATATTTTATTTAGCATTTCTAAATTGGCATGTGTTTTGTATTCCATTTCTTTTGATGCATTGTCACTTTTCAGTTGTAAAGTTTCTTTCATAACACTTTACAAGGGCAACTTTATATGTTTAATTTAAAATAAATAATGGAAAGAAAACATAAAGAAAAAAAATAAAATATGACATGGTGAATGAGGTAGTGCAACCTGGGCGGAGGGAGGGGGGGGGGGGGGGGGGGGCGGGGGCAAGTGCCCCCCCTGAACTTCCCAATTTTTTCACTGCTAATATAGTACATATATGATGTATCATTAGAGCATTTGGAGCAGTGTAACTATAATGCTAAAATTTAGCTCTACAAACACAAAAATCTTGCTGCAGCAGTGGAGCTAAATCTAAAAATTTTAGCTCCATTGCTACAGTGTAGTGCACATCTATAGATAGATGTGCACTGTTCATGAGAGCTAAAAAAAAAATTATTTTATTGAATTTCTCTCCTCTTTCGTTAAAAAAATATTTTCTTTCTTTCTTTTTCTTTCTCTTTCCGGCTTCTCTTCTTTCTTCCTCTTTCTTCCTCTTCCAGTCCTCCATTTTAATCAGACTGTGCCTCTCTACTCAGTCCTCACACTTCGTTTCTGCCCAGCGCCGACCGAAGGTCCAGCCCAGCACCGACCACTCTTTGCGTTCTCCACCTCAAAGGCCGAACCTCCGAGCTCCACCCTCTCTCTACTATCTCATGCCCAGCGCCAATGTGGGTTTATGTTTGTGTTTTTCGATCTGTTGTGGGCAGTGGGCTTGTGTTTGTGTTTGTGGCAGTGGGCTTGTGCTCGTGGAGGTTTTTTTTTTTTTTCCCTGTTGTGGACTACTGTTGCTGGTGGTGGTGGTGGTGGTTGATGCTGTGGCTGAGGAAAAAGATTGGACATTTGGGTTTTTTTTTTTCCCTACTGTGGACTGGTGGTGGTGGTGGTGGTGGTGGTTGTGGCTGTGGCTGATGGTAGAGGTGGTTGTGGTTGGTGTTGTGATGTTTTTTTGGGTAGTGAAATATATTATTTTATTGTAGTGGTTATAATATTTTATTGTGATGTTTATATTATTTTATAGTGTTGAAAGTTAAAATAGATTCACTGCTGCAGCATGTGTGTAGGTAAAATAGATAAAGTAACTTTTATTGGTGCTAAATAGCTAAAATTATAGATCCACTGCTGTGGATACTCTTATGCCCTCCCTGACAAAAGAAGACACTAGGCGTCGTTGTGCACAAAAAGTAGATTCTACTGCTATAGGAAATCATGTGGGAGACCCACCTAATAATGATTTGAAAAAAAAAAAAAAAATGAAGATTCTATAGCAAAATGAAATAGGAATCACACAATGTCATCCTACTGCCATAAGGAAATAGGAAATCATGTGGGAATGGGACCCACCTAATAATGATTTAATAAAAAAAAAAAAAAGATCCTACAGCAAAACGAAATAGAAAAGATATATTCAAGACTACTGAGTGTGAATAAATCTTGCAACGGTTTCAAAATATGAAAAATCGTCAAGGGAAATTGAGTAAATTAAGCTAGGTATGAAAAGACAAATTAAAGTTTAGATTTTATGTTAGATTCTATATGACAATTACATTAGCATATAGTTGTTTATTTATTTTGTTATTAATATTGATTAAATTTTTTAGACTAGTATTTTACTTTTAATCTTGCTGCCCCCCCGCCCCCCCCCCCCCCCCCCCCCCCGACCTAAATTCCTAGCTCCGCCACTGAGTGCAACAGAAGCATAACAACATTTAATGTTATTCTATATATATAGAGAGAGATAGATAAGATTTGATTTTGTTTTTCCAATTTGTTAATTAGTTATTTGTGAATATTATTTAGGAGTAATATTTTCTGCAATTAATTAATATGTGCAATTTTAAATTTAAAGAGAAATTTTTGAATAAAAATTACGATGACTATTATGCTGCTGCTATGCAATAATTATAAGTAAAAGTTATGTTATGTTAATAAACTTTAATTGACGTAACAAAGCTCTTGAACAAGTTTAATTTCAACTAAGAATTTTTTTTTTTATAAAAAAAATCAAGTTTGAAAATAAAAATTGAGCTTTGTGTTAAGCTTGTCTTCGTCATACTTTTAATATTTTAATTAAAAGTTGGCAAATTTATTGTAAAGATAATAAGTTAGCCAAATGTGGAATCTCACATTGATAAGGAGAGAGACTCCTTAATTATAAGTAAAATTATGTTATTTTTAATTTTTTTTTAAATCAAGTTTGAAAATAAAAATTGAGCTTTGTGTTAAGCTTGTCTTTGTCATACTTTTAATATTTTAATTAAAAGTTGGCAAATTTATTGTAAAGATAATAAGTTAGCCAATTGTGGAATCTCACATTGATAAGGAGAGAGACTCCTTAATTATAAGTAAAAGTATGTTATGTTAATAAACTTTAATTGACATAACAAAGCTCTTGAACAAGTTTAATTTCAACTAAGAATTAAAACAAAAACAAAAACAAAAAAAAAATCAAGTTTGAAAATAAAAATTGAGCTTTGTGTTAAGCTTGTCTTCATCATACTTTTAATATTTTAATTAAAAGTTGGCAAATTTATTGTAAAGATAATAAGTTAGCCAAATGTGGAATTTCTCATTGATAAGGAGAGAGACTCCTTAATTATTTATAAGTGTGGTGATTAATAGGCTAAAATTTATTAGAGTATAAATTGGTTCAAATATGTGGAGGTGGTGCCAAATCAAAATAAATAACCTAGCCATTGATGAGCTTGAATCTTCTTAAAGAGAGCATCACACCTAGGGATAGAGGGAGTCATGGACTCCCCCCCCCCCCCCCCCCCCCCCCACCCCCAATTTTTTTTATAAAAAAATATATTAGCATGTACATAAGTACTAATTTTGGCAATTTTATTCCATAAAATTACACTTTGTCCCCCTTTAACAATATCATTGCTTCTTTTAAGAGAATGTTATAACCACAAACTTTTCTAAAATATTTTTACAAATTGTTGAGGTAGCAAATTCTTATTAGTTTGTATCAAAACCCACGATTTATATCATTTTTTTACTTACCAATAACCACTTACTACATCAATAATTTGTAAAAATATTTATAGCTCTAGAATTTTCCTCCTTTTAAAGGCTATAAAAAAAATTTATTGACTAAAATTTAAATCAAAATATACAAGCTGAAAAGAATTATCTCAACAACAAAAATTACCAATAGTAAAACTAAAAAACATTTAGTTCAATCAACCTATTTTACCCAAAACAAACAACCGGCCCTTTAAAAAATTTTAAACAAAATAATTTTATCCTTACCTAGCAACAAATGCATGCAACAAAAAATATTAATTAATTAATTTAAATAAATAAATCTCAGCGGTTAAGCAACAGAGTTGGAGGCTAGAGCTACCGCATGTAGTTAGTAGCAAAGTTGCCCCCTAACTCCAAGTCCTAGTGTAACGCCCCAAAAATCATAAATAATAAAAGTCTGTTCAATCTAAATAATCCATAAAAATATTAAATAAATGCAACCAGCAACCTAAAATCTCAACACAATTGTCAGAGCTCTAATCCCACCAAAAGATTAAAAAAAAAAAAAATCATCAAAATAATTCTCCAATACAATATTAAATACCCTAAAAATAATAATGAAATTCTGAGTTCCACAATATAATTTGTAACTGTTGTCTTCCAAGAATCTCTACTCCAATAATCCCTCTAACGTATCCATAAGGGGGAATAAAAGGGGGCGTGAAATAACTCAATAAGTGGAATTCACTAACATTGGGGTGAGGAAACAAACATTTTAAATGAATAATCCATACAACAAATTTATAACTTTCAAACCATCTATATTTTTAACATCAAATATTTCATATAAAAATATCATTATATTGTGAGCCATCATAATATACCAATACCATCATATTAACAATTTTCTAGGCTTTTCTCATAGTCAACGTTTATGCCCTGTTGACAGGGCTGTGCTGTCCCCTTTTAGGATTGGAACCCCCATTTCATCCCTTTTCTTAAGGGTACTTCTTTTGGAACCTGAAGGTGCACTCCCTTGCTAAGGAGCTCCCTTTTCAGATCCTTAATGGTATACTCCCTTGCTAAGGAGCTACCAATTGTGCAAGGTCCCCTTTTTCTGGGACCATCCCTTGCTAAGGACTAGCTATAGTGTAATTGTCCCTTACTAAGGACTAATACAACACTGAGCTTTTAATCACGACTTGCCATGGGATTCAAAATAAATTCAAGATGCTTACATCAAATAATACAGTCATAATACTCAAAAATACAAAGATTTCTCCACACATACAAATTTAAATAAGTTTAGGTTGTCCCACAAGTTTTTCATATAACAAATAGTCAACATTTCCGTACAATGTGCACATCAAACTTTATAGGATATCAATATATTTATAGAATATCAACATATTTTTTTGATATAAAGATAGTTTGATAATAAAAACTATTTTGTGAAAACCTCCCAAAATTAGTAAACACCACTTACCTCTTAGTTGCAAAAATGAAATCAACCACCCTTAAGTCACAATAAATCAGTAGAATTAGAACCTAGCAATACCAAACATAGGCCCATCAATACAAAAATTTCCCACTAAAATCTGTTTTCATACTTAAACAATATAATCTTGGACAACATTGATATTTCCTAAATTATCCATCTATTCACTTAACTATCCAGTTCACTTTCAGCTTTGATCAGATTTTTGGGCTTAAAAATATTGCTGCATAACTAGATTTTTTGGCTCTGCCTAATCAGATTTTTCCATTAATATAGTCATAGATATTCACAAAACTACAATATGGCTGAATGATGGATATCTGATCAATTTAATAGTAGAAGCCATATGTTATATCTTAATTCATCAATCCCATAGCTAGCCCATTATTCCCTTGATGCCGCAAAACTTAAAAGATATTGCTGGACAAATTTCTGAACAATAGCAATGCGTGGATGACAAATTGTTTAACTTAGATAATATATAATTTCTTATTCCTACGTTATAGGGGCTAAAAATATATTCTAGGCTTGAAAAGCATTGCTGCCTTCTACAATAAATTAGAGATGAATACACGTCACTAGAAGGATGATAAAGAAGATAAATATCAACCATAAAGTAACATTTTCCCTTTCACATGGTGACAAACTTAGCAATGTGGGAGCCATTTAGAGATGCACTCAAAAATTGTGGTTCCCAAAGTTGTAAAGCTCTAGTCACAACACGCAAAGAAGAAGTTTCAATGATGATGGAAAGTGCGAATATGATCAAGTTGAATGAATTGTCGGAAGAAGACTGTTGGTCGATGTTTAGTAAAATAGCATTTTTTGATAAGGACCCTCAGCAATGTGAGCAACAAGAAGACTTTGGTAGACAATTATCAAAGAAGTGCAAAGGTTTGCCCCTTGCTACAAAGACTCTAGGGAGTCTCATGCGCTTAAAGAAAAGTAGAGAAGAATGGAGGAATGTTTTGAGTAACAATTTGTGGGAATTAGAAAATGTTGAAAAGGGTCTTTTTGCACCATTGTTACTGAGTTAATATGATTCGTCCTCACCACTGAAACGATGTTTCTCATAATGTGCTGTCTTTCCGAAAGATCATGTCTTTGATGTTGATGAGTTGGTATATATGTGGATAGCACACAGATTTGTTGAGTCAAAGGGAACTATGGAGGTGGAAATCATGGCACAAGAATACTTTGAAAATTTAGTCATTCGCTCTTTCTTTCAAGAATTTCGGGATGATACATTTATTGTACAATACAAAATGCATGATATAGTGCATGACTTTGCACAGTCAATTACTAAAGCTCACCATTTGGGATTTTCAACAACATCCCAATTTCCCCCTTCCATTGATAGTGCCAAATCCCAACTTCCTTCGTCCACTGATAATGCCAAAAATCTACGCACTATAATCTTTTTTAGAGAAAGTGGTTATAACATGTCCAATTTATTCCAGAATTTCAAACGTTTACGGGTATTAACTTTGTATTGTAGAATGAAACTTCCAGATACCGTGGAAAATTTGATACATTTAAGGTATCTTGATTTGTCTCTTTTCAATGGGGTATTGCCTGAAACTATATGTAATCTATGCAATTTACAATTTTTGAAGACTAAAGAGATTCCATATTCTTCGCCCACAATATTACGGCAAGGGATAGGTAAATTAATTAACTTAAGACATCTTATTGGATATAATTTAGTGATTCCAAGAGGGATTGAAAGATTGACTTCTCTTAGAACATTAAATTGTGTCCTCATAAATGATGTGGATATCAAAAGATGTAGATTTGAAGAATTAAAAATTTTGAACCACCTTCGTGATTTGTCTCTATCTTTTATGGATAAGGGGGATTTTGGGGATACTCTGATTGAGAGTAATGTATTAGTTTTAAATGCACTAGAGCCACTTCAAGACTTGGAGAAGTTACGCATTATTTGGTATCAGGGCATCACAATGTCTCCTAGTTGGTTGACATCCTTAACCAAATTGAAAGAGCTTTATCTCGATAACGCCACAAAGTTAATGAGTTTGCCTCCTTTGGGGATGATTCCGTGCCTCGAATCATTAACTATAGTGGATGCGTGGAGTTTGAAAAAAGTGGGAGTTGAATTTTTGGGAATAGAATCTGAAAACAAGAAAAAAGCCATAATATTCCCAAATTTGAAATATCTCGAGTTTTTTAATTTGACCAACTGGGAAGAATGGATTGGGATTGCAAGAAAAGAAGACGCAGACTGTATTACTATAATGCCACGTCTTCAAGAGTTGAAAATTCACCACTGCGGAAAGTTAAAGTCGCTGCCGGACTTCCTGCGTACAATTCCATTGAAGAAATTGAATATTGGTGTCTGTCCAATTATCAAGGAACGTTGCCAAAGAGAGACAGGAGAGGACTGGCGCAACATTTCTCACATCCCAATCATCAAATTAATTGATCATCCTACCCTCCCTTATATGGTAACTCGTTCTGCTGCTCCTTCTTCTTTTTTGAAAACAAATATTATCAATTATATTTCTTTCTATTTCATTTGCGGTTTAATATTTTATATGGATCTTGCTCATTTTCTTGATTTCGGTATACTAATCTCAAATAACTCGTATGGTTTTCTTTAGTGATTTGGCTCCTGAGCTTTATACGGAATTCATTAAAGGGTAACTTTTTCCTACTTCTTCCATTCTCTTTCTATTTCATTTGCCTTTTAATATTTTTTTGGGTCTTGCTCATTTTCTTGATTTCAGCGAATTATACCTTGTCTAAACTCACAACGACACTGTTAGCAATGGTTTTTCATAAGGGCATGTAGATGAAATCTTGAAATCTGCGTGTGAGCAAGTCTGGACCGATAAAGGGTAAATCCTACCTCTTATGCTACTTTTGTCATTTGGTTGAAATATCAATTTATTATTTTAATTATCTCTCAAAAACTCCAACCAAAGAAATTACCAGCAACTTTGTAAAATTTAGGCCAAACTCACAATGACACCATCACCAATGATTCTATCTAGTAGGCTCAATATTTGCAACATTACCAGAATGTGTGAATGTTAAGGAAGAATTTTTATAATTATTTTTTAGAAATAACCCAGACTGAATGTATAGTTGCTAATCTATAACTTATGCAACCTTCTATCCTTAATTTTGAGGGCTTGAATGTATAGTTGCTAATCTTCAGTCTTTGATGTTACAATTTTAAAAGCTTGAATCTGGATGCACATAGATTTCTAGTCTTGGTGATGTGTTTCTTGTCAATGAAGACGGGGAAGAGTGGGAAATTTTGATAAATACTTGCTATCTGTTGCAATCCATAGTTGCCCATTTTGAAAAGGCACCATAAAAAGTGGAAAGGAGAAGATAGGACCAGTCCATACTTCTTTAATCTAGACACTTAAATTTTGTTTCTTGAATACGTTACTACTTTCTACCAAATTTAAAAAAAAAAAAAAAATTATTTCCGCATTTGTTTTTTGTTCCATGGTCAGTAATGCCATAGGAATTTTTTGCTCTCCTTCAGTCTAGACATCCTATAAAATATTTCTCACTCTTTGGACCTCATTCAATCTTAACATCATATCATAGGGCTTTTTGTAGAAAGCTCTATTATGACTTCAAAGATGCTAGTAAAATTTGTACATAATCTTTTATCTTTGTTTATCAATGCTACAAAATTATTATTTCTGCACTCTATAAGTAATACTAGAAGTCAAAACCATAGTGCAATGGTAAGTGCCCTCCACCCAAACCATGTGTAGTTGGGGCAAAAGCTTGAGTCTTGTGCATTGGGTATAATAATTCTATTGAGTAACACTACTATAAAGAAGAAAGAGAGGGGCATTTAAAGCTTAAAAAAGTTTTTGGTAGTTATCAAGTTTTAAAGTTATAGGGTTAGGTACTTGCTAGTTATCTATTTATAAAGTTATATTGTGTACTTATTTCTTGTCTTAGAGTTTGAAATATTTCGTTACATGGAAGTTTGTGAAGTACACAAGGTGACCACCAAGGATTTAGGCAAGAAGAAGAGACAAAATATACCTTGGATTATGTACTTTTCTACTATAAGGCATATCTCGATATTCCTGCTTAATCATGTTTCTGTTTCTACTTATAATTTTCTCCATCTATAAAAACCTCATGCTTAATATCTAATTCTCTTTTGGCCTTATTTCAACCAAACGTCAGATTTGGGGAAGTACATTTTATGATGAAGCAAGGTGTCACTCATGGATGCATATTTTAGAAAGCACTGCAGAAGATACTCCTTTATCAGTTCATTCAGGATCAAGGAAGTGTATCATAGCCATCTCTTGAGTAATCCATATTATATGGTGGCTAATGAAAGGCGAGCTAGCTAATTGACCAATTTTCAACTTATGTAATTTCTACCGTTATTTGTTAGGGTATGAAATCTAGTGTGCTAATTTTCATTTTAGTGTTACAGATTTAGAAGATCTAGTACAAAGGTGTGTAGAGTGTGCAGGAGAATGGAATGTTACCACCAGGAGTGGAGTAGATGATTTGAGAAATGCCTCTTGTTTTTTCCCATCAGTAGTTGCCCAATTTTGGAATGACATTCAAAAATGGACACCCCAATTAGTGACTAATATGTTCAACAAAAATGAAGAAGAAGGTAACGAAGCCATATTACAATTGTTTTCTTTGGGCTGTTCAATTCTAATTCACATGTAGGTAACTTTATGTTCTTCTTTTGATGCTATTTCATTTGCTTTCTAATCCATTGTCAATAACTTGTATTTCCAACCCTCAAGGTTGCGGTAATGTTTTGGTCTTATTCATTCAGAACATCATGCAAAATGCTTCGTTCTCATTTGACCTCATTCATTGTAAACATTATGCAAACTCAAAAGATAGGTAGGTAGAAAGTGAAACAAATAATTCACAGATAGAGAAAGGAAATGGGAAAGGCTTCAAGTACAAAAACCCCAATGCTTTTTTTTTTTTTTTAAATCCCTATTATCAATTCAAAGATGCTACAAACAAGCTTAACCTGTAATCTGGTTTTCTTTAGCAGTCCATCTTAAATGGTGACATATGAAAAGCAAACTATTTATTTTTTTAATAACTCTACTCAGTCTTCCATTTATCATTTAGTTCTTGAAACCTTTTTTCTTTCAATTGGTAATAATGTTTTTTAAAGAAGAAAGCAGGGTGCCCTCATAGCTCAAACCTATACTTGTTAATCATCTAGTCTTGATGTTATAGGGTTATGTACTTGCTATCTATCAAGTTCCTAAGTAAATATTTCGTGCTTTTTGCTTTGGTCAGAGGCTTAAATGTTTCATGGGCATGAGAGAGTGCAAAGAATGAGAAGCGACCACCAGTAGATATGCAGATGTTACAAATACTTTGGCTTCATTTGTAGGATTAAGTAACCATCACAATCCCTTTGGAACTAAAAATCAAGATATGCTTGTGATTTTTATTTTGAGTATTGGACACAGACACAAGATCTATCTTAGAGAGAAAACCCTAATATGGTAGATGTAATATTTTTCCCTTAATTTCCTTTTTGTTTGTTTGATTTTCAAATCCATACTTTTTGTTGCTTCTCCTTTGCATAAAGTCTTTGATAGCACTGTTTTGTTTTAGGAATTGGAATTGTACTTTTTGGGTTATTTTTATGCTCCTCATCTTGCATAGGAATTGAATAAGTTGCTGCTTTTTGTTGATTCTAATGTTTTTAAGTGGGTTTTCAACATCTAATGCATAGTAGTGAAGTCCACTGTAAGAATTGACATTCAGCTGTTGGAAATAGTCTATACAACTAGTCACCCAAAAATTTATATAAATGAAAAAAGAAAGATAAAGCATTGCTAACTACTCTTTGGATTGCTCGTGTATGGCTCATGATCCTCATCCCTAGTTTAATGCTTAGACTTGAATTTCCTCTTAACGCGTTATATCTCCTTGAAATAGAGGTTAGGCCTCTAGGCCTTATACTTATTTTAGATCATTACCATTGTTGCCCATCATGATTAAAAGTATATTATTCTAATCATTTAAAACATTACGTTTTTATTTGCTAACTTCTTACTTTTAGTGATGCTTGTTACCCTGAATAAGCCCTGAATCCCAGCCACCAGATCCCGACAACAGAGAAAGGATGTTCAGTGACAACTTGGGGATGCGAGCAAGGATTTTGAGTAAGTTTTCCTGTTTTACATACAAATATTTCCAAGGAACAAATTTCCCAAGTTTGTCCTTCAAATATTGCTCTGATGCTTTAGTAGGCTTTATATCTGGCATGCAACTATTTAGTTTATTCTATCTTTCTCTACCTTAATTTATTGGCATGGTTGTCACTCCTCATATAAATCACAGATGAAGCTAATTAAGCTGGGCACAGCCTGTGGTTGAAGTTATAAGCATGGAGAATGGTGTTGTGTGCTGCAGTGTGGTGTTCCACAGTGATGATGATCTAAACGATTGGCCTCCAATTTCATCTGTTGTGGCTTAATGTCCTTTGTTTTCTCCTCATCATCGGGCATACATTCAAGGTTTACATTTTTATTCTTCTTTTCTTATTTCTTTTTTGATAGATTATTCATGTTATTACCATAAAATTGTTCAAACATTTTTTTTGACAAGTCAGTAAAACAATTGTTCAAACATCATTCCACCATGTGGTTATCTAAGTTTTAAATCATAGTCAACAAGTTGCAAATTACAAGGGATTAAGAGGCCTACTCAAAGCTTCCCTTTTCCATATTGTATTGTCAATTTAAGAATATCTAGCTGTTCTTTTTTAGGCATCGTGAATTGATTTATCTCAATCTAACACATTTAGTAAAATTTTGTCAAATAATACCAGTTTGCCTTTTGTCTCAAGTCCATATAATGTTACATTACAATAATGGACTTACATCCAGTACACAAAATATTTTGTATATTATTGAGAATGGTGTACTTACTGTGAATTTGCTAGAATTGGTAGGTGGGGAATCAAATCCTTATATTGATCTCCAAATGCAGTTTAAAAGAGCTTGCACGTTGCAAGTGTCTCTGCTCTTTTCTTGAAAAGCGAAATAGAAGAGTAGTTTAGATTCTTTAGAAGGGATCTTTATCCCAGCCATAGGCTATAGCCGCGTTTTTGCGGCTATAGACCCCTTTTTTTGTAGTGAGACGTGGGAGCTTTGAGGATAGAAAAATACATTCATCACAATGGGTCAATACATTCTTGGCCTATCAATTAAAGGAAGAATTAGGATTTTGTTAGCATTTGGGAGAGCCATGGCAGAGGAAATGGACCAGATGAGGTTTTTTATCATACCAAATTTATTATTTTTGGGTATTTATATCAATTTCACTTGATTGGGTTTGACTTTTATTGGATTAGTTAAAAAGTTTGTTCAGCCAATTCTAAAATCTAAATTTTCAAGGGGGCTAATGATAAATTTTTATTTAATTTGTGGTTTTTTTACTAGTGTTAAAGGAAAAATACTTTTATGAACTTTTAGTGTAAAACTTAGATACAATTCTTTAAGTGCAGTACATTAAATTCTCCAATTAATAAGTGAACTTTTTGTGAAGAAAATGGAATTCGATGTTTTGGTTGTTTGTTATTGTCGCAAATCTATCACATTTGTTTTCTATTCAAATAATTAAGAATGAAATTTTGATGTTTGTCACATCCATGTGTAAATCAACTAGGGCTGGAAAATTTGCATCCTTAGCTGCAATTGTGTTTGTCTTTTTTAGATCCATATTTTGTGCAATTTTATTTTTCTTAAATCAACGGTTTCATTCTAATACTTAATCAGATTATTTGACTCATAAAAAAAAAAATATTGACCATTTAATTTTTTTATTTTGGTGTTTCAACTTAGCTTGAAGCTATAAGAAATGAAGTTTAATTTCAAAGATATTATAAGCTTATAACATCTTTGAAAGGTTTTTTTTTTTTTATTATAATTATTATTATTATTATTATGTGTGATTTGACCATTGTATTTCTTTTTCTCTATAGAATAATACTATTACTTAAAAAAAATATATATATCATTCAAAATAGTCTTAAAGTTTTTTCATTATGACACATTAAACACAAAGTCCTATCTTCCGTTAATTCGATGGAATAGTTCATCACATCATTTTGTAAGAAAAAGGGTGCATAAGTTTTTCTCTTTATACTATATACCAAATTGATTCCGTATATATGCTTATTACTGAATTTTGGCATCTAGAATCTAGATGATGATCCTTCCCCTCAAAATCTCAGGCCCTATCATCAAGACGCAGCAAGTGATCAAATTCAAATTAAACTCGATCGGAAAACAAAATAACAACCTCATTGAAATGAAGAAGCAGCCAAAATCTGAGTATGGACCATGCTCATGATAGCGTAGCGTTTTTGTTTCTAATTTCTAATCATGTAGTCATTGTATTGTTTCTTTGCCTTTGCCCTAATGTATTGGGAATTTGGGAATACTAGGATGCCCCGTGCCGCATGCAATATGCTACCATATATTATTGTCCTTCTCTTGCTTTTCGCTTTCTCTTGCATTATTCACTAGTGGAGATGCACGGGATTCATGGAAAACGATAGTACATTTATCTATTATTGTATAAGATAATATAATCCAAACTTTTCTCAAGACTTACCCATCAAAAGTTAGAGCAAGCATAACATAAAATCTTAGCTAATTCAAATATTTTAAAAAGATATGGTCAGGTTAATGAATGACCAGCAATAGATTTTGTTATATATGATGGGTCTTTTTGGGATCAGTTTATTTTTCTGAAACTGAAAACGTTTTGTTGAAAGTTCTGTAAATAAAGGTAAATATTAGTTGAAATAGTACAGTAGAACCTATGAATAGTATCAAAAAGTGTAATGCGACCTATGAATAGTAGCAAAAATAAGTTGAATAGTAAAATAAGTTAGCAAAAAATAAACTAACCAAACAGACATGAAGAATAAAACTTTATAGTGTTTGACGATTTTAGTTATCTCAACTGATAAAATTTTTGTTAGAAAGTGACAGAAAATGTTTCTTGCATAGAAAATTGGTGTTTCCTATTATCTACCTATTATTATTATTACTATCTCCCCAACATTAATTACTGTGTTTCCTATTATCTACCCGAACCAAATATTAATTGGTCTTTCCTATCATCTCCCCAACATTAATTACGGAGTTTCCTATTATCTCCCCAACCCAACATTAATATTGCTGTTTTTCCTAGATATTTTGTTCTCTTGGTAATCAGGTTTACGATCCCTTTATATAGCTCTAGCTACCAGTTAACAACTCACTGTAAAACAAAAGGCAATTTTTGGGACGTAGAGAAATTCTCTATTCCTTTGCCTACAAATCTAGTGATCTAGCTGACGCCTGACGAAGTCGTTCTTAAGATCGTAAATATATTTTATAATTGGTTTATGCGCACTAAATTCATAATCTAGGGTTTGTGTGCACTTTCCAAATTTGGTTATTTCTTTTTCTACTTACAAATAATTTTTCTTGTTGACAATTTATTCATTAATTTCCTCATTATTTCCCATCTTTGCCACTTCCTTTTCATATAAATCATATGATGGTCAATATACTTTTATTATAAACATCATCCCACATTCGTCGAATACTTGTCCCACCATTTTGATCAACACGCTATATATTTAACTAGTTTGATCACACCGTCAAACACGGCATTCTAACTGAAAGGGAAGAAACTAATTAACTAACTAATCTAGCCGTAATGGTAACGGCTTAAAGTAAATCATGTCTTCAATGCACAATTTCAGTTGTTTTGTGTATGCCTTGTGTGAAAGTGTTATTAACACTGCTTTATTTATTTATTCTACATATAGCAAAACACGCAAAAACCTAATACAAATCAATGCAAATTAACCATGTAATAACAACAGTAAAACCAAAGGTGTTCATAGTGTCGTGGTCCAAGAGTCTTGTTCTGCGCCACTAGGAGGGATGCAGAGGTTTTATTAGTTGAGCAATTTCTTTCCTCTATTAAATAATAAATATGCGGTATATAGAAGATTTAACCAAAAGAAACATCTTGTTCAGCCTGTTACATTTCTCATGGATATCTCAACTCTCTTCTTTCTTCTATGTCTGCTGCAAGCTCTTTCTTTATCTGCTTCATCTAAAACATTTGACACTCTTATAGGCACATCTCTGTCTGTTGAGAAACCAAGTGACAAGTTGGTTTCAGCAAATGGTGAATTCTCTGCAGGGTTTTACCCTGTTGGTGATAATGCTTTCTGCTTTGCCATATGGATGACAAAACCCTCTGTTCCCACAGTTGTTTGGATAGCAAACCGAGATGATCCTGTTGATGGAAAAGGTTCAAAGCTTTCAGTTTTGAAAGATGGCAAGCTTCACCTAACCGATTCAACTGGCAGTGTCGTTTGGAAAACTAAAACAGAAGCCTTGACCACATCAGAGGCCTCCAATTTGCAACTACAGCTAATGAACACAGGCAATCTTGTGCTTTATAATTTCTCAAGTGTTGCTATCTGGCAAAGCTTTGATTCAGCTACAGATACTCTTCTTCCTCAACAACTACTAACCTTTGGTACAAGCCTGATCTCAAATAGAGGCCAAGGTGTTCATTCTTCTGGCTACTATAAGCTCTTTTTTGATGAAGATAATGCGCTCCACCTGCTTTTCCAAGGTCCAAAACTTTCAAGTCTCTATTGGCCAGACCCATCCCTTGAAGACATTTCAGATGCTGGGATTTCTATCTACAATACTAGTAGAGCTGCACTACTAGATGACTCAGGCTATTTCTGGTCATCTGACTTTTTAAAATTCTATGCAACAGATTTTGGTACTGTGACTCAGAGACGATTAACGCTTGATCCTGATGGCAACCTTCGATCATACAGCCTGCAAGAGATGAATGGGAGTTGGGATTGGGTTGTAACATGGCAAGCCATCTCTGATCCATGCAGGATTCATGGCATCTGTGGACCTAATGGTGTGTGTACTTATGATCATGTCTCTGGCAGGAGATGCTATTGCTTGCAAGGCTTCAAGATGAAAGATCATACTGATTGGTCCTCTGGGTGCGAACCAGAATTTAGTATCTCTTGCGGCCATGAAGATGAGTCTACTTTTGTCCAGCTTGCTCATGTTGAATACTATGGCTCAGATATCGACTTCTTACAGAATTTTACCTTCCAGGATTGTCAACAAGAATGCCTAAATAGGTGCAATTGCAAAGGGTTTCAATATAAATTTAGCATGAAAGATGGTGGCTATGACTGTTATCCCAAGTCTCGGCTTCTAAATGGACGCCGTTCAACAAATTTTTCTGGAGATCTTTATTTGAGAGTACCAAAAGCTGGTATTTCAAATCACAAGCTGCCTAATGAAGAATTTCGATTGCAGTGTTCAAACATTGTCTCTAAGCAAGAAAGAAGCACATATGAAAATAAGACGGTAAAGCTTTTGCTTTGGTTCGCCACAGCAGTGGGAGGTGTGGAGGTAAGTTGTATTGTCCTGGTTTGGTTTTTCTTGTTAAAAACTAGTAAACGTCCAGACTCCACTGCACAAGGATACCTAGGCCTAACAACTAAATTCAAACGATTTACCTTTAATGAGCTAAGAAAAGCAACGCAAGGATTCAAAGAAGTGATTGGACAAGGAGCAGGAGGGATAGTATACAAAGGTGTATTGTCTGATCAACGAGTAGCAGCAATCAAGCAACTCAACGAAGCTAACCAAGGAGAAGCAGAGTTCCTTGCAGAAGTAAACACCATTGGGATGTTGAACCACATGTACTTGATAGAGATGTGGGGATATTGTGTAGAGGGAAAGCATAAGCTCTTGGTGTATGAATACATGGAGCATGGATCTTTAGCTGAAAATCTTACTTCTAATTCACTTGATTGGATGAAAAGGTTTGAAATTGCAATGGGTGCTGCTAAAGGCCTAGCTTATTTGCATGAAGAATGCTTAGAGTGGGTTTTACATTGTGATGTAAAGCCTCAGAATATACTCCTAAATGCTGACTATCAACCAAAAGTAGCAGATTTTGGTTTGTCTAAACTACAAAGTAGAAGTAAGATTGATCATTCAAACTTCTCGAGGATGAGAGGAACCAGAGGTTATATGGCTCCTGAGTGGGTCTACAATCTTCCCATCACTTCTAAAGTTGATGTGTACAGTTATGGAATTGTGTTGTTGGAAATGGTAACTGGAAAAAGCCCAAATGTCATGCATACTGCGGACAATGGAGAAATAAGAGAGCATAAAAGGTTGGTCATGTTGGTAAGGGAGAATGTTAACATTGGAACAACTACAAAGAAGTCATGGATTGAAGAAATTATAGATCCCATGTTGACTAACAATTATGACAAGGCTAAGATGGAACTTCTAGTCAAAGTGGCTTTGCAATGTGTTGCAGAAGATAAGGATGAAAGACCCACCATGACTCAGGTGGTAGAGATGCTTATGAGCCATGAGGATTAAGGTTGTTGGGAAAGTAGTTTAGAAATTTTATGTACTAGAAAATACTTTTAACTTTTTCAATGTATTTTTCTTTTTCTTTTTTTGTGAAAATATAGATATGAGTGGACTGTAATAAATGTATTTATCCATCCTTCCTTAATCCTCATTGCACTACAGATTTTTTTATACACTGGTACACATTTTTCTTTTTCTTTTTTTGACACTTTAAAAGTGTTGTTGGAGGGGATAAGCCTGGGCCCTTTAAAGCCCAAGCCTGTAGCATGGGCCTGGAGGATCTTTTTAGTCCAAGTCCATCAAGCATTGAGAAAGTTCACAAGGTTCGTGTCCAACCAATGACATGCTCGGTCCAAAACCCCATTTGTGACCCCAAGATGGGTTACGGCTTACAATTATGACAAAAAAATTATACATTTCTTAATTAAGTAATGATCAATTGATAAATTTATAATGAGTATATTAATAAATTAATTTTAAAAAATGATAAACCTCAAGTGTATTAAAATTATTAAGCTTATTATATTTGTAATGAATTTATTTAATCTCGAAGTATCTCACTCGTTCATTTAGTTAATTATGAGTGACGTATGGTATCAACATACTTTTTTTTTTTTTTTTTTTTTTTGGGATAAGGTATCAAGTATCAACATACCTTTTTTTATCTTGGTTTTGGGTGTAAAAGTTCGCTACAATAAAGTAAAATAACATAACCTATAATATAAATAGATAATGCCCGATAAAATGAACCACAAAGTTCTTTTACGATTAACAAATATCAGTCCTATATCCCATAGAAAAAAAAAAAGGTCCTATACCGTATAATACATGAACACTATAATTTCTATTTTCCATTGTTTATTGTTTAGTATGCAGAAAAGGAATAACTATTCCATTGAAAATTTAAATCATCATTCGGTATTTTGTTGCATATTTATTATCAAAAGATTCGTAATAGTTATTCTTTAACCCACGTAATAACTAAAACAATCCCTAAAAGTCATCTTTGGCCACAATTGACCAATATTAGTCTTATCAACTTCTATTATACAATGGAAATTAATATACATTTTTTTTTCTAATGTATAATTTTTAATTTCAAATATTTATCAGAATCAACCTTTTAGGAAACGTGTATTTAAAAAAAAAAAAAAAAAAGCTTATGTTAAATATTTTCATAATAATCAAATTAAGCAAATGAAACTGTCAGTCATCAGAATTTAATATTTAGGGGAGATGTTCTTTTTTTCTTTTTCTTTTTTCCGTTTCTAATATGTATGGGAATAGTTATTTTTAATAAAGAATGATGATATTAATTATAGAATGGTTCAATTAATTTATAAATATAGGCTGTTAAGAGAGAATTATAAAAAGTAAAATTAATTTTGTAAGGTTAATTTTTGGGATATTTGATTGGAATTTGATTCCATTCCACCAGCTTGTATTAATACAGATTCATGGTTTTATTCATGTGTTATTATCAAACAGATGAATAACAATAGTTATTCTTGTACAACTTTTTGTATCCATATTAATATTCGGCCCTAATTTTAAGTAATCATCATTCTAGTGTACCAAATGTGTCCTATGTTTTGGTATATTAAAAATAAAAGATAAAGTTATTTGAATTAGCTCTTTTTATTAAAAAAAAAAAATTGTGTAAATTAAAAACACAAAATTACAATATTTATAATAATGTACCTTATAAGTTGTAACAAATAAAATGGTTCCTTACCTACTTACCACAATCTGTTGACCAACTTGTACCTTTTGAAATTAGTAGAATATAGCTTGTGTTTATGTGTTATTTTTGTTTTCATTTGGGCAAGTACTATTTCACAACCCTAAGTTTACTTTCTTGCATGCCTACTAATTAGGTGGCATAATATAAAGTTTAAAAAGTAATTCAATTGACACTTTTTTATGTTTTAAATGGAAATATTCAACATTCAAATCCTCTCATCTCTAACTATTGAATTATATATTAATAATTTTTCTTAAAAAGGTTATGTGTGGTATTACAAATTACAGAAAAGATACAAAATCTTTTCTTTTCTTTTTGGCTGCCGAAAATAGAGCATCACGAGTTAACCAAACAAAAATAGGTAAAAAACATATATACACTATGTCTGAAACAACGCAAATATAAACACTCTCTAATACCAACATAGCCAATATATTTGTGTATACAACGATCATAATTAATTGTGACCACTAATAATATATTATGAGGGTCTGTTTCTCACTTTCTCATAACCTTCAAGACTAAATCAATTAGTCGGTAGTGTCTCTGGAGTCCACTTCTACCACTACTATGTGTGGAAGAGAAAATGTAAAGAATAACAATAGAGCAGCTCAAGCAAGACTTAGTATTTATATATATATATATGTGTGTGTGTGTGTGTGTGTTATATCCCCTATGGAATTATTACCACAAAGTCAAAAACCGTGTATTCTAACGAAATGGTATCTCACATATTGGGGCCAAAATGGGGATATACCCTTTTCGCGCAAACTTTTCAGTAAAATGTGCATGTTCTGAAACTATTTAAGGAAATGCCCCTGTTTGAAACTTGATTTTTTTAAACTCAAGTTCCAATGAAGAACTTGATTTGCCCAAAATCGAGTTATAGGCAAAAACTTGAAAAAAATTACATGGAACTCGAGTTTCAAGAACTTGAGTTCCTTGAATGGAACTCAAGTTTCTGAAACTCGAGTTCCATGTAAAGTTTTCAAGTAACTCGAGTTTTAAAAACTCTATTTTCAAAATAAGGGCATTTCTTTAAATAGTTTCAAAACATGAGCATGTTGCTAAAAAGTTTGCACGAAAGGGACAAATACCAATTTTCTCCCACATATTGGATATAGACATTCTCATTTTCACAGCATGTAAGTTCCACCACAGTTATGAGTTCAAGAGGAAGGATGCATATATTTGATTATTGTATTATTAGTAAACATTACTAAGGAAACATTCCAACAAATTCACATTCATAACTATTTCTCATAGTTAATGATTTTTACTAGAATGAAAAACATAGTACATTTTATACACTTTTGGAAGTTTAAAGGAATGTACTAATTTGTAGGAATAAAAAAAAAAAAAAACAATGTACTGAGATTATTGTATTTTGACCCAACATTACTAATGAAACCGTCCAACAAATTCACAAGTAAACTGTTTCTAATATTAAATTATTATTTTTTAGAATGGGAAAAATAGCACGGGTTGGAAGTTTCAAGGAATGTACTCATTTTGTAGGAAAAGCAATACAATGTACAGGAGGCCTTGATGGCAGCAGTCATCACAGCCAAAACCTACGGATTTCGATCTGTTTTTGACAAACAACAAGTATCTAGTCCAACTTTTAAACAAGTCTAAGAATCCAGCTTGGCATGAGAGATCCTTGATTGCTGATATGGAGTTTTTGTATCAAAATGGACTTGTTTGTAATCTGTTAGTTGTCCCCAAATGTGTTCTTGATTTTGTTTATGTTGCCGCAAAATTGGCAATCCGAATGCCAATACACCAGAGTTGCGTTGATCCAACCTTTTTGTAATCTTGATAAACTCTGTGTCTTCCTTAGTTGGTATAAAAAAAAAATAATAATAATACAATGTACTAATTATTAATTTTTTTTTTATGTGACTAATTATCAAGTTTTGACCCAACATTGCTAATGAAACAGTCCAACAAATTCACAATTATAACCGTTTCTTATATTAAATTATTATTTTTTAGAATGAGAAAAATAACACTGCTAAAATACGTTTATACACTTTTGGAAGTTTCAATGAATGTACTCATTTTGTAGGAATAATAATACAATGTACTAATTATTAATTATTTTTTTATGTGACTAATTATTAAGTTTTGACCCAACATTGCTGATGAAACACTCTAAGAAATTCACAATACTGTTTCTTATATTAAATTATCATTTTTTAGAATAAAAAAAATAGCACGGCCAGAATACGTTTATACATATTTTGAAGTTTCAAGGAATGTACTCATTTTGTAGGAATAATAATAAAATGTACTAGTTTTTTTTTTTTTTTTTTTATGTGACTATTTATTACTTTTTGACCCAACATTGCTGATGAAACTGTCCAGCAAAGTCACAATTATAATTGCTTCTTATATTAAATTATTATTATTTTTAGAATGAGAAAAATAGAACAGCCCGGGTACGTTTATACACTTTTGAAAGTTTCAAGGAATGTACTCATTTTGTAGGAATAATAATAAAATGTACTAATTAATAATTCTTTTTTTTATGTGTCTAATTATTAAGTTTTGACCCAACATTGCCGATGAAATAGTCCAGCAAATTCACAATTATAAATGTTTCTTATATATTAAAAGATTTTTAGTAGAATGAGATATCATGGAATAGCCAAAATACGTTAATAAACTTTTGGAAATTTCAAGGAATATACTAATTTTTACGAATAATAATACGTGGCCTTGTGTGTGTGTTGGGGTGTTTAATTATTGACAGGGGATAGAGATTAAAAAAGTAAAAAGAAAAAAAAAATCTACTCTTGTACTTTCTTTATAGCTTTATATCATATAATTCAAGTTTGTTTTAATTTGTTTTCTATTTCTATTTTATTGAGTGAAATGTTGCATAGAATGTATAAATGTTTCAGTGGTTTTGGTATCATATTTTCTAATAATTTCGATTACTCTACGATTATAAAAATATGTTTTTAGTGATGTACCTCACACATAGTGCAAGGCTATCATGTAACCTTCTAAGATTTGCTAAGTGAGAAAAAAGAAAAGGTAAAGTTATCTTAGTTTAAATAGATAATTATAGGTTTATATTGTATTAATAATGTAACTTTTATATCGTAAACCAAATAAAAGCATACAGTGTTGTCCACATTTACAAAATATAAAAAATATTGACATTTTTTGCAAAAAATTTACATTATTAGTACAACATAAAGTAAGAATTTTTCAATTTAAACCAATATATATATAAAAGTAGAGATCTCATGCGAGACAGCATGAGGTTCTACCAAATGGCACACTCCTTGAATAGAGAATTGAACTCTCACTACAATCTTCTAAATTGTCATTACCTTTTTTGAGTGAATGCATCATCATTAATATACTATTCTTTTTAGATACAACATCAGTAATTTACTGATTAAACTTCAAGTAATGAATAAGATAGAGAGGTGTTAATTATTAATGACTCTTCGTAACCTTTGGTCTAATTTTCTAAAAGCAAAGGTTTTTTTCTTTTACCTTCACAGTTGACCACTGGGCTTGAGACTAATATTCTTTGTTTAATCATTGATTGTATACATGATCTTATACTAAATAATAATATATAGTAGAAATGGTAGTTACAAAATTCTTGGTAAATTGAAAGAATTATCATAAAATTGTTAATCTTCTAATGTAAGTTCCTGTATTTGAATTTATGAGAAGTAGATGAATCCATTGGAGGTGCATTGGTCCAAGAGAACTAGGCTGACAAGTTTGTGACATCTTGACAAACAAAGCAAATTGTCAAAAAAATTGTATTTTGGTGCCCAATTTTTCATTTTGTTGTGAGGTTGCACCTAGATTTGCCATAATTGTACCGGTGGTAGTGATAGTGGTGCCAGTTCTGGCACATGTGGTGACACCCGTGGCAACAATATCAACTATAGTTATTGCTATGAGGGCAATCTAGAATATGACTTCTGAGTATGAGTATCCATATACATACTTATGTTTGGCAATTTATTATGTATATTTACAAAATGTTCTTTGTATGATGAAGATTTGAAAGCTTTATAAGGGCATCCATATATATGTTCTAAGAATCACTTTTCAACCATTGTGGTTTTTGGTTGATAAGTGACTACATATTGCAAAAGGTTATTTTCATATTAGTTTGGGATACATACAGAAAATAACTAAAGTGTTGCTAAATTTGAATTTTGCACTAACTGTGCTCACAAGAAGATATTCTCAATTTTGACCTTTAACAAGATTTGATTAAAAATTGACGTTTGGAGGATAGTGGTACTTTTTTTCTTTTATGTTGATGTCTATAATTTCTTAAACATTGTAAGTATCTTTGTCTCATTACCCTTCTACAACTCATGATGAAGCACTAGATAGACAAAGGATACCCCAGTTTTGGAATAAAAAATATGTCTAAGGACTAGGGTTTAGTATGAATTTAGTTTTACTAGTAAACTTTGTAGATTAACAGTGACTAACAATAATAGAATTAGCATTTTTTGCAAAGAGAATTGAAATATTCTCAAGTGCCACATTAAAGATAAGAACAAACTAAATATTGACTTTTTATTTCATTTGATTCAATGTTTCAAGATTTTTAAAATTAAAAATTGAATATTATTTGTTTCCTTTGGACATATGGTTTTGGTAGAGGCTGAGATTGACTGTGAGTATTTGAGATGTGTATTTTGTTTTAGAATTAAAGGAAGAGAGAGACATTTTGTAACAACTTTTATTTTACAATATTCCTCCAAAGTTTTTTTTTTTTTTTTTTTACTCATTTCTTAAACTGAATAATTATAATAGTTATGTGTGTGCAATTTATAATTGTTGTTTCTTATGATGAACTTATTAACTAACAAAGTTTTATAACAATTATGCTATAATAAATATACAAATTCTCTAAAACCATCTTACATAAAACATTACAACAATATCCGTACATCACACGGGCAACTTACTAATTACATTAAACTTCAAAATTAATTTTCCTATAACATCATTCCTCATGGCTGAGAAGCATTTCAACTACCTGGTTCATGGTAGGTCTATCATCCTTATTTTCTGCCACACATTGCAAAGCCACTTTGATCAAAAGTTCCATCTTAACCTTGTCATAGTTACCACAGATCATGGGATCTATAATTTCCTCAATCCATGACATTGTTATAGCGTTCTCAAAGTCAATAGTTTCTCTTACCCACGTCACCAACCTCTTATGCTCTCTTGTCTCTCCGCTGTCTAAGGTATGCATGCCATTTGGACTTTTGCTAGTCACCATCTCCAATAACACAATCCCATAGCTATAAAAAAATCTACTCTTGTACTTTCTTTATAGCTTTATATCATATAATTCAAGTTTGCTTTAATTTGTTTTCTATTTCTATTTTATTGAGTGAAATGTTGCATAGAATGTATAAATGTTTCAGTAGTTTTGTTATCATATTCTCTAATAATTTCAATTACTACGATTATAAATATATGTTTTTAATGATGAACCTCACGCATAGTGTAAGGCTATCATGTAACCTTTTAAGATTTGCTAAGTGAGAAAAAAGAAAAGAGAATTTTTTTTTTTTTTTTTTTTTTGAGAAACCGGTAAAGAAAGTTTATTAAAGTAAATCAAACTAAAAAACATCATCCAAGTCACGTGGTAGGTCTTCCAACCACACATCAGTATCTGCAGATAAAACTGCTCTACATGCAAGGACATGAGCTCACTTATTACCCTCACGCTTAAGATGAACAAAACTACAGCAAGGCAAAAAAGAAGACAACAATTTAATGGCTTACAAGCATTTCAACTACCTGGTTCATGGTGGGTCTATCATCCTTGTTTTCTGCCACACATTGCAACGCCACTTTGACCAAAAGTTCCACCTTAACCTTGTCATAGTTACCACAGATCATGGGATCTATAATATCCTCAATCCATGCCATTGTTATAGCATTCTCAAAGTCAACAGTTTCTCTTACCAACGTCACCAACCTCTTATGCTCTCTTGTCTCTCCGTTGTCTAAGGTATGCATGCCATTTGGGCTTTTTCCAGTCACCATCTCCAATAACACAATCCCATAGCTATACACATCCACTTTCGAAGTAATGGGAAGATTGTAAATCCACTCAGGAGCCATATAACCTCTGGTTCCCCTCATCTTGGAGAAGTTTGAATGATCAATTGTACTTCTACTTTGCAGTTTAGACAAGCCAAAATCTGCTACTTTTGGTTGATAATCAGCATCTAGTAGTATATTTTGAGGCTTTACATCGCAATGTAAGACCCACTCTAAGCACTCTTCATGAAGATATGCTAGGCCTTTTGCAGTGCCCACTGCAATTTCAAACCTCTTCTCCCAATCAAGTGCATTAGAATTAAGATTTTCAGCTAAAGATCCATGCTCCATGTACTCATATACCAAGAGCTTATGCTTTCCCTCTACACAGTATCCCCACATCTCTATCAAGAACATGTGGTTCAACATTCCAATGGTGTTAACTTCTGCTAGAAATTCAGCTTCTCCTTGGTTAGCTTCATTGAGTCGCTTGATTGCTGCAACACGCTGATTAGGCAGTACACCTTTGTATACTATCCCTCCTGCTCCTTGTCCAATCACTTCTTTGAATCCTCGCGTCGCCTTTCTTAGCTCATCGAAAGTGAATCGTTGAAATCTATTAGTCAAGAGGTATCCTTTTGCAGCTGGATTTGGATGTTTACTACTTCTTAACAAGAAAAGCCAGACCAAGACAATACTGGTCACCTCAACACCTCCCACTGCTGTGGCAAACCAAAGCAAAAGCTTTACGGTCTTATTTTCATACGTTATTCTTTGTTGTGTGGAATTTTTGGCAGAGCACTTCAATCTGGATGCTTCATCAGGACTCTTGCTATTGGAAAGACCAGCTTTGGGAACTCTCAAATAAAAATCTCCTTGAAAATTCGGTGAATGGTGTCCACTAACTAGTAGAAACTTGGGGTAACAAAAATAGTAACCATTATACACAACAAATTTATATTGAAAGCCTTTGCAAATACATGAGTTCCTGCATTTGTCTTCACAATCTGGCAAAGTAATATTAGCATAGACGGTTAGATCTGAGCCATAGTATTCAACATTATCAAGTTGAACAAAGCTAGACGGATCTTTTCGGTTGCAAGAGATACTGAATTCTGGTTCACATCCATATGACCAATCAGTATGATCTTTAACCTTGAAGCCTGGCAAGCAAGAGCATCTCCTGCCAGAAACATGATCTGCACTACACAGACTATTGGGTCCACAGATGCCATGAATTCTGCATGGTTGAGAGAAGACTTGCCATGTTACAGCCCAATCCCACGTCCCATTCATCTTTTTCAGGCTGTATGATCGAAGATTGCCATCAGAATCAAGCGTTAATCGTCTATGAGTAACCACACCAAAATCTGTTGCAAAGAATGTGAAATTGTCAGATGACCGGAAATAGCCTGGGTCATAAAGTATCGCATGTCTACTAGTATTGTACGGATCCCTATGAGTTAATTTTCCAGGGTCTGTAACCCAAGGGGCCGGCCAGTACAGACTAGTCATAGTTGGACCTACAAAAAGCAGGCGGAGCACATTATCGTTGTCAAAAAAGAGCTTGTAGTTGCCTGAAGCATAGTCATCTTGGCTTCTTTTCGAGATAAGACTCGAAAGCATGGTGAGAGCTTGCTGAGGAAGAAGAGTATCTGTAGGTGAATCAAAACTTTGCCAGATGATAAAACTTTTGGAATTACTAAGAACAAGATTTCCTGTGTTTAAGAGCTGTAGTTGCAAATTGGTGGCCTCTGATGTTGCCAAGGCTGGTGTTCTAGTGGTCCAAACAGTGATACCAACTGCATTGGTAAGGATAAGTTTCCCTTCATTCAAAACAGAAAGCTTTGAACCTGTTCCATCAACAGGGTCATCTCGGTTTGCCATCCAAACAACTGTAGAATTTGTGGATTTGTTGAACCATATGGCAAAGCAGAAAGCGTTGTCACCAACGGGGAAAAACCCTGCAGAGTATTCTCCATTTGCTGAAACCAACCGGTTCTCAATAGATAGAGATGTGCCTTTGAGAGTGTCACTGTCAAATGTATTAGCTAATTGTGGAAGAGTTTGCAACAGACATAGAAGAAGGAAGAAAGTTGAGATATCCATGACAAATGTAAGAGCTAGGTTGGAAGAGATGTTTCTGCTTGATAAATCATCTTCATTTCTATACCTTATATATACAGTTAGGACCCTCACTCTTTGCGCAGACCAAGACTTGGAATGCGATGCTTGTCTAGGGAGAAAATTATAATTACCAAAAAAATAATAAATAAATAAGACAATTAACTTGGACCAATTAGTAAATGATATGAATCTAAGGAATATTGACGACATAGGATAAATAAATAAAATTTATAATGCAACATTAACTTAGTGATTTTTGAAACTGGGGGGGGGGGGGGGGGGGGGGGGGGGGGGGTTCCTTTTTACCATTGGTTTAGTGAATTAGACCCTAGGATCATTCTGGTAATTTTTTGGGACACCATTCTTTGTAATTGAATTGATTATGTTGGATTGTTCTTGAAGAGTTCTAGGAGTTTTGAGTAGAGGTATTAATGGCGGTAACTATTCTTTTGACTAGTTATGTTTTGCTTAAAATATAGATTTTCTCTAATTAAATATTCATTTGTTTTCCCTCACAAATTTTTACTTAATTTATTAGCTACATTGATTTTTTTTTGTTAAAAAAATAATTAGAACATATAACTTACCAAAATATTTAGTCTTCCAATTGAACTAAGGTACAATATTTAAGTCTACGACGTTTAATCCTATGTACAAATTATTTATTTTATTATTATAAATGACTGATTTAAGTTAGTTGGAATTTGATTATTTACTGAGTTATTAAGCTTACCCTCATTTTTACACCTTTTTAGATTATGGGAAATAACAAATTTTTAAGTTTTTGCTGAAGTAGTGCACATTCAAGGAGTTTAGGAATTTCAACCCAAAAGAAAAAATATTAATAGAGGTTTCCACCATTTATATATATATATATATATATGTTACTCACTTTCTTTGTTAGTGATAGAATATAGGAGGGGTTTAAGTTTTTCCAATGACGATAGTTAGAAATGAATGGTAAAAAAAATAGAGTTTTCCACCTTTAAAAAAATTTCAACTTATCTTTAATTTCAAACCAATATATCTATTTTGAGTATACAAGGTAAAATCATAATCTATCTTCTTGAATACAATGCTTATTTCAATACATTCATAAATATATAGTGAATCAAAACATATGTATTTAAAGATACTTTGCAAGCAAACAAAATGTCATACCAATCATCGCTTAACAATAATTAGTTAGACTGATTAGGAAAACAATTTGTTGTTGATAATCTATTGAGATTATTTTATCTGCAAAAAATGCAAAATTGTCCACCTAAAAAGATTACAAATAGATAATTATTAGCAAAATCTCCTAATTAAGTTTCTATATGAATTCTTATATTATAATAATAATAATAATAATGAAAATACAATTGCAAAAACTAAAATATGTCACTCATCCAAATTTCTTTTTCTTTTTTAATAGAACATACATCCAATATTTTTGTTTTGTTTTTTTTTTTTTTTTTTTTACTAATATTTTCTTTTGTCTAAATAGGTGGCAATATAGGGTACTTCTAATTCAACCATTAAAAGTACTTTTTAAAACTATAAATTTGTCCACCCAAAATGATTAAAAAATAAACAAAACTTAAATAAAATCTCATAGTTTAACATCTAAATGGATTACTAAAAATTAAATTAAATTCTAACTTGCAAAACAACTAATTATTAACCCAAATCAAATCAAACCAGTGGGATAAAGAAAAAGAAATTGTGGTTGGGAATTGGAAATACCAAAATACGTAAATATGCATAAAAGTTAATACAAATTTTCCAAAAAGATAAACAAATGTGATGTGACAATTAAATCAATAATAATAAAAAACACCATTAGCGGAAAAAAAATGGTTGAAACAATAAAAGTATCCACCAAAAGAAAAAAAAAATTTGGGGAGGGAGTATTGACCTTTTTTGCCATAAACAACTTGGAAGGAATAGGGAAGAGAGGTTAAAATGAAGGAAAATTGAAATTTACAAGAAAATTAAGATGGAAGAGGGAAGGTTGAAATAGATGAAAGGTTGAAAATTAAAATATTAAAAAAAAAAAAGAGATTGGAGGAGATAAAATATTGAAATAAGAAAACAATAGTTGAAGAAGATGAAAAGTTGAATAAAGTAAAAATTGCAACCAAAAAAAAAAAAAAGGGGGGGGGGGGGGGGATGCTAATGACGTGGTGCAAAAAGAGATTTGAAAATTTTATTACTTCCATATTATATATAGTATAGATAGATATGTATAGACATTGTTTTTAGTTTTTTTTTATTATTAATTGATTTTATTTTTTAGTTATAAACATCTAAATTAAAGTAGAGGAATATGTGAAGACAAAGTTTTTTTTGTGAAGACAAAGTTATATGTAAAGTTAAAACTATTCAAGATTAATATGTAAAGTCAATTTATTTATATATTTGATATTATCAACAAAATTTAGGATTTAAAAATAAATAAGAAAAATTAATTATTATATAGATAGTGATATAACAGATGAGGTGACACAATATAAGTATACTTATGTTGGGTGAAAACATATGATCCAAACATATCATCTGTAACAATTACAGACTTGTAAGGTGAAAATTTTGTATGTTGGGTTGGGGGTGTGACACTACTTGTCATTGGAAGCCAGACTTTTTTTTTCTTTTTTTTCTTTTTTTTATAGGAAAAGGAAGCTAGACTTTGATATTTCTTTTTTAGAACCTTCGAAATTTCAATAATAGGCTTTTATTTATTTCTTTTAGATAATCAACGATACGTGTGTGTGTGTTTTTCTTTTTTCCTTAAAAACTGATAAGTGATGGGTATTTAAGTGTTAGTCTTTATACGTTTAAAAATATGTTTTAATTGGAACCTAATTATTTTAAAGTCATTAAATTGTTGCCTAAGCTGTAAAACAAGAAATTAAAAGTCCATACTATATTATACTTTAGTGGATTCAGAATATCAACCTTCTGGATTCATAGTGTTTTGAAGGTCTCGGCGTGCAGTAACCGTTCAGTTTACTTTTTTGCTGCATAAACTGACCAGAAACTATCAACGTAGTTTTTTTTAATAAGAGTGCAACAACAGTTAAGACACGGTCAAGCTACCGATTGTAAAGGCCGCTGATTATATTGGCTAATTGTGTTCACGAGTCCACCGATATTTTAAATCTTAATTAATTACATGCTTATATATAAGGTCGAGTTTAAAAGTTCAAGAGTCTAAAACAACTAGTTGAGGTCCTTGAGGACATTGTTTAATACACCAAATATAGTGACTTTGTTCCTGCGAGTACGGCATCTTGGAGACTTCGCTATTGGAAGAGTTAAAAGTCTAGTAGAGTAGCTTCTCTTTCTGCAATATTTCTTAGGCTAATATTTTAAATCAAACTTTGAATATACTTTTTATTTATAGTTTTCATTCCTTGAAATAAACATGCAATACTTCCAAATAAAAGGGGGAATTGGTCCATGCCTCTATGGTCTCTTCAGTAAAAATAAACAGAAATTTCTAGTTCTATCTTGTGAAAAAAAAAAAATTATTGTGAGATTAACTATTTCCTTTATTTTACTTTTAAAAAGAAATGATTTTGTGTTTATATTTAAATAAGCAAATTCATATATATATATAATAAGATAGATTCAAGTTATACCTGGTATAAGAGTTATACATTTTTTAAACCGTTTGATTTAAGTAGATCCAACAGTTAAAAAAAAAACTCCATTATTACAAATATTCTTATTAGGATTTCATTAATTACCCCAATTTATTACTTTTTAAATCTATCTCTAAACCCAAAAAGTTTGACGTCTGACTCTTTTTTTTTTTTTTCTCTCTCTACTTTTCTCTCTCTCTTTGTCTCCTCCACCATTTCTTTGGCTGACTTGAAAGAATTTCTTAGTCACTGGACTATAATGGATTGGAACATAATCCAGAGGAATTAAAACAGCTAATTTAATATGCATATGAGTAACAGAAGATAAGAGAAGTCAGCGGAAGGTAATGAGTAAAAGAAGAGGAACTATAAGAGAAGTCGGTGGAAGATTCTGCACAAAACATAAAATTGGAATTTGGCGCTCTTTGCATTACTCTCAAAATAATGCCTTCTAGGTACCTATTAAAAGATACGACAAGAGTTCTTTTTGGGGTCTCTGTTTCTGAAGAAGGATACATCTGTTCTAGTGGGTAGTGTGGTCTCCAAAGGATGCATATTTTATAGTTTGAAAGGGCTTCCAAGCAGGGACGGACGCAGGATTTTCAGTTGGGGGGGGTCGGAGATAAGCAAAAAAAAAATTTCATCACGAAGCTTGAAAGCTACGATTGCGCTTTCCACTTTTCTTGAATGTCCCTAGAGGAGGTTGGTGTGGACCCTTTTTAATGTAAGCCCGTCGAATTTCATCACGTTGATTAACATGATATTCCCATATTTGTTTGCGTGTTCCGGGATCATAATCCAAAGAATCAAGGTCAATTCTTTGAAATTGTGTTTGAGAGATTGGAATATCGACATTTTCCAGAATTGGAACATCGACATTTTCCGGAATTGGAACATCCACATTTTCCGGAATTGGAATAGCAACATTAGTTGTTGGCAATTCCACGTTGACTTCAGAAGAATTTGAAGTTGAACCTTTTCTTTTGAAAAAATCAAGCATTGTAGTTGATTTTTTCATGATCTACAAATAAAATAAGAATCACCATTATTTTCTTAAATTTGTGTAAAAATTTTCTATAATATATGATTTGTTTTTTCTTTTTGTCTATGGTCTACCTTTATTTATGTTTTTGTGTTTGTCTACCTTTATTTATGTATTTGTGTTGTCTTTGTGTTGTCTGATTGTCTCTCTCTCTCTAACACTGACCCACTAACCTAGACACTAATTGGCCTTACAGGAAAAAGAAAAGGTAAAGTTGTCTTTAACTTTACCTTTTGTTTTGTCCGTTGCCCAACCCCCAACCCCACTTGTCTGGCTGTCTCTATTATGCCCAACCACCGGTCAACAAAGAAAAAATTAATTCCTACAACTACAAACTCTACTCTCTCTCTCAATATCTCTTCTATCTATATAAAGAATCACAAACACAGTTACACAGAGACAGAGTCACAGAGTCACAGCCAAAAAAAAAAAAAAAAAAAAACACCACAGGTAGCAGCCGCAGCCACATCAGTTCAGATCATCAGCAAAAACACAAACAAGCACACAAACAAGCACAGTTCAGTTCAGATTCTCAGCAAAAACACAAACAAACATTTTATATTTATTAAGTTTTGAAGGCTTAAATACCTGTGAGCGGCGGCGGCAAGTGAGTCTTGAGCAACCGGCGACGGCGGCAATCGTCACAGACTCACAGCGACACGGCGTCACAGATCAAGATGGGTCTCGGGCCTCTCGGCGTCTCGCTCTCGCAATGGTCACAAACTCACAGGCCACAGCGACACGGTGTGGCGTCGGCGACGGCGGCGGCGTCACGGGATCGGGGTGGGTCTCTCACTCTCTCTCTCGCCTCTGGCTCTCACTTTCCTTTCCTTTCTTTTTTGTTCTATTTTTTCCTTCGTTTTTTTGCTTCTCCAGTTCTCCGTTTGGGTTGGTTTTGGTCCTCTTACTGAGTGAGTTTGTTTTGCTTTGTTTTTTTTTTTTTTTTTTTCATGGGCCATGGGCTGGCCTTCCTTTTCTTTTTTGTTCTTTTTTTTCTTTCGTTTTTTTGCTTCTCTGTTTGGGTTGGTTTAGGACGGCTGAGTTTATTTGTTTTTTTTTTTTTTTTTTTTTTTACATGGGTCATGGGCTGGCCGGAATGCAGGGGTTCATAATTTTAGGAGGGGGGCTCCAGCTAAAATTGAGGGGGGGCCCAAACTCTTTTCTTTTTTTTTTAAGAAAATTTTAGCTAGTAAAATTTTTTTTTTTAGGCCCAGGGGGGGCCCGGGCCCCTTTGGCCCCCCTTCTGGGTCCGTCCCTGCTTCCAAGATATGCTTCATCCGGTGATGTAGTATTGGTATTTAGCCATGTTTACTATACACACATTATGTAAAAAGTAGTGTGTCCGCTAATGAGGTTGAGTTCAAATGATATCTCCTCTAGAACAAGGTCGAGAATGAGACCGTAAGTTCAAGACCGATAAAATTTGTGTAATTACCAATTAATAAAAAAGAAAAGGAAAAACTACACTGTCAACTTTCAAACTAATTTGAATATCAATACCCTGTAATCATTACATTCCATTCAAGTTCACTGGTAATTTGGTTTTATATTATTTTGTTTGTGTTTTTTGGGAGCCGTTGTTTTTCATTATTGGTGATTTGCCAGTTAGGTACGAAATAGTTCTGGCATTCTTGCCTGGTGTCACATAATTTTGAAGCTCTGATTGACTACTTGAGCTAAGGGACAGTGGGAAAAACGAGTTTCTAAGATAATAATTTTCCTAGAAAGCTTTGGCTTCCACTATGGTTGAACGTGCCAGCTGCTAATCCAGTTTTACAGTGACCATGTTGTGCAGAACGGATACTCTTCACTTTTATCATTCACGGTGACTGATATTAACAGTACAGTGACAAAATTGATGACAATGGGAGCTGAACTAGATTCCCTTCAATAATAGAGAATGTTTGTTCATCCAGATCTATTACAGCCGTACATAGTGTGTAAAGTATTGGACCTGAGAGTATGGCATAAAGGGTCATTTTAGGAGAGTAATTATTCAACAGAAGGTAGTCAAATACGCTTCAAATTACCTGTCATGTAGATCGGGAATTTTGCGTAAGCCATATCTCCAAGAAGTGGCAGGAATTCGTTTTTTGATGTTTTTGGTAGCACTAGTGCTCTTCTTTGCCTGCTTATGGAGTTGTCATATTGTACCTTCAAACAAAATCCATGATTTTATTTTTCCATTGGAGTAGATAATTTGATCAATTAAAATTTTTTGTTTAGTTATATCTGCTAAAACTGCATCTGTCATATATGCTGCCATGCCACCACTCCAAGTGAGCAAGGAGGTTCACCGCACCAGAAAAATTGTCAGACCCAGCATTGGATTGCTGATGTGGATTTGAGAAATATTTGTAAAGTGGTGAACATATGGTTGGCTTGTTTGGTGTGGAGGCGTGGTGCTTCAGCATAAAATGAATGAGGGCAATTTTTGGGTTTAAAAATAGGTTTAGAATGTAATAAATGAGGGCAATTAATGAGCTCCTAATAAGAATATTTGTAATAATGTGTATTTTTTTAACCGTTAGATCTACTTAAATTCAACGGTTTAAAAAATGTGTAACTCGTAAGTGTAACTTGAACTCATCTCATATATAATATGAAATAGGTCTTGAGGGAAGTTTTGTTATGTTTTTTTCATTTTTGGGACCATTAATTGCTGAAAAATTTGGATCTCGAAGGTAAGAACATATATATGCGTATTGATCAGAATGGTCAGAGTGGTATAGGAATTTAGGATCAATGTGGGAATATGTTTCCAATACCCAAGAAGAAGAGAAAATGGGAGTTGTTAGTAATATTATTTTCCTGATTCATACATATTCAATGTCCTAATGACATTATTTGACCCTTTCGCTGAATTATTTTCTTTGTCATTTGCTGAATAATGATTGTAGCTTGTGGAAATTCTCTTGGTTTTAGGAGTGATTTCAAATTAAATTTTATAATTTAAAATTTGTTAATATATTTTCGTTAAAATTCATCCATGAATGATAAAATAGCTTGGTTGGGGTTTTACCATCTATCAAATTAATCATCTGGCTTTAATTTGATGGGAAAAAAATTATTACTGGGTTGTGTTTAAAACTATTTTCAACTTATTATAACGACCTTCCAATGGTTGAAAATTTCAAATCTCTAGAGTTATAAATTCTTAAAAGTTTAGAACAAAAATTGAAAATTTTGACAGGTTTTTTTTTTTTTATTTAGTTAGATAGTGGGAAATATTTTTGAGTTGATATTTATGTTATTCAGATTTGCATATAATTTAAATTTATTCCACATTATTTTAGAAAAATTATATAAAATTGATATTGCGCCAATCACACCCTCCTACCTTAGTAAGTTGCAAAAAATATCAATAAAAAAAATTCTCTTAATATTATTACTTGAAAAAAAAAATCTAAGGCCACTAAAGGAAAGTTATCTTTTCATTTTTTGATAATGCAATAATTGGTGGATAGACAATTTTTACCATGTATATCTTTGTTAGAAACACCACAAGGTACCAACTAATTGAATTACAAGATTCTTGGCACTGAAAATTATGGCTTCTCAAACTTTAAATATTTAAATTTTTTTATGTTTTATTAAATAGATAGTTTTAACCCTTATAACCTAATTTAGCTTTGTGTTAATGAAAAATTATAAAGCTACTATAAATTTTACTACATAAAATTTACAAACTTATATATCAATAACTATAATTAGCAAGTTTCAACTGCCTATAACTCTGTGTTTGGATGAAGAATTTGGCAAATATTCACAAATTTACAACTGATGAGATCTAATTACTTCCCCATTATTTAAAAATTTCCTTGTTTGGTTTTAAAGTATAGATATTTCATCCATTTACACCAATAAAATATAAGTATGTAACAAAAATATTTAAATTACAAGATTATAATATTTTTTTTATAATAAAAATAGAGAAGGTGTTATTAAAAGGACTTTTTTGAATATGCCATAATTAGTTGACTAATTTGAATATATCCAAGAATTTAAAAAAAAAAAAACAAAAAAAAAAAAAACAAACAAACAAATCAAATGTACACCCTTACTCGATAGAACACATGTAAAATATATTACTATATAAATTCAGAATCGTCAAATTTTTTTGAAACTTGAATTTTAAAATAATGCCCATATTTATCTTCTTCTTTTTTTCTTTTTCTTTTTGCTTTTTTAGGGCCCATATCTCTAATTTTTAATGCCTAATTTTGTATTTTACGCTCAAAATTAAAGTGTTTGACCCAAATAAAATAAAATTTCATACTTTCAAACCAAAAATTAAGGTGAAAAAATAAATTTTGAGTCCAAAAAAAATACCCTACAAAATGAATAAATTTAAGGTTCAATTTCTATTATAAAAAAATAAATAAAAATAAAAATAAAACTAAGGCCAAATTAGTCAAAAATTGACTGCATGAACCAAGTTAGACGAAATTGACCAAAATGGACTGAACTTGACCAAATGGGCAAAACAGGACTAAATGGAACTGAAGTAGACTGAATGGACTACATTGAACCTAAGTGGACCTAGCAGGACTAAATAGACCAAATTCGACTTAAGTGAACCTAAGTGGACCGAATGTGGCCAAAGTAGGCTGAATTGACTTAAGTGAACCGAATTGACCAAATTTGACTGAATGGACTAAAATACTACGCTGATATGGCTTTAAAAAATTAAAAATTAAAAGGTAGCTTACAAAAGGAATCAATTTAAGGCCCAATTATTCCAAAATGGGCCAAAGTATACTATATGAACCGAAGTGAACCTAAGTAGACCAAAGTGGACAGAGTTATACTAAAATAGACCAAAATGGATTGAATGGACAAAAATACTGCGCTGATTTTGCTCAAAAGGCACGCAATAGCAATAATTGTTATACTATAGCTTTTAGATATTATACATATAGATGCTTACACTACAAAAAAAAAGGGCATATAAAGTGCCGGCATAGCCACTAGACCTATTGGCAGTTTAGAGATGTTTAGCGCGGTTTTGAAACGCTGGAATATGTTCATTTTTTTTGTAGTGTTAGTCTAATTTAGAACAGCTTGAGGACGTTGTTTAATATTCCAAAGGTAGAAATTAATTTTGTTCTGGCGAGAATGCACATGGAGACTTTCTTATTTGGTGGCAAAACTAAATATTAAGCACCACAAGGTAATTGGGAGCTACCTTCTCTTTCTGCAATGTGTTTTAGGATAATACATGCAATTCAGAATTGATATTAGCATGTCCTAATGATATAGAATAGTAGATAATTAAGATAAAAATAATATAGACTAAGTCTTGGTCCGTCTCCCCCACCTCCCCCCCCCCCCCCCCCAACAAATTGGTGATTAAAAATTTGGATCCAGAGGTAAAAGAATTCAAGCGTGTTGATCACATTAGTCAAGAGTGGTTTAGGTTCAATGAGAGTTGTTAGTGTTAATAATTATTATTATTATTTTGACAAGAGCACTAATTATTATCTTCTAATGCATGAATATTTAATGCCCTAATGATATTATTTGACCACCGATATATTAATTATTGAACCTTTTGCTAAATGATTTTTTGGGTTAGTTAGTTTAATTGATAAAAATTTTTGTCGTCGAATAAAAGATCTGGGCTTCGATCATCTCAATTTGATAATAAAAACAAAATATCAAGAGTAGTGGACACAAATTCTATCTCTTGGTTTTTAAAGAAATTAATTTGAAATTAAATACTGTATATTCAGGGTTTAAATTTACCCTCCCCATTTTAACTATTAAATTACCATAATAAATAAATAAACTATGCATCAAAAATTTTTAATTAAATGTTGAACTTCTAATACTCATCTCATGTTCTTCAAAAAAAAAAAAAAAAACACTCCTCTCATGTAGATTTGTGGAATTCAGTGAAGCAAAAAAGTATTAGGACTAAAACAACAAATATTCACAAATAGATTAAATGAAAGAAATAGAGTAGATAGTATTTGGCTAATAGTCCTAGTCCTAGTAAAATTAGACTTAGACCCATTAACCTAACCCAAACTCAAACGAAAATACTAAACCCAATTTGAGATTTTTTAACCTAAGTAAAAAAATAAAAATAAAAAAAGGGTCAATCCTGAAAGATTATTGAGAAACTCTGAGCTTTAACAATGGTGGACAAAATTATAGAGAGGAGAAAGAGAGAGGAAAAAGCGAGAGAGAAAGATTACCAATACTAACTATTAGAAGTGTACATCAATCCATATATATACAAGATCAAGAATAGCTTAAGCTAACTGCCTAACTATAATTCCGTAAAGATTGGAAGTTGTTAATCCCAATTACACACGTGATCAACATGACATCATCTAACTCTAGCTTCCAGAGAGTTCTTCTAGCTTCCAGAAATATCTGCACTAACTTGATAAAACAACAACCAGCCTTCTAGAGGTTAAACGGTATCGTATAGTTTAATGAAAAATGATGCCGTTTAGATATAAAACACAATACAGCTGTTATTTTGAAAACTAGCCGTTGGGCAATTCTTTTATCTTCTCTTCATCGCCCCCTCAAACAAGATTTTGGAACAAGATTTTGACATGAACTTTGATGTCAACAAGATTTTGACATGAACACTGTGAACAAGATTTTGGAACACAGAAACTGGACACAAGAAGTGGGCAAACTTTTAGTAAAAATATCAGCAAGTTGATCGCCAGTAGAGATGTATTTGACATGAAGATCTCTGCGAAGAACACGCTCACGAATAAAATGATAGTCAACCTTGATGTGCTTGGTACGAGCGTGGAAGACAGGATTCGAGGCTATAGCTAAAGTAGAAACATTATCACACCAAATTCTGGGAGGAATAGCAAGATAAATGCCCAAATCTTTAAGAACTTGATGAAGCCAACAAAGTTCAGCAGCTATGGAAGTCATAGTACGATGCTCAGACTCTGTGGAAGATCTGGAAACTGCAAGTTGCTTCTTAGCACTCCAAGTAATAGGATTATAACCCAGATATACCAGAAATCCAGTAGTTGAACGGCGATCATAAGGGTCACCAGCCCAATCTGAGTCTGAAAAAGCAGAAAGAGAAAGAGGACCAAGTTGAAGACGAATGCCAAAATGTTGTGTGCCAACAAGATAGCTTAGAATGCATTTTGCAGCTACAAGATGAACATCCGTGGGAAAAGACATGAACTGACAAACTTGATGAACAGCGAAACTCAAGTCTGGTCTTGTGAAGGTGAGATAATGGAGAGAACCAACCAGACTACGATACACATGAGGAACAGAGAGCAAAGTACCAGCATCTGGAACAAGTCTAACATGAGGAACACATGGGGTTTTGGCAGGCTTGGAATTAAGTATATGATGCTTAGTGAGAAGATCTGTTATGTACTTAGCCTAATTGAGGAAAATCCCCTTAGGTGAGCGATGAATGTGAAGACCCAGGAAGAAATGCAAATCCCCCAAATCCTTCAATTCAAAAATTTGGGTCAACTGGTTGATAAGAGATTGAAGAAAATCTGGAGAGTTACTAGTGAGAACAATGTCATCAACATAGACGAGCAAATACACCAAAATCTTGTTATATCTAAGGATAAACAAAGAAGAATCAGCCTAAGAAGATTCAAACCCCATATGGAGAAGTTGAGTGGAAAATCTCTCAAACCACGCACGGGGAGCCTACTTCAACCCATAGAGTGATTTTTGCAATTTACAAACATGATTAGGAGACCTGGAATCAACATATCCAGAAGGTTGGACCATATAAACCTCTTCTTTGAGGTACCCATGTAAAAACGCAATACAATAAAATACTCACATATCTACATATTTAGCTTTACTTTTATGTTATTTTGTGACTGATTATGTAATATCTTTGTGTTGCAGGTAACAAGGGCTTTACATGCAAAGTGGGGCAAGGCCAATTGAATCAAGCCAACTTACATCCAGCCAAGCATGAATTCAAGAGAAGATCAACCCAATTAAATTTAAGTCCAATTGGAGTAAGGAATCAAAGGAAATTTGCACCAAATTCAAGTCCAATTCGGATTAGGATTCCAGCCTGCACATCAGTTAGTATTTTTGGCATAACATTCAGCTCAGATGTCCAATCGAGATGATTCAAGTTGGGCTGGAAAGTTAACTTAAACGGCTACAACTTTGTAGTTTACCAGGAGCCCGAATTCTGAAGTGAAATGTGCCAAAATAGTCGGTTAATTGAAACCTAAAAATCTGGGATTTTCTCCAAACGGGAATTCAATTTGTAATAGGATTCCTTGACCTATTTAAAGGTTTTTTAGGGCAAAATTCGAGGAGGCTAGTGCTAGGGCTGAGATGCAAAACAGAAAATTGGAGCAAGAGGCAGTGCCGCGTGTGGCTTCTCTGTAGCTTTTCTCCATGATAGCACTGTGACTATTTCTTTCTCTATTTTATTTGTCTAGTTTAATGTTTAGTATTTTATTATTTTGTTTTATTTCAATTACCATGAGTAGCTAAATTTATAATTAGGGTTGAGGATGAAACCTTGTTAAGGATTATTAGTAATATTTATGTGATTTGATTTTTCCCACAATAGTTGTTCTTTAATGATTTAAATTGTTCTTGCTTCATATCAATTGACTAAGATGGGATTCTAGATATGAGTTCAATCATGTTTTTCTCATGATTTAGGATTTGTCTTTGTTAATTGAATGCTTGATTTATTAATTCTTGATTATAAAATTGGATATCACTTGTGATTTGTTTGGCTACGGATACAATTGATGATTTGGTTTTATACTTCAGAAGCAAAGAAGAACATGCTTTAGATTTTTAAACATAAGTTTTAATGATGATATTTTCCATGATAGCAAGATTGATTTCTAGATTATCATGTAGTGAGTTGGGAAAAATTAATGATCATAAATATATGCTGATATGACTTACAAGGCGGATTCCAAAACCTTAATTCCTTTCCCTTGATTGTTTACATCTTTTTATTGCTTTATATCTTTTGCTTAATTTAACTATTTGCTTAGTTTATTTAATTTCAAAACAACCAATTTATTAAACTAGATTAGGATTAATTTGATTAAGGTTTAATTAATTTTCCTACGTTCATTCAAGTCCCTGTGGGTTCGACCTCGTTCTTGTCAAACTATACTTCGGTAC
This sequence comes from Quercus ilex subsp. ballota, assembly GCA_032727855.1. Lineage (NCBI taxonomy): Eukaryota > Viridiplantae > Streptophyta > Magnoliopsida > Fagales > Fagaceae > Quercus > Quercus ilex. The sequence goes on along the minus strand of CM064910.1, from coordinate 10,254,060 downwards.
GGTTCGTACACTTGCGAGTATTTTAAAATTTCACAACAAAGGGCCAATTGAACTGGACTGCAAGAGAGAGAATGATCCTCACTATGGGTGGTTTGATAACAGGGCTAAAGGTTTCATCAAAATCCACACCATACTGTTGATGAAAGCCTTTTGCAACAAGCCTGGCCTTGTAACGGCTAATTGAACCATCACTATTCCTTTTCAATTTGTAAACCCACTTGCATCCCACAACATTTTGACAGGGATGAGAGGGAACAAGTATCCAAGTGCCCTGTCATTGAAGAGCCTCAAACTCCTCATCCGTTGCCTTGAACCATTGAGGATATTGCACTGCAATTTTGAAGCTGGGAGGCTCCAATTCTGTATAGTCAATCTTAGCTATAAGGGCCTGAACAGCAGTAAAGGTCTTGGGTTTGGAAATGCCATTTTTAGACCTAGTGGTCATAGGATGGGTATTAGTTGGTACAATGGCTAAGGATGTTGGATTAGGTGCAGATGTAGGAGGCTGAGACAGTGATGAAGGTTCTTAAGATGTGACAGGAGTAGGTTGTGATAGATGTGGAGATGAAGATGAAGATAAAGGTGGATCAGTGTGTGAGGAAGAAGCTGACTGAAGAGGTGGAGAAGGTTGTATAAGAGAGGAGAGTAAAGTAGGGTCATAAACAGGCTAAGAACAAGATTGAGTTGATGTATCAAGAGATGGATGTATAGGTGGAGATGTGGCTAAAGATTGACAGACATGTGAGGACACCCAATTGGAGGAAGACAAAGAACTAGCAGATAAAGTAGAGTTCTTATCATATAGAAATTCAAGTTCGTTGAACAAGACATGACTAGTTATATATATTCTATGAGTAGAAGGATCAAGACAAATGTAGCCTTTTGAATATGTAGGGTATTCAAGAAAAATACATGGTTTAGTGTGTGGTTGTAACTTGTGAGAGTTATAAGGCTTGAGTAAAGGAAAGCATGTACAACCAAAGGTCCTAAGATGACTGATGTTAGGTTTAGATTTGTATAACACTTTCCAAGGAGACTGATTATTTAGGATAGGAGTAGGAAGCCTATTGATAATATGTGTTGCTGCAGAAATAGCATATGACCAATAAGAGAAAGGCAAATGTGAATGGGGAGCATAGTAAGAGAGCATTCCACAAGGTGTCTGTGCTTTCTTTCTGCCACACCATTTTGCTGTGGAGTATGTGGACAAGAAAGATGGTGAAGTATACCTTGTGAAGAATAGAATTCATTAAAAGCATTTGAAGTAGATTCACCACCACAGTCTGTTCTCAAAGTTTTGATTTTATGATCAAATAGATTTTCAACTGTGGCTTTGAAATACTTGAAAATGCTAAGGACATCAGACTTGAATTTAAGAAGATACACCCAAGAGAATTTAGTAAAGTCATCAACAAAAACCAAATAGTATTTATAGTCATTGATTGAAACAATAGAAGCAATGCCCCATACATCACTATGTACAAGTTCAAGAGGCTTAGATGACTGAAATACAGAATTCTTGAAAGGTAACTGACACATTTTGCCACTGAGACGATGTCTGCAATGTGTGACAACAGAATTATTATTGATTACAGTATTTGTTCTAACAGACTTATTGGAAACAAGAGAAGATAAGGCTGAATTAAGCACTTTATCACTAGGATGACCTAGTCTATGGTGCCACAGGAGCAGTTTATTGGATTTCTGAACATTGAAAGCATGATTGTGATGTGAGTGTGGCTGAAGTGAGGGAGATGCAAGAGCTTGGACAGATTTGGAGTAGATGGGATAAAGGCCATTCTTACTCAAACCCTTGTAAAGGATTCTCCTCGTAGGAATATCCTGGATAAGAAATTTGTATGCATCAAAATAACATGAACAATTATTATGAAGACAAAGTTTGTGCACAGATAAAAGATTAGATGCAATTCTTGGCACATGAAGAACATTTCCAAGCTAAAAGTTATGGTATTTGGTATGGAGTGAGGTGTTACCTATGTGATTGATTGGAAGAGATTGGCCATTACCAACTGTTATTTGATCAGATCCTTTATACTGAGATTGACTTGTCAGATTATTGAGATTTGCAGTGATATGGTTTGATGCCCCTGAATCAGTAAGCCAAGGATTTGAACTTCCAGTGATTGCTGTATTGGATGTTGTTGCCATCGCAGCCAATTTAGCTGGTGGATTCCTGCCTTGAAAAGCAAAATCCATTATGTGGTAGCAATCTATGGCTGTATGTCCCATCTTACCATAGATCTGGCATTGTGGACGAGTACTTTTAGGCTTATGATTCTGATTTTGTGAGTTATGCTGCGTAGCAAAGGTAGCATTGTTGTAGAATCCAGAGTTGCCTTGAGTGTGAGGAGAGTAGTAGTTTGATCTACCACTACCTCTCCCTCTATTATAATTGTTTCTTCCCTTTCTTCTTCCAGAACCTTGGTTCAGGGAGATGTTGGACTGTGAGTTACTTCCACTGCCACTTGGCTTTGAATTGGAAGCAAATATTGCAAGAGAAGAATGTGGAATAGAGCCTGAAACTTCCATCATAGCTTGCTCCTCACTCTGAAGCATGATTGACAATTGCTCATAGGAGATTGGATCACTCCTTGTTTGTATTTGGTAGGCCTCTGAGGACTATACAGATCAGTCCCTCATTATCTATAACAACTCCTACTGCAAGAAGTTTATCTCTAGCTATCTTAATCTTCTGCAAGAATCCATTAACAGTCTCAGTACCTTTCTTGATGCTTTGCAGTTCAAGCTTGAGATTTAGTATATTGGCTCTAGATGTAGATGTGAACCTTTGATCTAAGGTGTTCCACACTTCCTGAGCACTTGTGATTCCAACAACCAAAGAGAACACCTAAGGTGTTAGTGTTGAATTGATCAAAGAGAGAAGTGCTTTATCTTTGATCCTCCATGTTTGATATTCAGGATTCACCACAGTTGCTGGATTTCCCTGAGCATCAAGCTGAAAAGGACATGGTGGTGAAATTGAGCCATCTATGTTCTCAATTAATGAATAGGCTTCAAGGATAGTCACCAGTTGGTGCTTCCATGGAATGTAATTGCTATAATCGAGTTTGATAGACATTAAGTTTGACATATTGGAAAGAAGGAACAACGGTGATTGTGAAGGTATGGTGGTAGTTGTGGAAGTGGTGCTAGTGTTGCTTGTTGAAGAAAATGCAGTTGTGGAAGTCATGTTTGGCTCTGATACCATGAAAGATTATTGAGAAACTCTGAGCTTTAACAATGGTGGACAAAATTACAAAGAGGAGAGAGAGAGAGAGTTTGTGATTGAATGAAAAAGATTAGCAACACTAACTATTAGAAGTGTACATCAATACATATATATACAAGATCAAGAATAGCTTAAGCTAACTGCCTAACTATAATTCCGTAAAGATAGGAAGTTGTTAATCCCAATTACACACATGATCAACATGACATCATCTAACTCTAGCTTCCAGAGAGTTCTTCTAGCTTCCAGAAATATCTGCACTAACTTGATAAAACAATAACAAGCCTTCCAGAGTTTAAACGGTATCGTATAGTTTAATGAAAAATTATGCCGTTTAGATATAAAACACAATACAGCTGTTATTTTGAAAACTAGCCGTTGGGCAATTCTTTTGTCTTCTCTTCATCCCCTATCAAAACCTTGGGCACCACTGTGAACAAGATTTTGGAACACAGAAACTGGAAACGAGAAGTGGGCAAACTTTTAGTAAAAATATCAGCAAGTTGATCGCCAGTAGAGATGTATTTGACATGAAGATCTCTACGAAGAACACACTCATAAATAAAATGATAGTTAACCTCGATGTGCTTAGTACGAGCGTGGAAGACAGGATTCGAGGCTATAGCTAAAGTAGAAACTTTATCACACCAAATTCTGAGAGGAATAGCAAGATAAATGCCCAAATCTTTAAGAACTTAATGAAGCCAACAAAGTTCAGCAGCTGTGGAAGCCAGAGCACGATACTCAGACTCTGTGGAAGATTTGGGAACCATAAGTTGCTTCTTAGCACTCCAAGTAATAGGATTATAACCCAGATATACCAAAAATCCAGTAGTTGAACAGCGATCATAAGAGTCACTAGCCCAATCTGAGTCTGAAAAAGCAGAAAGAGAAAGAGGACCAGGTTGAAGACGAATGCCAAAATGTTGTGTGCCAACAAGATAGCGTAGAATACGTTTTACAGCTACAAGATGAACATCTGTGGGAAAAGACATGAACTGACTAACTTGATGAACAGCAAAACTCAAGTCTGGTCTTGTGAAGGTGAGATAATGGAGAGAACCAACTAGACTACAATACACATGAGGATCAGAGAGCAAAGTACCAGCATCTGGAACAAGTCTAACATGAGGAACACATGGGGTTTTCACAGGCTTGGAATTAAGCATATGATGCTTAGTAAGAAGATCTGTTATGTACTTAGCTTGATTGAGGAAAATCCCCTTAGGTGAGCGATGAATGTGAAGACCCAGGAAGAAATGCAAATCCCCCAAATCCTTCAATTCAAAAATTTGGGTCAACTGGTTGATAAGAGATTGAAGAAAATCTAGAGATATTTTAAATTTAGATTTTGAGGAAAACCTTTTAATGCTTACAACATGCTGTAAATATAAAATACAAATACATTTTTTTAATGCATCTAAAGTTGCATTACTTCTGAGTATACTTCTACAGATTTCAAAACAAATATAAAAATATTGCTGTTAATAATATATCTCACCCATGGTGTAAGGCTATCGTGTAACCTTTCAAGATTTGGAGGTAGAATTTTCCAACAACGTCATTCCTCAAGGCTTAAAAGCATTTCTACAACCGGATTCATGGTGGGTCTATCATCCTTGTCTTCTGCCACACATTGCAAAGCAACTTTGATCAGAAGTTCCATCTTAGCCTTATCATATTTACCAGCCATCATGGGATCTATAATTTCCTCAATCCATGACATTGTAGCATTCTCAATGTCAATAGTCTCTCTTACTAATGTGACCCACCTCTTATGGTCTCTTGTCTCTCCACTGTCAGAGGTATGCAAGCCCTTTGGGCTCTTTCCAGTTACCATTTCTAATAGCACAATCCCATAACTGTACACATCAACTTTAGAAGTAATGGGAAGATTGTAGACCCATTCAGGAGCCATATAACCTCTAGTCCCCCTTATCTTGGAGAAGCTTAAATGATCAATTGCACTTCTACTAAGTAGTTTAGACAGGCCAAAATTTGCAACCTTTGGTTGATAGTTAGCATCTAGAAGTATGTTTTGAGGTTTTACATCACAATGCAAAACCCACTCCAAGCACTCTTCATGTAGATAAGCTAGACGTTTTGCAATTCCCACAGCAATTTCAAACCTCTTGTTCCAATCAAGTGTATTAGAACTAAGATTTTCAGCTAAAGATCCATGCTCCATGTACCCATACACCGAAAGCTTATTATTTCCCTCTACGCAATATCCCTACATCTCAATTAAGTACATGTGGTTCAACATCCCAATGGTGTTCACTTCTGCTAGAAATTCAGCTTCTCCTCGGTTGGCTTCATTGAGTTGCTTGATTGCTACAACCTGCTGATCAGGTAATACACCTTTGTATACCATCCTTCCTTCTCCTTGTCCAATCACTTCTTTAAACCCTCGCGTTGCCTTCCTTAGTTCATCAAAGGTGAATCGTTGAATTCTATTAGTCAGGAGGTAACCTTGTGCTGCCGTGTTTGAATCTTTTCTACTTCTTGACAAGAAAAGCGAAACCAAGACAATACAAGTCACCACAATTCCTCCCATAGCAGTGGCAAACCAAAGCAAAAGCTTCACCGTCTTATTTTCGTATGTTATTCTTTGTTCCTTGGAATTTTTGTCAGAACATTCTAACCTCAATTCTTCACGAGGAGTCTTGTTATAGGAAAGACCAATTCTGGGTAATCTTAAATAAAAATCTCCTTCAAAATTTGGTGATTGGTGACCATTTATTAGCAGAAACTTAGGGTAACAATTATATGCACCAACAGAACCGTTGCTGCTAAATTTAAATTGAAAACCTTTGCATATACACCAATTCATGCATATATCTTGACATTGCTGCAAGGTAACATTAGGATAGTAGTTTAGATCTGAGCCATAGTATTCGAGATGTTCAAATTGGACAAAGCTTGCCTCATCTGTACGGTTGCAAGAGAGACTAAATTCTGGTTCACACTGTTAGGTTATGTGGAGCCTAGTTATGTTTGATTCGGTTGACGACCCAACCCAACCTGACCCGAATAATGTTGCGTGGTTTTTAAAGGGAGATTTTCTGAGGCTTAGAAATCATTTTGTAGTCATTTTGTAGACCCGACCCGACTCGACCCTTTTTCGGTGATTAGGCTTTCGGTTTTGTTGTTGTTTTTGAGAGAGTGAAAACACTATAGCCGTACTCTGTATTTTTTTCCTGATAATAGTGAAATCCCTACAACTCCATGGACGTAGGCAAACTGCCGAGCCACGTAAATACTGTCTTGTGCATGTAATTGTTTTCGTTTGGTGTGTGTTTTCTCTATTTTTGTTTCTCACAGGTTGGGAATTTCAGGTTGAATTCCCTATAACTGGTATCAAAGCCTAGGGTTAGGTTTGAATGGGAGCAATGGCAGAGGAAGTAGGAAAGGTGTCTGGAATAGAAAAGTTTGATGGCACAGACTTTGCATATTGGAGGATGCAGAGTGAAGATTATCCTTATGGGAAGAAATTGCATATGCCTCTTTTGGGGACAAAACTTAAGACTATGAAGGATGAGGAATGGGCTCTTCTTGACAAACAAGTACTGGGAGTTATCAGGTTAACTCTGTCTAAGTCTATTACACACAATGTTGTAAAGGAGAAGACCACAGCGGATCTGATGAAGGCTTTGTCTGGTATGTATGAAAAGTCGTTAGCAAACAACAAGGTGCATCTGATGAAGAAACTGTTCAATTTGAAGATGGTAGAGAATGCATCAGTAGCACAACATCTGAATGAATTTAACACTATCACAAATCAATTGTCATCTATAGAAATTGATTTTGATGATGACATTCGTGCACTGATCATTTTGGCTTCTTTGCCAAACAATTGGGAGGCAATGAGGATGGCAGTGAGCAATTCTACAGGAAAAGAAAAGCTGAAGTACAATGACATACGAGATTTAATTCTAGCTAAGGAGATTCGTAGAAGAGATGCAGGCGAAACCTCAAGATCTGGTTCTACCCTAAACCTTGAGACAAGAGGCAGAGGTAATGACAGAAACTCTAATCAAAACAGAAGTAAATCTAGATCAAGCCAACAAGTACAATGTTGAAACTGTGGGAAAACGGGTCACTTTAGGAGGTAATGCAAAAGTCCTAAGAAGAAGAATGAAGATGATTCTGCTAATGCTGTAACAGAAGAGGTACAGGATGCACTACTTCTTACAGTAGACAGTCCACTTGATGATAGGGTTTTGGACTCAGGAACTTCATTTCATACCACTCCACACCGAGAAATCATACAAAATTATGTTGCAGGTGATTTTGGTCAGGTGTATTTGGCTGATGGTTCAGCCTTAGATGTTGTGCGTATGGGAGACGTTCGGATATTATTGCCCAATGGGTCTGTTTGGTTACTGGAGAAGGTTCGACATATTCCTGACCTGAGGAGGAATCTGATTTCTGTTGGACAACTTTATGATGAAGGGCATGCAATACTATTTGTTGGTAGTACTTGGAAGATTACAAAGGGAGCTAGAGTATTGGCTCATGGAAAGAAAACTGGCACTCTATATATGACCTCAAGTCCAAGAGATACAGTTGCAGTTGCTGAAGCAAGTATTGATACAAGCCTATGGTATCGCAGGCTTGGTCACATGAGTGAGAGAGGGATGAAGATGCTGTTGTCAAGAGGAAAGCTACTAGAATTAAAATCCATTGATTTTGACAAGGGTGAAAGCTGCATTTTAGGAAAGCAAAAAAATGTGAGTTTCTGGAAAACTAGCAGAACACTGAAGGGTGAAAAATTGGAGTTAGTACACATTGATTTGTGGGGGTCTTCTCCAGTTACATCACTTGGAGGTTTAAGGTACTACATCACCTTCATTGATGATTCAAGCAGAAAGGTATGGGTTTATTTTCTGAAAAATAAATCTAATGTATTTGAAAATTTTAAAAAGTGAAAGGCCATGGTTGAGAAAGAAACAGGTTTGAAACTAAAATGTTTGAGATCAGATAATGGAGGAGAGTATATAGATGGAGGGTAGTGAGTATTGTGCTGCATAGGGAATTAGGATGGAAAAAACCATTCTTGGGACACCACAGCAGAATGGTGTGGCTAAGTGCATGAACAAAACTCTCACTAAGCGTGCTAGGAGTATGAGGTTGCATGCTGGACTACCAAAAACTTTCTGGGCTGATACTGTTAGCACTGCAGCTTACTTGATAAACCGAGTACCATCAGTTCCTATGGAGTTCAGACTTCCTGAGGAGGTTAGGAGTGGTAAAGAGGTAAAGTTTTCACATTTAAAAGTTTTTTACTGTGTTTCTTATGTTTATATTGATTCTGATGCTCGTAGTAAACTTGTTGCAAAGTCTAAAATATGTTTTTTCATTGGCTATGGTGATGAGAAATTTGGCTATAGGTTTTGGGATGATCAAAAAAGGAAAATCATTAGAAGTAGAAATGTGATATTTAATGAACAGGTTATGTATAAGGACAGGTCAACTGTAATGCCAGATGTTACAGAGATAGATCAAAATAAATCTGAGTTTGTCAACTTAGATGAATTGACTGAAAGTACTGTCCGAAAAATGGGTGAAGAAGATAAGAAGAATGTAGATTCACATGTAGATTAGAGTACACCTGTAGTTGAAGTTCGCAGATCTTTCAAGACCATTAGACCTCCACAACGTTATTCACCCGCTCTAAATTATCTCCTGTTAACTGATGGTGGTGAGCTAGAGTGTTATGATGAAGCCTTGCAAGATGAGAATTCAAGCAAGTGGGAGTTAGCCATGAAGGATGCGATGGATTCCTTGTTGGGGAATCAGACATGGGAACTGATTGAATTGCCAGTAGAAAAGAAGGCTTTGCACAACAAGTGGGTATACAGAATTAAAAATGAGTATGATGGTAGCAAACATTACAAGGCCAGATTAGTTGTTAAAGGGTTCCAGCAGAAGGAGGGCATTGATTACACAAATATATTTTCTCCAGTTGTGAAGATGTCAACAATTAGACTAGTATTGGGAATGGTGGCTGCAGAAAACTTACATCTTGAGTAGTTAGACGTGAAGACAGCATTCATTCATGGTGACTTGGAGGAAGACATTTACATGATTTAGCCAGAAGGGTTCATTGTTCAGGGATAAGAGAATCTAGTCTGCAAACTGAGAAAAAGCTTGTATGGCCTAAAACAAGCTCCAAGATAGTGGTACAGGAAATTTGACAGTTTTATGCATAGAATTGGGTTCAAGAGATGTGATGCTGATCACTATTGCTATGTTAAGTTCTTTGACAATTCTTATATCATTTTACTATTGTATGTGGATGATATGCTCATTGCAGGGTCCAGCATTGAGGAGATTAATAATCTAAAGAAGCAATTGTCAAAACAGTTTGCAATGAAGGATTTGGGAGCTACAAAGCAAATCCTTGGTATGAGAATCATTAGAGATAAGGCTAATGGTACATTAAAGCTTTCACAGTCAGAGTATGTGAAGAAAGTTCTCAGCAGGTTCAACATGAATGAAGCTAAACCAATGAGCACACCCTTGGGTAGTCATTTCAAACTAAGCAAAGAGCGGTCAGCAAAGATAGAAAAAGAAAGAGACTATATGAGCGAGGTGCCCTATGCCTTAGCTATTGACAGCTTGATGTATGCTATGGTGTGTACAAGGCCAGACATTGCACATGCAGTGGGAGTTATGAGCAGATTTATGAGTAGGCCAGGAAAGCAACATTGAAAAGCAGTCAAGTGGATTCTGAGATATCTGAAGGGTTCATCAGATACATGTCTTTGCTTCATAAGTGCAAGTTTGAAATTGCAGGGTTATGTAGATGCTGATTTTGCTGGTGATATTGATAGTAGAAAGAGTACTACTAGGTTTGCATTTATTCTGGGTGGTACAGCTATATCATGGGCTTAAAATCTACAAAAGATTGTTACTTTGTCTACTACAGAAGCTAAGTATGTTGTAGCAACTGAAGCTGGAAAGGAGATGATTTGGCTACATGGTTTCTTAGATGAATTAGGTAAGAAGCAGGAGATGGGCATTCTACACAGTGACAGTCAGAGTGCAATTTTTCTTCCTAAAAATTCGGCTTTTCATTCAAAGTCGAAGCATATACAAACAAAATACCACTTTATCCGTTACCTTGTTAAAGATAAGTTGGTAATACTTGAGAAGATTTATGGATCTAAGAACCAGGCAGACATGTTGACTAAGGGTGTCACTATTGAGAAGCTGAAGCTGTGTGCAATTTCAGTTGGCCTTCTAGCTTGAGGATAGGAGGATGAGTTGGAGGGATAAGGGATTGTTTTTTTGGAAGATAGCAGTTGATGTTGGTGATTGAACTAGTCTCCAAGTTGGAGATTTGTTGGGCATTGTGGAGCCTAGTTATGTTTGATCCAGTTGCCGAACCACGTAAATACTATCTTATGCGTGTAATTGTTTTCTTTTGGCTTGTGTTTTCACTATTTTGTTTTATCACAGGTTGGGAATTTCAGGTTGAATTCCCTACACAAACACATAAGACCAATCAGTATGATCTTTCATCTTGAAGCCCTGCAAGCAAGAGCATCTCTTGCCAGAAACATGATCATAAGTACACAGACTATTGGGTCCACAGATTCCATGAATGTGGCCAGGTTGAGAGAAGGCTTGCCATGTGACAACCCAATCCCAACTCCCATTCATCTTTTGCAAATTGTATAATCGAAGATTTCCATCAGGATTAAGCATTAATTGTCTGTGAGTTACTGCACCAAAATCTATTGCAAAGAATGTGAAATCATCAGAAGACCAGAAGTAGCCTGAGTCATCTAGTATTGCTTGTCTACTTGTATTGTACTTAGACCTTCCAACTTGTTCGAGTCTTCAACCCAAGGGTCCGGCCAGTACAAAGTAGTCATTGTTGGACTTCGAAAGAGTAGGTGAAGCACATTATCATTATCAAAAAAGAGCTTGTAGTAGCCAGAGGAATAGTCATCTTGGCTTCTTCTTGAGATAAGGCTTGAAACCATGGTGAGTGTTTGGTGAGGAAGAAGAGTATCTGTTGGTGAATTAAAGCTTTGCTAGATGACAAAACTATTGGAATTATGAAGAACAAGATTGCCTGTGTTCAGGAGCTGTAGCTATAAATTGGTAGCCTCGGATGAGGTCAAGGCTGGTGTTATAGTGGTCCAAACGGTGATACCAACTGAGTTGGTCAGGATAAGTTTTCCTTCGTTCAAAACTAAGAGTTGTGAACCTCTTCCATCAATAGGACCATCTCAGTTTGCCATCCAAACAACAGTCAAAACTGTGGATTTGTTGAACCATATAGCAAAGCAGAATGCGTTGTCCCCAGCTGAGAGAAACCCTGCTGAGTATTCACCATTTGCTGAAACCAATATGTCATTTGGGTTCTCAACAGATAGAGAAGTGCCTCTGAGTGTGTCAAAAGTATTAGAGGAAGATAGAGGAAGAGTTTGTAATAGACATAGAAAAAGGAAGAAAAATGAGGTATCCATTAGAAATGCAAGAGGTATTGCACGATCGAGATCAATCTACTTGTTAAATGTTATTCATTCATACCGTATATATATAGATATATATAATTGAAGATAGCAAATGCTCATGAGTCAAAAACCAGAAGTCATTGTTTTCCTTGCTTGGCAAATGGAAAATAACGAAACCTTTGCAGTTTGCAAACCAAGACTTGGCATGTCAGGTTAGACAAGTGAGAAAAATTAATGAAACAAGGAGATATTGATAGCATATAATATCCTACTTGTCATTGGAAGACTTTGTTTATTATTACCAAATATTGTAATTTTTTTCCTGCGAGTACGGCATCTAGAGACTTTTGCTATTGGAAGAGTTAATCAAGATTAAGTCTAGGTCTTGGGGGGGGGGGGGGGGGGGGGGAAGGGGAGGGTGGTTTGTTTTATTTTTTCATTTTTGAGACCATTAATTGCTTAAAATTTTGGATATAGCTGTAAGAGCTTATCAAAGTGGTATATCAATGTGGGAAGATGTTTCCATTACTTAAGACAGAGAAAATGGGAGTTGTTAGTAATATCATTTTCAATGTGCTAGTAACATTATTTGACCACTGATAATATAATAATCATTTTAAGCCCTTCCCTGAATGATTTTCTTGGTTAGTTGTTGAATAATGGTTAAGTTTGTTATCCAAATTCTCTTTCTTTTGGGATAAATTTCAAAGTAAACACAATACATTGTAAAGGTTCATTTGAACTTCTGGCTATCCTCTAACGTGGATATATGTTATTGGTGGATCACAATTCTGTTCCCTTCGACTATTCTAATAACAGGATCGCAAGACACGATATTGAATAAATGACCTGAGTATGCTTCCATTACTTATCACCAACTAGCCGATATCCCGCGCGATGTGCGGTGCATTGTGATAAATTTTGTAAGAAATTATTTATGACCCATTGATTTCATGAATACTATTATTGTTAGTCACACTTAATCTATGAGGTTTTCTACTAAAACTAAATTCAAACTAAATACATTGGGGGGGGGGGGGGGGGGGATTCCTATAATTCATTCAACCAAGAATGTCACCAGATCATAGTGAAATTGTCACCTACAAACCTGTTGGTTCCAAGGTGTCTTTCTTGTATTATTTATGTTTTATATATCAATTAGCTATAAAAACTTCTAGAATTTCATGATACAACAATAGAAAAAATAATGTCATAGTGATGCAATAATATCACAATTTAACCTCCAAATTTTAATTGAACTAAAAGTAGCCAAAAATAAATCCTTACCAGGTATACGCATCATACAGAAAACCAAAAATATAAATTGGCACATAATAAGAAAAAATAAGCCTAAATAAATTACAATGCTACATAAGTAAAACCGTATACATAAAATCTAAACAAAATATTTAAGACGAACGTAATATTTTGAAAATTAACATACCTCTCAGAAGTAAAACAAAGATATTGTGAGAAAATTATGGAAGTTTAATTTTTAAGTCCAATGGAAATGGAGATTTATACTGGACAACTGTGGAGAAAAATAATATTTGCCCAATTCATTGAATTTAACTCTTGCAATTCTGCATTGAAGTTAGTCTTATGCAGAAAATTGAATTTTTTTTTTTTTTTTTTTTTTTTGATTCCTACATTTCCCATGACTTTTCAGATCCATCTGTATCAATTCAAAGCATGTAAAATTATTAATGTATACAAATTCTTTGAATTTTATTCCAACATTTCCCATGACTTTTTAAGTCCACCCATATCAATTCAAAGCATGTAAAGTTATAAATGTATACAAATTTGAATTTTATTAATCCATTGAAATAAATGCATTTGCCATCAATATATCTAATACTATATATACAAGTAGAAGCCTTTAAGAATGTGCTGCCATGTTAGGAAAAAACACTCCTTAAAATTCTGCCACATATAAGTTAAAAAGCGATAAATTATGTTGGTTGGAAATCTACACACCGTTTAAAACCCTCATTATAAATAACAAAAAAAATAACCGGTTAAAATTAAAGGACACACGGAAATAGAAATAGAGAGGTGATGAAAGAGATAGAGAGAGAGAGGCGACGAGGAAACGGGGAAAGAAGCAGAGAAAGAGAGAAAAAAAAAAAAAAAAAAAAAGAGAAATAAGATACACACAGAGATAGAAATAGAGGGAGGCAATGAGGCCTAGGACACAGAGAGAGAAATAGAGAAGAGAAAGAGGCAGAGCGGTAAAGAGTACATCGATTGGGCATAAGAAATCAAAACACGATTACTGTTAGTTTTTCCACTGCCATCCGTTCCCTCGCCAGACTCAGAACACCGAAACCACAGGCACACAGGAATTGATATTGAGGGAGAGAAATCTAAGTGCCATTAACTCCGTCAATCAGATCGCCAAAATTGCCACCAGTTATTTTTTTTTCCCCTTTCTTATATCTAGGTATTTAATATGACTTAGTTTTTGGGTATTTTGGTTGGATAGGTATAGTTTTATATATTTGCTTTGATGTTTTGGGGTTTTCTGTTACTATTTGTAGATTTCAGATTTTGATGTTGTTTGTTTGGTTCTTTCCTTCTTGCCTTAACTCACTTTTTCTCTCTTGCTTTCCATCTCTGTTTTTTTCCCAAGAAAGTTGTGATTATATATGCTTTGTTTTTTGTTATTTTTCTTTAAAGAGTATAACTCAAGGGATTATTCAGTTTGCGTAAATGAACATTTGCTCTGTCACTCAAAACACAAATCTTTAATAATCAAAACCACACCAAAGTTTTATTTTAAAATTTTATTTTTTTCAGTCTGTTGTTTTTGAATGGTCCCTTTTTAAAAGCCAATGGAAATCTGCGGTGAAATTTTATACAAATTAGATTTACTATGATTGCCCTGTTTTTTAAATTCCTCTCACTTGGATATCCTTGCAAAAAAAAAAAAAAAAAGTAGTATCAGTGTATTAGTGCTCTCAATTGTGTTCTTTGAGTATGGTATGTTAGTGCTCTCAATTATGTTATGAAACTAGAATAATAACAGATTGCAACATAGAAAACCAGAAAACCATAATTTCACTCAGAAACCATTATAAATTGCTAAACACTCTAAACTTTCAGATTTTACAAAATAATGTTGCAGAGAAGAGATAGGGCAGAGCAGCAAAGCAGTAGATCATTATTTATTTCATTGTATGTTGTTCTTAATTATCTTAAGAATTCAATCTTTTTTATTGTTTGATTGGAGGAACATGAGAGAGTTTGAATGTTAATGTTGATTATAATTTCTCTGCACTGATTCTGATGTTGGGTTTCTCCCAATTATGAATAGTCATTGGTTAGAAAAGTAAGTGAACATGACTGGAAACGCTTTTGGCATATATCACTAAATCAGTTCTATCAGTTTTGCAAATGGAGGATCTTGGTCCATTTAAGGTAGTACACAGTAGCTCAAAAAGCAATTTTTAAATGGAGGATCTCAATTTATTTCATATTAGGTTCTTTACACCTAACTAAAAAGCAATGAATGTTTTTTTGCAAAAAAAATACAGCTTCACGGTTTATGTTTTGACTATTTTAAGTTCAGACTTAGAATAGTTTGGATTTCTTAGCTTTCTTTTAGTTTGGATTTTTTAGCATGGATTGAGGTTGCAAATTCTTTTTAGTTAGATTGCTTTATGGTAATTACCTCTTTCTAAAAAACTTCTCCCTAATAAAGAATAAGATATTAGGGGTGAGAAAATTGGATGGGGTAGAACTTTTGTAGGCCATGTTACCAAAGTTTTTGGAGATTGTAGAAGAACAAGAGTATTTAAATTGATTGGGTGATTGTATGCAATTAAGAGCATGATTTATATCAATAGGTTACCTATTTGGATAATCTTAATATTTTGGCGAGTTTTTAAATTCTTGCTAATTCATGTTGACAATGACACTTATTTTGAATTTTTTCTCATTTAATTAGATGTATAATATGATCCTATCTTAGCAACTTGATTCATGATTCTTATGGTCTTAAAAATAGAAAAATGACTTATTTAATTCTGTTTATGCTCCCCAGACAAGGTCAAAACTTTTTAGAATTATGGTTAATGAATGGTGGTGTGTTGGTGATGAAGATGCCTATGTGAGTCAGTAAGGAGTTCAATAGGCCCATTTGATTGGTGAGAAAATTTGGAGACTATTTTGTTTTATGGCCATGACAGTGAAATCTAATAACGCAATTTATCTATACTTACTCAACTTTTAAGGTATCTTGCAATAAGTTATAGAATGAGCAATGGGTTATAGAGTTAATGAGATTTCATTCATTAGAATCTTTATGAGACAGTGTTTTGAGAAAGATTAAATTTAACAATGGTGGATGGTATTTGTTACTTTTTGAGGAAGTTAATAAGAATCCTTCATATCTTCCTTATTCTCCTAAAAAGATGACACCCATGGTCATGGACATATATAGAGTTTGAAATTGTGAGACTACGATTCAAGGCCAGATTGTTGGATGAACTGATCATCCTAATTTAAATGTACATGGTATTAGATAGAGATATTTGCTCTAATGAATTCAATTTTCTCTATACTCTTAGACTGCTAAAGCTAAAGCTTGATGAATAATAAGAGGACAGTGAAGTTCTAAGATTGTAATTATTGTAATTCATTTTTTGCCATTGTGTTTGTTGTGGAAGACTAGAAGCCATCTGATGCAATTATATATGTATGGTTAGGATAGTCCTTATTCGTAAGGCACTACAATCCTATGGCTAATATACTCCAAATTAGATTCCAGACTATCACTAATGTGCATTTGCAAAAATTGTTGTAATGTATAAATGTGTTCCTTTTTTAATATTATTTTATTCACATTTATGCCTCAAAGTTGGATGCTGATATTACTTATATATAATAAATAAATAAAAATGTTGTATGCTGATATTGATTTTGTTACTTCATACAGGTACTAGAAACAACATTAATTGTGTTAATGGCTCTATAGTTAAAGACATCGAATGCTCTAATTTAGCTTTTGTTACTCTTGAAAGGTCTTTTGATGGTTCACAAGATAATGAATCTTCTAGGTGCTTCAAATTCCCTTTAGAGAAGGCAATTCTTTCATTCCTTTGGCTTAGAGCATCTATAAAGATGTGCATTGTTGTGGTTTCTAGCAACTCTAGTATGTAAATGATCTTTCAATAGTATCAAGTTTTCAACATAGTGGTTCACCAAGTAATATTGCTACAATAATTTGATGCTTTTTAGCTATTAATTTTTAAATTCTAAAGGATACGACTAACTAAATCTTCTAAAAATATCATAACTCTTTCACATATTGGTTCTCTTTTTTTATTTTAGTAACTATGACAGCCAAAACCGAATCAGTATTTGACCTTGGCAAACATAGATCAAATGTTATTACTTTATTAGCACTGAAAGGTCTAAATTGTTTTTTAATATACTTTCAGGTTTTTAATTTTGACCTTCACAATGACTTCCACTCATGATTTGCATGGTCTAAAATCTAAATTGCAGGGGATGATGAAGTCTTTGAAATGGTGTGCTTAATGGCGCTATGCATGCTTCTTACATGGATTTTAATGTACAATCTCTGTTGGAGTCTAAAGTTGCACCACTACTATGTTCCCGTTGTTGTATTTAGTGATAAAATATTCATTGACGTACTTCAAATTACTAAGCAGTTGTTAGCAAATATTAAGGTAGTTAGCATTGTACTAGGATTACTATATGTGAAGTCTTAGGTTGTCTTAGACGATTCATAGGTCACATTCTAATTAAATGAAATCAAACTGAGTTCAAGCCTGAGGCTGAGCTGGTATTGTATGAAAATCAAGGAAGAAAAATAGAAGATTGTGTGTGACTAAAATAATCTTCTAACTAATAAATTCTCAATAAATACCATTATCGTTTTGTTAAAAAAAAAAAAATTGTTTTGCAAAAGACTAAAGTTTAAAATTTTTAGGGGATATTGGATACTATATGCTTAAATATACTAAATAATGTAGGTTTGAATGAATGTAGTGGAAGTATGAGAACTAAGTTTCTGTTGGATGCAAAGATCATTAATATGTAAAACAATCCCGCGCATTGTGCGGGTTAAACACTTGTATATATAAAACCAAAGATCCCATGTTGGAAAGCATAAGATTCTGCCAAGTGGCACACTGTAAGCCATCCTTCTCATTTAGACTTCCAACTCATCAAAATTTAGCATTTATGTCAACCTATTAATTAATGGCAAATGCATTTATTTCAATGTATTAATAAAATTCAAAGAATTTGTATACATTTATAACTTTACATGCTTTGAATTGATACGGATGGATTTAAAAAGTCATGGGAAATATAGGAATAAAATTCAAAGAATTTGTACACATTTAAAACTTTACATTCTTTAAATTTGTACGAATGGATCTAAAAAGTCATGGGAAAGGTAGGAATCAAAAAAAAAATTTCAATTTTCTACATAAGACTAACTTCAATTCAAAATTGCAAGAGTTGAATTCAATGAATAGGGCAAATATTATTTGTCTCCACATCAATCAATCAATCAATCAATATATATAAATATATATAAAAGCAAATACCTCATGTGGGAAAGCATGACATTCTACCAAGTGGCACATTGTATGACATCCTTCTCATTTAGGCTTCCACCTTATCTAAATTTAGCATTTATGTCTAACTATTAAGTAATGAAAAATGCATTTATTTCAACGTATTAATAAAATTCAAAGAATTTGTATACATTTATAACTATACATACTTTGAATTGATATGGATAGATTTAAAAAGTCATGGGAAATGTAAGAATAAAATTCAAAGATTGAAGTCAGTCTTATGCTGAAAATTGAAAAGTTTTTTTGATTCCAACCTTACCAATGACTTTTTAGATCTATCCATATCAATTCAAGGCATGTAAAGTTATAAATGTATACAAATTCTAAGTTAGGCTTCCACCTCATCTAAATTTAGCATTTACATCAAACTATTAAGTAATCGCAAATGCATTTATTTCAACGTATTAATAAAATTCAAAGAATTTGTATACATCTATAACTTTACATGCTTTGAATTGATAGGAATGGATTTAAAAAAGTCATGGGAAATGTAGAAATAAAATTCAAATATTGAAGTTAGTCTTATGAAAAGGATGTCATACAATATGCCACTTGGCAGAACCTCGTGCTTTCCCAAATGAGGTCTCTACTTATATATATATATTGATTGAATTCGACTATTGCAATTTTACATTAAAGTTAGTCTTATGTATACAAATTCTTTGAATTTTATTAATACATTGAAATAAATGAATTTGCCATTACTTAATAGTTTGACATAAATGCTAAATTTAAATGAGGTGGAAACCTAAATGAGAAGGATGCCATACAATGTGCCACTTGGCAAAACCTATACATTTAAAACTTTACATCCTTTGAATTGATACGGATGGATCTAAAAAGTCATGGGAAAGGTAGGAATCAAAAAAACTTTTCAATTTTCTGCATAAGACTAACTTCGATGAAAAATTGCAAGAGTTGAATTCAATGAATAGGACAAATATTATTTGTCTCCACATCAATCAATTAATCAGCCAATCAATCAATCAATATATATATAAAATCAGAGAACTCATATGGGAAAGCAAGACATTCTGCCAAGTGGCACATTGTATGAGATCCTTCTCATTTAGACTTCGACCTCATCTAAATTTAGCATTTATGTCAAATTACTAAGTAATGGCAAATGCAATTATTTCAATATATTAATAAAATTCAAAAAATTTGTATATATTTATAACTTTACATGCTTTGAATTGATATGAATGGATTTAAAAAGTCAGGGTAAATGTAGAAATAAAATTCAACGATTGAAGTTAGTCTTATGAGAAGGATATCATACAATGTGCCACTTGGCAGAACCTCGTACTTTCCCAAATGAGGTCTCTACTTATACATACATATATATATATATATATATTGATTGAATTCGACCATTGCAATTCTGCATTAAAGTTAGTCTTATGTATACAAATTCTTTGAATTTTATTAATACATTGAAATAAATGCATTTGTCATTACTTAATAGTTTGACATAAATGCTAAATTTAAATAAGGTGGAAGCCTAAATTAGAAGGATGTCATACAATGTTCCACTTGACAGAACCTATACATTTAAAACTTTACATCTTTTAAATTGATACAGATGGATCTAAAAAGTCATGGGAAAGGTAGGAATCAAAAAAACTTTTCAATTTTTTGCATAAGACTAACTTCAATGCAAAATTGCAAGAGTTGAATTCAATGAATAGGGCAAATATTATTTGTCTCCACATCAATCAATCAATCAGTCAATCAATCAATCAATCAGTATATATATAAAATCAAAGACCTCATATGGGAAAGCAAGACGTTCTGCCAAGTGGCACATTGTATGACATCCTTCTCATTTAGACTTCCACCTCATCTAAATTTAGCATTTATGTCAAACTATTAAGTAATGACAAATGCATTTATTTCAATGTATTAATAAAATTCAAAGAATTTGTATACAGTTATAACTTACATGCTTTGAATTGATATGAATGGATTTAAAATGTCATGTGAAATGTAGAAATAAAATTCAAAGATTGAAGTTAGTC
The DNA here is from genome assembly GCA_032727855.1 of Quercus ilex subsp. ballota. Taxonomy (NCBI): domain Eukaryota; kingdom Viridiplantae; phylum Streptophyta; class Magnoliopsida; order Fagales; family Fagaceae; genus Quercus; species Quercus ilex. The sequence goes on along the minus strand of CM064910.1, from coordinate 10,233,695 downwards.
TTATGAGAAGGATGTCATACAATGTGCCACTTGGCAGAACCTCGTACTTTCCCAAATGAGGTCTCTACTTTTAGGGAAAAACTTAGATACAGTACCTTGGGTTCAATTCCTTAGGTACCCTTCTTAAATTTTAGACACTTGTCCATTTTAAATATCTCTCTAAACGACGTTAAAGAATTTTTTTTTTCCCTTTTTTCTCGGTCTCTCGCTTTCTTCAGTTCATCTCTGGCTTCCTTCAGTTCTCTCTCTCTCTCTCTCTCTTAAAACCCAATGGCTTCAAATCTCTCCACATCTCAAAGAAAAGAATGAAGAGTCCTTGCGCCTTCAGCTAGACCTGGTGGATGAAGTTCGGGCAGTAGCAGAACAGAGGATGGCACGATACCAAAACCTTATGGCAAAATACTACAACTCCAATGTTAGGCATAGAGACTTCCAGATCGGGGATCTTGTACTACGAAAGGTCATGGGCGCTGCCAGAGATCCTTTGCATGGAAAGCTCGGCCCCAACTAGGAAGGACCCTACAGGATCACGTCATGGCAAAGGAAAGGAACCTACCACCTCGAAACCATGGACGGACTGAAACTGCAGCACCCTTGGAATACGGAGCACCTGCGGAGATACTACTAGTAGAGACAACATGAAGAGCATCAACGCTTTAATATCTCCAAGTTTATCATTAAGTTTTTACTTCAAGCAATCTTTTCCTACTATTTGGTTTTGTTTTCGCTAGTTTTACTTTCAAACAATTACTTTTGCAAGTGCCCTTTTAAGCCCTAGGGGGCAGGTACTCTTTCTACATGCTTTGATTTCAATAAAAGGAAATATTCAGACACGACTATGATGTTCCTACTAAAACTTAGTCCACAAAGTGGACGGCTCATCCCAAGGGGATGAAAAATCCAAAGTCCCATAGAGGACGGATAAAACTAAGTCCACAAAGTGGACGGATCATCCTAAAGGGATGAAAATCCAAAGTCCCATAGAGGACGGATAAAACTAAGTCCACAAAGTGGACGGATCATCCCAAGAGGATGAAAATCCTAAGTCCCATAGAGGACGAATAAAACTAAGTCCAAAAAGTGGACGGATCATCCCAAGGGGATGAAAATCCTTAAGTCCCATAGAGGACGGATAAAACAAAGTCCAGAAGTGGACGGATCATCCCAAGAGGATGAAAATCCTAAGTCCCATAGAGGACGGATAAAACTCACTCCACAAAGTGGACGGATCATCCCAAGAGGATGAAAATCCAAAGTCCCAAAGGGGTCGGACAAAACCTAGTCCACGAAGTGGACGGATCACCCCGGAGGATGATAATCCTATGTCCAGTAGAGGACGGATAATGACTCTGAACAATGTAATAGTAATGGAATCCGCGAAATCAATTTAGACGGATAAACAAACATTATGTAACTACGTAGACGGATCTTACAAAATCCATAAAGAAAACAGGATTACACAAAATTCCACAAAGTGGACGGTTATTACTGTCCATATGAACGGAGTCATTTGAAAATCAAGCTTTAAAAATGACTAGAACGAATGAATCTCACCCAACGGAGTATGTCAAGCCACTTCTTAAATTAAAACAAAGTACATACCCAAATATAAAGTGTTCACAAAAGATGGAAACATGACGGAGTCATGAATTGTTCTCCAAATATTTTACATAGTATAAAAAATAAACAAAATTATCCTATGATGGGGGCTTCCTTTTCTTCACTGCGACGGGTCGGAGCATCTTTTGGGTCACTTTCCACAGCTGCTTGGTCAAGAGGGGCGTTAGGGGGAGCTTTCTCGCCGAAGATTTCCTCCGTATCCTCAGATTGAGCAGGTTAAATGGAGGTTTGCCCCGCGGCATCGATACTGATGGATGACAAGTCCAGCTGAGGATAAAGAGCTTTCACCTGACGAATGGCCTCATCAAACCCGTCGGCATATGAAACCCGTAATTCCGTCAGAAGGGTGTCGGAGTCACGGTACTCCAGCACAGCAACCTCTTTGGCCTGATGGAGTGCTTCATCCTTCTTTTGAAGAGATTTCTTCATTTTCTCCGTCACCTCAAAGTACTGGTCCCGTGCCTCCTCGGCCATCTTGAGCTTCTTATCTTGAATAATCTTCCAGGCTTGAAGCTCGGCCAGCTCGCTCTCCGTCACCTTAGCCTTCTCTCTTATGCGGCCCAGGGTCGTCTCATGGTTTAAGCACCGTCCAAACAGACCCTTCATCATTACCATGGCCTAATCAACGGGGACAAATTAGTCTCAAGTATATGCAAGTAAATATAGACGGACAAGAAAATAGGAAGACTGTTACCTGAGCGATGCTAAAAAGACCCGTCTCACCCATCGCCTCCGTCGAGTGATTGCCAAGGTCCTCGTAGTCCTCGGAGGTCATGATAGATGAAAGTTGCTTCAAGGCGTACTTAGGGTCGTCCCTAAGAAGGGTAGATGGCTTCTTCTCGCTCGAAGACGGACCCTTCATGAGGCCCTTACCAGCCCCATGTTTGGTTGGGGTGATGGCTTTAGCACCCTCAGCCATAAGCCCCACGACAGGCTCTAAAGGGATCTTTGGCCTCTTGGAATGACGGTCTCCTTTAGGGAGTTGCTTTCTCTTTGCTAACGGGTTCGGGGCACCCGTCTCCTTTGGAGGGTCTTTGGCCGGTACCACATCAGTACTCTCTGTAGGGTTTTTTTCTTCTTTGTTATGCAGATTTTGTCCAGGGCACGTGAGGACCATGCAGCTTACTGACGATTTTCGACACCATCAGTTACGCCATCTATGGGAAGAGATTAGACCAGAGGCCATACTACCGCTTCCCAAAAAAAAAGTTGCATGGTACTTGTTCGGGGGCCTTTTTCGATTGCCCAGCCACGTGTGATCTGTTGGAGGGGTGACCTTACTAGGCTCGGGTTCTTTTTGGGGAGTTGTGTCCGGAACTCAACATTAGGCCACGCGGTCCAACGGCTACCGGCGTATTTTTAAGCCTATAAAATCATTAATGCCAAAATCTAAGAATCACAATAATGGTTGAGTAAATATGTAATAGGTGTTTGATATGATAACTTTGATTAGTAGTTGTAATAGTAATTGAAATAAAGTAATTTGTATTTAAAGGTGAAGTAAGCATGGAGTCAATGATGTAGATTTAAAGATATGGAAGCAAAGTCACTTATCTTTGTATGGTTTATAGCTTAGCTGTGTAGCATCAATGAGCTGACAGGATTCCAACAGAATGCCAACAGTAGAGGCTACTTAAGCTTGCCCCTCTTATCATTCATTTAAATGAATTTAAGCCTTGGTTAACAGTTGTAATAGTTGTTGGAATAAAGTAATATGTATTTAAATGTGAAGTAATCATGTAATGATATAAATTTAAAGGTAAGGAAACAGAGTCACTTATCTCTGATGGTTTGCAGCCCACCTGTGTAGCTTCTGTGAGCTGATAATGTCCTAACAAAGTGACCCCAGCGGTAAAGAGGCAGTTTTCCATAATAACTTCAACATTGAAGGGGAAAAATGGGTGCAACTGGAGGGAGAGAGAGTATGCCCAGCTGCGTATAGGGGCTGGTTAAGCTTGCCCCTCTTATCATGCACTTAAATGAGTTTTCCCCTTGACAATGCTCCTTTAGTTGTTGTGAAGTTATGAATAGTATTGCCTTCCATGAAAAGGACTTTTGTATGGAGTATATGTGCCTTCTAAGAGAAGGGCTTTATGTAAGAAGTAGTGGTGCCTTCTAAGAGAAGGGCTTTAATATGAGATCTTGGTGCATTCTAGGAGAAGGGCTTTAGCAATAAAAGTTCATGCCTTCCATGAGAAGCGCTTTTAGTATGAGTGTTTGGCATCTCTTGAGAAGTATGGAGATGGTAAAATATATAGATATGTTGTGAGATGTAGTATTTGTAAGATGTGTGATATATGGAAGTATGAGAGATATGGTGGTTAAAGATAGTAAAAATATGAGATCTTAACTACTGGAGAAGTTGTAGATATTGCTTTCCAAGAGGAAAGATTTTGTAAGAGAAGAGCATAGAGATGTGTCTATGGGCAGCAAAATAGTAGAATTTCAAAGTAAGAGAGTATGAGAGTGGAACTTAGTGAGTTGTGGTGTGTTATATGTAATGGTGTAGTAAGTATGTATGAGATTGTGTAAGAGAAGTGAAGAAAGAGATGTTTAGAAATATGGGCAGCAAGATATATGTATTTTCAAAATATGGAGAGTGAGATAATGAGTATATGAGAGTAATAGCATTGTAGTGTGTTTAGCAAAACTGCTGAGATTTTCTGCTGGGATGGTATGGAGGCTTATGAATGGCATTTATGAGTTAAAGGCTGAACAGTTTAGTTCCTAATTTAGAAACTAAAAACCTAGAAGCTCAGTGCTTCATTAAGAGCTTTAGAAGATAATTAGAGGGAGAAAGAAGTTTTTTGAAAGAGTTCATCTTCTCCATTGGTGTCCCCCCTTGAGGTGTTGAGGAAGGGTCCCTTTAGAGCTGAGTTTAAGGGGATATCTTAGCCAAAATCTCAGTCAAAATATGTACCAAATAGCAATGAATTTTCAGAGAATCCATCTTAAGATTTGGCCAAAACTGGTATGTTTAGCTTTAAGGTATTCTTGCTATTTCGAGTAAGAGTTGTTGGGGAAAAAGCAACAGAAAAGGAAGATATTTAGCAAGAGAAAGGTAGTTTCTTTAGTTGGTTTTGGTTTTAGCCAAAAGTAAAAAAAATCAGTAATGCTCAGGCTGTTGGGTCCACTATCACAACTGTTCTGAAAAGGCTGTCCCAACTGTCAGGAAAAACTATGACAGCTATCATGAAAGAGCTGTCCTAGCTGTCAGGAAAAGCTGTGACAACTATCATGAAAAAGTTGTTTGCTTTGGGCATAACCAATGAGGTCAGATGGGTCATTTCAAACTACTGGAGAGGTCATTTCAAGGATTTGGCTGAAAAATGGTAAGATCACTTTGGAGGGTATCTTGCTACTTTGGGTATGACAGCTGGCTGCAAGGATTTCAGTATTAAATGGCTGATGATGTCACTCCCAGCCAGGTATCAAGTTCTGAATACACTGCTGGGATTCAGCTAGAAATGCTTCCTTTTTGGGTGTTTGTGTTTTTGGTGCAAGGTTCCATTACAACACATTTCTAGCAAGTAATAAAAGGATTGGTTGAAAGATAATGGAGCTTTAGAGATTTAGTCAAGGTCTCATTGGGTTGTGACATAATCTTGGTGAGCAAAAAGTGTATTTAATGCTCTGCTCTGGCAGCTGGCAGAGAAATATATGGTCAGATTGTGGCAGACAGCAACTGGGTATTCAGAGATATTATGAATATTTTGTATATATAGAGAGATAAAGATAGCCAATCAGATTAGGCCATGTGTTTGAGCTGGATTTTAGCAGAAAAAAGTAATGTAGTTTATGTAGAATAATACAATGAAGTTTCTAAATTTGTATAGCAACAGCTGGGGATGTTGAGCATTTGTCACATGATGAATATTAAGTTTTAAGAAAAGAACAATAGGGAATTTTATCATCTAAAGTGCTATGTGATAAGAGATGCTTACCATATGTTACCTGTTACATACGGACTCATCAGAGTTCAGGGAGTTGGAGAAGACATGCCAAGCAACATGTCTCTTTTATCAACTTTAAACCGCTGGAGCTTTACTGAACATACCTCTTGGCCCTCCAAATCACGACTCCCAAAGTTTTCCCTAAGAGACTTACGAGCTTGGATCATAAGCCGAAGATGAGATGACGTACCTCGGGTTTTGTTGTCATTTTGTATAAGTATGGGCTCTTGTCGAAGAAGCCGCTTGTCATGAGTGCAAGAGAGGTAATATGGGCCATGAGTTTTGATTCATTGCTTAAGCCCGATCCATATGTTGATGTTGATGATATCATGGTTATGATCCCAATTGATGAAAAGGAAAAGTGGACCATGAATCCACCTCTTGAAGTAAGGATCTCGCGGGCCATGTGAGCCCAATCTATGTAGTTGAATGAGATATGAGCTTATTGTGGGCTTTAAATAGATTTACCCAAAAAATCAATAATATGTTGATGTGGCATGCATTGCCAATGAAGTAATGCCACGTGGGCCGAAAAAACGGTCCTCAACAGTACTTTCTCGCTCGATGGCAATCAACAATAACGGAGAGGAACCACGCACTACTGCCCTTGAAAGATAAGTACAGACCCTAGCTATGACAGTGGAACGCCTTACTAAGCAAAACCACGACCTGGAGGAACAGCTACGCCAAAGGGATGCTGGGCCCAATAGTCACGGAGAAGAATAAGAGGGCACTAGCACCAAAAGAAGGGACCAAGAAAGACCGGAAGGCAGCAATTTATCAAATTGTGACAACGATTGAAATATCCACATTTAATCTTGACAATCTTAGCAAAATATGAAGACTTTATATACATAACTTCGAATCACCCATAATTATTTTAATAGTTTTGACAAAATTTATAATTTAAATATTAGGACTCTAAAGATGGACCCTACCAAAATGAAAAGAGCACATGGTCTCCAAAAAAATATATAGAGAATTATTACTCATAACATACAAACTATATCTGGTGACTGAGAAATATCTAAGTTGGTGAACGGTTACGGGGGTGAATAGAGACTACCAATAATGTTAAATGAATAGAGACTAATATATTGTCTGCACATGCGAGGTACAGTGCTCCGTCCCCACACGGCCACACCGTCCATCCACGCATAAAAGACTATAGTCTCTCACCAAATCCAATAAAAGTCTCTTTGCTTTGTTGTTTTCAGACCAAGACTTGGCATGTCATGTTAGACAAATGAGAAAAATTAATGAAACTAGGAGATATTGATAGCATAGGATATCCTACTTGTCATTGGAAGACTTTGTTTAATATTACCAAATATTGTAATTTTGTCATCTAGAGACTTTTGCTATCGGAAGAGTTAATCAAGATTAAGTCTAGGTCTTGGGGGGGGGTGTTGTGGGTTGTGGGGGTGGGTTTTGTTTTATTTTTTTCATTTTTGGGACCGTTAATTGCTTAAAATTTTGGATTTAGCTGTAAGAGCTTATGCATATTTATCACAATGGTTAGACTTCAGAGTGGTATATCAACGTGGGAAGATGTTTCCATTACTCAAGACAAAGAGGAAATGGGACTTGTTAGTAATATTATTTTCAATGTGCTAGTAATATTATTTGACCACTGATAATATAATAATCATTTTAAGCCCTTCCCTGAATGATTTCCTTGGTCAGTTGTTGAATAATGGTTAAGTTCGTTATCAAAATTCTCTTTCTTTTGGGATAAATTTCAAAGTAAACGCAATACATTGTAAAGTTTCATTTGAACTTCTGACTATCCTCTAACGTGGATATATGTTATTGGTGGATCACATTTCTGTTCCCTTCGACTATTCTAATAACAGGCCCGCAAGACACGATATTGAATGTCATAAATGACCTTAGTATGCCTCCATTACTTATCACCAATTAATTGATTTTAAAATAAAATGGTACATCTCATGGTCTAACATACGCATTTTACATCCGTCAATTTCACATGACAGCCATTGCAAACAACTGTTACCAAAAATGTCAGTCAACTTTTGATAAACTAACTTCTTGTTTTGTTAAATAAGCAACTTGCTCTAAAATAATTTTCAATATATTGGTCGATAGTATAGCCCATTGTGGTTTGCTAATTAATTTTTCCTATTAGCAGCTGGAATTCAGGCAGGTGGGATCTACTTCTAACTTCAAAATGCTCTCACTTGGGATTTGGGGCAAAACGTAAGCAGACTTTGATAGGAACAAAACATCTTGGGTGGCTTCCAATTAAATAGTTAATATAACATATAAAGACACTATTTGACCTAAAAGACTTAAACTTATGAGTTTTGGCTCAATTATATTATATTAATCACTTACTCTTATCATTATTTATTCAATGGAAGACCTCACTCATCGTGTATTCTTAACAAATTTATTATATTTTTATAGAAATTTTCATGAATAAGAAAACAGTTTTTTATTTGTAGATTTAAAGGGTACAGACTTAAAAACATTCTTAATAAAATTCTTAAACGTTTGAATATTGTAATCTTTGTATAATAGGTTTATATATGGGGTTTTTTATTAGCCTTGAATCAAGGACAATAGTAACAAGCACCATTATTGGGTAGGTGATCCCATGCCATGTATGACAAAAACAATGACCCCACGAGTCTCACATGAAACTAGAAAATATTATATTGATAGCATAGGATATCATACTTTTCATTGGAATACTTTGATTTTTTTCTTTAAACTTTCTGAAATTTTTATGACATATTTACTTGTTTTTCCTTGGAATTTATATTGTTAAGGCTATTGAGTGAAAGACTAATTGAAAAGAGAAAAACGGAAACAACAATATAATATGGTTTACATCTACATTGAAAAACTCTTGACAACTATATCTTAGTTATCCATATTTATATAAACATAAACACAATAATAAATATAAATATGGGGTTATGTGGGAGAAAATGGGCAAATGCCCTTTTTGCGCAAAAATTTCAGCATTTTGCCCACTTTCCCAAATTAATTAGGAAAATGCCCCTATTTTGAAACTCGATTTTCTAAAAATCGAGTTTCAATTTAAAACTCAAATTTTGGACAATCGAGTTATAACAAACTGAAAAAAATAAATAAATATTATTGGAACTCGAGCTCCATGAACTCAAGTTCTATGCAATTTTTTAAAGCCCTATAGTGGCGTTTTAAAATATGCAAGTTTTTTTCTTAAGTCTGATCACTTCGTAGGGAGCCCTATAGTGGCATTTTAAAGCCCTATAGTGGCGTTTTAACATGCAAGTTTTTTTCTTAAGTCTAATCGCTCCATAGGGAGCCTTATAGTGGCGTTTTAAATACCTATAGTGACTTTTTTATGGAACTCGAACTCCATGAACTCGAGTTTCATGCTTTTTTTTTCTTTTTTTTTCTTTTTTTCTTTTTTTAAGTTTTACCTATAGCTGCGTTTGATGGAGGCCTATAGTGGCGTTTTTTTATGGAACTCAAGTTCCATGCAAATTTTTTTTTTTTTAATTTTGATCGCCCCATACTCGATTTTCTACAAATCGAGTTTTACATTGAAACTCGATTTTGAGAAAATCGAGTTACAAAATAGGGGCATTTCCCTAATTAGTTTGGGAAATATGGAAAAACGCTGAAATTTTTGATCGAAAAGGGCATTTGCCCATTTTGGCCGGGTTATGTGAGATGCTTGTGCATATGAGCACACATGATCATGATGGCCCATGGTCATCTTCTCATTTTTTATTTTTTTACATTTATATTTTTTATGCATCTTTTTATATATATATATATATATATATACTCATAACAGAAAGTTCGTTGAATAAAGAGCAATAAAGTGTTCCTATTTATCAATCTTTTTTTAGGGTTGAGAAGTTATAAAAAGAAAGTTAAAATAGAAAAATAAAATAAAATAAGTTTACTTGTTTTATATTCCAGTGTTTATATTACATTGAGATTGAAAAGAAGCACATCTTTTAATATTCAAGTGTTTATTATAATAAACTCAATATAGAGTTCATATACTTGAGAAATCTAAACAAATTTTAGACTAACTCTAAGATTAGTTTATTTGTTTTATAAATGTCTGCGCAATCAATATTTGGATCTCTTGAACTATCACATCTCAAATATAAGTTTTTTTAAAAGTTTTTAAATTGTTGTCTGTAATTTAAATAAAATAAAATAAAAAGTGGTCCATCAGCTGTAAACAATAATTCAGAAGTTTCAATAAGGAATAATAATAATCATAAAAAAAAATTTAAAAAAAAAGTCTCAATAATATTCTTTATATCTTGTGTTAAAAATTATATTCTTTATATCTCCAGTGGATTCCAAGTATTTCATGACCAAAGAAAAAATTAAATATATTTTTTTAAAACACTAATTTCAATTGTTATGCCAACTGCGGATAAAAATATGTTGCAAAAACTCAAGTTTGTTATAGTGCGGCAAGACCCATGCCTTGTGTTTTACGCTGCGTAGACTGACCAGTGACCAACAGAGTATAAGCTCAATAAAGAATAACAAGCTCTCTAATGAGTCCACGCACAATAGTGATATTTTAAACTCTTTAATCACAAGCTTATATAGTTTAGTTTAGAACAACGTGAGGATAGTGTTTAATAATTAACATGCCAAATATAGTAATTTTGTTCCTGTTAGTACGGCATCTTGGAGACTTTTTTTTTTTTTTTTTTTTTTTTTGATAAGAAATACTTTAATTTCATTAAGAAATCATAAAAATAACATAGCATCCTGAGAAACAACGGATGCAAGAAAAGGTGGACATTCTTCCATCCATGTCACAAAAGAATCAATATTTTTAGCAAAAGCTGCCAAAAAATGAGCTGGCTTATTTCCTTGACGTACAACGTGTGAGGCTTGGAATGTTCGGAACCCACGTAATCTGGAACAAAGTCCCAAGACTACAGTAGAGATAGAAACTGGGGCATCTGTGGGGCTCTCTATAGCATGACAAACAGTAGCAGAATCAGTTTCAAAAATCACATCTCTGACTCCTATGTCCCATGCAAAAATAGTAGCTTCATCTAGTGCTTTAGCCTCTGCTTCTAAAGGAGCCAAAGGAAGTGGGAGGCGTTTGCTGAGAGCAGCAATGACCGATTCAAAGTGGTCCCGTATGATCACACCGATTCCAGTCACGCCGAGGTGGGAAAAAATTGCAGCGTCTACGTTGACCTTGTACCATGGGAATGTAGGTGGGACCCAACGGCCATCCATGGCTTCCTTGAGCTGGGTAGGCCGAGTGTGAGCCAACTGGTATTCATGCAGCAATGACCGAGCTCTCATCGTGATTTCAAGTGGAGATTGGCGAGCCTTCCCCAGGCGAGCATTGTTGCGACTAAGCCATACACTCCATGCTAGGATGATGATTAGTTCAAGCAGTTTGGTGTCCACATGTTGCTTGAAAATTAAATGCCAAAGGAAGTCCATAAAGTCCCTGTGGTGGAGTCCGTTTTTGTCAAGCGGTATGTCCGAGAGGTTCCATACTTCTTTAGTGATAGTGCAATCCCAGAACAAGTGCCCAACTGTCTTTGGTGCAAGAGCACAGGCTTCACAGGTGGGGTCGTCAATGACTCCTCTATGGTGGAGGTTGGCTTTGGTAGGTAGGATGTTTTTGCATGCTTTCCATGCAAAGAGTTTGGTTTTGTTTGGCACATGGAGGTCCCAAAGCTTGCGCCAAAACCGGGACTACTCAAAGTCATGGGATGTTTCTGCCATCCCTGAGGTTCGAGTTATAGAAACAGCCACTTTATAGGCGCTGTTGACAGTGAAGCGCCCCTTTGGTGTGTATGCCCAGATCATGCGGTCTTGTGGTTTGTGGCGACTTAGTGGAATGCTAAGAATTGAGTTAGCATCATCTTGGAGAAAAGTTTGGTGGATAAGGTCAACGTTCCAATCCCCATTCTCTTGGTCAAAGAGAGACTCCACCCTTGCATTTGCTGGAAACTGGGCAGGGAGTGTTAGGACCCTGAAAGTGGAAGGTCTTGGCAGCCAACGGTCAGTCCAAATGTCAATGGATTTGCCATCTCCTACCTGCCAACGATAACCCGAATTTACAACAGGTTGAGCGGCTAAGATGCTTTGCCAAGCATATGAAGGTTTTGTACCCAACTCTGCATGTAAGAAATCTGTATTTGGGAAGTAACGGGCTTTAAGTACTCTATGAACTAAGGAATGAGAGTTCATCTGTAGTCGCCATCCTTGTTTGGCTAATAGAGCTAAGTTGAAAGCTTTGAGATCTCTGAATCCCAACCCTCCTTTTTCTTTCGGTGCACACATTTTTTCCCAACTCAACCATGCCATTTTATTTTTACCCTCCTTTTGGCCCCACCAAAATCTCCGAATCATTCCAGTTAACTCATCACAAAGTGAATCAGGGAGCTTGAAAACGCTCATCGTGTATGTGGGTAGAGCTTGAGCTACTGCCTTGATGAGAACCTCTTTACCAGCTTGGGATAGCAGTTTTTCTTTCCAGCCAGAAAGTTTATTGTCAAGCTTTTCTTTGAGAGCCCTGAATGTGTGCATTTTTGATCTCCCCACTAAAGATGGAAGGCCCAGATAAGTCTCATGCTGTCGAATAACCTCCGCTCCAAAGCGATTTTTTATCTCCTCTTGCATTGCTTGTGGGGTGTTTCTGCTAAAGAAAAAAGCAGTCTTCTCCTTATTAAGCTGTTGACCTGAGGCATGCTCATATATAGTCAAAAGATGCTCTAAGTGGCTGCATTGTTCCGGAGTTGCTTAACAGAAAATGATGCTATCATCCGCAAAGAATAAGTGGGAGATACGTGGTCCAAGTGGGCAAGCTGATACACCTCGAAGTCGACCAGCAGCTGCAGATTGGTTTAGAAGAGCGGATAGTCCCTCTGCACAGAAAAGAAAAAGAAAGGGGGAGATAGGGTCCCCTTGTCTCAAACCCCTAGACGGGATTATGTGACCTCGGGGCGTCCCGTTAATCCTGGCAGAGTATGTAACAGAGGTAATACATTGCATTATAAGATTTACCCACTTGTCATTAAAACCCATCTTATACATAATCTTTTCCAAGCAGCCCCATTCAACACGATCAAAAGCTTTACTCATGTCTAGTTTTAAGGCCATCTCCCCAACTTTACCACTCCTTTTTTGATTAAGATGATGCATAGTTTCAAAAGCAACAATAATATTGTCAGTGATGAGGCGGTCAGACATGAAAGCACTCTGATTTTCACTTACAATGTGTGGCAGAAAACGCTTCAGTCTATTTGCAATGCATTTGGACGTGAGTCTAGAAATAACATTACATAGACTTATCGGTCTGTACTGAGTCACCTTTGTGGGGTTTTTGGTTTTTGGAATGAGGACAATATGTGTTTCATTGAATTTTGGAGGGATAATACCCAAGTTTAGAAACTCAAGAACAGTTTTTGTGACACAGTCACCTGTAAGAGACCAGAAATGTTGATAAAAGAGAGGTGGCATACCATCAGGACCCGGGGATTTTTTTGGGTGCATATGTCTGAGCGCTTTGTGAACTTCTTCAGCTGTAAAAGGCCGAGTAAGGAAGCTGTTCATCTCTTCTGTTACCACAGGTTGGACCGCGTCAACAAGGAGTGATGAATCTGTAGGTCCATTGGATCGAAAGATAGCCTCGAAGTAGTCCAGAATGATGGTCTCAGTAGTTTGAGCATCTTCCTGCCATTGCCCCGCATCATCACAGATGCCACGAATGGAGTTTCTATCCTTCCTGTTAGATGCTTTTTGGTGGAAAAAGGAGGTGTTTCGATCTCCATCAGTGAGCCACAAATTTCTCGAGCGTTGGTGCCACATAGTATTCTCAGCGTCTGGCCATCGGTTCAAAGCTCTTCGTACCTCCTGGATTTCAAACTCATTACGAATAGGATGTTGCTCTAATGTTTGAAGCTTCTGGTTTAGTCTCTCAATCTGTTTTCCAACATGGCCAAATTCAGTTTTATTCCATACTGAAAAACGGTCACGGCAGCTGGAATGACAGTTGATGATTGCAACACCATCTGGTTTATAAAGACATTCATGCCATGCATCTTGGACAATTTCAGCACACCGAGGATCTTGAAGCCACATGGCTTCAAAACGGAAGAGAAGTTTGGGGCGTGGTTGTCGAGACCTGGGCTGATTCAGACGTATGGCAAGCATGGAGTGATCCGAAGAGGACATCGAAACATGGTGAACAGCAGCCTTGGGGAATAGCAATTTCCATGTCGGAGTGGCTAGAGCTCGGTCTAGCCGTATGTGAATGCGGCCTTCAATAGGGTGGTTGCGAGACCAAGTGAAGGAAGAGCCAAAAAATCCAAGGTCCATGAAATTACAGCTATGGATGGCGGTGCAGAAGCGATCCATTTGGCGAGTTGGTCGTAAGCATCCGCCTGCTTTCTCGGACTGACTAGTAATCTCATTAAAATCACCAACGAACAGCCAAGGAAGATGATTAAATTGTCTGAGAGACTCAAGGAGAGTCCAAGTTTCCTCACGCTTGCTAGTTTCGGGATGCCCATAAAAACCCGTCAATCTCCAGCACATTCCTGTTGTTTCACAAAACACATGAGCATCAATAAACCAACGCGAGAAATTTTTTACGTGTACCTTTGTATCCGGTTTCCACAGAAGCGCTAAGCCGCCACTTCTACCATCACTAGAAACCACGAGGCCTTGATTGTAGTCCCAGTTTTGTTTCTTGGCGTTCAGCTGATCCGTGGAGAGTTTTGTCTCCATTAAGAAGACACAGGTGGGCGCTTCTTTTTTCCATGCTCTCTTAAGAGCATTAACTGTTCAGAGGTTCCCAAGCCCCCGACAGTTCCAGCTTAGTACACTCATTGGTCCCGACGGTGCTGCCAAGCAGTCACCGCCGATCCTAAATTATCCGCCATGATTTTTCCCAATGTACGTGTATCTTCGTCAAGTTTTTGTTTCTTGTCAATGGACGTTGCATGGGAATAAGGTTGACTTTCAGGCTTTCGTTTGAGTCCAACAGGGGATGAGTGGAGTTGTAAGTCCAATGTTTGTTTTGGAGGCCCAACTCTTTTCCAAGTTCCTTGAGATAGGTCAATAGTTTTTTTAGGCCCATGAAGAGGCCCATGAAGAGGCACGTGGTTAGAATCCTGCACGTGCATGATTTGGTTATCACCAAGATGGCTGTCACTTACATGATGTGTAGGTGGGACATGGTGGGTCTGGACGGAGGAGATAATCACGGGATGGTCCAGTGATGGAGTTTCCTTTTGAGGAGTGGTTGACTGTGATGGGAAAGGATAAGTATTTAAAGCATTATCAATGTCTGCGATATGCGCGTCGAAGAGATTCTTGTCAGCCAAAATTTCCTTATTGGTTGAGATACTGTGCGTAACTCTCTCCGAGAAAGTGGGTGGGTCCATATCGAGATGGGACGGCATGTGTTTCGGGTTTTCTGTACCGGTGTGAGCTGGTTGTATCGGGGTGTTGTGGGTTATCGGGTTGGAGTTGTTTGCCGCCGGATTGTTTGCAGAAGTGGGTGTTGATGATGGACGAGGGGGTCGTGGTGGGCCGCCAGGTGGTTTGTGTTTCGGAGTGGTGTTGCCGGTGACCACTTGGGACGGTTGAAGATTGATGGTGGGTGCACGTAACCACGCGTCGTATTGCTGGTCTTCATTATTCACAGTCGCACTATCATCGGTCCAGAGTGGACAGTCTTTTTCGTCATGGTTAAGGAGGTCGCACCAGTAGCAGAAGATCGGAAGCTTCTCATATTGGAAAGCCACCCACTGAGGTTCAGCTTCGCCGATATTCACCATGCGTCCCCTGCACAAAGGTTGGTTGATATCCAATTGGATTCGCACCCGAAGGAAACGGCCGCGACATTCTCCAGTGGTGGAAGCGTCAACTTGTTCGACGGTGCCCAGAGTCTTACCGATAGCTTCAGCGGTGGCTGTGTTCATTCTGCAAAGGGGAAGGTTATGCATTTGGATCCAAAACGACGCTCTATCAAAAGTAGCGTCCTCCACTGATTCTTCACCCAATGGTTTATACAAACCAATCAAATACTTGTCAAAAGTCCATGGCCCCTACGTCAACAACTTCTGTGGAGTGGACTCATCTTCAAAGATTATTAATACTGTATTTGATCCCAAGTCTCGCACTTCAAAGGTCTGAATCGAACGCCACATACTCCGTAAGGTTCTTGTGAGAGCCTCCAAGTTAACCTTTCTTTTAGTGAACAGTTTTGCGACGAGGATGCGGCTGTTACATTCAACTACTGGTGGGAGGTCAATAGTTTGGTTTTCTTTGGCTTTGAGAGACAGCTGTGCCCATTGTTTTGCTAGGTCATCCATTGCAGAGGTGAGGGCAGACGGGGAGAAGGTATAGGGAGAAGAGCAGAGAAGAAAGAAAAAGTCAGCCGGGCTTCCACCGAGGGAAAAAGAGCTCTATTCAGAGAATAGAGAAATTTTTCATCAACCTAGGGTTCTCGAGAGAGCCCTACGTGAGAAAATTCGGTACACTTTGACGCAACTTATATATTTGTTAATGTGTGATTTGGTTTGGAGACTTTGTTATTGGAAGAATTAATCAGGACCAAGTCTAGTCAAATACAATTCTTTTGAACAATGGCCTCCTTTGGGAAAAATGTAAGACAGCCATTGTATACAACTGTCACAAAAAATGTCAGTCAACTTTTGACAAACTTAACTTCTTGTTTTCTTACATACGCAACTTGCTCTAAAATGTATGTTCAAAATTTTGGTCAATAGTACAGTGCATTGTGGTTTGCTAATTAAGGGGTCAGTTTGGTAATATTGTTGAAGTAACATTGTTTGTATTTTGTGGAAATACGTGTGGATGAAAAAGTATGTGGAAATATGTGTAATGTTGTTTAAACACTAAAAACTGTTGTTTAAACAATAATAACAAATGAATATTAGCAACTGGAATTCAAGCAGGTGGGATCTGCTTCTAACTTCAAAATACTTTCACTTGAGATTAGAGGGCCAAATGCCAACGAACTTTGTTGGGGAAATAATATATTGGGACACTATTTGACTCAAAATACTTAAGTTTGTAAATTTAAATTCGACTATATTATATTAACCACTTCTTTTTATCATTCTTATCCATTATGAGACTTCACTAACTCGTGTATTCCTAACAAATTTATTATGTTTATATATTTTTATAGAATTCTTCCATGAATGAGAAAACAATTTTTTTATTTGTAGATTTGAAGGGAATAGACAGTCAAAAAGGAAAAAATTGGTCTTTGCCCTTTCTAAAAAAACAATCTAGTATTTTGCCTTCTTTCTCAAACTAATTAAGAAAATGCCCCTCTTTTGAAAATCGATTTTCTCAAAATCGATTAAGGCCTTATAGTGGCGTTTTTAAGGAGCCTATAGTGACGTTTTAAAGACCTATAGTGGCGTTTCGTAACTTGATATACATGAAACCGAGTTATAGGTATAAAAAAAAAAAAAAAAAAATTTGCATGTAACTCGACTTCATGGTGATCGAGTTAAAAAATGTCACTATAGGTCATTAAAATGTCACTATAGGCTACTTAAAACGTCACTATAGGGCTCTAGAAATTTTTTTTTTTTTTTTATAACTCGATTTTGAGAAAATCGAGTTTTAAAAAATAGGCATTTCCCTAATTAGTTTGGGAAATGGGGCAAAATGCTGGATTTTGTTTTTGAAAGGGGCATTTGCCCATTTTCTCCCAGAATAAAATTCTTGAACGTTTGAATATTGTAATCTTTGTATGGGTCCTTTTATTAGCCTTCAATCAAGGACAATAGTGACAATCACCAATATTGGGTAAGTGGTCTCACGTCGTATATGACAGGGTTTAAGTAGGCAAAGACAATGACCACAAAAGTCTTATTTTTTTCTGTCAAATAAAAAAATTAACCCAATTTAACCGATTATGATTATCAATAGATTTTAGGTTACTACCACAAATTTAACAAGTCACCAAATTAAGTAATAAAGCAATAAAGAAAAGCACATAGTAAGATAGTGACAAAATGGACTTTTCTCATGAACTTCGTATGTTATTTCGAGGACCACCTCCAAGATTCTCTTCATAGCAACTAAATTCGATGGTTCTATGACTTCAACAATTGATCTCCAATCTTCAATGGAACCTTCTTTAGATTGATTTTTCTTGATCTCTGATTTGGTGATAATAAGAGAGAACAACGGTGAGATGGATAAAATTGGTTGACTAAGGGAACAAATAGGAAATGTTGGTCCTGGTAATAGTGAGATGGATAAAATTGCCAAACCAACTGGCTATAGAGAGCGCATCTAGGCGCTTCACATTAACCTCTAGAGTGGCAGAAACAGTCTTTGCAATTAGTCAAGATGGCTTTGGAAAGAAGATCGTATGTATATTTAGTCTAAGAGAGAGATGATACCCATCATGAGTGGAAGTGACCTCAAGCCCAAGAAAATAGTTCAACGTCCCCAAATCATTCATCACAAAGTTCTTATTGAGAAATTTCTGAAGAGCTCATAATTATATCATCAACATAAAAGAAGAATATAATATATAAGAGTATATTGATAGTCATTTTGCGGATGAAGAGTGTAGAATCATAAGAGTTAGGGACAAAACCATGTTAAGCAATTACAAAGCTGAATTTGACAACCCAAATAGCCTACTTGAGTCATGGCAAACTCTGCAAACCTTATCTGAGGAATGCACATGACCTAAAGGAGGTTGCATATAGACTTTTTCAAAAGAATCACCATTCAAGAAGGCACTCTTTGACATCTATCGATCTAAAATAGAAACCAAAATAAAGATCTAACAAATGTCAAAGGCACCGGCCCAAAAATGAAAGACCTGGGGCCTCACTTCCGAGAATGAAAGACTATTGAGCCTTGGCCCAAAGATAAAAGACCCATGGCCTCAGCCCAAGAATGAAAGAGTTTAGAGATTTATATACTTCAATATAGAATTATAGATAAAACGAATTCCTACACTTGACTTGATGCAGGTTTTGACTAACCGAATTCCTTTCAGTGCTCGTAGACATACTGTTCCATTAATTTGGAGCAAGATTGCATAAGGGCGAGGAGAAAGAGGTTTCAATTAAGCCCCACCAGCTAGGAACAGAACCATGTAAGAGACTAGGCCCCCTTTTTTTTGAATAATTTTAGTTTTAATTTTTTTATATAAAAAAAAGGGTCAAAGAAAATTATATTTGCTCCTCGCTCCTAATTAAAACTAGCCCCACAAAAACTATAATTAGTCAAAGTTTTTGTGTATTTTTTATTTACAAAACTTTTTATTTTAGTTGAGAATAAGAAGATTTTATTGAAACGGCAGAAATTGAACAAACTACATTGAATATTATTCAACTAAGGTTGGGGGGCAGAGCCTAAAACAAAAGAACCAGCTAACTCGTTCGATAAAGACTAGGTTGCTGAACAGTTTGGAACTAATTAGATTATATATTCTAAGAGCATCCACCAAACTCTCCTTTTATTTTGCACCCAAAAAAAAAAGCTAATTTTTCTATTTTACACACCCACATCAGTTTATCTATTCTATATTTTTATTCAATAAAATATTCATTCTTTTACAATTTTTTATTGTTTTCTCCCTCACCGCCTCTCTCTCATAAACCCAATCTGAAACCCATCTCTCCCTCACCGCCTCTCTCTCTCATAGACCCAATCTACCTCTCTCTCACTTTCTCATCAACCAAACAATAATTACAATCCTCCATTTCATAATAAAATAACCACAAAATGCACGGTCACTCTCTCACGGTTACTGTAGCAATTGGGCATAAATGCACAATTTTACACCCACTGATGTGGGTGTTTTTTTGCTCAAAATGTGTAAAATAAGCAATTTTTTCTATTTTGCACAACTTTGCATCAACTGATGCAGTTGCTCTAAGAGAGAGATATGCCAACCTAATGTGCATCAGTAAACAGTACTTCAATTCTCCATGGATCCTTCTACCCAAGGTTTTCAAACCCAGACCGTTCATTGAACCGTAAAAGGGAGAGGTTCAAGATTTTTGAGGTCGAACCGTTATGACGTCATAATTAATTTAATAATTATTTTAAATATATATAAAAATATTAAATTAGTAAAAAATTGAAAAATTACCTAAAATAGTCCAATTAAAACTATAAATCCATATTTTAACTATGTCTAATATATCCATCTATAGCCCAAATATGAAATATCTATCCAATAATAATAATAACCATTTTTTTATAAAAAGAAAATTAAAAGCATCAGATTGTCTTTTCAAGTTCCACTTTCCAATGCTCACGTGACTAGCTGTCTAGCTCACATTCACAAACCTAAAAAAGCACTAGAAACAAAAGTGAATGAAATTAAAGGAAGAGATAAAAAAGCAATACAAACAAAAGCAGATGAAGAAAGAATTGTGATGTTATATCCACAATATTTTTTGCAATATTTTTACAAGAATCACATCAAAATCTTATGTGAAAAGTTGTTACTAGTTCTAATTTGAACCCACTACTGAAATTATTTTTTTACTCGCCAATATTATCTAATAACAATCTATTACTTAAAATTTATTGTGAAATTATTGTGATAGTATTTCTTAATTGCCATTTCTTAATATTATATACCACACGTTTGAATCAAAAAAAAAAAAAACCACACAATTACATAAAAATAAATAAATAAAACTAAGGATAAAGACCACCACACATTTTCATATGGACCCAATTTATTACTCAACTCTCAACCTCACATTTATTTCACAGTTATCACTTATCACATTCACATATTCACATCAAGCTTTCTCAAAATATATATATATATATATATATATTCACATCAGAGAAAAGAGAAGAGAGAGAGAGGAGAATTTGAAGCGGTGCCAGTGGAGATTGAAGGCCAGCAGAGATCGAGGTCGCCGAAAGGACAAAGCCGGTGGAGATCGGCGTTCACCATGCAGCACTACCTCATCTGCCACCCCGCCGCCGTTTGTCCTCCTCCCCACCACCAAAGTGGGTCAAATCGGCTTGTTCTTCTTTTTTTCTTTTCTTTTCATTTTTTTTTTTTCATATTTGCTTGTTCTGATTCAACTTTATTGTAAGAATTGGATTTTGTTTTGTGTTTTGTATTTGGATTATGAGAGACGTTTTTTGAGAGTGAAGCAAAGAGACTGAAACAAAGACCAGATGTTTTCTGGGCCAAATCAGACGTTTTTTGATCCCAGCAGTTGTGTTTCTTTTTCTTTTGTTTTCTTGTGTTTTTTTTTTTTTAGGTTCAGATTCAAAGGGAACCGTGAGAGGTTCACGGTTTTCCCAGTCGGACCATACAGTCAGGTCCGAGTTTCTAAACCTTGCTTCTACCATCAGGTTGCAAATTAATTTTTCGGTTAAACACAATATTGGATAAATAATGAGATAGTAACTATATTTTAAGATTATGCGAAAGTTAACTATAATATTTGACTTTTTAAAAAAGAAAAATGTAAACATTTCAAATTCCAATGCTAGTGATGCAAGACCAAGCCTGACAATTTATGGCGATATTGTGAAGGATATTCGTGATTGCTGCAATGATTTTTACAGTATTTCTTTTTTATGTAATTACCAATTAGCAAATCTTGGAATAAAGTTGCTGGGTTACTAGCAGCTGCTTTTGTTGGAATAGGGGATCCTCAAATCTGGATTGAGGAGTGTCCACCTATTATCCAATCCATTGTATATTTTGAATCTTAGTTTTTTGGGGAATGGATTTTCGTTTCAATCAAAAAATTTCTAATAATCTTAAAATAAATAAATAAAAAATGTACACTATCATTAGAAAGGGTGGGCGAATTTAGGAACAGTAAGTTTAAAAACACAAAAATTTTCACAACTTTCATGGGGCATATTGTTATTAATAGGTAAAAAAGTGATATCACGGTAGATCTTGATGAAACCTATAAAATCTTGTTAACTCAGCTGTAATAAAAAGTATTGTGTGTGCAGCATTACTTACTCATGGAATATCTGTTCGTCTTTGTCTTTCATCTGTTGCGAACTGTTTTCATGAGGGTCATTTGCTCCTAGATGGTGAATATAAACATGCTCTGGCTTTTAGGGACACAGTTTAGGATGAATGCAGTGTTGTTTGAATGAATCTCCTCCTTTCATTATCAAGTAGTTATTTGATGATGTAAGATCTTCTATTTAATTGTCATAAAATTTATCGTCTTTATTACAAATCAAAGAAAAATATCCAAGTTCGATTTTAAAAATTAAGCCTAATGAACGTGCGCTTTATTAATGCCCCCACTTGAAAAAGCCATAATTGACCTTAATAATTTAGTTGTACTTTGACCATTAGAAAGCCCTCCTATGTAGTTGTAAGTTTTAACAGGTAATTTCATTAAATATATTTGGAGTAATAACACTCCCCTTCCTTGAGGTTTAGAGAAATGACCCTCCACCCCAAACCTAAAGAGAAAAAACACTTCTCTCCCGAGTTTGAAGAAATTAACACTCTCTCCTTCCGTTTATATTAATCACAAAATTATTTAAATTTTTTTAAGAATCTCTTTATAAATGTTTAACCATGGTTAGTGAAAACATTACTCACAAATTTAGAATAAAAATACAAAATATATAAAGTACGAAAACATTGGAAACAACAAATCTTTCTATAACTCATTGAGAAAAGAAAAGGGAAAAAAAAAAAAAGCAAAAGTCATTACTCAATATTTTGAAATAAACTGTAATTTAAAATTTTAAAATATGAGATTTTAATTTTGAAATTGAGGATAATTTTAGAAACCTACCCTTAAACATAGGCATGTTAGTACACAATATTTTAATATTAATTTAACAAAACTTGGCCAAACAAATGTAAAGGGAGAAAATATTTTTTCCATTCAAATTTAGGGTGGATTGTTATTTTTCTAAACCTCAAGGAAGGGGAATGTAATTACTCCTATATATTGTTGTTGTTGTTGTTGTTGTTTTAGTTATTAATAATTGATTTTTCATTTTCTTTTAAATCGATAAAAACCTTACAAATACCTTTTTTCTTATTTATAGAATATACATTTTTTTTAAACCTTTACATACACTTTTTTTTTCTTAAATGTGAATTTTTACATATACCTTAAGTAAAATCTATACATTCCATTTCTTTAAATGTGTTAAATCATAGACTACTACTTCATAATGATAGTAACTAATTAATTTTATCATTTCTTTTTCATAATCTCATTTGTAACATTTCTTAATATTATCATATATTTACTGACTAATGATTTGCATAAAAGAGGTGTTAAATGAGATGTGGCATCGTTCATTAAATTTTTAAAAGTAATTGTGTATGAAAATTAAAAGTAATTGGCATGGACAGTGGAGAGACAGGGGAGCATAAGAGGTTGGTCACTTTGGTAAGAGAGTATATTAACATTGGAACACCTACAAGGAGTTCATGGATTGATGAAATTATAGATCCCATGATAGCCGACAAATATGATCAAGCTAAGTTGGAACTTCTGGACAAAGTGGCTTTGCAATGTGCGGCAAAAGACAAGGATGAGAGACCCAACATGAACCAAGTAGTAGAGATGCTTATTAGAATAAGGATTAATGTTGTTGAATGAAAGTTCAAAATGCGTGTAAAACACTTTTGAACATTTAGACCCCAAATTACAAATTATCAATTCAAGCTTATAATCAAACAATTAATGTGCAGAACATGAACATAAGTCAAATACAGAATTGATAAACAATCTAAACCAATTTATAATCACATTCACAGCAGATAATAAACAGTAAAGATTAGGGGAAGAGAGATGCAAACACAAAGACAACACGTGATGTGTTATCGAAGAGGAAACTGAAGCCCTCGGCGTAAAACCTCTCTGCTGCCCTCCAAGCAGTCAATAATCCACTAGAAAATGTAGTTGGGATACATGAACAGCAACAGACCCTCCAAGCCTAATCTGCCCAGGTACCTAAGCCCTCCAAGCTTCCTGCTCCATCGAGGTTGCGCCGAACCTTTTTCTTTTCTAGCTTACCGAATTCCACTATAGCCCATAGTATCAACTAATAACCATTGGTTCCTTCCCAAACTGCTTCCCCTAACACCAAAAGACCTTCTCACATATATGGGTGTGGTGAGATAAGGATTTGGTCAATAACCTCTCAAGGATGTATCAATGGAGAGGAAGAGAGTAGAGGAATTTGAGGAGTCTCTTAGCGAAGATTGGGGATGAGGCAATCTTGTTTTTCTCTAAGGTTTCTCTCTCAATTTTTCTTTCTGAAAGCTCTCTACATTTTGTGGGTATAAGGGTCTATACATAGTCGTGTGTGTTTAGAATACGAAGAGACAGTTTTTGCCAAACAGGGCAAGTTGGCAGCTTGGCCTCGCGACTTGACTGAGTCGCGAGTTCAAGTCGCGAGCTAACGGTCTGGCCAGCCTGGGACTTTTGTCCTGTAATGCGATAGCTGGCGTGACCCTTCACCTCCCCGCATGCTTCTCACGTGTGCTACATTTTGACAGCTTGCCAGTCGTGAGTCAACCGTGAGTCCTAGCCATGAGTCTCTGCTTCTTTACACAATCTTGAGCATTTCTTCACACTCTCTCACACACTACCCTTACATGAATCCCACCTAAATACAGGGTTACTAAGTGCTAAATTACAAGCAAATTGGCACGGAATAAAGCCAACAAGATGGTAAGATGGTTGATAAAATTCAACCTTACAATCTCCCCCTTTGGCTATTCCGTGACAAAACCTTATAACAAACTCTAGACTTAAAGCGTGAGTTGGGAACAGTTGGAAAACTCACTCACACCTAACTCTAGAATCTGTGAACCTCTTGAACCATAAAGACAAGTATCTCCTGAAACACAACAATACAATAAGTTCATTGTTATGCAGATAACTTGTAATGCAAATGGAACAAGCACAATGCGATCAAGCAAGATGGAATAAAGCAATAGACGATGGCTTGACCAAACATGCAATCACTATACAGTAGTGATCACAATGCTCATTCACACATGGAATGAACATCCAGACATTCAAGCTAAAAAGCTCAATTGCAAACTATTACTTACATGTCTAACACTCAACCAATGCATAGAACATATATGCATCTAGGAACAATCCTACAAGGGCACAAGAGTGACAGTACTTAAAAGGAAATGCATGACATTTAGTTAGAAGTATTGATTTAACAAAGCATACAGGCTGCATAAAGCAAGATACAAACCATAAAGCCTACAGGTGTGCATTGAAACAAACCCTAACAACTTACAAAAGCAAATAGGTACAAACAAACTATTAACCTTAAAAACCTACAAAGGTAACAGGTACAAACAAAAAAATTGAATAACTTCTGAAATAAATAAACCAGTACCAGTAATAACAACACTGATCCAAAGCATAGTATCAAAACTATAAACAAAACAGTATATGATTATGAAAACTCCCCCTCAAACAAGCACTCTCCCGTAAGAGCTACCCTGAAAATTCTCCCCCTTTTTGACTAGAATGGCCAAAGAGTTACTGCTCCTAGTTGGTGTAGATGCTGTCAAACTTAGTTGAAAGAACATCAAGCTGATCCTGCATTGCTGTAATCCTTTCAGTATGCTGCTATTGAACCTCTCTGAGTCCATCAAGCCTCTCCAGGATGATCTGAAATGCATCAGGAGGTACAGCTGATGAGGTAGAAGCCCTGCTCCTCTTGGCTCTGCTTCTGGGTGTGGAAGTCTGTCCTGCAGCCTCTGCTTCTGTCTCCATTGGATCATCTTCTCCATGGTCACCCTCCTCTTCATCACCTGGAAGACGACTTTGTATCCTTGTGATGGTGAATTTGTTTATTGCTGACAGTAGAGTCATGGGACTGATATCTTAAGGGATTGCAACACCCTTTGCTCTGAAAATTCTCATAAGAAGATTGGGGAAGATCAGCTTGGCCCTTGAGGTGGTTTTAGTCTCATCCACAAGTGTGTCATATATGTGAGAACTTATGTCAATGAAGGTTTTCTCCTTGAGCTCCATGAGGAAGATAGCTCTGGCATTTGTAAGGGTAGTCATCTTTCTTATAGGATATAGATTGAAGATCATAATTGTGGTCAGACACCTCATGTCAACTAGGAAGGCATTAGTGTTAAGGCATCTCCCTTCTTTAACACCACCAATCCTAGACTAGACAGTGTCCAAAGATAGCATCCTGTCTTTGTAGTTAGTGAACTCATAATCCTCTAGACCCTCAAGCCCCAGAACCTCATCAATGTCATAAGCATCTAAGGTGAACTCACAACCTCTGACCCAGCAGTTCAACTCATCCTCCCTCATGCTCACATTTGCATAGAATTCTCTAATTAAAGGTTCACAAACTGGAGGTAGGTCACTCAATAGTCTTTCCCAACCTCTACCATCAAAATAACTAGGAATAAAGGTGTCCTTCAAATCCCTTAAATCAACAAATCTTTCCTGAATAATGGTTCCCTTCAAGAAATAATCCCTATATCTCTCAAAGTGATGAACTAACCTAAAAAGGTTAGGGTCCATTTTCAGCCTTTTATCAGATTTCTTAGCAGGATTCTTCTTCTTTGTAGGAGTGGAAGGCATCTGTAATCAAGCAGAAGAGTCCACAACAAGAGCAGAACAAAATATGTGGAAGTACACACAGATTAGTACTAAATTAGTTGCAAAAGGAGTAAAAGAGTGTCATGTCAACACATAGACCAAGCACAGTTGAGAACCAATAGATCAAATCAGAGCTTCAACAAATCAAACAAGTTCATTCGGCAATGATGCATACTGGAGTAATCATAAATAACTAAAAATGGACAGTGTAGACCACATTCAGACAAATGAGAGCATATGTCAGTGAAACATGACATAATGAGAATGAAATGTACAAGATAAACCCCCAAGGTAACAGCACATACAAGATATTGTAACTTAAAGATAAATCAATGTTATCCACAAAATTCCAAAAGAAACTCATACAATCTGAAATACCCAAAGCCACATTCAGAGTGTAACACAGAAAACCCCAAACCCATATGCCCAATGAGTAAAAAAAAAAAAAAAAAAACAATGCTCAGAACAGAGACAAGCATACTGAAGCACAAACAAGATATAAAATAAACTCAGCAACAAGAGAAATTAACCCCAAACACAAATACCCAACATTTTAGGCAAACCCATGAACGAACACAATATTTCGCAAAACACAATTGTATCTCACAAATCAAGAAAATAAAGATCAAACCAATAAGTATGAAGTGAGGGAAGGAAAACCCATACCTTTTTCTTGATGTTTGAAGTAGACGTGATGCAAAAATGGAAGCTTTTTCAAGAGAGACACGGAGTGTTTGAGAGAGAGAAATGGGGAAGACAATGAACAGTCACATAAATTCGAGGAAAAAATTGAAAAAAAAATTAAAAACTGTCTTTAAAACGCAAAACACGCGTTTTTCGCGACTGGATTAAGTCACCAGTAAGTCGCCAGGGTAAGCCGCAAAACACTGTGAAACCAAGATTTTCAAAAAATCTTCTAAGTGTTTTTCGCGACTAGAAGGTCTACCCGCGAGAGAGTCGTGAAGTGAACCGCAAAAATCTCTGAGTATCCTCGTGACTGGACCTTCCACCCGCGAACAAGTTGCCACATTGAGTCGCAAAAATCATAAAAACTCAAATTTTGAAAAATTTTCTAAGTCTTTTTCGCGACTAGGACATTGACTCGACAGTGAGCCGCAAAAAATTTCTGAGTGAGCTCACGACTGGGGCATGCGACTGAGCCAACCCGCGACTTAATTGCCAAAACAGGACAACACTGTTTTTGAAATTTTTGACATTTTTGTAAAAACAAAATACTTTCCCAAAACAACTCAAAACACTCAAAAATCTTTTTGTGTTTGACCAACAAAAATTGAGCATGTGAAAACACATTTAATCAAGTACAATCACACAAATGAATATGGAATTCATTGAACATAGACTTGTATGATATATGTGGATATCAAAAATGAGATAGTCCTTAGTCCAATGCGAAGCTTCAATGATCAATTCAATCAAGACATAGACAACTAGCACTAGATAATGTGACCTATCTCAATTGTAGAAGTATGCATATATGATCTCCCACATAAACTTGATTACATATTTTTGAAGCTTTTTATTTGGCTCCATATACATCATAACATTTGATCTTTTTGAATCAATACATCTCATTGTGAGATGGATGCCTGAAATTTTTTATATTTCATATTAATGAGTTAGCCTTTGGCTGTTTGGGCATCAAGCAATTTATTTTGGTCGCTTTCCCTTTTTCCTAGTCAAATACTAGTATGTGCGACAGGCTTTTGCAGCTCAATATCTCTTTTCATTTGGAGATTTACATTTGGAGAGCTCTTTTAAGCAAAAACAACAAAATAAAGAGTGGGAAGATGTATAGGCATAAGTCTATGCATGTTTCAAGATCAACAAAATCATTCACTAGTCATTCCCCTCCTTGTATCGCACTAGAAGACTTTTGTAATCTTCCTCAGCCCTCTTCATCTTTTTAATGGCTGCATTAGCCACCTTTGCATATCCACTGGATTTCTCAAGAAGTAAGGCGTAATTCTCTTGAAGACCTGATGTATCTTTGTCCTCTTCAACCTCTGATTCTTCAACAATCTCAATAGACTCCAAATCAGAATGCTCACCCAGCTCCTTCACAAAGGTACTCAAATCATCTGAAGATTTCACATGTGCAATGGTCATAAATGCGGAGTAATTTCCTTCTCCATCACAACTCTCTTCCGAATCAAAATTTGAAGAATCCGAGTCACTTAGAGTAGTGGCATAGACATTACCCTTAGACTTCAAATAATTGGGACATTCCTTTTTGAAATGTCCATGCCCATTACACTCGAAGCACGTGATTCCTTACGAAGATTAGGAGTCTCTACCATCTTTCCTTCAGAATTCTTTCTTCTCCTTTCCTGAACTCTGAGATTTTCTTTTATCACCAAATTTCCCACCGTTCTTGAGTTTCAAGAATTTCCAGAAGTTCTTTACGAGGTACGCCACATCTTTATCTACTACATCTTCTTCCGAAGAATCATGAGATACCACCCTCTCATCAATTGTCTTTAGAGCAAGTGATTTGCTCTTCTTCTGTGTGGGTAGTGACAATTCATACGTCTGCAATGAACCGACCAGCTCTTGAACTTTAATGTCGTCAAGATCCTTGCTCTCTTCAATGGCCGTCACTTTGGCAAGAAAGCTTTCTGGCAGTGACCAAAGGATCTTTCTTACAACCTTAGAATCCTCCGTCTTTTCCCCCAAATTGAATTTACCGACAACCACCTCGTTCAGCTTACTGTAAAAAGAGTCAAAGGACTCATCCTCACTCATCTTTAGCTCCTCAAAGCGAGTGGTCAACATCTGAAGTTTGGTGTCTTTCACCTTCTTGGTTCCTTCATAAGTTGTCTCTAGAATCTCCCATGCTTCCTTAGCAATAGTGATATGTGAAATCTTGTGAAATTCTTCTAGAGAGACACTGCAGAAAATAGCATTCAAGGCTCTGCTATTTGCATTAGCCACTGTAAGGGCTGCCTTGTCCCAAGTGGATTTGGCAGCCTTTGGCCTTGACCAACCTACTTCAACTGCATCCCACACAACATCATCAATAGAACACAAAAACACCCTCATTTGGACTTTCCAAAATGCATAATTATTACCATCAAAAGATGGTGGTACAGTAAGAGATTGAGATCTATCCATCTCAATAAGGGGTCAGAGATCACACTTAGGTATTAAAACCACAGCAAGTGTACCCACTCCGATACCAATTGAAAGTTCAAAATGCGTGTAAAACACCTTTGAACGTTTAGACCCCAAATTACAAATTATCAATTCAAGCTTATAATCAAATAATTAATATGCGGAACATGAACATAAGCCAAACACAGAATTGCTAAACAATCTAAACCAATTTAAAATCACATTCATAGTAGATAATAAACAGTAAAGATTAAGGGAAGAGAGATGCAAACATAAAGACAACACGTGATGTGTTATCGAAGAGGAAACCGAAACCCTCGGCGTAAAACCTCTCTGCCGCCCTCCAAGCGGTCAATAATCCACTAGAAAATATAGTTGGGATACATGAACAGCAATAAACCCTCCAAGCCTAATCTACCCATGTACCTAAGCCCTCCAAGCTTCCTAC
This sequence comes from Quercus ilex subsp. ballota, assembly GCA_032727855.1. NCBI lineage: Eukaryota > Viridiplantae > Streptophyta > Magnoliopsida > Fagales > Fagaceae > Quercus > Quercus ilex. Next base: position 10,203,921 of record CM064910.1, on the reverse strand, counting down.
TCCAATGAGGTTGCGCCGAACCTTTTTCTTTTCTAGCTTACCGAATTTCACTATAGCCCATAGCATCAACCAATAACCATTGGTTTCTTCCCAAACTACTTCCCTTAACACCAAAAGACCTTCTCACAGACGTGGGTGTGATGAGATAAGGATTTGGTTAATAACCTTTCAATGATGTATCAATGGAGAGGAAGAGAGTAGAGGAATTTAAGGAGTCTCTTAATGAAGATTGGGGATGAGGCAATCTTGTTTTTCTCTAGGGTTTCTCTATCAATTTTTCTCTCTGGAAGCTCTCTACATTTCGTGGGTACAATGGTCTATTTATAGTGGTGTGTGTTTGGAATACGAAGAGACAGTTTTGCCAAACAGGGCAAGTTGGCGACTTGGCCTCGCGACTTGACTAAGTTGCGAGTTCAAGTCACGAGCTAACGGCCTGGCCAACCTGGGACTTTTGTCCTGTAGTGCGACAGTTGGCATGACCCTTCACCTCCCTGCATGCTTCTCACATGTGCTGCATTTTGGTAGCTTGCCAGTCGCAAGTCAGCCGTGAGTCCTAGCCGCGAGTCTCTGCTTCTTTGCACAATCTTGAGCATTTCTTCACACTCTCTCACACACTACCCTTACATGAATCCCACCTAAATACAGGGTTACTAAGTGCTAAATTACAAGCAAATTGGCACGGAATAAAGCCAACAAGATGATTGATAAAATTCAACCTTACATTGAAAAAATAATTTAGAAATTTTTTGTAATTTAAATTATGAAAGCTTTTTCAAATTGTTCTCTTTCATTCTTTTCGTTGGATGTTAAAATATAAGTCCAGTAGGCTCATGCCCATTCAAGTCATGTAATACAGTATAGTTCATTTTACCTTCTACTTCACATTTATTTGTACTTCTAATGATGTAAAACAGACCACCATGACTTTTCTAGACTCTCACGTGCGCCTGAAATCATCGCGTAAGGCAAGAAGACACTAGTAGAAATCATGAGCCTCAGAATTGGAATCATATGAAATTTGGTAGGCTAAAGCGAAACGGCCTTCTAAGCAATAGTCATGGCAATGCCATGAGATATCCCCTAAAAATGGTAAATTCCTTCATTTAGGCCCCAAAAACTGCAATTTTACCATTTATAGTAATTTTTATTTCCTTAATAACTTTTTGCTCAAAAGTCAGAATAAGGTCCCGCTTGTTTTAGGACAACTCTTAAGATTAATAGTTTATGATTCTTCCCTTAACTCAATTTTTCCATTTTTGGTGAATTTCGGTATTTTGTTACCTAATCGCATAATTAATGCGAATTAGAGTTTCAGACGTTTTTCTTAATATTTATATGTTTTGTAGCCGTCAAAGGCAAATTAGACTATTATCAATAAATACAGACTTTTGTCAAATTCTTTCTCTGGTAGATTCCAGTTTATCTTCTTGTGGATTCGGGAAAACCCCTCGTGGATTCAAGTTTTACTACCAGAAGCTAATAGTTTAATTTATGTTCTATCAAGAGAGCATCATGTGTGCTTTCTTCGAGTTTCCGCGACATCATCTATATTATACTTATACTTCTATGCGTATATCAAAGGCATTCCTTTGTACAATTTGATACACAATTCAATGGAAACATTTAGTCTTTTCATTGTATAAAAGTCAGGGCTCTAGAAAAATTTTCTTCCATCTCTCTGATGTTTTGCCATATCAAGCACTGCCATCGCAATTCCCATGGTCATTCCAGTTATGTATAGACTAATTCAAGCCAATCGTGTATTGATTTGATTGAAAAACCACTCGAATCAACAAACTGGAGAATGACAAACCCAACCACATCAGAATCACCCTAAAAGGTTTTATTTTATTTTTTTCAAATAAAGGTGTATTTTATTCAAATCGGCAATGTAGCTTTAGTATTATTCAAACTAGACCAAACTGGACTGAATTGACCGAAGTAGACCGAATGGACCTAACTAAACTGGAGTGGATCGAAGTAGACCGAAGTAGACTGAATTCGACCGAAGTGGATGAAGTGAACCCAAATAGACCGAAATGAACCGAATGCTGATCTGTAATTAGCATAACCAAGATTGTGTTTAGATATAAACTCAAATTCTTACTTCCAAAATAATCAAGTATTAACTCAAAAATAAATAAATAAATAAATTGAACCTCAGAGAGAGAGAGAGAGAGAGAGATACTACTTGTAATGGGGAACTAAAAAATACAACACCAAAACGTAACTGAAAAATACAACACCAAAATGTATGAACTCAAATTAGAGTTTATAAATCAAAATGATTCATCAATATAATGTAGAATTGCAAGAAAGAATTAAAAAAAAAAAAAAGTTAAGAGAGAGAGAGAATAGTTACTTTTTCAAGAGAGAATAATAAGAAATCTATAGAAAATAATATGAGAAGAAAAAGGTGAAAATAAAAATATATATAGTACTAAACACTAAATTATCCAAATCAGGTTATGTAATGTAATGATGTAACATTATATTCTTATATAATATATTTATAATGCAATATGATAACATTGATCTCTGAAATCAAAGAGAAGAAAAAAGAGAACAACTTAAAAACACAACTTAATCTAATCAACCAAAATTAGAGTTCCAAATAATACAAAATTTCATTAACCTAAAGTAGAGAATCTAGAGATGCAAGAAAATAAAAAATAAAAATAAAAATCCACCAAAAAATGAAAAACAAAATTTTGAGAGAGAGAAAGAGAGAGACATAACATTTTGTTTGTAGGAAAAATATATATAGAATGAGAGAGATAATTGTAAATTTATAGTAAGAGAGAGGGAATAAGATAAAGCCAAAAATAAATGAAGATAAAGGGATAGAGGAAAAGGGATATTAAAGTAGATAGGAATAGGAAGATGAAAAGGTAAAAGAGAGAGAAAAAGTTGGAGAAAGTATAACAATAAGTTAGAAAATTAATATGAAAAAAAAAAAAAAAAGAGTTGAAAAAAAAAAAAGAATATGTTGAAAATGGTTGAATGATGTAATTGTTGATTTTACTCAATAGGAGCGCAACAAAAATAAATACTAACTTTAGCTTTTAGATATATATAAATAGATAAATATGTACTTTTTTTTTTTTACTTGGTTTTTTCTGAAAATAATAGGTGACGAATGCAAATGTAAAACCCTTTATCTATGGGAAATTTTCATCAATTGAGTAACCATTTTGAAACTCACTTTGACCCACTGAGGTCATGGTTCTCCCAAAGCTATCTTAACATTCTTCGAAAAGCCTTTTATCCCTTACTGTCATAACCCTAATCACACCACCGGCTCCCTCTGGTCCAAGGCTTTACAAGGAAGAAACACAAGAGCTTAGGATGTGTACTCCTTTATATTCCTATCACTAATAAGAGGAAGGTTTTCCCAAAACCAATTTCTAGACTCCAAGGAATGAAACTCCATTATAGCATGTCATAAAATTTCACAAAACCAATCTTGATCGACATTTGGGCTTGCTTCCCTTGAATTTCATAACAGCCTTTTGGAATATACATTGTTATCTATTGCTCTCCTGCCGAAGATGAAGCTCGCCTGAAGTGAATTAATGAGTTCATATGGGAAAGGCTTCATATGTCTAGCCAACAGCTTAGTAACAACCTTGTAAAGCATGTTAAATTAACCAATAGGCCAAAAGTGTCCAACATTTACTACTTTCTCTTTCATGTACTTATCAAAGAATAAGGATAGAGATATAAACTATTTTATAAAAAATTTTACAAACTGCTGATATGATGAGTGATTATTAATAAATAAAAAAAGTTATATTAATTTTGAGCCTTAATGAAAATCAATAAGAGGTTTACCACATCAACGTTTTGTAAAAATATTGTAAAATGGTTTGTGACTATAGCATTACTCCTTATCAAATTTTACATGTCAGAAAAAATCAAAGAAAAGTCTATATACAATGGAGAGAAGATGAATCCATAAATTCCTTTATTACAGTTCAAAATTTTCTATTCTTGCACAAAAAAGAAATATGAATGCATAATGAAATCTTTTTACAACTCAAATTAAACAAAACTTCTAAATTATTTCAACAAATATTAATCCTCATGGCCTATAAGCATCTCTACTACCTGGTTCATGCTGGGTCTCTCAACCCTGTCTTCTGCCACACATTGCAAGGCCACTTTGACCAAAAGTTCCATCTTACCCTTGTCATATTTGCCAAACATCATGGGATCTATAATTTCTTCAATCCATGACTTCCTTGTTGCAGTTCCAATGTTAATATACTCTTTTACCAAAGTGACCAACCTCTTATGCTCTATTGTCTCTCCACTGTCAGAGGTATGCATGCCACCTGGGCTCTTTCCAGTCACCATCTCCAATAGCACAATTCCATAGCTGTAAACATCCACTTTAGAAGTAATGGGAAGATTGTAAACCCACTCAGGAGCCATGTAACCTCTAGTTCCCCTCATCCTTGAGAAGCTTGAATGATCACTCATGCTTCTACTTACTAGTTTAGACAAGCCAAAATCCGCTACTTTTGGTTGAAAGTTGGAATCTAGCAATATATTTTGAGGCTTTACATCACAATGTAAAACCCACTCTAAGCACTCTTCATGCAGATAAGCTAAGCCTTTTGCAGTGCCCACTGCTATTTCAAACCTCTTCTTCCAATCAAGTGCATTAGAACTAATATTTTCAGCTAAAGATCCATGTTCCATGTACTCATACACCAGAAGCTTATGCTTTCCCTCTACACAATATCCCCACATCTCTATTAAGTACATGTGGTTCAACATGCCAATGGTGCTTACTTCAGCTAGAAATTCTGCTTCTCCTTGGTTAGCTTCATCAAGTCGCTTGATTGCTGCAACCCGCTGATCAGGAAGTACACCTTTGTATACCGTCCCTCCTGCTCCTCGCCCAATCACTTCTTTGAATCCCCGCGTTGCCTTTCTTAGCTCATCAAAGGTGAATCGCTTAAATTTAGTTGTGAGGAGATATCCTTGTGAAGCAGGATCTGGGTTAGGATGTTTACTAGTTCTTAACAAGAATAACCAGACCAGCAAAACACAAGTCACCTCCATACCTCCCACTGCAGTGGCAAACCAAAGCAAAAGCTTTACGGTCTTGTTTTCATACGTTCTTATGATTTGCTTGGATAGGTTGGCCGAACATTGTAACTTGAATTCTTCATCAGGAATCTTGCTGTAAAAAGGACCAGCTTTTGGTAGTCTTAAATAAAAATCTCCAACAAAATTTGGTGATTGGTGTCCGCTCATTAGTAGATACTTGGGGTAACAATTATAGTAACCACTACCCTCATTGTATTTATATTGGAAGCCATTGCAATCACACCTATTCAGGCACTGTTCTTGACAAAATTGAAAAGTAACATTCTGAGAGAAGAAGATATCTGAGCCATAGAATTCAGCATGAGCAAGTTGGACAAAGCTAGACTCATCTGTATGGTTGCAAGGGATGCTGAATTCTGGTTCGCACCCATAAGACCAATCAGTCTGATCTTTAATCTTGAAGCCCTGCAAGCAAGAGCATCTCCTGCCAGAAACATGATCATAACTGCAAAGACTATTAGGTCCACATATGCCGTGAATCCTGCATGGGTCAGAGAAGGTTTGCCACGTTACAACCCATTCCCAGCTCCCATTCATCTTTTGCAGGCTGTATAATCGCAGGTTGCCATCAGGGTCAAGTGTTAATCGTCTGTGAGTTACCACACCAAAATCTGTTGCATTGAATTGAAAATGATCAGATGACTCAAAATAACCCGAGTCGTGTAGTAGTGCACGTCTACTAGTATTGTACATAGACCTTCCAGCTTGTCCAGGGTCTTCAAGCCATGGATCTGGCCAGTAGAGACTGGACATTGTTGGACCTTGGAAAAGCAGGTGGAGCACATTATCATTGTCAAAAAAGAGCTTATAGTTGCCAGATGAATAGTCATCTTGGCTTTTTCTTGAGATAAGGCTCGACATCATGGTGAGTACTTGTTGAGGTAGAAGCGTATCTGATGGTAAATCAAAGCTTTGCCAGATGACAACACCTTTGGAATTATGAAGAACGAGATTGCCTGTGTTTTGGAGCTGTAGTTGCAAATTGGTGACCTCTAATGAGGTAAAGTCTGTTGCTTTAGTTGTCCAAATGGTGATACCAAGTGAATTGGTTAGTATAAGCTGGCCGACTGCCAAAATAGAAAGCACTGAACCTCTTCCATTAACAGGTTCATCTCGGTTTGCCATCCAAACAACTGTGGGAGTTGAGGACTTGTTCAGCCATATGGCAAAGCAAAAGGCATTATCTCCAACAGGGAAAAACCCCGCAGAGAATTCACCATTTTCTGAAACCAATTTGTCACTTTGTTTCTCAACTGATAGAGATGTGCCTCTAAGAGTGTCTAATGTATTAGATGAAGATAGAGAAAGTGTTTGTAGCAGACATAAAAGAAGGAAGAAGATTGAGATATCCATAAGGAAATGCAAGAGGTATTGCACGATTGAGATCTTTCTACTTCTTAAATATTCTTCAACATATATAATTGAAGAACGAAATCTGAACAGCCCACTTGTTGAAATAATCTTTCTACTTGTTTGCCTGCCCACTAGTTGCGCACACCAAGACTTTTTATGATGTATTGCCAAGAAAATATAAATAAATAAATAAAACAAGGCAAAAGACTGCATATGGACCAACTTCGAAATGAAAATTTTCTATACGTGATTAAAAAAAAATTATAAATAAATAAATAAATAACCTCTAGTTTCTGCATACCCTTTTTTTTTTTCTGCAAACCGTTCATTATGATGGCTGATTGTATTCAAATTCCAGCAAACATTTAATATTGATTTGTTGACTCGTTATATGCTTGGTCCAATTTAGATAAGCCTAAGGACATTGTTTTATATGCCAAAATAGTGGAGTATATCTATACCTCTCCACATGGCATAGGAAGATTCCTGATTTGGAGGGCAAATCAGCATAATCAAAAATCTTGTCCAACCACTGAGTAAATATTTAAGCTCAATTATGGCCTTCGTTGATGGGGTAAAGGGGCCAAGTTCTCTTTATGCAGTCTCTTTGACTTCTTTTTTTCTCTTTTTAAAAAAAAAAAAAATCAATATGATGATATAATTCAGTTAGTATGTACCCTTGATATGGAAAATGCCTTGAGGGTTTTTTTTTTTTTTTTTCTTTTTTAATTCTTGAGACCATTAATGAAAATTTTAGATCCAGAGCTAATAATTTCTAGAGTGTTGCTTACAATGATGACAATGGTCCTATCCTATCAATGTATGATGATGTTTCCATCAACCATAAGAAGAGTTGAAAATGAGAGGTGTTAGTAATTTAATATTATTTTATCTATAAAAAAAAAATTAGTATTATTATTCCTCTAAATGCATTTATCTTCAATTTTTGATGATATTTTTTCCAGCTAAAAAAAAAAAATACATTATTGACCATATATATTTGACCCTTTTGGCTAAATGATTTTCTTCCTCGGTGAATAATGAAAAGCTTGTTGCTGCAAATTACATAAATTTTCTCTAGTTTAATAATTTTTTAATTAAAACAATAAATTTTCTAATTCATTTGTGAATATTTTCATACATGTATGTGAGAGAGACATTTCACGGTTGCAGTATTTTATGAAAAGATGCATTATTGTTGTGACATCTCTTCCTCCTTTGTGACAATCCTAACTCATTCCGAAATAATATATTAAATTATTTTTTTTAAAAAGGAAATAATATATTAATTTTGCCAATATTTTATAGTCCAATATGGTTGGCTAGTTAGTTCCTCGAAGTAGCAGCCGGAGGGTAATACAAAGAAGGATCTATTTTTTAGTATAAAATATTATCCACTTGGTATACATAGTGGGGGGGGGGGGGGGGGGGGGGGGGTGTGTGGGGGACCCTAAAAACTTGGTGGGAATGGACACAAATATAAAAGATTCAGAAGGTTGGAATGCAACTCAACAAGATTTCACGTGGGGAAATAGGTATAAAATATAGTCCAAGCTAACTCTTCCACTGAAATATAACAGTGGAAAAAGTAAATATTGAAGTAAGTTGCAAGGACAAGACCTGAGCAAAGAACAATAAAATTTGCAGAGTCTTAACTAGCATTATAAAATGCTCTTGCTTCTGCCTCTGATTTCTTCTCTCGAAGATTAAAAGGGTCTCCTTTTTTCTTTTACTTAGTTTAGAATCTATTTGTTTGAGTTAATACTTGATTATTTTGAAAGTAATAATTTGAGTTTATATCATAACACAATCATGGCTATGCTAATTACAGATTGGCGTTCAATCTATTTCAGTCCACTCATCTATTCGGTCCAATTCGGTCTCCTTTAGTTTACCTCAGTCCAATTTGGTCTACCTCGGTCTAATTTAGTCTACTTCTGTCCATTTCAGTTCAATTAGGTTCATTCAGTCTACTTCACTTAATTCATTCTAATTTGGTTCACTTCGGTATATTTCAGTTCATTCGGTCTACTTCAGTCCCATTCGGTCCACTTTGGTCCATTCCATCCAATTCGGTGCGATTAAGTGCATTAGGTCCAATTCGTTCCACTTCTCGGTCTATTTAGTTCAATTTAGTCCATTCAATCCAATTTTTTTTATTCGGTCCACTTCAAACCACTTGGTCTATTTCAAATCACTTCTGCCCAATTCAGTGTACCTACTTAAGAATGGGAAAAATGCAAGTTTGGGTTGAGAGTACTATCAATTATTTAAATAATATCAATTGTAATTATATGATAAGTTTTGATTATCATAATAATCTCCTTAAGAGAATGAGAAATTTGAATAATAGTTTTGAAACTTAAAAATTTTAATTGTACCAAAAGGAACTAGGAAAATATAATGAATAATAAAAATAGTTAGAAGAATATAGATCATTTCAAAAAATAATTGTGGGGCCAAAGGGTCAAACAGTCCCGGCCCACTTCGTACCAGGCCCGAAGGCCCACGCCGAGGAGGTATTTAGGGTCTGAGAATGAAAGTAAGAAGCCCAAGTGCCCAAGAAATATCACCGAGGACGATTCTATCCTCGGACAGCCGAGACCATAAAAGGGAAAAGCAAAACACCATCAAGGGGAGTCTCCCAAAGCATCTCAAGAGAAAGAACCGGTACAGCGCGACAGCCACAGAAGCATGATGAAGGAGCAATTCAGGAGGAACTGTCACCTCCGCATTAAATTACCACAACTAACGTTCTGGCCGCATTAATGAAGAAAATACCCCTGAACAGTGCAGTCTTGGTTGCTGCAACCCACAGAAAGAATGGGAAGGCGGCTGATGGGACAAGCACTCAAGTGATGACCTGCTTGATCAACAAATGTAGGGCTAAGATCAACTAAAAGGGGATATATAATGTAAGAAATCCCCCTGGAAAGGGGAGGACAATTAGAAGCATAGAACACCGTGGCTACTTGTATCACCACTAAAACCTTTGTAGCAAATAGCGGAAGAAGTAAGAATTACCACCCCTTAAGAGGAGGGCCGAGGATAGAATTTCACACTTTAGTCCACATCTCTGTTATTCAACCCACTTGCAACCGTGTTTAGTTGTTATAATCTTCGCTAGGGCCAAGTTCTTCAACCCACGCTCTATAAATTTATTGTATTGGGCTAACTGGGTTTGAATCCATTCACCCAACAGTGATAGTGCTCAAATCCGGTCCCTATAATAATAATATCAATCAAAAACATCAAAAAGTATAAAATTATATATTTGTAAAAATAGAATGATGGAAATTACTTTTTGAAATTGTTTAATTTTTACGGAGTACTAATTATCTACAATAAAAGTTAGAGAATAAATTATACATATTCAGTATGATAACCAAAACTTAACATATAATTAGAAAATAAAATTTTGATTATCATAATAATCTCTTTTGAGAAAGTGAACAATTTGAATAATTTATTTAAATAAAAATTATACACACACACATATATATATTGCTTGAAGGTATAATATATCACATGCAATTCATTTAGAAATAATGACTTTAAAACAAATGAGTTACTGCCCTAAAAATTAGATTTGTATATCCATAGCCTTCATGTTTAGAAAGACTTTCACTTAAATTTAATTAGACCAAAATGGTGGGTCAACAAAATTATAGCAAGAACAAATGTCACGCTTAAGATTTTAGATATTACGAGTTTAGGATTTATATATTTTTTTTTTAATAAATTTAGATTTAGAATAGGTGCTCTCAACCCAAACATGTTTTTTCCCTATATGTATGTGCACAAAAATAGATCGAAGTATACCAAAATGGATCAAAGTGGTCCGAATGGAGCGTAGTTGACACAAATGGATCAAATTGGACCAAATGAAGTGAAGTGGACCGAATGGACAAAATAGGATCAAATGGGAACAAGGTGGACCAAATTGGACCGAATAGAATTGGAGTGGACAATATAGGACTAAAGTGGATCATATAAGACCGAAGTGGATAGAATAAAACTTAGTGGACTAATGTGGACCGAAAAGGATTGAAGGGAACTGAATAAGAACTAATGGATAGATTAGGGCCAAATTGGTCATAATGGACCAAATAGGAACATATATGAAAAAATAGGACCGAATTGAACTGAATAGGATCAATGTCGATAGAATAGGACCGAAGTGGACAGAATGGACCGAATAAGACCAATGTAGACCAAATCGAACCAAAGTGCATTGAAGAGAACATAATGGACCAAATAGGATGGAAGTGGACCTGATAGAACTTTTGAATATTTAATTTTTATTGCACTTTTACGACTCATATTTCTAATTTCTAATATCTATTTTATTTGTATTTTTTAACTCAAAACTAAAAATTTTAGCCCAAATATAAGAAAATTTCATTTTTTTTAACCCAAAATTTTTTTTAAATGTATTTTTGAGCTAAACTTGAAAAGACAACCTACAAAAAAAAAAAAATCAATTTAAGGCCCAATTATTCCAAAATGGACTGAAGAGGACCACAATTGACCGAGTAGACCAAATTGGACCAAATGACACCAAAATAGACCTAATTGGATTGAATGGGACTGGCGTAAACCTAATTGGACTGAATAGAAATTGAATAATTTTTAGGGTGAACAAATTATCTTTAACAAATTTTAGAGAAAAATTATACATTATATTATAATTACAAAATAATTATTTATTCTCACGCATCATATAGGTCAGTAATTATTTATATTACAAAAGGTCATAGGAATGCGAAAGGGCTCAAGTTTCTCCTTTCATCAACCAGTTACCGTATACTCTTTCAATCTCTTGATATATATATATATATATATATATATATATAATATCTGAAAATTCATGTGAGATTTAACAATTTCTTTATGTTATGTTAACAATGGTTTGCGCGAGAGATGTTTGGAACACCTAACTGATCTTATACTGCCAGTATATAAGTTACAAGTTATTCATCAAGATTTTATTGATCAAATCTTCAATTTACAATTTACTTCCATATGCATTTTCCTATATACCTGGATATGGGCTAACGTCTCTAATCTTTATCAAGTAAGAGGCAAAGCTTTATTAGTGTTTATTTGGAAAAACCTATTTAGTTTTTTACTGAAAATATATTATAATATACTTATATTTTATAAATAAATAAATAACTGACTTTATAAGCTCTAACCAAACAAACACTTATTCTAATTGCATTTTAAGCACAAAAAAAAAAAAAAAGCATTTTAAGCCACTTTTTTTTTTATGGACATTTTAAGCCACTTTTATTTGGCATCTATCCCTTATTAGTAATGGAAGGATTTAAGGAAATTCGTAACATCCCAAAATATGAAAAGTAAAATGATCTCCCAATGTTTCTGTGCTTATTTTCCAGTAGTTTATTTGTTAATGGTGAAAATAAAAGGTTAATATGAGATTAAAAGTTAAATTTATCAGTATGTGGCTCTGCTATTAGACTTATCAGTATGTGGGCCCTTAACTTCATTATTATACTTCGAGCAGCTAGACTATTTCCTTTCTCCTGAACCATCAAGCATTCTGAGTTACCATCTGCTCATTCAATCTCTTGTGTTATCCAGCGAATTTCGATTTCCAAAGTATGGCTGGTGCTCTACTTTCTGCTATCGTGGAGCGGCTTGGTTCTTTCATTTCTTCAGACTTCAAGTTGACTGTAACTGTTAAGGAAGAAGTCCAAAAGCTTGAAACCAAATTCCGTACCATTTAGGCAGTGCCCAATGATGCTGAGAAGAGGCAGCTGAAGGAGGAAGCTGTGAAGCTTTGGTTAGATAAGCTCGAAGGCGTATCGTACGAGATCGACAATATGTTGGATGAGTGGAACACTGTCATGATCAAAGCAGAGATTGAGAAACAACAAAAAGAATTCAAAGAAAAAGAAAAAGCTGAAACTAGTATTGCTAAGAAGAGGAAGGTATGGCCTATTGGGCTTTGTGGAGCCTAGTTTATGTTTGATCTGGTTGATGATCCGACCCGACCTGAATAATGTTGTGTGGTTTTTAATAGGAGATTTTCTGAGGATGCAGATTGAAGATTATCTCTATAGGAGGAAATTGCACCTGCCTCTTTTGGGGACAAAACCTGAGACGATGAAGGCTGATGAATGGGCTCTTCTTGACAAACAGGTACTGGGAGTTATCAGGTTAACTTTGTCTAGGTCTGTTGCATACAATGTTGTAAAGGAGAAGACCATAGCAGATCTGATTAAGGCTTTGTCTAGTATATATGAAAAGCCGTCAGCAAACAACAAGGTGCATCTGATGAAGAAACTGTTCAATTTGAAGATGGCAGAGACTGCATCAATAGCATAACATCTGAACGAATTTAACACTATCACAAATCAATTGTCGTCTGTAGAAATTGATTTTGATGATGAGATTCATGCTCTAGTCGTCTTGGCTTCTTTGCCAAACAGTTGGAAGCCAATGAGGATGGCAATAAGTAATTCTACAAGAAAGGAAAAGTTCAAGTACAATGATATTAGAGATTTAATTCTAGTTGAGGAGATTCGCAGAAGAGATGCAGGTGAAACCTCAGGATCTGGTTCTGTCCTAAACCTTGAGACAAGAGGCAGAGGTAATAACAGAAATTCAAATCGGGGCAAATTAAAATCCAGAAATACTAATTGAAACAGAAGTAAATCCAGACCAGGCCAACAAGTACAATGCTGGAATTGTGGGAAAACAGGTCACTTTAGGAACCAATGCAAAAGTCCTAAGAAGAAGAATGAAGATGATTCTGCTAATGCTGTAATAGAAGAGGTACAAGATGCATTACTTCTTGCAGTAGACAGTCAACTTGATGATTGGGTTTTGGACTCAAGAGCTTCGTTTCATACCACTCCACACCGAGAAATCATACAGAATTATGTTGCAGGTGATTTTGGTAAGGTGTATTTGGCTGATGGTTCATCCTTGGATGTTGTGGGTATGGGAGACGTTCGGATATTGTTGCCTAATGGATCTATTTGGTTACTGGAGAAGGTTCGACATATTCCTGACCTGAGGAGGAATCTAATTTCTGTTGGACAACTTGATGATGAAGGGCATGCAATACTATTTGTTGGTGGTACTTAGAAGGTTACAAAGGGAGCTAGAGTATTGGCTTGTGGAAAGAAGACTGACACTCTCTATATGACCTCAAGTCCAAGAGACACAATTGCAGTTGCTGAAGCAAGTACTGATACAAGCTTATGGCACCGTAGACATGGTCACATGAGTGAGAAAGGGATGAAGATGCTGCTGTCAAAAGGGAAACTACCAGAATTGAAGTCCTTTGATTTTGACATGGGTGAAAGCTGCATCTTAGGAAAGCAGAAAAAGGTGAGCTTCTTGAAAATTGGCAAAACGCCGAAGGCTGAAAAATTGGAATTAGTACACACTGATTTGTGGGGGCCTTCTCTGGTTGCATCCCTTGGAGGTTCAAGGTACTACATCACTTTCATTGATGACTCAAGCAGAAAGGTATGGGTTTATTTTCTGAAAAATAAATCTAATGTATTTGAAACTTTTAAAAAGTGAAACGCCATGGTTGAGACAGAAATAGGTTTAAAACTAAAATGTTTGAGGTCTGATAATGGAGGAGAGTACATAGATGGAGGGTTCAGTGAGTATTGTGTTGCACAGGGAATTAGGATGGAAAAGACCATTCCTGGGACACCAGAGCAGAATGGTATGGCTAAGCGCATGAACAGAACTCTCAATGAGCACGCTATGAGTATGAGGTTGCATGCTAGACTACCAGAAACTTTCTAGGCTGATGCTGTTAGCACTGCAGCTTACCTGATAAACCGAGGGCCATCAATTCCCATAGAGTTCAGACTTCCTGAGGAGGTTTGGAGCGGTAAAGAGGTAAAGTTTTCACATTTGAAAGTTTTTTTTTTGTGTTTCTTATGTTCATATTGATTCTGATGCTCGTAGTAAACTTGATGCAAAGTCTAAAATATGTTTTTTCATTGGCTATGGTGGTGAGAAATTTGGCTATAGGTTTTGGGATGAACAAAATAGGAAAATTATCAGAAGTAGAAATGTGATATTTAATGAACAGGTTATGTACAAGGACGGGTCAACTATAGTGTCAAATGTTACAGAGTTAGTGTTAGGTTCTAAAGACTTAGGATTTATGTATTTAGAACTCTAATGTGTAATATTGGCAAACCATGATCAAAATAATATGTTTAGCCTTGTTTAGGCTTGCTTAAAGTTGTGTAATTCATGTAAAGTTGGAATTGAGAGACTGTAGATGTATTAGTGCATTTTAGCCTGGCTTGATTGATCAAAGGATAGACTCGATCGATCAAAAGTCGGCCAGAATGTTTTTCTGCAGAATTTTCAACTCATCCCTATCTCATTAAACGTTTAGGTTTTATGTTTTTGCCTTAGATATATAAGGCAAAACCCTAGCCATGTTTTTGAAAGTTGCTCTGGTTGTATTGTTGCTCATATTTTGTGGTTTGTGTGAATCTCTTGTGAGATCCTTGAGAAAATTTCTTTCACATAAACTTAGGGCTTTCAAGGTAGAGATATTATCAACACCTTGATGATCAACTCAGTTGCTACCATTGGAGCTTAAAAAAACGCAAGTAGGAGTGCTTGTACTTGATTGGAGAATCCAAGAAAGAAGGAGTCTATGGATTCAGAGTTTGCACGTGGTCGTGTCAGTAAGTTCTACTGGTGGGTAGCATTAGGAAGTCGAGCGTGGGTGCTTGTAAGTCCTTTTGTATGAACTTCGATTCTTTCATATAGTGGATTCAAGTTTACCTTGAGGATAGCTAAGTTAAATCCTCCCCAGGTGTTTTACCGGTTTGGTTTTCCTGGGTGATCATATCTTTGTGTTCTTTATATTTTCTCTGCTTTATATCTTGATATGATTATTTGATTGTGTTAACCTAGATTTGCATTATTTGACTAAGTTAATCACTTAGCTAATAAACTAGGTTAATCCAATTGTTGTGTTTTAAGGGGTCTAAAAACTTAACAGTTAGATCAAAAGAAATCTGAGTTTGTCAACTTAGATGGATTGACTGAAAGTACTATTCAGAAAAGGGGTGAAGAAGATAAGGAGAATGTAGATTCACAGGTAGATCAGAGTACACTTGTAGCTGAAGTTCGTAGATCTTCCAGGACATTAGACCTCCACAGCGTTATTCACCCGCTTTAAATTATCTCATGTTGACTGATGGTGGTGAGCCAGAGTGTTATGATGAAACCTTGCAAAATGAGAATTCAAGCAAGTGGGAGTTAGCCATGAAGGATAAGATGGATTCCTTGTTAGGGAATCAGACATGGGAACTGACTGAATTGCCAGTAGGAAAAAAGGTTTTGCACAACAAATGGGTATACATAATAAAGAATGAGTATGATAGTAGCAAATGTTACAAAGCCAGATTAGTTGTTAAAAGGTTCCAGCAGAAGGAAGGCGTTGACTATACAAAGATATTTTCTTCAGTTGTGAAGATGTCAACAATTAGACTAATGCTGGGAATGGTGGCTGTAGAAAACTTACATCTTGAGCAGTTAGATGTAAAGACGACATTCCTTCATGGTGACTTGGAGGAAGACCTTTACATGATTCAACCAGAAGGGTTCATTGTTCAGGGACAAGAGAATCTAGTCTGCAAACTGAGAAAGAGCTTGTATGGCCTAAAACAAGCTCCTAGACAGTGGTACAGGAAATTTGACAATTTTATGCATAGAATTGGGTTCAAAAGATGTGAAGCTGATCACTGTTGCTATGTTAAATTTTTTGACAATTCTTACATCATATTACTATTGTATGTGGGTGATATGCTTATTGCAAGGTCTTGCATTGAGGAGATTAATAATCTGAAGAAGCAATTGTCAAAACAATTTGCAATGAAGGATTTAGGAGCTGCAAAGCAAATCCTTGGTATGAGAATCATTAGAGACAAGGCTAATGGTACATTGAAGCTTTCACAATCAGAGTATGTGAAGAAAGTTCTCAGCAAGTTCAACATGAATGAAGCTAAACAAGTGAGCACACCCTTAGGTAGTCATTTCAAATTAAGCAAAGAACAGTCACCGAAGACAGAAGAAGAAAGGGACCATATGAGCAAGGTGCCCTATGCCTCAGCTATTTGCAGCTTGATGTATGCTATGGTGTGTATAAGGCCAAACATTGCACATGTAATGGGAGTTGTGAGCAGATTCATGAGTAGGCCTGGAAAGCAGCATCGAAAGGTAGTCAAGTGGATTCTGAGATATCTGAAGGGTTCATTAGATACATGTCTTTGCTTCACAGATGCAAGCTTGAAACTACAGGGTTATGTAAATGCTAATTTTGCTGGCGATATTGATAGTAGAAAGAGTATTACTGGGTTTGTATTTACTCTGGGTAGTACAACTATATCATGGGCTTCAAATTTGTAAAAGATTGTTACTTTGTCTACTACAGAAACTAAGTATGTTGCAGCAACTGAAGTTGGAAAGGAGATGATTTGGCTACATGGTTTCTTAAATGAATTGGGTAAGAAGCAGGAGATGGGCATTCTACACAGTGACAGTCAGAGTGCAAGTTTTCTTGCCAAAAATTCGGCTTTTCATTTAAAGTCGAAACATATACAGACAAAATACCACTTTATCCGATACCTTGTTGAAGATAAGCTGGTAATACTTGAGAAGATATATGGATCTAAGAACCCGGCAGACATGTTGACTAAGGGTGTCACTATTGAGAAGTTAAAGCTGTGTGCAGCTTCAGTTGGCCTTCTAGCTTGAGGACAGGAGGATGAGTTGCAGGGATAAGGGATTGCTTTTGAAGGATAGCGGCTGATGTTGGTGATTGAACTAGTCTCCAAGTGGGAGATTTGTTGGGCTTTGTGGAGCCTAGTTTATGTTTGATCTAGTTGATAACCCGACTCAACCTGAATAATGTTGCGTGGTTTTTAATAGGATATTTTCTGAGGCTTAGTCCATGGAGCGGAGGCTTGGGCCGACAAGCCCAAGCCGTAGCCCATGGACAAGACTCTTAGGGGTCTGGGGGCAACTCACCTGAGAAAAAATTTTGGCCCATTTTGTAGCCCACTGTAATCCTGTGCGCAAGATATAAAAGCCGCTTTTGTGATTAGGGTTTGTTACTGTTGTTGTGTTTTAGAAAGAGAAAAAAACACTATAATCGCACTTTGTATTTTTCCCTGATAATAGTGAAATCTCTGCAACTCCGTGGACGTAGGCAAATTGCCGAACCACGTAAATACTATCTTGTGCGTGTGATTGTTTTTCTTTGATGTGTGTTTTCTCTATTTTTTGTTTCTCACAGGTTGGAATTTCGGTTAAATTCCCAACATGGCCCCTCATCTCCAACTTCAATTTCTCAGTTCCTAATCTTTTACTGCATCATGATATTGCTCATAAGATACAAGAACTTAACGAAAAATTAGATGAGATTTACAAAGAGAGGGAGATGTACGGGTTTGAATTGAGTAGCCCTATTGAAGAAGTAGTTGAGAGATCAAAAACTATTTCTTATGTTAATGTGTCTGAAATTCTTCGTCGTGATAAGGTTAAGAATGATCTAGTGAGCGCCCTATTGGGCAAGGGTACTGAAAAAGATAAACCCCCTCGTGTAATCTCTTTGGTGGGCAAGGGCGGTATTGGAAAAACTACTCTTGCCCAATTAGCCTACAATGATCAGGAGGTGCAAGCCCATTTTGAGATAAAAGTGGGTTTGTGTTTCGAATCCTTTTGATCAGTGCAAGGTTGCCAAAGAAATCCTTGAATCTATTGAACAGCGATCCTCCAACTTGATTGCATTGCAAAGTCTATTGGATAGAATTTTTGATAAAGTTGGGGGAAAGAAGTTTTTTCTTGTCTTTGATGATGTGTGGACTGAAGACTTTGTAATGTGGAAGCCATTCATAGATGAACTCAAAAATTGTGGTTCCCAAAGTAGTAGAATTCTAATCACCACACGTAAAGACCAAGTTGCGAAGATGATGGAAAGTGCAAATACGATCAAGTTGGAGGACTTGTCTGAGGAAGATTGTTGGTTGGCATTTAGTAAAATAGCATTTTTTGATAAGGATCATCAGCAATGTGAGCAACTAGAAGACTTTGGCAAACAAATATCAAAGAAGTGCAAAGGCTTGCCCCTTGCAACAAGGACTCTAGGGAGTCTCATGCGCTTAAAGAAAAGTAAAGAAGAATGGAAGAATGTTTTAAATAGCAATTTGTGGGAATTAGAAGAAGTTGAAAGAGGTCTTTTTGCACCATTGTTACTCAGTTACTATGATTTGTCATCACCACTGAAATGGTGTTTCTCATATTGTGATGTCTTTTCGAAAAATCATGTCTTTGATGTTGATGAGTTGGTATATACGTGGACAGCACATGGATTTTTTGAGTCAAAGGAAAATATGGAGGTGGAAATCATGGCACGAGAATACTTTGAAAATTTAGTCATTCACTCTTTCTTTCAAGAATGCAAGGAATATAAACGGTTTGGCACGAGGTACAAAATGCATGATATAATGCATGACTTTGCACAATCAATTATTGAAGCTCGCCATTTGGGATATTCAAGAGGGTCCCAATTTCCTCCATCTATTGATAGATCCAAAAATCTACGCATTGTCATCTTTTTTAATCATAGTGATTATAACATGTCCAATTTAGTCCAGAATTTTAGCCGTTTACGGGTATTAACTTTGCACTTCATGATGGAACTTCCGGATACAATAGGAAATTTAATACATTTAAGGTATCTCGATTTGTAAAGAATATGTTTCTTTTCGCAAATGCGAAATGCCTGAAACTATATGTAATCTATGCAGTTTACAATTTTTGAGGCTTGGTGAGTCTATGAGTTCACCCAAAATATTACCACAGGAAATGGGTAAATTAATTAACTTAAGAATTCTTATCGGATATAATTTAGTGATTCCAAGAGGGATTGGAAGATTGACTTCTCTTAGAACATTAAATAGTGTCCTCATAAAGTGATGAGGATAGCAAAGGAAGTAAACTTGAAGAATTAAAAATTTTGAACCATCTTCGTGATTTGTATCTATCTTTTAATGAAGGGTTTGATCCGATTGCCTTAGCTCCGAATGATAGAAGAATTGTGAGTAATATATTAAGTTTAAATGCCTTAGAGCCACCTCAAGACTTGGAGAAGTTCACCCTCAAAAAAAAAAAAAAAGACTTGGAGAAGTTACGCATTAGTTATTACCGGGGCACCACAATGTCTCCTATTTGGTTGGCGTCTTTAACCAGTTTGAAAGAGCTTTGTCTCTATTACGCCAGAGAGTTAATGAGTTTGCCTTCTTTGGGGATGATTCCGTGCCTCGAATCATTAACTATATCGTTTGCGCGGAGATTGAAAAAAGTTGGAGTTGATTTTTTGGGAATAGAATCTGAAAACAACAAAGAAGACATGAAAATATTCCCAAATTTGAAATATCTCGAATTCTTTGGTTTGGGCGAGTGGGAAGAATGGATTGGAGGAACGAGAGAAGGAGGAAAAGAAGACGAAGACTGTATTACAATAATGCCGCGTCTTCAAAAGTTGACAATTCACTATTGCAGAAAGTTAAAGTCGTTGCCGGATTTCCTGCGTACAACTCCATTGAAGGAATTGGAGATTGGTGACTGTCCAATTATCAAGAAACGTTGCCGAAGAGAGACAGGAGTGGACTGGCACAACATTTCTCACATCCCAATCATCAAATTAACTGATATTCCATTCCCTACGTTGCGGTAACAAATACTATCAATTAAATATTCCGACGGAAAATAAATTACTAACAACGTAGATTTATGAAATTTAACATATTCACATAAATTTGAATTAGCGCGGTTTATTGTTGTTGCTTAGATTCAGAGCTATATTGTGATGTATCCAAAATTGATTGAGGGGTTTAATAAAATTTCACAAATAATTTAAAAAAAAATAAAAGCTTGGAATTTTAGATAGACTAATCAAATGAACAGAGTCACAAAATTTTAACTCATTTGCATTTAAAAGTAAACAACTAAATTCAAATGCCTACCTCTTTCTATTTCATTTGCGGTTTAATATTTTATGTGGGTCTTGCTCATTTTCTTGATTTCAGGTAAACAAACAATGACCTTCCGTAATTTTATCAAATTCTGGCAAAACTCACAACGACACTGTCAGCAATGGTTTTCTTAAGGGCATGTGAGCAAGTCTGAACCAATAAAGGGTAACTTCTTCCTCTTCTGCTACTTCTGTCATTTGGCTGAAACATCAATTTATTATTTTAATTATCTCTCAAAAACTCCCACCAAAGAAATTACTAGCAACTTTGTCAAATTTAGGCCAAACTCACAACGACCCCATCACCAATTATTCTATCTAATAAGACCACTATTTGCAACATTACTGGAATGCATGTGTGAATGTAAGGAAGAATTTTTGTTTTTATTTTTTAAAAAGGACCCAAACTGAATGGTGCTGAAACTTTACTAGTAGATTTTTATTATTGGCATATGGCCTTGTTATTTAATATTTTTATTTTTACCATCTACAACTTATGCAACCTTCTATCCTAAATTTTGAGGGCTTGAGTGTATAGTTGCTAATCTTCAGGCTTTGGTGTTACAGCTTTAGAAGTTTGAATCTGGATGCATATAGATTTATTGTCTTAGTGATGTGTTTCTTGTCAATGAAGATGGGGAAGAGTGGGATGTTACCACCAAGGGTAGAGGGGAGAAGATAGGACCAGTCCAAACTTGATCTAGGCACTTAAATTTTGTTTCTTGAATATGTTACTCTGTCCTTTCTACTATTTTTTTTTTTCTAATTTATTTCCACATTTGCATTTTGTTCCATGGTCAATTATTATTACTTTTTTAACCTAATAATGCCCTAGGAATTTTTTGCTCTCCCTTAGTCTAGACATCAAGTAAAATATTTCTCAATCTTAACATCATATCATAGTGCTTTTTGTAGAAAGCTCTGTTTTGACTTCAAAGATGCTAGTAACATTTGTACATAATCTTTTATTTTTGTTTATCAATGCTAGAAAATTATTATTTCTTCATTCTATGAGTAATACTAGAAGTCAAACCATGGTGCAATGGTAAGTGCCCTCCACCCAAACCATGTGTAGTTAGGGAAAAAGCATGAGTTTTGTGCATTGGGTATAACAATTCTTTGAGTAATACTACTATAAAGAAGAAAGAGGGGCATTTAAAGCTTAAAAATGTTTTCGGTAATTATCAAGTTTTAAAGCTATAGGGTTAGGTACTTGCTAGTTATCTATTTATAAAGTAATATTGTATACTTATTTCTTGTCTTACAGTATGAAGTATTTCGTTACATGGAAGTGTGTGAAGTGCACAAGGTGACCATCAGGAATAGCTTGGATTATGTACTCTTCTACTATAAGGCATATCTCGATATTTCTGCTTAATCATCTTTCATTTTTTTACTTATAATCTTTTCCATCTATAAAAACCTCATGCTGAATATCAAATTTTCTTTTGGCCTTATTTAAACCAAACATCAGATCTGGGGAAGTACATTTTATGATGAAGCAAGGTGTCACTCATGGAGGCACATTTTAGAAAGCACTATAGAAGATACTCCTTTATCAGTTCATTCTGCAGCAAGGAAGTGTATCATGGCTATCTCCTGAGTAATCCATATTGTATGGTGGTTGATGAAAGGTGAGCTAGCTAATTGACCAATTTTCAACTTATGTAATTTTTACTTTTATTTTTTAGGGTATGAAATCTAGTGTGCTAATTTTCTTGGCTTAGTGTTACAGATTTTGGAGATCTAGTACAATGGTGTGTAGAGTGTGTGGGAGAATGGAATGTTACCACCAAGAGTGGAGGGGATGAGCTGAGAAATGCCTCACTTGTTTTTTCCCATCAGCAGTTGCCCAAATTTGGAATGACATTCAAAAATGGACAGACCCCTATTAGTAACTAATCTGTTCAAAAACAGAAGAAGAAGAAGAAGGTAATGAGGCCATATTACAATTGTTTTCTTTGGGCCGTTCAATTCTAATTCACATGTAGGTAGCTTTATGTTCTTTTGATGCTATTGCATTTGCTTTTTAATCCATGGTCAAAAACTTTTATTTCCAAATTGCAGGAATGTTTTGGTCTTATTCATTTAGAACATCATGCAAAATGTTTTGTTCTCATTTGGCCTCATTCATTGTAAACGTTAGAAAAACTCAAAACTAAGGTAGGTAGTGAGTGAAAAAGATAATTCACAGATAGAGAAAGAGTAATGGGAAAGGCTTTAAGTACAAAAACCCCAATGATTATAAAAAAAGCCCTGTTATCCATTCAAAGATGCTACAAACAGGCTTAACCTATGATCTCTATAGCAGTCCATCTTAAATGGTGACATATGAAAAGCAAACTATTTAATTTTTTAATAACTGTACTCATTCTTGCATTTATCATTTAGTTCTTGAACCTTTTTTCATTCAACTGGTAATAATTTTTTTTAAAGAAGAAAGCGGGGTGCCCTCACAACTCAAACCTATAATTATTAATCATCTGGTCTTGATGTTATAGGGTTATGTACTTCCTATCTATCAAGTTCCTAAGTAAATATTTCATGCTTTTTGCTTTTTTTCAGAGGCTTAAATATTTCATGGGCATGGGAGAGTGCAAAGTATGAGAAGCGACCACTAGTAGATATGCAGATGTTACAAATACTTTAGCTTCATTTGTTGGATTAAGTAACCATCACAATCCCTTTGGAACTAATAATCAAGATATGCTTGTGATTTTTATTTTAAGTATTGGACACAGACACAAGATCTATCTTAGAGAGAAAACCCTAATATGGTAGATGTTATATTTTTCTTAGTTTTGTTTGTTTGATTATTAAATCTGTACTTTTTGTTGCTTCTCCTTTGCATAAAGTCTTTGATAGCTCTGTTTTGTTGTAGGAATTGGAATTATACTTTTTGGGCTATATACTTATTTTTATGCTCCTCATCTTGCATAGGAGTTGAATAAATTGCTACTTTTTGTTGATTCTAATGTTTGTAAGCGGGTTTTCAAAATCTAATGCATAGTAGTGAAGTCCACTGTAGGAATTGACATTCTGCTGTTGGAAATAGTCTGTACAACTAGTCACCCAAAAATTTATAAAAAAGAAGAAGGAAAGAGAAGGCATTGCTAAGTACTCTTTGGATTGCTCGTGTATGGCTCATGATGCTCATCCCTAGTTTAATGCTTAGGCTTTGAAATTCCTCTTAACGTGTTATATCTCCTTGACATAGAGGTTAGGCCTCTAGGCCTTATATTTATTTTAGATCATTATCATTGTTGTCCATTGTGATTAAAAGTATATTATTCTAATCATTTAAAACATTATGGTTTTCATTGCAAAATTCTTTAGTTTAGTGATGCTTGTATAATCCCTGAATCCCAGCCACCAGACCCTGAGCACAGAGAAGGGATGTTCAGCAACAACTTGGGGATGCGAGCAAGGATTTGAACTGCCTTGGAAGCAAGTTTTCCTGTTTTACAAACAAATATTTCCAAGGAACAAATTTCCCAAATTTGTCCTTCAAATATTGCTCTGATGCCTTAATAGGTTCTCTATCTGGCATGCAACTATTTAGTTTACTCTATCTTTCTCTACCTTAATCTATTGGTATGTTTGTCACTGATCATATAAATCACAGATGAAGCTAATTAAGCTAGGCACAGCCCGTGGTTGAAGTTATAAGCATGGGGAATGGTGTTGTGTTCTCCAGTGTGGTGTTCCACAGTGATGATGATCTAAACGATTGGCCTCCAATTTCATCTGTTTTAGCTTTAATGTCCTCTGTTTTCTCCTCATCATCATGCTTACATTCAAGGTTTGTATTTTTATACTTTTTTCTCATTTCTTTTTTTAATATTTTTTATGTTATCTAAGATGTAGAACAATAGATCTGTATGTGTTTGTAATCACTTTTTCGAATATCTATATTATTACCATAAAATTGTTTAAACATTTTTTTTTGATAGGTAAGAAAAACAATTGTTCAAACATCATTCCACCATGTGTTATCTAAGTTTTAAAACATAGTCAACAAGTTGCAAATTACAGGGGATTAAGAGGTCTAGTCAAAGCTTCCCTTTTCCATATTGTTTTGTCAATTTAAGAATATCTAGCTCTTCTTTTTTAGACATCGTGAATTGATTTATCTCAATCTCACACAATTAGTAAAATTTTGTCAAATAATACCAGTTTGCCTTTCGGCTCAATTCTATACAATATTACATTACAATAATGGGCTTACATCCAGTACACATAATATTTTGTATATTATTCAGAATGGTGTACTTATTGTGAATTTGCTAGAATTGGTAGGTGGGGAATCAAATCCTTAAATTGATCTCCAAATGCAGTTTAAAAGATCTTACACACTGCAAGTGTCTTTGCTCTTTTCTAGAAAAGCATAATAGAAGAGTAGTTTAGAAGGGAGCTCTATCCCAGCCATAGGAAACAATCCCCACTTTACGTGGGAACTTTGAGGACAGAAAAAGGAAGTTCGGCAAGCAATTGGAGCTGCAAGCAAGGATTCTGAATTGCCTAGGAAGTAAGTCTTCCCACTTTACATACTAATATGTCCAGTGACCAAATGTTCTCAAAGTAATTCAAATATTGATCTGATTCTGAATTAGGTTTTTAATTCGACATGCAATTTTTTGGTTTCTTTTGTCTTTCTTTTGCCGCATTAATCTGTTGGTATGCTACTATGATTCAAATCATAGACAGGGGTAATTAACATAGTAAAACAACTCATGACAGAATTTACAAGCATGGAGAATGGTGTTGTCCACCATAGTGGTGAGTTTTATAGTGATGATGATTTGAAAGATTGGCCTCCAATTTCGTCATCTGTAGCCTTTATGTCCTCTGTTTTCTGCCTGTCACCAGGAAGGTACATGGCCTCTATTATATTAAAATTCCCAAGCAGTTGTAGCATCGGCATTCTTGGTAGGAGAATTGAAGTTAAAAAAAGGATATATACTTTTATCATTGACATTTTTTGTAGTTAGCATATAATAATACCTTCAAATTGAAATTGCAACTCTCGTTTGCTTCTATTCTATTTGTATTTTATTTGGTGTTTTTTTTATCGTGAAATGCTTTTTTTCAAACTGTTAGGATGAAAAGTAAATTTCATTTGCCAACCAACATTTTTTTTTTTTTGAGAACAACAACATTTGGTAGTTGCAAAGAAATCTAAAAATTAAAAATATAAATTATTTGGTATTGTTTCAAAACATCAAAATTGATGGTGACTATGTGCATTATGAGTTGAAGACCTTTGTTGTTTAGTTATCATGTCTCTTTCGCAGTTCAATTGCTTATGCTATCTGCTGAGTTCGTGGCTTCAGCCTTCCTGCACAATCAGGAACTTATTTTCAAAGTACATGAACGAAATAAACTCTGGGTTGTGGTAGACTGTCACTGCATATCTCATCTCGACTGGTATATATTTTTATTCTTATTTTTCTCATAATGTGCTCTTCTGTTAGCTTTTCATATTATCTGAGAAGTAGAACAATATAATTATGTAATCATCATTAAGAATTTTGATATTATTACCCTAAATATTGTTCAATGTCATTCTGCTCTGTTTATGTGAGTTTAAATTCGTAGTGAATGAGTTTCAATTTACAGGGGATTAGAGGTCTAGTCCAATACATAATGTTTATATAAATAATTGCGTTACATAGAATGTTTCATTGAAATTCTGGTCTTATATCCAGCATACTTGAGGATAGTGTTTAATAATTAATATGCCAAATATAGTAATTTTGTTCCTGCGAGTACGCCATCTTGGAGACTTTGTTATTGGAAGAATTAATCAGGACCAAGTCTAGTCAAATATATCTTTCTTTTGAACAATGGCCTCCTTTGGGCAAAATGTAAGACAGCCATTGTATACAACTGTCACCAAAAATGTCAGTCAACTTTTGACAAACTAACTTCTTGTATTCTTACATACGCAACTTGCTCTAAAATGTAAGTTCAAAATTTTGGTCAATAGTACAGTGCATTGTGATTTGCTAATTAAGGGCTAATTTGGTAATATTGTTTTAGTAATGTTGTTTATATTTTGTGAAAATACGTGTGGATGAAAAAAGTATGTAAAAATATGTATAATGTTATTTAAACACTGAAAACTGTTGTTTAAATAATGGTAACAAACGAGCCCTAATTTTCTCTACTAGCAGCTAGAATTCAAGCAGGTGGGATCTGCTTCTAACTTCAAAATACTCTCACTTGAGATTAGAGGGCCAAATGCCAACGAACTTTGTTGGGGAAATAACGTATAGGGACACTACTTGACTCAAAATACTTAAGTTTGTAAGTTTGAATTCAACTGAATTATATTAACCACTTCTTTTTGTCATTCTTATCCACTATGAGACTTCACTAACTCGTGTATTCCTAACAAATTTATTATGTTTATATATTTTTATAGAATTCTTCCATGAATGAGAAAACAATTTTTTATTTGTAGATTTGAAGGGAATAGACAAAATAAAATTCTTGAACGTTTGAATATTGTAATCTTTGTATGGGTCCTTTTATTAGCCTTCAATCAAGGACAATAGTGGCAATCACCAATATTGGGTAAGTGGTCTCACGCCGTGTATGATAGGGTTTAAGTAGGCAAAGACAATGACCACACAAGTCTTATTTTTTTCCATCAAATAAAAAAATTAACCCAATTTAACGATTATGATTATCAATAGATTTTAGGTTACTACCACAGATTTAACAAGTCACCAAATAAAGTAATAAAGCAATAAAGAAAAGCGCATAGTAAGATAGTGACAAAATGGATTTTTCTCATGAACTTGGTATGTTATTTCGAGGACCGCCTCGAAGATTCTCTTCATAGCAACTAAATTCGATGGTTCTATGACTTCAACAATTGATCTCCAATCTTCAATGGAGCCTTCTTTAGATTGATTTTTCTTGATCTCTGGTTTGGTGATAATAAGAGAGAACAACGGTGGGATGGATAAAATTGGTTGACTAAGTGAACAAATAGGAAATGTTGGTCCTGGTAATAGTGAGATGGATAAAATTGCCAAACCAACTGGCAATAGAGAGCGCATCTAGGCGCTTCACATTAACCTCTAGAGTGGTAGAAACAATCTTTGCAATTAGTCAAGATGGCTTTGGAAAGAAGATTATATGTATATTTAGCCTAAGAGAGAGATGATACCCATCATGAGTGGAAGTGACCTCAAGCCCAAGAAAATAGTTCAACGTCCCCAAATCATTCATCACAAAGTTCTTATTGAGAAATTTCTGAAGAGCTCATAATTATATCATCAACATAAAAGAAGAATATATAAGAGTATATTGATAGTCATTTTGCGGATGAAGAGGGTAGAATCATAAGAGCTAGGGACAAAACCAAGTTGAGCAATTACAAAGCTGAATTTGACAAACCAAATAGCCTACTTGAGTCATGGCAAACTCTACTGACCTTATCTGAGGAATGCACATGACCTAAAGGAGGTTGTATACAGACTTCTTCAAAAGAGTCACCATTCAAGATGGCACTTTTTGACATCCATCTAAAATAGAAACCAAAATAAAGATCTAACAAATGTCAAAGGCACCGACCCAAAAATGAAAGACCTAGGGCCTCACTCCCGAGAATGAAAGACTTTAGAGCCTTGGCCCAAAGATAAAAGACTTATGGCCTCTTCCCAAGAATGAAAGAGTATAGAGATTTACATACTTCAATATGGAATTATAGATAAAACGAATTCCTACACTTGACTTGATGCAGGTTTTGATTAACCGAATGCCTTTCAGTGCTCGTAGACCTACTGAACTATTAATTTTTAAAAGTGATTGTGTATGAAGATTAAAAGTAATTGGCATGCAATACTCTGACAGTGGAGAGACAGGGGAGCATAAGAGGTTGGTCACTTTGATAAGAGAGTATATTAACATTGGAACACCTACAAGGAGTTCATGGATTGATGAAATTATAGATCCCATGATAGCCAGCAAATATGATCAAGCTAAGTTGTAACTTCTAGTCAAAGTGGCTTTGCAATGTGTGACAGAAGACAAGGATGAGAGACCCAACATGAACCAAGCGGTAGAGATGCTTCTTAGAATGAGGATTAATGTTGCTGAAAAAATAATTTAGAATTTTTTTTGGACTCTCACGTGTGGCTGAAATTATCATGCAAGGCAAAAAGACACTGGTAGAAATCATGGGCCTTGAACTCACAATCGCATGAAATTTGGCAACTTGAAGTGAAACAGCCTTCTGAGCAATAGTTGTTACTTTGCCACGAGATACCCTTTGAAAATGGTGAATTCCTTTATTTAGGCCCCAAAAACTGCAATTTTGCCGTTTATAGTAATTTTTGTTTCTTTAATAACTTTTTGCTCAAAAATCAAAATAAGGTCCCTTTGTTTTGGGATGACCCTTAAGGTCAATAGTTTATAATTCTTCATTTAACTCAATTTTGCCACTTTAGGTAAATTTTGGTATTTTGTCACCTACTCGCATAATTAGTGCAAATTAGGGTTTCAGACATTTTTCTTAATATTTATATATTTTATAGCCGTTAGAGGTAAATTAGACTATTATCAATAAATACAGACTTTTGTCAAATTTTTTATCTACTAGATTCCAGTTTATCTCCCTGTGCATTTGGGAAAACCTCTCGTAGATTCGAGGTTTACTACCAGAGGCTAATAGTTTAATTTATGTTCCATCAAGAGAGTATCGTGTGTGCTTTCTTTAGGCTTCCGCGACATCATCTATATTATACTTCTATGCGTATATCAAAGGCATTCCTCTGTACAATTTGATACACAATTCAACAGAAACATTTAGTCTTTTCATTGTATAAGAGTCTGAGCTCCAGGAAAATTTTCTTCCATCTCTCTGATGTTTTGCCATGTCAAGCACTGCCATCACCATTCACATGGTCGTTCCAATTATTTATAGACTAATTCAAGCCAATCATGTATTGATTTGATTGAACAACCACTCAAATCTACAAATTGGAGAATGATAAACCCAACTACAACATAATGATCACCCAAATAGGCTTTAGTTTTTTTTTTTTTTTCAAATAAAGATGTATCTTATTCAAATCAACATTGTAGCTTTAGTATTATTCAAACTACACCAAATTGGACTAAATTGACCAAATTAGGTCGAATGGACCTAATTGAATTGGAGTGGATCGAAGTAGACTAAAATTGACTGAAGTGGACAGAAGCAGACTGAACTGGACCGAAGTGGATGAAGTGAACCCCAATAGACTAAATTGAACTGAAAGTCAATCTGTAATTAACATGGCCAAGATTGTGTTTAGATATAAACTCAAATTCTTACTTCCAAAATAATTCAAGTATTAACTCAAAAAAATAAATAAATATAACAAACCTAAAAGAGCAAGAGAGAGAGAGAGAGACTACTTGTAATGGGGAACTAAAAAATACAACACCAAAATGTATGAACCCAAATTAGAGTTTATATTATCACAAATGATTCATCAATATAAAGTAGAATTGCCAGAAAGAATAAAAAAAATCAAGAGAGAGAGAGAGAGAGAGAATAATTACATTTTCAAAAAGAGAATAATAAGAAATCTATTGAAAATAATAAGAGAAGAAAAAGGTAAAAAAAAAATTAAAAAATATATATATATATATATATATATAGTAATAAATACTAAATGATCCAAATTTGGTTATGTTATGTAATGAAATAACATTATATTCTTATATACTATATTTATAATGCAATATGATAACATCGATTTATGAAATCAGAGAGAAGAAAAAATAAAAAAACTTAAAAACATAACTTAATCAAATCAACCCAAATTAGAGTTCCAAATAATACAAAATTTCATAAACCTAAAGTAGAGAATCTAGAGATGCAAGAAAATTTTAAAAAAAAAAAATCCACCAAAAATGAAAAAAAAAAAAAATTTGAGAGAGAGAGATGGAGAGAGAGACATAAGACATAACATTTTGTTTGTAGGAAAACTATATATAGAATGAGAAAGATAATTGTAAATTTATAGTAAGAGAAGGGGAATAATATAAAGCCAAAAATAGAGGAAGATAAAAGGATAGAGGAAAAGTGATATTAAGGTAGATAGTAATAGGAAGATGAAAAGGTGAAAGGGAGGAAAAAAGTTGGAAAAAGTATAACAATAAGTTGTGAAATTAATATGAAAAAAAAAAGAGTTAAAAAAAATGTTGAAAATTGGTAGATGATATAGCTGCTGATTTGGCTTAACAGGAATATAGTATCAATAAATACTAAGTTTCAGCTTTTAAATGTATAATATTGATAGATAAATATGTATTTGTTATAATATATTTACTTGGTTTTTTCATAAAATAATAAGTGACTAATGCAAATGTAAAACCCGATAAAGGGAAATTTTCATCGAGTGACTATTTTGAAATTCACTTTGACCCACTCAAGTCATGGTTCTCCCAAAACAATCTTAACATTCCTCGAAAAGCCTTTTATTCCTTACTGTCATAACCCTAATCACACCACCAGCTCCCTCTGGTCCAAGGCTTTACAAGGAAGAAACACGAAATTAGGATGTGTGCTCCTTTATATTCCTATCACTAGTAAGAGGAAGGTTTTCTCAAAACCAATTTCTAGACTCCCAAGGAATGAAACTCCATTATAGCATGTCATAAAATTTCACAAAACCAATCTTGATCGACATTTGGGCTTGCTTCCCTTGAATTTCATAACAGCCTTTTGGAATATACAATGTTATCTATTGCTCTCCTGCTGAAGATGAAGCTCGCCTGAAGTGGATTAATGAGTTCATATGGGAAAGGCTTCATATATCTGGCCAACAGCTTAGTAACAACCTTGTAAAGCATGTTAAATTAACCAATCGGCCAAAAGTGTCCACCATTTTCTGCATTCTCTTTCATGTAATTATCAAAGAATAATACTAGAAATACAAATTATTTTATAGAAATTTTTACAAACTACTGATATATAGTGAGTGATTATTGGTAAATAAAAAAATTATATTAATTGTGAGCCTTAATGAAAACCAATAAGAAATTTGCCAAATCAACATTTTGTAAAAATATTGTAAAATAATTTATGACGGTAGCATTACTCTTTATCAAGTTTTACATGTTGGAAAAAATCAAAGAAAAGTCTATATAGCGGAGAGAAGATGAATCCATAAATTCCTTTGTTACAATTCAGAAATTTCTATTCTTCCACAAAAAAGAAATATGAATGCATAATGAAATCTTTTTACAACTCAAATTAAACAAAATATTTCAACAAATATTAATCCTCATGGCCTATAAGCATCTCTACTACCTGATTCATACTGGGTCTCTCATCCCTGTCTTCTGCCACACATTGCAAGGCAACTTTGACCAAAAGTTCCATCTTAACCTTGTCATATTTGCCAAACATCATGGGATCTATAATTTCTTCAATCCATGACTTCCTTGTTGCAGTTCCAATGTTAATATACTCTTTTACCAAAGTGACCAACCTCTTATGCTCTCTTGTCTCTCCACTGTCAGAGGTATGCATGCCACCTGGGCTCTTTCCAGTCACCATTTCCAACAGCACAATTCCATAGCTGTAAACATCCACTTTAGAAGTAATGGGAAGATTGTAAACCCACTCAGGAGCCATGTAACCTCTAGTTCCCCTCATCCTTGAGAAGCTTGAATGATCACTCATGCTTCTACTTACTAGTTTAGACAAGCCAAAATCCGCTACTTTTGGTTGAAAGTTGGAATCTAGCAATATATTTTGAGGCTTTACATCACAATGTAAAACCCATTCTAAGCACTCTTCATGTAGATAAGCTAGGCCTTTTGCAGTGCCCACTGCTATTTCAAACCTCTTCTTCCAATCAAGTGCATTGGAACTAATATTTTCAGCTAAAGATCCATGTTCCATGTACTCATACACCAGAAGCTTATGCTTTCCCTCTGCACAATATCCCCACATCTCTATTAAGTACATGTGGTTCAACATGCCAATGGTGCTTACTTCAGCTAGAAATTCTGCTTCTCCTTGGTTAGCTTCATCGAGTCGCTTGATTGCTGCAACCCGCTGATCTGGCAGTACACCTTTGTATACTGTCCCTCCTGCTCCTCGCCCAATCACTTCTTTGAATCCCCGCGTTGCCTTTCTTAGCTCATCAAAGGTGAATCGCTTAAATTTAGTTGTGAGGAGATATCCTTGTGAAGCAGGATCTGGGTTAGGATGTTTACTGGTTCTTAACAAGAATAACCAGACCAGCAAAACACAAGTCACCTCCATACCTCCCACTGCAGTGGCAAACCAAAGCAAAAGCTTTACCGTCTTGTTTTCATACGTTCTTATGATTTGCTTGGATAGGTTGGCCAAACATTGTAACTTGATTTCTTCATCAGGAATCTTGCTATAAAAAAGACCAGCTTTTGGTAGTCTTAAATAAAAATCTCCAACAAAATTTGGTGATTGGTGTCCGCTCATTAGTAGATACTTGGGGTAACAATTATAGTAACCACTACCCTCATCGTATTTATATTGGAAGCCATTGCAATCACACCTATTCAGGCACTGTTCTTGACAAAATTGAAAGGTAACATTCTGATGGAAGAAGATATCTGAGCCATAGAATTCAGCATGAGCAAGTTGGACAAAGCCAGACTCATCTGTATGGTTGCAAAGGATGCTGAATTCTGGTTCGCACCCATAAGACCAATCAGTCTGATCTTTAATCTTGAAGCCCTGCAAGCAAGAGCATCTCCTGCCAGAAACATGATCATAACTGCAAAGACTGTTAGGTCCACATATGCCATGAATCCTGCATGGGTCAGAGAAGGCTTGCCATGTTACAACCCATTCCCAACTCCCATTCATCTTTTGCAGGCTGTATAATCGCGGGTTGCCATCAGGGTCAAGTGTTAATCGTCTGTGAGTTACCACACCAAAATCTGTTGCATTGATTTGAAAATGATCAGATGACTCAAAATAACCCGAGTCGTGTAGTAGTGCACGTCTACTAGTATTGTACATAGACCTTCCAGCTTGTCCAGGGTTTTCAAGCCATGGATCTGGCCAGTAGAGACTGGACATTGTTGGACCTTGGAAAAGCAGGTGGAGCACATTATCTTTGTCAAAAAAGAGCTTATAGTTGCCAGATGAATAGTCACCTTGGCTTTTTCTTGAGATAAGGCTCGACATCATGGTGAGTTCTTGTTGAGGGAGAAGCGTATCTGATGGTGAATCAAAGCTTTGCCAGATGACAAGACCTTTGGAATTATGAAGAACGAGATTGCCTGTGTTTTGGAGCTGTAGTTGCAAATTGGTGACCTCTAATGAGGTCAAGTCTGCTGCTTTAGTTGTCCAAATGGTGATACCAAGTGAATTGGTTAGTATAAGCTGGCCGTCTGCCAAAATAGAAAGCACTGAACCTCTTCCATTAACAGGTTCATCTCGGTTTGCCATCCAAACAACTGTGGGAGTTGAAGACTTGTTCAACCATATGGCAAAGCAAAAAGCATTATCTCCAACAGGGAAAAACCCCGCAGAGAATTCACCATTTTCTGAAATCAATTTGTCACTTGGTTTCTCAGCCGATAGAGATGTGCCTCTAAGAGTGTCTAATGTATTAGATGAAGATAGAGAAAGAGTTTGTAGCAGACATAAAAGAAGGAAGAAGATTGAGATATCCATAAGGAAATGCAAGAGGTATTGCACGATTGAGATCTTTCTACTTCTTAAATATTCTTCATCATATATAATTGAAGAACGAAATCTGAAATGCCCACTTGTTGAAATAATCTTTCTACTTGTTTGCCTGCCCACTAGTTGCGCACACCAAGACTTTTTATGATGTATTGCCAAGAAAATATAAACAATAAATAAATAAAACAAGGCAAAAGACAATGCATATGGACCAACTTCTAAATGAAGATTTTCTATACGTGATTTAAAAAAAAAAATTAAAAAAAGCTCTAGTTTCTGGATACCCCTTTTTTTTTTTTCTTGAATATTTTCTGCAAACCGTTCATTATGATGGCTGATTGTATTCACATTCCAGCAAACATTTAATATTGATTTTTTTTTTTAATACAATATTGATTTGTTGACTCGTTACATGCTTGGTCCAATTTGGATAAGCCTGAGGACATTGTTTTATATACCAAAATAGTATATCTATACCTCTCCGCATGGCATAGGAAGATTCCTGATTTGGAGGGCAAATCAGCATAATCAAAAGTCTTGTCCATCCACTGAGTAAATATTTAAGCTCAATTATGGCCTTCGTTGATGGGGGAAAGGGGCCAAGTTCTCTTTATGCAGTCTCTTCGACTTTTTTTTTTTTTTAAATCAATATGATGATATAATTCAGTATATATTAGTATGTACCATTAATATGGAAAAGGCCTTGAGGAAATTTATTTTTTTCCCTTTTTTAACTCTTGAGACCATTAATGAAAATTTTAGATCCAGAGCTAATAATTTCTAGAGCGTTGCTCACAATGATGACAATGGTACTATCTTATCAATGTAGGATGAAGTTTCCATCAACCATAAGAAGATTTGAAAATGAGAGGTGTTAGTAATTTAGTATTATTATTCCTCTAAATGCATTTATCTTCAATTTTTGATGATATTTTTTCCAGCCAAAAAAAAAAAAAAAGACATTATTGACCACATATATTTGACCCTTTTCGCTAAATGATTTTCTTCCTCAGTTGGTGAATAATGAAAGCTTGTAGGTGCAAATTACATAAATTTTCCCTAGTTTAAAAAAAATTAATTAAAACAATAAATTTTCTAATTCATTTGTGAATATTTTCATATATGTATGTGAGAGAGACATTTCAAGGTTGCAGTATTTTATGAAAAGATACATTATTGTTTTGACATCTCTTCCTCCTTTGTGACAATCCTAACTCATTCCGAAATAATATATTAAATTTTTTTTTTAAGGAAATAATATATTAATTTTGCCAATATTTTATAGTCCAATATGGTTGGCTAGTTAGTTCCTCCAAGTAGCAGCCGGAGGGTAATACAAAGAAGGATCTACTTTTTTTTTTTTTAAGTATAAAATATTATCCACTTGGGATACATGGGGGGGGGGGGGGGGGGGGGGGGGTGGGGACCCAAAAAGCTTGGTGGGAAGATGCAGAAGGTTGGAATGCAACTCAACAAGATTTCACGTGGGGAAATAAGTATAAAATATTATCACAAGTGGATAATGGGTGGGGGGGGGGGGGGGGGGGGGGAAGTTGCCAATATGAGGAAATAAGTATAAAATATAGCCCAACAAGATTTCACGTGTATTGACTAATGGAATTGTGGGGCCAGAAAGAGTTGGGCAACCCCGGCCCACTTTGAACCAGGCCCAAAGGCTCACGCCGAGAATGCGTCCAAGGTCCGAGGACGAAAGTGTAAAGCCCAGTTGCCCAGGAAACAGTGCCGAGGATGATAACTTCCTCGGACGTCCGAGATCAGAAAGTGGACAAGCAGCACACCATCAAGGGGAGTCTCCCTGATCATCCAAGGAGCAAATAGCAAGTACCAAGCGCCGGACATGGAAGCATGGTGGAAAAGCAAGTCCCAGATGAACTGTCACCTCCACATTAAATGCCCTCAACTAACGCCCTGGCCGCATTAATGAGGATAGGACCCCTGAACAGTGCTGTCTTAGGCGCTGCAACCCACAGGAGGAATGGGAATGCGGCTGATGGGACAGGTTCTCAAGTGGTGGCCTAGCTGATCAACAAATGTAGGGCTAGGATCAACTGAGAGAGATGTATATAATGTAAGAAGTCCCTCTTGAAGAGAGGACAGAAGGGAAAAACCAGAATTAGGAAGTACTGTAGCGACTTGTATTCTCTCAAACCTTGTAACCATTCTTCAAAGAAATAATAAGAACTCCAAGCTCTGAAAGGCTAGTCCGAGGAGCATTATTATGCATCCCAGTTAACGTCTAAGTTATCAGGCACCCACGTACGACCATGCATGGCCGCTGCATTCCTTTCTAGGGCCTAGTTCTTGAACCCGCTCTCTATAAATTCATTGCGGGGTTATCTGGGCTTGGGTCCACTCTCTCAACCCAGAGGAGTGCCCAAAACCGAGCCTTACAGGAATATTTCTAGATTTAGCGTGTGTATATTAGAGCATTAGCATTGGGGAATGCTAATGCCAAATTTAAGGGAAATTTGAAATTTTAAGCCCCAAAACCATCTGCATTGGGGAATGTTAAACAGTAGTATTGCAAATTTTTTTGCAATACTGCTACAGTGCAATTCTAAACATAGAATTGCACTGTAGCAAGTATTGTAAAAAAATAATAATATTTTATTTGAAAGAAAGCTGAAAATGAGAGAGAGGAGAGAGATGGGAGAGAAGATATAATTTTGAGATATATTATTTTATTATGTAGATATATTATTTTAATGAATAAAAGAGGAAAATAGAAGTTTGGGATGTGGAGGTATTGTAAAATGGTATGGTATAATGATAAAGTGGCTTTTTAGAATTGTAAAATAGAATAGCATTAGAATTTTCTAATGTTAATGCTCTAAGGAAAGAGTTCTATTTTAGAGAATAGTATCTTAGAGCATCTGCATCAGATGTGCTAAATGTGTCAAATGCCAAATATTTAGCACATTTGGCACACCAAACACCAAAAATGCCCATTTATCAGATGTGTTAAATGTGCCAAATTTTTGCAACATGCTACAGTATTATCACAATTTTGGCACGGTACGAACAAATATGGCATAATATATATTATTATTTTATTCCTGTTTTATCTCTCCTCATCACAGATATCACTCTCTCTCCGTTTTCTCATCTCTGTCTTCTCTCTCATCTCTATCTTCTCTCTTCGTCTTCCACAGCACGCCGATCACCAAAGACCACCACTCGACGCCGCCGACCATCTGTCTTCTCTATTTCGCTTTGGGTTCTTTTTTTTTTTTTCGTTCACTTATTTTGGCTGTGGTTTGATGGGTGGGTTCAGATGGGCAAATCGGTGGTGGGTGGGTTCGAGTTGTGGGTTATGGCAGTGGGTGGGTTGAGATGGGCAAATCAATGGTGGGTGGGTTTAGGTTGTGGGTTATGGCAGTGGGTGGGTTGAGATGGTGATGGGCGAATCAGTGGTGGTGGGTGGGTCGGCTGGCGATGGGCAAATCGGTGGTGGGCGAATTGGTGATGGCGAATTGATGGTGGTGCCGATCTCTGTTCTGATCTGTTTTTGTCTTTGTTTTTCTGATTTTGTGGTGGATTCGGAGGCAGTTGTGGGTTGTGGGTTGATTTTGGTGGTTGTGGTGTTTTTTTTTTTTTTTTTTTTTTTTTTTTTTTTTTTTTTTTTTTTTTTTTTTCTAGAGATTGTGGCCGCAATAATTTTTCTGGTTGTTGTTGTTGTTGTTGTTGTTGCGGTGGTGGTTGATGATGATGATGATGATGGAGGAGGAATTTAATATATTATTTTAATGTGTAGTAAATATTATTTTAATGTATAAAATTGAATGATAAAACATCTGATAAATGAGATGCTGTAAAATGATGTGGTAAAATAATAAAGTAGACTTTTAGTGTGGCAAAATGGCATAATTTTTGCCACATCTGATGCGAATGCTCTAATAGATGGTTTTATTTGTAAGACTTTTTTTATCACGTTGAGTTCAACCATCAAATCACCCAATTGCATAACAAGCCTTCATTATTAATAATAGTTATGCAATGTTTGTTTACACTTTCTAGTTTCCATCTTGTGTTTTGGGTTCCTGAAATCTTATTGAATCTCGTAAGAGTTCGACCTGAACACTATCAAACAATATTCACTAGACCCAGGACAAGACCTAAGCAAAGAACAATAAAATTTGCAGAGTTTAACTAGCATTATAAAATGCTCTTGCTTCTGCCTCTGATTTCTTCTCTCGAAGATTAAAAGGGTCTCCTTTTTTTCTTTTACTTCGTTTAAAATCTATTTGTTTGAGTTAATACTTGATTATTTTGAAAGTAAGAATTTGAGTTTATATCATAACACAATCCTGGCTATGCTAATTACAGATCGGCGTTCAATCTATTTCAGTCCACTTATCTATTCGGTCCAGTTCGGTCTACTTTAGTTTACCTCAATCCAATTTGGTCTACCTAGGTCTAATTTGGTCTACTTCTGTCCATTTCAGTTCAATTAGGTTCATTCAGTCTACTTCGCTCAATTCATTCTAATTTGGTTCACTTCGGTATATTTCGGTTCATTCGGTCTACTTCGATCCCATTCGGTCCACTTTGGTCCATTCCATCCAATTCAGTGCAATTAAGTGCATTAGGTCCAATTCGTTCCACTTCGGTCTATTTAGTTCAATTTAGTCCATTCAATCCAATTTGTTTTATTCGGTCCACTTTAAACCACTTGGTCTATTTCAAATCACTTCTACCCAATTCAGTGTACCTACTTAAGAATGGGAAAATGCAAGTTTGGGTTGAGAGTACTATCAATTATTTAAATAATATTGTATGTTTTTTAGACCCCTGTAAACCTAGATTTTTTAACCTAATTAATTAGCCAAGTAATTAACTTAGTCAAATTATGCAAATCTAGGTTATCACAATCAAACAATCATATCAAGTATATAGCAGCGAAAAAATAAATAACACAAAGATATGATCACCCAGGAAACCACACCAGTAAAAACCTGGGGAGGATTTAATCTAGCTATCCTCAAGGTAAACTTGAATCCACTATAGAAAGAATTGAAGTTTTACAATAAGACTTAGACCACTAACATCTTATTGCTACCCACCAGTAGAAACTTACTAATACAACCATGTGCAAGCTCCGAGATCACAGACTCCTTTCTTGGATTCTCCAGCAAGTACAAGCACTCCCGCTTGTGTATTTTTAAGCTCTTATGACAGCAACTGAATGATCATCAAGTTCTTGAACGAATCTTGAACCTTGATAACCCTAAGCTTGTGTAAAGGAAAGCTCCTCACAGATCTCACAAGAGATTCACACAAACAGCAATATGAGCAACCTAAAAACGTGGCTAGGGTTTGACAAAATAAGACCGAATTGAACTGAATAGGACCAATATCGACAAAATAGGACCAAAGTTGACAAAATGGACCGAATAAGACCAATGTAGACCGAATCGAACCAAAGTGGATTGAAGAGAACATAATGGACCAAATAGGATGGAAGTGGACCGGATAGAACTTTTGAATATTTAATTTTTATTGCACTTTTAGGGCTCATATTTCTAATTTCTAATGTCTATTTTATTTGTATTTTTTAACTCAAAACTAAAAATTTTAGCCCAAATATAAGAAAATTTCATTTTTTTTAACCCAAATTTTTTTAAAAATGTATTTTTGAGCTAAACTTGAAAAGACAACCTACCAAAAAAAAAATCAATTTAAGGCCCAATTATTCCAAAATGGACTAAAGAGAACCACAATTGACCGAGTAGACCAAATGAGACCGAAATAGACCTAATTGGATTGAATGGGACTGGCATAAACCTAATTGGACTGAATAGAAATTGATTAATTTTTAGGGTGAACAAATTATCTTTAACGAATTTTAGAGAAAAATTATACATTATATTATGATTACAAAATAATTATTTATTCTAGTTTATATTACAAAAGGTCATAGAAACGTGAAAGGGCAGAAGTTAGTTTCTCCTTTCATCAACCAGTTACCGTATACTCTTTCAATCTCTTGAGATATATATATATATATATATATATATATATATATATATCTGAAAATTCATGTGAGATTTAACAATTTCTTTATGTTATGTTAACTATGGTTTGCGCAAGAGATGTTTGGAACACCTAACTGATCTTATACTACCAGTATATAAGTTACAAGTTATTCATCAAGATTTTATTGATCAAATCTTCAATTTACAATTTACATCCATATGCATTTTCCTATATACCTGGATATGGGCTAACGTCTCTAATCCTTATCAAGTAAGAGGCAAAGCTTTATTAGTTTTTATTTGGAAAAACCTATTTAGTTTTTTACTGAAAATATATTATAATATACTTATATTTTATAAATAAATAAATAACTGACTTTATAAGCTCTAACCAAACAAACACTTATTCTAATTACATTTTAAACCAAAAAAAAAAAAAAAAAGCATTTTAAGCCACTTTTTTATTTTTTAATGGACATTTTAAGCCACTTTTATTTGGCATCTATCCCTTATTACTTATTAGTAATGGAAGGATTTAAGGAAATTCGTAACATCCCAAAATATGAAAAGTAAAATGATCTCCCAATGTTTGTGTACTTATTTTCCAGTAGTTTATTTGTTAATGGTGAAAATAAAAGGTTAATATGAGACTAAAAGTTAAATTTATCAGTATGTCTGTATGTGGCTCTGCTATTAGACTTATCAGTATGTGGGCCCTTAACTTCATTTTATACTTCGAGCAGCTAGACTATTTCGTTTCTCCTGAACCATCAAGCATTCTGTGTTACCATCTGCTCTTTCAATCTCTTGTGTAATCCAGCGAATTTCCATTTCCAAAGTATGGCTGGTGCTCTACTTTCTGCTATCGTGGAGCGGCTTGGTTCTTTCATTTCTTCAGAGTTCAAGTTGACTGTAACTGTTAAGGAAGAAGTCCAAAAGCTTGAAACCAAATTCCGTACCATTCAGGCAGTGCTCAATGATGCTGAGAAGAGGCAGCTGAAGGAGGAAGCTGTGAAGCTTTGGTTAGATAAGCTCGAAGGCGTATCGTACGAGATCGACGACGTGTTGGATGAGTGGAACACTGTCATGATCAAAGCAGAGATTGAGAAACAACAAAAAGAATTCGAAGAAAAAGAAACAGCTGAAACTAGTACTGCTAAGAAGAGGAAGGTATGGCCCCTCATCTCCAACTTCAATTTCTCAGTTCCTAATCTTTTACTGCATCGTGATATTGCTCATAAGATACAAGAACTTAACGAAAAATTAGATGAGATTTACAAAGAGAGGGAGATGTACGGGTTTGAATTGAGTAGCCCCATTGAAGAAGTAGTTGAGAGACCAAAAACTACTTCTTATGTTGATGTGTCTGAAATTCTTGGTCGTGATAAGGTTAAGAATGATCTAGTGAGCGCCCTATTGGGCAAGGGTACTGAAAAAGATAAACACCCCCATGTAATCTCTTTGGTGGGCAAGGGCGGTATTGGAAAAACTACTCTTGCCCAATTAGCCTACAATGATCAGGAGGTGCAAGCCCATTTTGAGATAAAAGTGTGGGTTGGTGTTTCAAATCCTTTCGATCAATGCAAGGTTGCCAAAGAAATCGTTGAATCTATCGAACGGCGATCCTCCAACTTGATTGCATTGCAAAGTCTATTGGATAGAATTTGTGATAAAGTTGGGGGAAAGAAGTTTTTTCTTGTCTTTGATGATGTGTGAACTGAAGACTCTGTAATGTGGAAGCCATTCAGAGATGCACTCAAAAATTGTGGTTCCCAAAGGAGTAGAATTTTAGTCACCACACGTAAAGACCAAGTTGCGAAAATGATGGA
Organism: Quercus ilex subsp. ballota; assembly: GCA_032727855.1. Taxonomy (NCBI): domain Eukaryota; kingdom Viridiplantae; phylum Streptophyta; class Magnoliopsida; order Fagales; family Fagaceae; genus Quercus; species Quercus ilex. Next base: position 10,161,870 of record CM064910.1, on the reverse strand, counting down.
AAGTGCAAATACAATCAAGTTGGAGGACTTGTCTGAGGAAGATTGTTGGTTGGTGTTTAGTAAAATAGCATTTTTTGATAAGGATCGTCAGCAATGTGAGCAACTAGAAGACTTTGGCAAACAAATATCAAAGAAGTGCAAAGGCTTGCCCCTTGCAGCAAGGACTCTAGGGAGTCTCATGTGCTTAAAGAAAAGTAAAGAAGAATGGAAGAATGTTTTGAATAGCAATTTGTGGGAATTAGAAGATGTTGAAAGAGGTCTTTTTGCACCATTGTTACTGAGTCACTATGATTTGTCATCACCACTGAAATGGTGTTTCTCATATTGTGTTGTCTTTCCACAAGATCATGTCTTTGATGTCGATGAGTTGGTATATATGTGGACAGCACACGGATTTGTCGAGTCAAAGGAAAATATGGAGGTGGAAATCATGGCACGAGAATACTTTGAAAATTTAGTCATTTGCTCTTTCTTTCAAGAATGCAAGGAATATAAACGGTTTGGCACGAGGTACAAAATGCATGATATAGTGCATGACTTTGTACAATCAATTACTGAAGCTCGCCATTTGGGATATTCAAGAGTGTCCCAATTTCCTCCATCTACTGATAGATCCAAAAATCTACGCACTGTCATCTTTTTTAATCATAGTGATTATAACATATCCAATTTAGTCCAGAATTTTAGCCGTTTACGGGTATTAACTTTGCACTTCATGATGGAACTTCCGAATACAATAGGAAATTTAATACATTTAAGGTATCTCGATTTGTATGAGTGTAAAGAATATGTTTCTTTTCGTAAATGTGAAATGCTTGAAACTATATGTAATCTATGCAATTTACAATTTTTGAGGCTTGGTGAGTCTATGAGTTCACCCAAAATATTACCACAGGAAATAGGTAAACTAATTAACTTAAGACTTCTTATTGGATATAATTTAGTGATTCCAAGAGGGATTGGAAGATTGACTTCTCTTAGAACATTAAATAGTGTACTCATAAGTGATGAGTACACTATCTTCGTGAATTGTCTCTATCTTTTAATGAAGGGTTTGATCCGATTGCCTTAGCTCCAAATGATAGAAGAATTGTGAGTAATGTATTAAGTTTAAATGCGTTAGAGCCACCTCAAGACTTGGAGAAGTTACGCATTAGTTATTACCGGGGCACCACAATGTCTCCTATTTGGTTGGCGTCTTTAACCAATTTGAAAGAGCTTTGTCTCTATTACGCCACAGAGTTAATGAGTTTGCCTTCTTTGGGGATGATTCCGTGCCTCGAATCATTAACTATATCGTTTGCGCAGAGATTGAAAAAAGTTGGAGTTGATTTTTTGGGAATAGAATCTGAAAACAACAAAGAAGACATGAAAATATTCCCAAATTTGAAATATCTCGAATTCTTTGGTTTGGGCGAATTTCCTGCGTACAACTCCATTGAAGGAATTGGAGATTGGTGACTGTCCAATTATCAAGAAACGTTGCCAAAGAGAGACAGGAGTGGACTGGCGCAACATTTCTCATATCCCAATCATCAAATTAACTGATATTCCATTCCCTACATTGCGGTAACTAGTTCGGCTTCTTCTTTTATTTTGAAAACAAATACTATCAATTAAATATTCTCATTTACTGGTTAAAATTCCGACGGAAAATAAATTACTAACAACGTAGATTTATGAAATTTAGCATATTCACATAAATTTGAATTAGCGCGGTTTATTGTTGTTGCTTAGATTCAGAGCTATATTGTGATGTATCCAAAATTGATTGATGGGTTTAATAAAATTTCACAAATAATTTTAAAAAAATAAAAGTTTGGAATTTTAGATAGACTAATCAAATGAACGGATTCACAAAATTTTAACTCATTTGCATTTAAAACTAAACAACTAAATTCAAATGCCTACCTCTTTCTATTTCATTTGCGGTTTAATATTTTATATGGGTCTTGCTCATTTTCTTGATTTCAGGTAAACAAACAATGACCTTCCGTAATTTTATCAAATTCTGGCAAAACTCACAACGACACTGTCAGCAATGGTTTTCTTAAGGGCGTGTGAGCAAGTCTGAACCAATGAAGGGTAACTTCTTCCTCTTCTGCTACTTCTGTCATTTGGCTGAAACATCAATTTATTATTTTAATTATCTCTCAAAAACTCCCGCCAAAGAAATTACTAGCAACTTTGTCAAATTTAGGCCAAACTCGCAACGACCCCATCACCAATTATTCTATCTAGTAAGACCACTATTTGCAACATTACCGGGATGCATGTGTGAATGTAAGGAAGAATTTTTGCTTTTATTTTTTAAAAAGAACCCAAACTGAATGGTGCTGAAACTTTACTAGTAGATTTTTATTATTGGCATATGGCCTTGTTATTTAATATTTTCATTTTTACCATCTACAACTTATGCAACCTTCTATCCTAAATTTTGAGGGCTTGAGTGTATAGTTGCTAATCTTCAGGCTTTGATGTTGCAGCTTTAAAAGTTTGAATCTGGATGCATATAGATTTATTGTCTTAGTGATGTGTTTCTTGTCAATGAAGATGGGGAAGAGTGGGATGTTACCACCAAGGGTAGAGGGGAGAAGATAGGACCAGTCCAAACTTGATCTAGGCACTTAAATTTTGTTTCTTGAATATGTTACTCTGTCCTTTCTACTATTATTTTTCTAATTTATTTCCACATTTGCATTTTGTTCCATGGTCAATTATTATTATTTTTTTAACCTAATAATGCCCTAGGAATTTTTTGCTCTCCTTTAGTCTAGACATCAAGTAAAATATTTCTCAATCTTAACATCATATCATAGTGCTTTTTGTAGAAAGCTCTGTTATGACTTCAAAGATGCTAGTAACATTTGTACATAATCTTTTATCTTTGTTTATCAATGCTAGAAAATTATTATTTCTTCATTCTATGAGTAATACTAGAAGTCAAACCATGGTGCAATGGTAAGTGCCCTCCACCCAAACCATGTGTAGTTAGGGAAAAAGCATGAGTTTTGTGCATTGGGTATAACAATTCTTTGAGTAATACTACTATAAAGAAGAAAGAGGGGCATTTAAAGCTTAAAAATGTTTTTGGTAGTTATCAAGTTTTAAAGCTATAGGGTTAGGTACTTGCTAGTTATCTATTTATAAAGTAATATTGTATACTTATTTCTTGTCTTACAGTTTGAAGTATTTCGTTACATGGAAGTGTGTGAAGTGCACAAGGTGACCATCAGGGATTCAGGCAAGAAGGAGACAAAATACCTTGGATTATGTACTCTTCTACTATAAGGCATATCTCGATATTTCTGCTTAATCATCTTTCGTTTTTTTACTTATAATCTTTTCCATCTATAAAAACCTCATGCTGAATATCAAATTTTCTTTTGGCCTTATTTAAACCAAACATCAGATCTGGGGAAGTACATTTTATGATGAAGCAAGGTGTCACTCATGGAGGCACATTTTAGAAAGCACTATAGAAGATACTCCTTTATCAGTTCATTCTGCAGCAAGGAAGTGTATCATGGCTATCTCCTGAGTAATCCATATTGTATGGTGGTTGATGAAAGGTGAGCTAGCTAATTGACCAATTTTCAACTTATGTAATTTCTACTTTTATTTTTTAGGGAATGAAATCTAGTGTGCTAATTTTCTTGGCTTAGTGTTACAGATTTTGGAGATCTAGTACAATGGTGTGTAGAGTGTGTGGGAGAATGGAATGTTACCACCAAGAGTGGAGGGGATGAGCTGAGAAATGCCTCACTTGTTTTTTCCCATCATCAGTTGCCCAAATTTGGAATGACATTCAAAAATGGACAGACCCCAATTAGTAACTAATCTGTTCAAAAACAGAAGAAGAAGAAGAAGGTAATGAGGCCATATTACAATTGTTTTCTTTGGGCCGTTCAATTCTAATTCACATGTAGGTAGCTTTATGTTCTTTTGATGCTATTGCATTTGCTTTTTAATCCATGGTCAAAAACTTTTATTTCCAAATTGCAGGAATGTTTTGGTCTTATTCATTTAGAACATCATGCAAAATGTTTTGTTCTCATTTGGCCTCATTCATTGTAAACGTTAGAAAAACTCAAAACTAAGGTAGGTAGTGAGTGAAAAAGATAATTCACAGATAGAGAAAGAGTAATGGGAAAGGCTTTAAGTACAAAAACCCCAATGATTATAAAAAAAAGCCCTGTTATCCATTCAAAGATGCTACAAACAGGCTTAACTTGTGATCTCTATAGCAGTCCATCTTAAATGGTGACATATGAAAAGCAAACTATTTAATTTTTTAATAACTGTACTCATTCTTGCATTTATCATTTAGTTCTTGAACCTTTTTTCATTCAACTGGTAATAATTTTTTTTAAAGAAGAAAGCGGGGTGCCCTCACAACTCAAACCTATAATTATTAATCATCTAGTCTTGATGTTATAGGGTTATGTACTTCCTATCTATCAAGTTCCTAAGTAAATATTTCATGCTTTTTGCTTTTTTTCAGAGGCTAAAATATTTCATGGGCATGGGAGAGTGCAAAGTATGAGAAGCGACCACCAGTAGATATGCAGATGTTACAAATACTTTAGCTTCATTTGTTGGATTAAGTAACCATCACAATCCCTTTGGAACTAATAATCAAGATATGCTTGTGATTTTTATTTTAAGTATTGGACACAGACACAAGATCTATCTTAGAGAGAAAACCCTAATATGGTAGATGTTATATTTTTCTTAGTTTTGTTTGTTTGATTATTAAATCTATACTTTTTGTTGCTTCTCCTTTGCATAAAGTCTTTGATAGCTCTGTTTTGTTGTAGGAATTGGAATTATACTTTTTGGGCTATATACTTATTTTTATGCTCCTCATCTTGCATAGGAGTTGAATAAATTGCTGCTTTTTGTTGATTCTAATGTTTGTAAGAGGGTTTTCAAAATCTAATGCATAGTACTGAAGTCCACTGTAGGAATTGACATTCTGCTGTTGGAAATAGTCTGTACAACTAGTCACCCAAAAATTTATAAAAAAGAAGAAGGAAAGAGAAGGCATTGCTAAGTACTCTTTGGATTGCTCGTGTATGGCTCATGATGCTCATCCCTAGTTTAATGCTTAGGCTTTGAAATTCCTCTTAACGTGTTATATCTCCTTGACATAGAGGTTAGGCCTCTAGGCCTTATATTTATTTTAGATCATTATCATTGTTGTCCATTGTGATTAAAAGTATATTATTCTAATCATTTAAAACATTATGGTTTTCATTGCAAAATTCTTTAGTTTAGTGATGCTTGTATAATCCCTTAATCCCAGCCACCAGACCCTAAGCACAGAGAAGGGATGTTCAGCGACAACTTGGGGATGGGAGCAAGGATTTTGAACTGCCTTGGAAGCAAGTTTTCCTGTTTTACATACAAATATTTCCAAGGAACAAATTTCCCAAATTTGTTCTTCAAATATTGCTTGATGCCTTAATAGGTTCTCTATCTGGCATGCAACTATTTAGTTTATTCTATCTTTCTCTACCTTAATCTATTGGTATGGTTGTCACTGATCATATAAATCACAGATGAAGCTAATTAAGCTAGGCACAGCCCGTGGTTGAAGTTATAAGCATGGGGAATGGTGTTGTGTTCTCCAGTGTGGTGTTCCACAGTGATGATGATCTAAACGATTGGCCTCCAATTTCATCTGTTTTAGCTTTAATGTCCTCTGTTTTCTCCTCATCATCATGCTTACATTCAAGGTTTGTATTTTTATACTTTTTTCTCATTTCTTTTTTTAATATTTTTTATGTTATCTAAGATGTAGACAATTGATCTGTATGTGTTTGTAATCACTTTTTCGAATATCTATATTAATACCATAAAATTCTTTAAACATTTTTTTTTTGATAGGTAAGAAAAACAATTGTTCAAACATCATTCCACCATGTGTTATCTAAGTTTTAAAGCATAGTCAACAAGTCGCAAATTACAGGGGATTAAGAGGTCTAGTCAAAGCTTCCCTTTTCCATATTGTTTTGTCAATTTAAGAATATCTAGCTCTTCTTTTTTAGACATCGTGAATTGATTTATCTCAATCTCACACAATTAGTAAAATTTTGTCAAATAATACCAGTTTGCCTTTCGGCTCAATTCTATACAATGTTACATTACAATAATGGGCTTACATCCAGTACACATAATATTTTGTATATTATTCAGAATGGTGTACTTATTGTGAATTTGCTAGAATTGGTAGGTGGGGAATCAAATCCTTAAATTGATCTCCAAATGCAGTTTAAAAGATCTTAGACATTGCAAGTGTCTTTGCTTTTTTCTAGAAAAGCATAATAGAAGAGTAGTTTAGAAGGGAGCTCTATCCCAGCCATAGGAAACAATCCCCACTTTACGTGGGAACTTTGAGGACAGAAAAAGGAAGTTCAGCAAGCAATTGGAGATGCAAGCAAGGATTCTGAATTGCCTAGGAAGTAAGTCTTCCCACTTTACATACTAATATGTCCAGTGACCAAATGTTCTCAAAGTAATTCAAATATTGATCTGATTCTGAATTAGGTTTTTAATTCGACATGCAATTTTTTGGTTTCTTTTTGTCTTTCTTTTGCCGCATTAATCTGTTGGTATGCTACTATGATTCAAATCATAGACAAGGGTAATTAACATAGTAAAACAACTCATGACAGAACTTACAAGCATGGAGAATGGTGTTGTCCACCATGGTGGTGAGTTTTATAGTGATGATGATTTGAAAGATTGGCCTCCAATTTCGTCATCTGTAGCCTTTATGTCCTCTGTTTTCTGCCCGTCACCAGGAAGGTACATGGCCTCTATTATATTAAAATTCCCAAGCAGTTGTAGCATCGTCATTCTTGGTAGGAGAATTGAAGTTAAAAAAAGGATATATACTTTTATCATTGACGTTTTTTGTATTTAGCATATAATAATACCTTCAAATTGAAATTGCAACTCTCATTTGCTTCTATTCTATTTGTATTTTATTTGGTTTTTTTTTTTTTTGTGTTTTTTTTTACCGTGAAATGCTTTTTTTCAAACTGTTACGATGAAAAGTAAATTTCATTTGCCAACTGACAGGTTATTTAGACCCCTAAAACAACCAGATTGCGTAGCCTAGATTAATTAGCCAAGTTGTTACTTAGTCAAATTAAGCAATACTAGGTTAAAACAATCAAACAATCATATCAAGAATAATAATGCAGCGGAAAATAAATAACACAAGATATGATCACCCAGGAAACCACACGGTAAAAACCTGGGGAGGATTTGACCCACCGATCCTCAAGGCTAACCTGAATTCACTATGAAAGAATTGAAGTTCATACAAAAGGACTACAAGCTCCCCGCTCGACTTCCTAATGCTACCCACCAGTAGAACTTCCTGACACGACCACGCGCAGGCTCCGAATTCACGGACTACTTCTTTCTTGAATTCCTCAATCAGCTACAAGCTCCCCGCTTGCTTTTCTTTTAAGTTCCAATGGTTGCAACGGTAATGATCTTCAAGATGTTGAAATCATCTCTACCATGAAAACCCTAAGTTTTGTGTAAAGGAAAGCTCCTCAAAGATCTCACACGAGATTCACACAAAACAACAATGTATGAGCAACAATACAATATGGACAACCTTCAAAAACATGGCTAGGGTTTAGTTTATATACCTAGAGTAAAAACATAAAACCCTAAACGTTTAATGAAGTAGGGCTGAGTTGGAAATTCTGCAGAAAATTCAACCTGTGCGATTTTCGATCGATTGAGTCTATTCTTCGATCGATCGAGCCAGGCCAAAAGTCCCAAGTACTTCTGCAGCTACTCGATTCCAACTTTACAATATTAAACCAACTTTGAGCAAGTCTAAATAAGACTAAATACAATGTTTTGATCATGGTTTGCCAACATTACAAATTAGAGTTCTAAATACATAAAATCCTAAGACCTTAGAACCTAACAAACTCCCCCTTTGGCAATCCGTGACAAAACCCTAATTAACAGCTCAAAGTTTTACAAATAAAAAGCCCTTTACAAAGATAATGCTCATAAAATTCAATTCAGCCTAACTACTATCCATAGTTGCAAGTGTAGACAGCAGCTTAGTTGAATCAACCTGTATAATCCTAAAATACTCAACAAACGCATAAACGCATGTGTGACAGTAAAGAGTAAAACAACAGGTATAACATTCTTGTAAGATTCACACAATTCAAAATAAAGACATATATGAATGATCAACTCATAAATATAAATCAATACGCAGTGAATCACAAAGCAACAAGAATCAATAAAAAATGTCATGTATATCAATCAATGTTACTCCCCCTAACATGAATATCCCCAAAAATGATATACAAAGTGAAGCACCTAGATACAATCTAAAAACTCCACAAGCTCCTCTAAAACAAAAAAACTCCCTCTAACTACAAAAACTCTACTACAAGTCAAAACTCCACTCCCCCTTTTTGTGACGGAATGCCAAAGGGCAATCACAAGTCGCCATCAAAAGGAGGTGGTGAGGGTGAATGAAGACGCACAAAATCAGCTCGGAGAGCACGTATCTCGTCCAGCAAGTCCACCAAAATCTGACCATGAGCCGCCTGAACGGTCATGACAGTCTCCAAAGTACGACGAACATCGAAGTCGGCCGAAGGAGGTGGAGGAACATCAGCAGCAGCAGCAGCATCACCAACTGGAACAGGAATATCCTCACCAGCAAGACCTGCAGAAGAAGAAGAAGGAGGTGCGCTACTAGAGGGCTCAGACCTAGGGTGTTTAGAACCAGCTCGAAGATGAGCGGCCCTCAGTCTAAGAAAAGACGCACCTATAGGAGCTATCACATGAACGGGCTCAGAGGAAGGAAAGCCACTAAGATCAAGATAGAGAAGAATCCTATGAATGAAAATAAGATATACAAGAGCATGAGCAGTAGATGAACTCCTATAAACTTCGTTCAAAGAACGAAGAAAAAGATGGGGAAAACTAATAGGAGCATCAGTAACTAGAGCATACAGAAATACACACCTCTCAAGAGGAATGGTGTGAACATGGGAAATAGGCCAGATCGAATGACAAGCTATCCTAAAGAACAGATAGTGTAACCCGGAGAGCTCAGCAGAAGTGATCCGAGGATCAGAACCCCACTGGACAGCAGTACTAGTGATGTAAGACAAAACATCGCTAATCTCGGGAGACTCATCATATGGATAGACAGGATGCTGGACCAACGGTACCCCTAGAGCATCAGCCACTACCCGAGGAGTAATGGAGTACTCTACGCCTCGTATCCAACTCTTGACTAGAGTGTTGGAATCATAGATGCGGATAGAGATGTTCGAATAGAACTCTCTAATCAAGGCAGAAGGTGGAGGAGGATCAGAAACATCCACCAAGGGTAACCAACCCCGACGCTCAAAATTTGCCCTAATGGTAGGATCAAGTTCATCTAACAGCACAGAACGCTCAGCCCAAATCTTTCTCCTAATGTTAAGCTTCTCAAAAATCTCTTGGTTTTTCTCACTCGGAAACCTCTCACTATCAAAGGATGGAGGGGGTGAAGGAGAAGGTGAGGGAACATTCCTACGGGCTCTAGTTTTCCTAGGCATAGTGCTAAGGAAAGGACAGAGACACAAAGAGAAAACCACAAAGAACAAGAGAAAACAAAACCAAGGGCAGACTGCAAATTAGCACAATAAAGAATATAGAACAAAAAATCTATATGATGCATGATCTAATGCAGTAAAACAATTAAGTTTAATTGAGAGTAATTTGACAAAATTGGCTTGAACAAGGAATTTCTATCAAAAATCCCAAAAATTTGAAAACCACTTGAAAAATTTTGCAACACATTGATGAATTGATCATTACACAAGGTTGAAAACAGATTAGAATAACCAATTTCATCAATACAACAAGCCAATTTCAGCAAATTCTACTCAAATTAACAAAATCCCCAATTCGGATCAAGAACAAGCCCTAGAATTTTCAATTTTTCATCAAACTCAAAATTGATCAAATTAACCACCAAGGATCATTAGTATGATGTGTCCCCACAAAAACCCAATGATCAATTTCATAAAATAAGGCTTGAATCAACAGAAAATCCCAAAAATGTAAAGTCCGAAAATCTCCCTCAAATGCATGGATTTATGCATGAAATAATGAAAATAAATTCAAAAGGGAGGGCAAAAGGGTCTTACTGGCTTGAGGAAAGAGATTCTTTGCAAAAACTTCGGAGGAAAACGACAAAAATTGGAACAATTTGGCTTGCCTCGTCGGAGAGAGAAAGGAAAAGTTTGAAAAAGATTTGAAAAGTGTTTGAAAAAGTCAGATTTGATCTTTTTAAAAAGCTTTTCCACGATATTCGATCGATCGAAAATTACATTCGATCGATCGAAAAGCACAGTCATTTTAAGACAAATGAGAACACTTTTTCGATTGATCGAAAAACAGGCTGGATCGATCGAAATGGACAGAGGCTCACTAAATTTTGGAAAAAATCACAGTTTTTGAAAACACAAACCTAATTTTGAAAATAACTCCTCAAAGCATTGAATTGAATAAACAAAATGCATGAGTATGAGATGGAATGCTTTTTCAAAAACCCAAAATTTTAAACTCAATTTTCTCAAAACAAATTTCAATCATTCTCTCATTGAATTTTCTTAAGCAACAAATATGTTGTGCATAAATCTCAAGATATTTTCAAACTTGGTTGGTCAGACCAAAAACACACACTTAGCATGTACAGAGTTTAACAAAATGCTTTTTCAAAAACCCAAAATTTTAAACTCAATTTTCTCAAAACAAATTTCAATCATTCTCTCATTGAATTTTCTTAAGCAACAAATATGTTGTGCATAAATCTCAAGATATTTTCAAACTTGGTTGGTCAGACCAAAAACACACACTTAGCATGTACAGAGTTTAACAAAGAGTAACTTGTGTAGTGTGTGATACTAGCAAAAACTTGAGATACATGTGAGGTGATATGTGAATAGCAATCAATCACAAAATCTACAAAATTCATCACATAGAATTCAAAAGAGACTATCACCTAAAGAGTTACATCCTATAACTCCCACATCTTCTAGAACAAAAGCTTGCAATCATGTAAGTTTCTTGTATTTTTGCCCCATTATTTAGGTGAATTTTGGCATCAAGCCTAATAGTACACACCGGTTTGAAATAAGGGAATTAGCATCAAGCCTAATAGTACACACCAGTTTTAATTATTAAGCATTTAACAGAGGCTACACCTTATGTTCTTTTTGTGCATGTGCTACACTTTCTCGAGCACAAAATCTTATGATATGCACTAAGGTGTTCATGATTGGCTAGTGAACAGTGGTGAGATGATTATTTATGCCTTTCTCAAAAGAATCAAGTCCGACAGTCAAAAACATGTGACTTCAAGATTAAGACAAAGTGATAAACACCATAAACATCTTTCCCACACAACAGCACTACAAAGTTTCAACTAGTCAAGTGCAATAAATAAGCTCATCAAAGCTAAACAAGGTACATAAGACATGTTATGTGTAAATAAATTGACCAACCTTGTTTTCAAAAATCAAGAAACATCATGTTCAACATAAATTTTGCTTCCTCCTTTTCTTTTTTTCTTTTTTTTATTAAAAGAGAAAACAAATAAATCCTAGAATGAAATGCATGAATGTAATGCAATGCAAGTCCTAGAACAAAAAACACAAAAAAAACAAAGAACAATAGTCACAAAAGAATAGAGCAATGAAGCACAAGGACCATGTCAGAAAGACTCAATTAGTTCGAGTCTTTTGCATCCAAAACTTTTTAGATGCACCACGAGCATTGGAGTTCTTATTCACATTCGAGTGATTCCCAACTCCATGATTGGAATAAAGGTTTAATACCTTTACCAATTCACCAATTAATGCCATAGGATCTTGTGCTTGAGGCACAGGCACTTTTGGTTTATTTGCTCTCTTATCAGCTTGAAGCTTGTAGCAGTTAGGACGAATATGTCTAGACTTACCACAATAATGACAAACCCAAGCAGGTTTACCATGCATCTTGTCCTTAGATTTGGTAGGCTCCTTAGGTTTAGATTCTCTTAAGTCTACCCTAATCTTCTTAGGTGGTGAAACTTCTACAGGTTTAGCTACCTCACTCACAGGTAGTTTGACAGTTTCACTCACAACCTCACTCACAGAAGGCTCAGAAGAAGAAGAAGGAACAAAAGTAGTGGAATGTGGTCCAGACTCAAAGATGCTTTTAACATATCCTAACCCAGTTTTATCAGAAGGATACTTTTGAACATTCAGCATGTGATCAAGTTTAGAACTAGCAGATCTAGCAACAGATAAATCATGTTCCAAAGTTCTAACTTTATCAAGCAAAAGCATGTTCTCAGATTTAACATTATTCAAAAGCTCATTAGCATCAAACAGTTTAACAAGCAGATTTTTCTTTTCAAGCTCAAGAGAATCAATTTTCTTTAGGCCAAGTTCAACTTTCATAGCATCCTTTGCAGCAATTTTGCAAAGTTTGTTATAGGCCTCTTGGAGATCTGCATCTTCAGAGAGTTCCCCATCAGAAGGGTTCTCTTCAGCAGATATGCTTTCATTGACTATAGTAGTAGCCGTGAAAGCAATGAAGTTTCCATCCTCGTCACCACCGGACTCATCATCAGAAACCTCATTATCACTAAGGGTTACAGCCATAGCTTTACCCTTAGTCTTCAAGAAAGTAGGACATTCAGATTTCACATGACCATACCCTTGACAGCCAAAACACTGAGGACCCAAAGAGTTATTCGAAGATTGACCAAAATTTTCTCTAGGTTTTTCAAAATTGTTAACCTTAGTAACCTTAGTGGGATCATTCTTCCTAAAATTTCTAGGTTCAGCAGTGTAAGTACCTCTTGCCTTTCTATTTGTATTCCTAAGAAAGTTCTTAAAGTTTTTGGCAAGATAGGCAATCTCTGTAGCAGAGAGCTCATCATCAAATCCACCACCATTAACATCATCAACTGACTTAAAAGCCATTGATTTGGATTTGTTCACTTTAGGTAGGTCAGACTCATAGGATTGAAGAGATCCTACAAGCTCATCAACAGGGATGGAGTCCATATCCTTGCTTTCAGTTATGGCAGTCACTTTGGGTCTAAAGTCTTCAGTTAAAGATCTAAGTATCTTCCTAACAATCTTAGGTTGATCATAGATTTCACCCAAATTAAAAGCAGAATTAACAATATCATTCAGTTTGGCATAAAATTCATCAAAGGATTCATCATCAGACATCCTAATGCTTTCAAACCTAGAAGTTAATTGCTGCAGTTTGTTTATCTTAACTGCCTTTGTGCCTTCATGCACAGTTTGGAGGATTTTCCAAGCAGTATGAGCAACCTCAACATTAGAGATCCTCTTAAATTCCTCCATAGAAACAGCATTAAAGATAGCATTCATAGCTTTGCTATTGAAGCTTGCTACTTCTTTTTCAGAAGTTTGCCACTCACTCACAGGAGTAGCGGGCTTCACCCATCCGTATTCAACGGAATTCCAAACACTTTCATCAATGGATTTCAGGAATGCTTTCATCCTTACTTTCCAATAAGCATAGTTGTTCCCATCAAAATGAGGAGGAACAAACAGAGAGTGTCCATGCTCCATGACAACAGGGGTCAAGGATCAGCTCAGAGATTAAAAATCTCAAACAAGAAGAGCTACCTGCTCTGATACCACTTGACAGGTTATTTAGACCCCTAAAACAACCAGATTGCGTAGCCTAGATTAATTAGCCAAGTTGTTACTTAGTCAAATTAAGCAATACTAGGTTAAAACAATCAAACAATCATATCAAGAATAATAATGCAGCGGAAAATAAATAACACAAGATATGATCACCCAGGAAACCACACGGTAAAAACCTGGGGAGGATTTGACCCACCGATCCTCAAGGCTAACCTGAATTCACTATGAAAGAATTGAAGTTCATACAAAAGGACTACAAGCTCCCCGCTCTACTTCCTAATGCTACCCACCAGTAGAACTTCCTGACACGACCACGCGCAGGCTCCGAATCCACGGACTACTTCTTTCTTGAATTCCTCAATCAGCTACAAGCTCCCCGCTTGCTTTTCTTTTAAGTTCCAATGGTTGCAACGGTAATGATCTTCAAGATGTTGAAATCATCTCTACCATGAAAACCCTAAGTTTTGTGTAAAGGAAAGCTCCTCAAAGATCTCACACGAGATTCACACAAAACAGCAATGTATGAGCAACAATACAATATGGACAACCTTAAAAAACGTGGCTAGGGTTTAGTTTATATACCTAGGGTAAAAACATAAAACCCTAAACGTTTAATGAAGTAGGGCTGAGTTGGAAATTCTGCAGAAAATTCAACCTGTGCGATTTTCGATCGATCGAGTCTATTCTTCGATCGATCGAGCCAGGCCAAAAGTCCCAAGTACTTCTGCAGCCACTCGATTCCAACTTTACAATATTAAACCAATTTTGAGCAAGTCTAAATAAGACTAAATACAATGTTTTGATCATGGTTTGCCAACATTACAAATTAGAGTTCTAAATACATAAAATCCTAAGACCTTAGAACCTAACACCAACCAACATTTTTTTTTTTTTTTTGAGAACAACAACATTTGGTAGTTGCAAAGAAATCTAAAAATTAAAAATATAAATTATTTGGTATTGTTTCAAAACATCAAAATTGATGGTGACTATGTGCATTATGAGTTGAAGACCTTTGTTGTTTAGTTATCATGTCTCTTTCGCAGTTCAATTGCTTATGCTATCTGCTGAGTTCGTGGCTTCAGCCTTCCTGCACAATCAGGAACTTATTTTCAAAGTACATGAACGAAATAAACTCTGGGTTGTGGTAGACTGTCACTGCATATCTCATCTCGACTGGTATGTATTTTTATTCTTATTTTTCTCATAATGTGCTCTTCTGTTAGCTTTTTCATATTATCTGAGAAGTAGAACAATATAATTATGTAATCATCATTAAGAATTTTGATATTATTACCCTAAATATTGTTCAATGTCATTCTGCTGTGTTTATGTGAGTTTAAATTCGTAGTGAATGAGTTTCAATTTACAGGGGATTAGAGGTCTAGTCCAGTACATAATGTTTATATAAATAATTGCGTTGCATAGAATGTCTCATTGAAATTCTGGTCTTATATCCAGCATACAAAAAAACTAGCTAAAATTTTCAATATGTTGTACTCTTCTTTGAGAAATTGCTAGAATTCATGGGTGTGGAATCAAACACCAGATTGATCTTGGGATGGATGGACGTTACAAGAGCTTAAACATAGCAAGTATAATTGTTCTTTTCTAGAAAAGGGCATTAGAAGAGAAAGTTTCCCATTATTGTCCATAGATAAAATCATTTTGATTTCAAAAGTAAAAAATTTCAGCTAGATTTGCCATAATTAACCTATATTTGATACTTTTCATTTCTCAAGCTCAACTCATAAGTATGTTTTTCTGTTTTCTCCCCATTGTCTTAAATCAATAACCTCATTTGTAAAACTTATGCAGTAAACATTGGAGAAGAGTTGTCTATACTGGTGAAATTGTAGGCAAGGATGCACCTCAAATGGCCATGTCTTACATTCTGACGCAAGTTGCTATTGAGAAAGATCCAGAAGCAGAATGGCAAAGGTCATTACGGTGAATAATAAAGCTCCCTTTCTCTCCTCTCTGAAGCTTTGTCCTTTTCTCGAAGCTGTATACTCAATTCATAGGTGCAAAAAGGCTTATAGACAAGGCTCTACTCAACACCGTGGATGTCAAGAAGAAACAATGTCTAGTGATTCTTCTGTTATATTTCATTTTTCTAATCAGTAATAATCAAAGATAAAATATTGCAGCTGAAAGACGTGCCGGAGTCTTAATAATCTTGAATCGGCCAGTTTGCTATAAGTCAAGTCAACAAGGTGGCTTTAGAAGCAAGTTGTTTATATATTTATGTTGTTAATTTGTGTTGTGCTTTTGTGTGGAGCTGTAATTAAATAATTCAAGCCTAAATGGCTAGGGCAGCTAATATTCAAGTGCTTTTGGTCCTGTTAGCTTGGTTTATGAAAGATTGGTGCCCAGAAGTTTGATTTGTAATTGTGATTATCCTTTTCACATTTGAGGAGTTAATGAGAAGATTCAATTGTATTCTAGAGCTAGATGCAATAAAAAGCTCTTGAAAAGTATTTGTTCACGTTCCCCAGGGTTTCTTTAATGAGTAATGCTACAGCCACAAACTATTTTACAACATTTTTACAAACTATTGATGTGGTCAACTTTTACTAGTTCTCATCTGGACCCACTATTAACATCATTTTTTTATTTATCAATAATCACTCACCACGTTAGGAACTTATAAAAAAAATTGTAAGATAGTTTGTACTTCTAGCATTTTTCTTTTTTTATAGTTGGGTTTGGTAGGCACAAAACCCTAGGCAATTTGTGGGCTTGAATGGGTTGAAAACAAAAAAAACTAGAATCTTGACTTTGGATTGATTGAATGCTAGCCTCAATCAATCGACACTTACTATTCTCAATTGATCAAGCATGTGTCGTGATCACTACAAGTTGTGCAATAACATGCACTTCATCTTGAATACATTTTAACACTTGTTTAAAAACCCCAAACTTAAGCAAGGTATTGTTCATAGTTTGCCAACATAAAAACCTAGTCTCAACAATTCAATTTTATGGAAATGTTCAATTTGGACATTGTCAAACTATTGAATCTTGTAAGTGAGAACAAATAAGTCACATCTTTAATTCTATTGTCCATACCTTTTTACAAAACATTAAAAATAAAAAAGTCTAGTGTTCAAAGATCTTTGGACAATATTGTTAGGAAAAAAAAAATTCACAAAATAAAATGTAAAAGCTTTGTACTTGTTTTAAATTTTAAATTTCTATATTAAAAAATTCAAAATTATTTTTTCTTATAAAGAGAGAATTTGAATTTTTTTTTTTTTTTTTTTTTCACATTTGTGACCTTAGTTAAACAAGTTAAGTCAAATTCTTTCGAGTATTATAGTATTCAAATTTGGTGTATTTTCGTTCTAAATATATATATATATATATATATATATTGGTGTGTGTTTTTTTCTTATAAAACTCACGCTTAGTAGACTCACCAAAAAATAAATAAAAAAATCCTTAAAGCTTAACACTAAGCTCAATTTTGTTATATTTTTTTGTTAATATCCATGTAACTGAATTGAATTAACATTTCCTAATATTTCTAACAAAAACGTTTAAAGTTCAAATCTCTTTTCCCTATTATAACTATGAAATTGATAAATAAAAAAAATTAATATTAATTAAAAAAGCGGTATTTATCCATGAATCTATAGTGCGGTGAATAAAACTTAAAACCTCCAAGTTTACGTTACATCTCAAGTCCATTGAGCCTACCGCTAGGAGTACTTATGGAAGTAACACAGCTCATTTTTTAGTTTCAAACTTGTTTTGTTCAAGAGCTTCTTTTTTTTTTTTTTCTTTTTTTTTTTTACTAAAGAGCTTTTTTTAAGTTCATTAACATAGCATAACTTGCATAGTAATTGTATATCTATTAATATTAATTAAGAGCTTTTTTAAACGCAATATTTATTTCAAAATTTTCTCTTTAAAATTGCACATTAATTAATCATACGGTTAAAAAGATTTCAATTAATCACAAAAAAATATTGAGTATTTTTATAAGTATAACAAAAATTCACAATATTTTCAAAACTGTTTACCACTTCACACATGGATTATAAAATAAATTAATTAATTAGATAAAAGAATGCAAATTCCGTTCGATTATTGTAAAATTGTTGTCCTAGTTTTATTGAAAACTATTACTTCTAAATTCTAATAAGTAATAACCTTGCTCCAAATGCTCCTCTCTCACCCATTCCCACTGCCTCCCCTTCTTCTTCTTCTTCTTCTTACCTTTGTCCATCTTGCTCTGACCCCAATTTCTCCTTCTTCCAATTCCAACCCCACACCGCCACCCGCCTCGACACCCGCTCCGCCTCCGTCCTCCTCTGCGCTGCCCGCATTGCCTCCGCCTCCATGGCGAAGGCTGCTGCCGTGGCGCGTGCCGAGGCCGAGAGGAAGGTCCGCGAGGCTGCAGCTGCCAAGAAGCGCGCACGCCACGCCATGGAGCATCTAGCCATGGTGGAGGCTAAAGCAGGACGAGAGGACTGCAGCATTGAAAACAAGAATAAAGATGGGGTTTTGAGTAATGGGAAGTTAAAGTCTTTGGATAGCGTGGTTCCCAGGAATAATATATTTTGTATATTATTGAGAATGGTTTACTTATTGTGAATTTGCTAGAATTGGTAGGTGGTGAATCAAATCCTTGGATTGATCTCCAAATGCAGTTTAAAAGAGCTTACACATTGCAAGTGTCTTTTCTCTTTTCTAGAAAAGCGTAATAGAAGAGTAGTTCAGAAGGGAGCTCTATCCCAGCCATAGGAAACAATCCTTACTTTACGTGGGAGCTTTGACTACAGAATAAGGAAGTTCAGCGAGCAATTGGAGATGCAAGAAAGGATTTTGAACTGCCTAGGAAGTCTTCCCACTTTACAAACTAATATGTCCAATGACCAAATGTTCTCCGATTTGTACTTCAAATATTGATCTGATTTTGTATTAGGTTCTGTATTTGACATGCAATTTTTTGGTTTCTTTTTGTCTTTCTTTTGCCGCATTAATCATAGACAAGGGTAATTGACATAGTAAAACAACTCGTGATATAACATTCAAGCATGGAGAATGGTGTTGTCCACTATAGGGTGAGTTTTATAGTGATGATTGAAAGATTGGCCTCCAATTTCGTCCTTTGTAGCCTTCATGTCCTCTGTTTTTTTGCCGTCACCAGGAAATTACATCATACATGACCTCTATTTATATTAAACTTTCCAAGCACTTGTAGCATCAGCGTTCTTGGTAGGAGAATTGAAGTTAAAAAAAGGATATATACTATTGTCATTGACTTTTTTGTACTCTTAACATATAATAATACCTTCAAATTAATATTGCAACTCTCATTTGCTTCTGCTTCTGCTTCATTTGCTTCTGAGTTAGCGGCTTCAGCCTTTCTGCACAATCAGCAACTTATTTTCAAAGTACATAAACGAAATAAACTCTGGGTTCTGGTAGACTGGCACTGCATATCTCATCCTGACAGGTACGTGTTTAGTTTTCTTATTTTTGTCATAAATGTGCTTTTCTGTTAGCTTTTTCATATTAGCTGAGAAGTAGAACAATATAATTATGTAATTATCATTACAAATTTTTATATTATTACTGTAAATGTTGCTCAATGTCATTCTGCTGTGTTTATGTGAGTTTAAATTCATAGTGAACGAGTTTCAACTTACAGGGGTTTAGAGGTCTAGTCCAAGCCTTCTTCTACATAATGTTCATATAAATAATTGGCTTACATAGAATGTTTCATTGAAATACTGGTCTTACATCCAGCATACAGAAAAACTTACTAAAAATTTCAATATGTTGTGCTCTTCATTGAGAAATTGCTAGAATTCATGGGTGTGGAATCAAACAGCAGATTGATCTTGGGATGGATGGAGGTTACAAGAGCTTAAATATTGCAAGAATTGTTCTTTTCTAGAAAAGGGCATAAGAATAGAAATTTTCCCATTATTGTACATTGAATAAATCATTTTGATTTCAAATGTAAAAAATATCCATTAGATTTGCCATAATAAACCTATAGTTGAAACTCTTCATTTCTCAAGCTTTACTCATAAGTATGTTTTTCTGTTTATCCCCTTCATCTTAAATCAATAACCTCATTTGTAAGTAATGACGCACCTCAAATAGCCATGTCTCACATTCTGATGCAAGTCGCTAATTGAGAAAGATCCATAAGCAGAATGGCAAAGCTCATTAGTAGAACAACAAAGCTCCCTTTCTCTCCTGCCTGAAGTTTTGTCCTTGTATTTGAAGCTCTATACTCAATTCATAGATGCAAAAATGATTATAGATGAGGCTCCATTCAACGTCATGGATGTCAAGAAGAAACAATGTCAAGTGATTCTTCTATTAAATTTCATTTTTCTGATCATAAATAACCAAAGACAAAATATTGCAGCTGAAAGATGCACCGGAGTCTTAATAATCTTGAATCAGCCAGTTTGCTAAAGGTTAAATCAACAAGGTGGCTTTCGAAGCAGGTTTTTCATATATTTATGTTGTTCATGTGTGGAGCTGTAATGAAATAATCCAAGCCTAAATGGCTAGGGCAGCTAAAATTCAAGTGCTTTTGGTCCTGTTAGCTTGGTTAATGAAAGATTGGTGCCCTGAAGTTTGATTTGTAATTGTGATAATCCTTTTGACATTTGAGGAATTCGCAAAGAGGAGATTCAATTGTATTGTAGAGTGTGTGCAGTATTGTGTTGTATGTATACTCTAATTATGTTTTTATTTATTTATTTCATTAGTAGTATTGTAGAACATGATCAAAGCTCTTGATTTTTCAATCTCTTCTAACTTCGTTGCTCTTGATTTTCTCAAATCTCTTGAAATTTTTAGTTGTGTACTGTGCTAGAAAAGATTAAGGAACAAAGAATTGTTTTACCGTTTCCTCTGTTTCCTATTCTATTGTCTACAATCCCATTTGATACTACTGTTTACTTAGAGGAGTTCCGAATCCATGGGCTTTTAACAATGATTGCTTGCAATCAATGCTTAGAATGCTCAACGAACAAAGGCTTGTGGGTTTGGGAATTGGGCCGGTTCGTTTTACGAAGTAGGCCCTACTGAAATTGGGCCTGGTAAGTCCTGCAGAATGGGCTTTCGTTGAACTAGTCTGCAGCAAAACAAACACTCCAAATAGATAGCAAAATACAACAACACGGTCTACTAACAGTTGGTTTACAGCAAAATCAGCATATATTTCTCAATGAATATCTGATGAGTACATTTATACATGTTTTGGGCCACTCTTGGGTCTGCTTTTGCTTTTCTCATAAGCTTTGACGTGAAGGTTGTTTTTATCCTCTTTTTGTTAACCGCGGGTGACCAGGCCTTTGCTGCACCTCGTCCTAAGGTTTTCTACAGGTAGACCTCTGCGTTGGTCACTTGGTCAAATTGGCCAAGGCATGGGCTGGTTGGGCCCTTCAGTCCCCTTTTCTCTTGTCCTTCTTGGGCTTCTTTGGTTGGGCTTGGGGTTTCATTTGCTAGTCCAACGGTGTTAAAAAAATGGGCATCAACAATCTTCAATTGAGCTTGGGGAGAACTAATTATAGTAAAACCCTAGATGCAATATAAAGCTCTTGAAAAGTCTTTGTTTACGTTCCTTAGAGCATCTTCAGCAGATTTATCAAATTTTTGTACTATTTGAAGAATGAACAGTGACTTTTACCTTTATCTACCAACTTTTTCAAATACACTTTCTAACAGATTCTCTATCTCATTTAAATATTATTTCTTCATTTATTATTTATTCTTTTTTTAACAACTATACATCTTCCAACATTTTTTTATTCAACACCTAATTATTATAATTGTAAGGTTGAATTTTATCAACCATGTTGTTGGCTTTATTCCATGCCAATTTGCTTATAATTTAGCACTTACTAACCCTATATTTATGTGAGATTCATGTAAGGGTAGTATGTGAGAGAGTGTGAAGAATTGCTCAACAATGGTCAAAGAAGTAGGGACTCGCGGCTAGGACTCGCAACTGACTGACGACTTGCAAGCCGCCAACTGTAGCACACGTGAGAAGCATGTGGGGAGGTGAAGGGTCACGAAAGCTATCGCACTACAGGACAAAAGTCCCAGGCTGGTCAGGCCGTTAGCTTGCGACTTAGACAAGTCGCGAGGCCAAGCCGCCAACTTGCCCTGTTTTGAAAAAACTGTCTCTTTGTATTCTAAACACACACCACTATATATAGACCCTTATACCCACAAAATGTAGAGAGCTTCTAGAGAGAATTTTGTGAGAGAAACTCTAGAGAAAAACAAGATTGCCTCATCCCCAATCTTCACTAAGAGACTCTTTAAATTCCTTTACTCTCTTCTTCTCCATTGATACATCCTTGAAAGGTTATTGATCAAATCCTTTTCTCATCACACCCACGTCTGTGAGAATGTCTTTTGGTGCTAAGGGAAACTGTTTGAAAGGGACCAATGGTTATTGGTTGATACTATGGTTTATAGCGGAATCCGATAAGCTAGAAAAGAAAAAGGTTCGGCGCAATGTCGTTGGAGCAAGAAGTTTGGAGGGCTTAGGTACCTGGGTAGATTAGGCTTGGAGGGTCTATTGTTGTTCATGTATCCCAATTACATTTTCTAGTGGATTATTAACCGCTTTGAGGGCGATAGGAGAGGTTTTATGCCGAGAGTTTCGGTTTTCTCTTC
Organism: Quercus ilex subsp. ballota; assembly: GCA_032727855.1. Lineage (NCBI taxonomy): Eukaryota > Viridiplantae > Streptophyta > Magnoliopsida > Fagales > Fagaceae > Quercus > Quercus ilex. Next base: position 10,139,470 of record CM064910.1, on the reverse strand, counting down.
GATAACACATTGTGCGTTGTCCTTGTGTTTGCATATCTCTTCCCTTTATCTTTACCATTTAATTACTGTTGTGTTTGTGATTATTTATGGTTTAGATTGTTTATCAATTCTGTTATAAGCTTGTTATCATTTTCCGCACATATATTGTTTGATATTAAACTTGAATTGGTAATTTGTTGTTTGGAGATCTAAACGTTCATAGTGTTTTCAACGTTATTTGAACTTTCAATAATAGAAAATAAAAATTTGAAGAATGAATAGTAGCCCATCAAACTTGATGGGCTACTGTTCATGAGCCCAAAAAAAAATGACTTTATCGAATCTGCTGGAGCACTAACACAGCACATATTCTCCAAATTTTAGCTAATATATGTGGATACCGATAGTCTTAGAGATGCTCTTAGACAATTTATTGGCTTGAATTGGTTGAAAACAAAAAAACTGGAATCCTGACTCTTGATTGATCGAATGCTTGCCTCAATCAATTGACACTTAATTATTCTTAATTGATCAAGCATGTGTCGAGCAAATGTCTTGATCATTCTAGCAATTTCCTCCTTTTAAAGGCCATAAAAAAATTTATTGACTAAAATTTAAATCAAAATATACAAGCTCAAAAAAATTATCTCAACAACAAAAATTACCAATAGTAAAGCTAAAAAACCTTTTAGTTCAATCAACATATTTTACCCAAAATAAACAAACGGCCCTTTAAAAATTTTTAAACAAAATAATTGTACCCTTACCCAACAACAAATGCATGCAACAAAAAAATATTAATTAATTAATTTAAATAAATAAATCCCAACGATTAAGCAACAGAGTTGAAGGCCGGAGCTGCCGCATGTAGTTAGTAGCAAAGTTGCCCCCTAACTCCAAGTCCTAGTGTAACACCCCAAAATCATAAATAATAACAGTCTATTCAATCTAAGTAATCCATAAAAATATTAAATAAATGCAACCAGCAACCTAAAATCTCAACACAATTGTCAGAGCTCTAATCCCACCAAAGATTAAAAAAATCCTCAAAATAATTCTTCAGTACAATATTTAATACCATAAAAATAATAATGAAATTCTCAGTTCCACAATATAATTTGTAACTGTTGTCTTCCAAAAATCTCTACTCCTGTGACACCTCTAATGTATCTGTAAAGGAGAATAAAAGGGGGGGTGAAATAACTCAATAAATGGAATTCACTAACATTGGGGTATGGGAACAAACCTTTTAAATGAATAATCCATACAACAAATTTATAACTTTCAAACCATCTATATTTTTAACATCAAATATTTCGTATAAAAATATCATTATATGGTGAGCCATCATAATATACCAACACCATCATATTAACAATTTCCTAAGCTTTTCTCATGGTTAATGTTTACGCTCCGTTGACAAGGTTGTGCTGTCTCCTTTTAAGACTGGAACCCCCTTTTCATCCCTTTTCTTAAGGGTAGTTCCTTTGGAACCTGAAGGTGCACTCCCTTGCTAAGGAGCTCCTTTTTTCGTATCCTTAATGGTATACTCCTTTACTAAGGAGCTATCAATTGTGCACTGTTCCCCTTTTTTAGGACCGTCCCTTGCTAAGGACTAGCTATAGTGAGACTGTCCCCTGCTAAGGACTAATACAATATTGAGCTTTTAATCACTACTTGCCATAGGATTCAAAACAAATTCAAGATGCTCACATCAAATTATCTAGTCATAATACTAAAAAATACAAAGATTTCTCCACACATACAAATTTAAATAAGTTTAGGTTGTCCCACAAGTTTTTCATATAACAAATAGTCAACGTTTCCATACAATGTGCACATCAAACTTTAAAGGCTATCAATATATTTATAGAATATCAACATATTTCTTTGATATAAGGATAGTTTGATAATCAAAATTGTTTTGGGAAAACCCCCCAAAATTAGTAAACACTACTTATCTCTTAGTTGCAAAATGAAATCAAGCACTCTTGAGTCACAATAAATCAGTAGAATTAGAACCTAGCAACACCAAATATAGGTTCATCAATACACAAATTTCCCACTAAAATCTGTTTTCATACTTAAGTAATATAATCTTGGACAATACTAATATATCCTAAATTTTCCATCTATTCACTTAATTATCCAGTTCACTTTCAGCTTTGATTGAATTTTTGGGCTTAAAAATATTGCTGCATAACCAGATTTTTTTGGCTCTGCCTAATCAGATTTTTCCATTAATATAATCATAGATATTCACGAAACTACAATATGGCTGAATGATGGATATTTGATCAATCTAATTGTAGAAGCCATATGTTATATCTTAATTCATTAATCCCAAAGCTAGCCCATTATTCCCTTGATGTCGTAAAACTTAAAAGATATTGCTGGACAAATTTCTGAACAATAGTAGTGCATGGATGACAAATTGGTTAACTTAGATAATATATAATTTCTTATTCCTATGTTATAGGGGCTAAAAAGATATTCTAGGCTTGAAAAGCATTGCTGCCTTCTACAATAAATTAAAGATGAATACACATCACTAGAAGGATGATAAAAAAGATAAATATCATCCATAAAGTATCCTTTTCCCTTTCACATAGTGAAAAACTTCTGTCTAAAGTCCAATCCTATTAAATTGATAAAGTCCAAGCCTATTACTCTGTTAGGTACAATTCTCAAAGCTTGTGGAGGACCCCTTTCCTGACATACAGCCATATGCATCATTCCTAATCTAATATAATAACAATTATAGGAGCCCTTTTTCTATTAATATAATGATAGATTAGGTTCATGACAATTGCTAGCCATTGAATATTCAAACTTCCTAAATTTAGAGCAAGAGAAAATCATACCTACAATTTCCACGCAAAGCCGCATAGAAGAAAAGAAAAGCTTAATCGTGTGTTGCAGCTAAAACAAAAGAAACCCTCTTATGTATATACACGTGTAACTTAAGAGGAAAAAAGCAAGGGTTTTTTTTTTTTTTTTTTTTTTTTTTTTTTTAAAAGCTTATCAAGGCCAATATATATATATATATATATATATATGTATGTATGTATGTATGTATGTATACTTATGCCATCTCACTTGGGCCTCTTATACCATAATAATTATATGATTTAAATATCTTAGACCCAAATCAATTAAATCCATTTAATTGTGGGCCACCTTTTTAATTTATGTATAAGAAAGAAATTATTAATAAAACTATGGGGTATTACACCTAGCTTCATCCCTAGTTGCACCTCAATCCTTTTTTTTTTTTTTTTTTTTGTGTGTTTTTTTCCTATATTATAAATCTCCAATTTTTGTTTTGCTCTAATTTTTAATTTTGTGTGATTTTATTTTATTTTAGTGTATTATCACTAACAAAAATTATAACTAAAATCCTTTTAGCTTTATAATTGAAATCAGGTTGTGAGATAGAGTGCATATGGCAATATATAACATAATGTATTCAAAAATAATTAACGTCTAATTTTGAGAAAAATAAATAGCAAACAATTAGTTTAAAATCATACAAATTTTCACAATTAGTGAAAAATCCTTGAAACGTTCTCTATATATTTTTATTATATGTGAATTTAAAAAATTTAATCATTGGATTGCATGTTCTTATTATATCTTCCATACTTGCAAAATTTCAAGAAAATAAAAAAATCAATAGCTATATTATCAGTCAAATGTTTAAATGTTAAGTTTTTGTAAATCAAAATTTTGCATAAAAAATAAGTTTGTTGGTTAAATGGTAAATAACATCTAATTTGAGCAAAATTTTATGTGTATTAAAAACATAAAAAACGACAATCTAATCATTAAAATTTTAAAATGTAAATTAAATAAAAAGATATAAGAGAATTAGAAGAGTTTGTATTTAGAGAAGAAGCCTTTTCCTTTTTCTCATCATCTTGGTCGTCACTCCACTAGTACTAGAACTATAAAAAGTTCATTACTTTGTAAATAAGTGGAGAAATTCACCTTGTGTGTTGTAAATAAGTGGAGAAATTCACTTTATAAATAGATCAGTATGAACTAAGGACGTATGATCTAGTCTTCAAGTCAATTTGAAAATAGTTTATTTAGTTGGAAAGAAAAAAATTTTGCTGAAAATATATTAAAAAAATTAAAAATTAAAAATTAGTTAAATGGTACAATAGGATGATGATAATGTACAATGTGGACTTATTCATTGATTGACCAGAGGTGGCCTATTGAGATATCAGAATGTGGGCCCTCAACTTCATTATTATATGCTAAGCAGCTAGACTATTTGCTATTTGGTTTCTCTTGAATAATCAACCATTTCACCATCTACCCACTCTTTCACAGGCTCTTCTATTGTCTTGTGTTATTCAGCAAATTTCCATTTCCAAAGTATGGCTGGTGCTCTACTTTCTGCAATTGTGGAGCGGTTTGGTTCTTTAATTTCTTCAGAGTTCAAGTTGACTGTAACTGTTAAGGAAGAAGTCCAAAAGCTTGAAACCAAATTCCGTACCATTCAGGCAGTGCTCAATGATGCTGAGAAGAGGCAGCTGAAGGAGGAAGCTGTGAAGCTTTGGTTAGATAAGCTCGAAGGCGTATTGTACGAGATCGATGACGTGTTGGATGAGTGGAACACTGTCATGATCAAAGCAGAGATTGAGAAACAACAAAAAGAATTCAAAGAAGAAGAAAAGGCTGAAACTAGTACTTCTAAGAAGAGGAAGGTATGGACCATCGCCCCCAACTTCAATTTCTCAGTTCCTAATCTTTTACAGCATCGTGATATTGCTCATAAGATAAAAGAACTTAACGAAAAATTGGACGAGATTTACAAAGAGAGGGAGATGTATGGGTTTGAATTAAGTAGGCCCATTGAAGAAGTAGTTGAGAGACCAAAAACTACTTCTTATGTTGATGTGTCTGATATTCTTGGTCGTGATAAGGTTAAGGATGATCTAGTGAGCATCCTATTGGGCAAGGGTACTGAAAAAGAAAAATGCCCCCATGTCACCTCTTTGGTGGGCATGGGTGGTATGGGAAAAATGACTCTTGCCCAACTAGCCTTTAATCATCATGAGGTGAAAGATCATTTTGAGAAAAGAATTTGGGTTTGTGTTTCTGAACCTTTTAATCAATGTAGGGTTGCCAAAGCAATCATTGAAGCTCTTGCCGGTTGTGACCCCAAAATTAATGAATTGCAAAGTCTGTTGGAAAAAATTTGTGAATTAATTGGGAGAAAGAAGTTTTTTCTTGTCTTTGATGATGTGTGGACCGAAGACTATGCAAAGTGGAAGCCATTCAGAGATGCACTCAAAAATTGCGGTTCCCAAAGTAGTAGAATTCTAGTCACCACACGTAAAGACAAAGTTGCGAAGATGATGGAAAGTGCAAATACGATCAAGTTGGAGGAATTGTCTGAGGAAGATTGTTGGTTGGTCTTTAGTAAAATAGCATTTTTTGATAAGGATCCTCAGCAATGTGAGCAACTAGAAGACTTTGGCAGACAAATATCAAAAAAGTGCAAAGGTTTGCCCCTTGCTGCAAAGACTTTAGGGAGTCTCATGCACTTTAAGAAAAGTAGAGAAGAGTGGAGGAATGTTTTGAATAACAATTTGTGGGAATTAGAAGATGTTGAAAATGGTCTTTTTGCACCGTTGTTATTGAGTTATTATGATTTGTCATCACCACTGAAACGGTGTTTCTCATATTGTGCTGTCTTTCCAAAAGATCATGTCTTTGATGTTGAAGAGTTGGTATATATGTGGATAGCACACGGATTTGTTGAGTCGAAGGGAAATAAGGAGGTGGAAATCATGGCACGAGAATACTTTGAAAATTTAGTCATTCGCTCTTTCTTCCAAAAATATAGAGAATATATACGGTTTGGCACGAGGTACAAAATGCATGATATAGTGCATTACTTTGCACAATCAATTACTAAAGCTCGCCATTTGGGATATTCAACAGCATCCCAATTTCCTCCATCTATTGATAGATCCAAAAATCTTCGCACTGTCATCTTTTTTAATCATAGTGACTATAACATATCCAATTTAGTCCAGAATTTTAGCCGTTTACGGGTATTAACTTTGCACTTCGGAATGAAATTTTCGGATACAATAGGAAATTTAATACATTTAAGGTATCTTGATTTGATTTGGTGCGAAGAGGCTATTTCTTGTGGCAAATGGGTATTGCCTGAAACTATATGTAATCTATGCAATTTACAATTTTTGAAGCTTAGTGAGAGTGATATTTCTCAGCCCAGAATATTACCGCAAGGAATAGGTAAATTAATTAACTTAAGACTTCTTACTGGATATAATTTAGTGATTCCAAGAGGGATTGGAAGATTGATTTCTCTTAGAACATTAAATAGTGTCCTCATAAGTGATGAGGATAGCAAAGGATGTAAACTCGAAGAATTAAAAAATTTGATCCACCTTCGTGATTTGTCTCTATCTTTTAATAATTGGGATGGTCTGATTGCCTTTGCTCCGAATGATAGAAGAATTGAGAGTAATGTATTAATTTTAAATGCGTTAGAGCCACCTCAAGACTTGGAGAAGTTACGCATTAGTTATTACGGGGGCACCACAATGTCTCCTATTTGGTTGGTGTCTTTAACCAATTTGAAAGAGCTTTGTCTCTATCACGCCACAGTGTTAATGAGTTTGCCTCCTTTGGGGATGATTCCGTGCCTTGAATCATTAAGTATAGTGTTTATGGAGAGATTGAAACAAGTGGGAGTTGAATTTTTGGGAATAGAATCTGAAAACAAGAAAGAAGACATGAAAATATTCTCAAATTTGAAATATCTCACGTTTTATGGTTTGGGCAAGTGGGAAGAATGGATTGGAGGAACGAGAGGAGGAAAAGAAGACGAAGACTGTATTACTATAATGCCACATCTTCAAAGGTTGAAAATTCTCTACTGCAGAAAGTTAAAGTCATTGCCGGATTTCCTGCATACAACTCCATTGAAGGAACTGGAGATCAGTGCCTGTCCAATTATCAAGAAACGTTGCCAAAGAGAGACAGGAGAGGATTGGCACAACATTTCTCACATCCCAATCATCAAATTAGCTGATGATCCTGAGGATATGACGTGGTAACTCGTTCTGCTTCTTCTTCTTTTATTTTCTGGTTAAAATTCCCACGCAAAATAAATTACTAACAACGTAGATTGATGAAATTTAACATATTCACATAAATTTGAATTAGCGCGGTTTATTGTTGTTGCTTAGATTCAGCTATATTGATTTGTATCCAAAATTGCTTGATGGGTTTAATAAAATTTCACAAATAATTTAAAAAAAATAAAAGGCTGGAATTTTAGATAGACTAATCAAATGAACAGAGTCACCAAATTTTAACTCATTTGCATTTAAATGTAAACAACTAAATTCAAATGCCTACCTCTTTCTATTTCATTTGCAGTTTAACATTTTATAAGGGTCTTGCTCATTTTCCTGATTTCAGGGCAGTAAGAAATCGCCTTCTTAAGGGCATGAAGATGAATTCTTGAAATCTGTGTGTGAGCAAGTCTGAACCAATAAAGGGTAACTTCTTCCTCTTCTGCTACTTCTATCATTTGGCTGAAATATCAATTAATTATTTTAATTATCTCCCAAAAACTTCCACTAAAGAAATTGCTAGCAACTTTGTCAAATTTAGGCCCACTATTTGCAACGTTAACGGAATGTGTGAATGTTATGGAAGAATTTTTATTATTATTTTTTAAAAAGAACCCAGATTGAATGTATAGTTGCTAATCTTCAGGATTTGATGTTACAACTTTAAAAGTTTGAATCTGGATGTACTTAGATTTCTTGTCTCGTGTGTTTGACAAAAATTAAAAAACTAATTTATTTTACTGTTCAGTTTATTTCTAGTACTATTTATCGTCCCACAGCACTTTTTAAGTATCCGTTTGGAATCCGCTTTTTTTGTTGAAACTAAAAATATTTTGTTGAAAGTACTGTAAATAATGGTAAAAATTAGTTGAAATAGTACAATGAGACTCATGAATAGTACCAAAAAGTGCAATAAAGTCATGAATAATATTGAAAATAAATTAAATAATAAAATAAACTGACTTTTTAGTGACGTGTTTCCTGTCAATAAAGAAGGAGAAGAGTGGGATGTGACCACCAAGGGAAGAGGGGACCATTTAATAAATACTTCCTATTTGCTGCAATCCGAAGATGACCATTTTAAAAAGAACACTGTAAAAAGTGGAGGGGTTTTGGTTTTAGCCTTGTCTTTTTAAGTAATATTAATAATTATTTATCTATCTAAATCACTAACGTTTTTCTAGTTGTAAAATTTTATGATCTTCAATCAGATCCAAAGACCCTCACACAGATGATGAAACCTTTGGATTGGTGATCTCTTCGCCTCACAAAACTCTGATACAATGCAAGGTTAGTTTTTCAAAGACCAATTTATCCGAAGATTAAATACACATAAAAACCACTTTGAACAGGTTAAAATACACCCACAAAGGAGTATAACAAGTCTTGAGGTGCAAATTAACACAAAATATCCTGGAAAAACTTGCAAGATCAAATGATAAGGTGCTAATTTCTCAAAAAAAAAAATAATAATAATAAGGTGCTGTTTGGTTAAAAAAATGGTGTATTCAATTTTCATTTTCATTTTTTGAATATGAATACACAATAAAGGACCCATTTTCACATTCATTTTCTATACATACCAGCTAACCTTTGAGCTCTCTCTCCGCTTTGTCTTGGGTTCTTCCATTTCCCCTTTCTCTCTTTATTCCTCAAACCTCTCCCTTACAAGCCATCCCCATTCAGTCATTCACTCATTCGCTCAGTTTAAAGCTTTATCTTAGCTTGCTTTACTCTCTCTTCGCTGATTTCGGTGTATTTTCAGGTAATCTATACGATTTCACATCGGATCTGAAATTTTCCATTGATTTGAATTCAATTTCTGCTTTTTTTTTTTTTTTCATTAGTAAATATACAGATTGCATCAGATGGTTGAATTAGAACTTTGTTTTAGAAAATTAGGGTTCGTTTTCTTGTTCTTCTTCTTATTTTTTGAGATTTTTTTATCAAAATTGCATAAAGTTGATTTTTTTTTTTCATTATCAAACCTATGGTTCGATTCGATTAATTAGCAATTGATTAAAATAATTAGATTTTCTCCTCTCACTTCTCTCACAATCTCTCTCTTTTCTCCTCCAATATTTTCTCTATACAAAAACAATGTTGAGTACTTCGACTTTTGTGTGTGTGTTCGGATCTGTAAAACTATTTGTTGATTTGAGTAAAATCTATATGGATTTTCAATGGACTAGAAATTTAACTAGGGTTTTGTAAATTTTGTTTGGTTACTGATCTGCTTGATTTTGATTTGATCATTTTTTTGTTGTTGAATTTTTTCAATGAACCGTTTAGTATTCACTACTCATTTGATCTGTTGAGTTGATTTTGCTTTTGAGTCTGTTTGATCTGTATGTATATTTGTGTTCTGTTTGTGTGTATGTGTACATACTATGTATGTATTTAAGCTTCGCTGAAATTAATGCTTTCTATTTCATATTGTTTTGTTCGTTTTGTATTCTGTGACTAGGATTTTGTGTTTGTGTGGTTGGCTTCAATGTTTTGCTTAATGAAATGATTTGGGACATGAAATTTTCTGAACTCTGTTTTTAGTTTTTAACTGCCTTGATTTAAAGCTTTGAGAACTTCTGATTTGTTCACTTGATTGTGGTTTACTTTTATGCCAAAATGAGTTGTGCTTCGAAAAGATGTATTTTCTTTTGGGGAAAACAAAGATTCTAATGTAAAGTTCACATCATTTGTAAATCTCTGTATGCTGAAATTTTATTTTAGTCTACCACCAAGAGTATTTAAGTTTTTTTATTTTTTATTTTTATTTTGGGTTGATTGTCTTTGATTTAGGTATTTGGGTTATTGGTTTTGATTAAGGTTGAATAATGAAGATGGAACTGTAGTAGGATGATCAATTTGAAGAGCTATGTTATTCAAAATCCAATTTTGTTCGACAAATTCACCAAATTTCCTGCTTTGTCTCTTTGTAATACTCTCTCTCTCTCTCTCTCTTTCTCTCTCTCTCTCTCTCTCTCTCTCTTGCACGTGTTTTTATTGGTATAATGGTTGAAAGAATGATATAAGAATTGGTATCCTTTGTGAAAATAGGCCAACCCTAAGTGTTTGACAAAATGTCTCAATGAAATTAGAATCAGTGTAGATTAAAGGCATGGTAAAAAATTTAAATTTGTTTTGTGAAAGTCCTCTATTTTGGATTAGTAAAAATTAGAATATGTTTGGATTGGTTGAAAAAGTCTGGAATTTTTTATTGCTCTCTTTATATGTTATTATGCTGTTAAGTTTAGTATTTAAGGTTATTAGTTGCTATAAGTTGATTGTTTTGGGTTATCTTTGAATTATAGCAGGTATTGTTGGTGAGAATTTGTATTGCAACTCCTAACTAGAACTGTGAATTATAATTTTGTTAATAGAGAACTAGAAGTGTTTAGAATTTTGGTTAAGAGTAATGATTTTTACTAATAAGTTCTTTGGAATTTTGGTTTTCTTTTTAAATGTTGTGCTTTTATTTAAGCAATCAATTTAAAAGGCTAAAAATGATGCTGCAACCTATGACTTCACTACATAAAATTATTTTTATTTGAATATATGTAGCGTAAATGGCAAAGCTATGTAATAGCACTCTAATGCTATGCTTTGAATATCACCTTATAATGTTAAGTTCTGTCTAAAAAATTTTTATGGAATAGATGTATTGAACACATCTTTTATATGTATGTGGGATTGACTTATGTAAGCTTCACATACATATTCATATTGGTATATTCAATTTGTGTTTGCCTATTGGGTTTGTGTGTGACCTTGGGTCCTTGCTATCTAATTGTTACTTACTCTCTCTCTCTCTCTCTAAAGGATAAATACTTTGATATGTTGAGTTATTTGGGTTTTGTTTGAATGGTTTCACTGTTTTTTGTAAGTAATCTTGTGCCAATCAGGTACTGTTGCTTTACTCAAATTTGTATCTGCCGGCCCTTTTAAGAAGCCTTCAAATAGGTCTTTGAAAACTTGATCAGAGCATGATTTGGTCGCACCAATTCTTGCAAGCCTGAGTATGAGTCCTCCATGACTAGCAGTTGCACTTCAAATCCAAGGTTTTCCTTCTTCAATTATATTGAATTGGGAAATTCTAGCTCTTTGTATTATAGATTTATGCTGTTGTTGACTACTTGGGAATTGAAACATGTTCTAACACGCCTACAGTACACCTAACAATATCAAAAATAAAATGTGTTAAATGGGAATGAAAAGACTATTTTTACTCACATTTAGAACTTGTACCCCACGGCATGTTAGGTGTATTGCAAAGAATCTTTTCATTCCCATTTAGAACGTGTACACCACCTGTTTGAAAAAAATCTCACTCCCTTTTGCTTTAGTTATTTATTTATTTAGAATTTGATAGTTATATTCGCATTATTTTAAGTCAACTTCATGGTTTGTGTGTCTCTTGGTTTTAGTTGTCATAGGAATTGCTAACACGCTGAAACACCACCTGTGCTCTCATCTTACATTAAAACAAAAAATGTCATTGACTATTAACTAACCAAGCATGGCAGGTGTCCAAGAAAATAATATAGTAACATTATCCCATTGCTTTCAATTTATTTCTCCTTCCCCCAATTCCACATAGATACTTTGACATATTTTATCAAACAAGTCCATGCATTACACCACAATGACTCACTAAATGCATTGTATGTAATTGTGGTAGATTTGGTTTTGAATTAGAATTGGTTTTATAGTGGTTGAAACCCTAATTTGGGAACATTTCTATATACAACCCTCTATATACATCCATTGGTAAGGTTTTTGTTTTCCCTTTTGAAAATTTGGATTTTAAATATGACTTAGGTTTTTGATGTTGTGGTGGATTGGTTTTGATTTAGGAAATTGGGTTAGTCTATAGTCAATATAAAAAGGGTTGCCTAAGATATCATTTGGGAATAACATGCACTTGGCATTAATTTGTAAAGCGTACGTATTTTGTTGTTGTTGTTGTTGTTGGTTTTTTTTTTTTTTCATGCGGTTTTGTGGACAATTATCAGTGAGTATTAACCTCTTATATGGTATATGTATACATGTTATTTTCAGATCTATAATTAATGTTTTGGTCAATTTCACCATTGCCTTTGGTGATTATTATGTATAGGCTACACTTACGTCATCAGTTGAAGGAGTGGTGTTCCTTTGCAAAGGAGCCAAATAATATAAAGCTATCAACTTCATTTTCTTTTGTTCTTCCATAAAGATGAGGGGGATGCATGTTCACAAAGCTTGATGTGCAGGTTTAAAAAAAAGAGATGAGATTCTAGAAGGAGAATGTTTGGATCTAGATTGTCATAGCATTGAGCAACTGTGATAGCTATTGCGGCTGCTATTGGCTTCGATGTAAATTAAATGCCTACAACAAATATAGATGTGGCAATAGTGCTTATTGGAATTCTTTTGACAGTATTTGATCTACAAAATACATTAGAGCGAAAAGTGAATTTATGTAGTGAGACTAATTTACAATTAATATGAAGTGTGTTTTCATTGTTTCAAAATTGAATTTGGATTTTGACCTTGAGCCAAATAAACATACAAAGGTTGCAATCCTTTGCAAATAGATTTCCCATTATCTTAATGTCGCTTTAGTTTTCAACATTATTTTCTAAAAAAAAAAAAAAAAAAAATTTCTTTCTTTCTTTTTCAATGTCTTATTTTTTTTCCTTTCCTTAATTTTTAGCTTTTTCTTGGTGGGCAAATCAGCCTTTCCTTGATTCTTTTAGCTTTTTACTTAAATGTGAGGTTGATTAACTAAATATTTATTTAACTAGCTTTTTCTTTTAATGTGAGGTTGATTAATTAAATATTAATTTAACTATTTTGTGTATCGCACGGGTTAGCGACTAGTATAATTAATAATTGAATGTAAAATACATTGTGTTTCCTTAAAATTTAAGACACTTACAAAATTTATGACACTTTCAAATAAAAAACATAAAATACTCAATTTAGGAAATCTAATATATTGGATCAACTATACTTTATTAAAGTAATCTCATCATTTTAAGAAGAATTTAGAACTAACCCTTATAAGTCTCATCTACTATTTCTATTTATTACTTAACAAAACAAAATTTTCAAATTTTTCTTTGCATCTCATGAATTTGTGATTAGTGAGTACATAATTTATGTAATACTTGCTATTTTTTTCAACTTTTTCACTATATTTTCATGCTCTAATTTGTCTTCATCAATCATCCATGTTCTCTGTAATAAAATTATCTCAAATTGTTGTGGAATATGAGAAGTTATACTACAAACAACGGAATAAAATAAGTTGCAATGAGGTGGTTGATAGAGATTAAGGCACAAACCAAATTGCTCTCTTGGTAGTATTATCAAATTTTTCTTCGCATCTCATGAATTTGTGATTAGTATGACATAGTGTCTCTTGGTAGTATTATCGATGCACAAAGGTTATTGGCGCATTTTCCCCCCTCTATACACCTTACAAATCTACACGCATTTGTAAAGTGAAAGATCCATAAAATAAAATATAACATCTCCCATACCTAGAAATTAGGAAAGATTTTATTTTTATTTGTAACGAGTGGAAGGTTGTAGGAGAGTAGGTGGCTACGGAAGAAGTTTTGATTCTTTTGAAAGAAAATTTTCTTTTTTGAGTGGTGAGAAGAGATCATACGATTGTGCTATTTATAAGCTTAGGAAAGAAAGAAACCTAAAGATATACATAAATGAACCACAAGTTTTCCTCACACCCATTAATAAACTTATAACATTAAATCAACCCCAAGCTAAATTGAATGAAGCTCACATCATTTGTGAGACTTCCTCTAAACCTTTACGGAATTAAGCAATTAAAGAGGAATTGGATGCCCATGTGAAAGACACGTACAAAGGATTTGGTTGATTTACCTCCAAGGAAGTTTGTTGTTGGGTGTGTAAATGGATATACAAGATCAAGACCCATAGATAGTTCTATTGAGTGGTACAAGGATCGTATTGTGGCAAAGGGCTTCACATAGAAATATATGGATTCTTTTTGAAGAGAAATTTGCCTATGTTGTCTCATCTGCCCTTTGTACACACACTTATCACTGTTGGTACCGCTCAGTATTGGCCACTCTTTCAAATGTCTGTTGAAAATTCTTACTCAATATGGTGATCTAACTAAAATAATTTACACGTGCAATCTCCCCCTAGCCTCTCACATCCACTCTACAAAAGTTTAATTGTCTTCACAGAGCTTTATATGCACTAAAGCAGGCACCTTGGGTTGCCAAGCTTAGCTACATAGTTTCTTAATTATCTTGGATATATATACTGGCAATTCCTAAGATTTTGCCATGCTTATTTGTTGCACTAACTTCGGCCCTATTCTTATTCTTTTGTATGTTCACGACATGATCATCACGACATGAAGGATTTCAAACAGTTTCTCCATTAGAAATTCAAGATGAAGGATCTCGACGCTTGGTTATTTTCTTGGACTTTTGATCTCTTCTTCTCTAGTCTCTAGTTTGTAATTATTAGATGCCAATCTAATATGCCTCACACCTTTTCTCTCGTGTTGGACATGATAAAAGCAAAATTTTCTGACACTCTAATAGAGCTATGAAGCATGGGTGCGTTTCCAAATTTGGGTGTAGGTGTGGGTGCGGGACTCGGCAATTTAAAAATTATTAAAAATATTTTTATATAGTGAATTTAATATTTTTTATATAAAAAAAATTCAAAAAAAGGGTAGAGCTTATTATTAAAGAACAATTATTTATGATTTGTTTTTAATAAAATCAATATTTTTGGTAATTGTAAACAAAAAACCACATTTCAAGAAGGTTCGTTTACTCATTTTCCAATTCCCAAGCCCACCAACATGAAATAATTGACTTTCCCACCTACTTAATTTATATTCTTTTGTTATATACATTTATTCTTCTTCCAACCATTTTTCTGTCTTCTCATCTTCTTCTTCCTTCTCTTTTTTTTTTTTTTTTTTCCTCTCACAAGTCCACATGAAGAAGAAGAATGGTGGCCAGCTGCCCATTTCGGCCGGTTTCGGTAGTCATTTTAGCCGGAATCAGCTGTATCGGCCTATTTTGACCAAAATTGGCCGTATTGGCTCCCATTTCCACTGGAATTGGGCTGAATCGGCCAGTTTCGGCCTGAATCAGTGCAAATCGGAGGGAAAAAAAAAAAGGTGAATTAGCGTGTCAAAAAGTAGACGCCGTGTAGGGACGAATCCAGTGCGAGTGCGGCAACCTTGGAGCCACACCCGTCCTTTCTTGTAATAGAGTCCAATGCTCATCTCATAACTTAAGATGGTGAGTCCCTTTATGATACCACTCTTTACAGACTACAGACATGCAATTAGTTGGGAGCCATGTCTACCTTTATTATTATTTTTTTTTTTAAAGAGAGTTTCAACATATGGTGCCCGCTCCTGATGATAACTTTTTATCAACAGACCAAGACACCAATAAATTTCTGGTGTAAGCGAGAATTGAACCCTAGATCTTTTATTTAACCATCAGATACTTTATCAGTTAAGCTAACTGAAACTCACATTAGCCAAGTATACTTAACAGTCGTTGATCATGATAATTCATACAACGCTCATCAAGTAAGTAAATGCATGGATGTTCTGCGATGCACTCACTTTGCAGAAAGTTCTTCACATTTTTCATCATATCAGTATCACCTTGCAGCAAGATCTCCATTTTTGTTTAGAATCTTCCCTTTAGCTTTGAGCCTACTCTGCTCCTGAGACCTGACTAAGTAGGAATCCTTACGGATTATTGCTCCACCATTGATTTGTACTTTTTACTTGGTGATTCCTTTATCTCATGGGGCAACAAGAAATAAATTGGGGTTGCTCATTCTATTTATATGTAGAGGCAAAGTATCAAGCCTTGGCTAACAACACTTCTGATCTGAGTTTCTTTAGATGCTATGGTTGTTACAAGATATGGGGTCACTCTTTCTTCTGTGTCTCCAAACAATTGCGACAATCGCATAGTGATTTACATTGCACATAATGACTTTTTATGAGCGGACTAAACAAGTCGAAGTTGGCTGTCATTTTGTTTGTGATCATGTTCTTCAGGATTCTCTGCAACTTAAGTTAGTGTCATCTTATCAACAAAAAAAAAGTTAGGTCATGATCAGGACTAGCTTTACGGCATTTTTATTAATCCCATTTGCCAAGATGCTTTAGTGCTTAGGTCTCCAAACTCAAATTTGTTTTCTGTGGTCCATCTTGAGTTTTAGGGAGCTATTAAATTATGTTCTCATCAGTCCCCAGGCCTTGTACTCACTAATTGTATTTTACGGGAGAATGTGCATAATAGCTGTGCAAAAGCTTTGTATATAGTTAGTTAGGCAACGTTTGAAACTATAAGGAAAACTAGACATGTCGAGTTTTAGAAACTCGAGATCCATATTCGTAGATCTCGAGTTTTAGAAACTCGAGTTCTATGCAAAAAAAATTTTAGTTTTATTGCCCCTATAGTGGCGTTTTTAAGGCCTATAGTGACGTTTTAAAGCCCTATAGCGGCGTTTTCCTGCAAAATTTTTCTAAGTGTTCAATATCAGGTTCAGGAAGCCCTATAGTGGCGTTTTTAAGTCCTATAGTGACGTTTTAAAGCCCTATAGCGGCGTTTTTCTGCTAAATTTTTTCATAACTCCATTTTAAGCCCTATAGTGACGTTTTTAAGTCCCTATAGCGGCGTTTTTTCGGAACTCGAGTCTTTAAAACTCGATTTTTACTTGAATTTTTTTCCACCTCGGAGCGATCCGATTACAAAGCGAGACTTAAAAACTCGAGTTTTATCATGGAACTCGAGTTTTAGACACTCGAGACGTTACTTTTCAACATTGTTTTGAAACGTGATAACTATCTAAATTTTTTTATATTTATTGTTAAATGGAAATAAAATTCGTATTTTACTGTACTTTATCTTTATGCTATACTTTTTATAGTTGTGTGCTAATAGTATTATGTAGTACTGATTGTGAATTAGTAATACATTATCAGTTTCAACTTTCAACAAGGGTTTTTTTTTTTTTTTTTTTTCTTAAAATGAAGCGAAATGGAAAAAAAAATTTATTATGTGATATATGCTTAATATTTCATTAAAGTTTGGTAGGACATGGATTTTTTTTTTTTTTTTTTTTTTTTTGCGTGCAAGGCGTCGTGAACCTCATGGGACTAGCTTTATTGAAAAAAAGTCAAAAGGAGGAAAATCATGTTTCAACTTTCAACATGGTTTTTTTTTTTTTTTTTTTAATTATTATTTTTTTAACTTAAGGAAGAGAAATGAAAAACAAAAATTATTATTTGATATATGCTTAATGTTTACATTAAAGTTTGGTAGAACATGGATTTTTTTTTTTTTTTTTGGGGTGCAAGGGGTCTTGGACCTCGTGGGTCTACTAGCTTTATTGAAAAAAAGTCAAAAAGGAGGAATATCATGGAACTAAAGTTGAAGTGACTGAAGGCCGTTAGATTATTCAACTGATTGGAGACTATGATAAAGTTTGATAAATATAATGACAAGTTAATTTTTTTTTAATTCCTTCTTTTGACGAAGTAAAACCCACACTTCACGTTTGATTAGAAGGAAAAAGAAAAGCAAGACGTGTTTCGAGGATTAGCAAAACATGACAATAAGGATATATATATATATATATATATATATATTGGGTATACAAGTGTGAATGGGCTGCTCACATGAAAATAAAAAAATAAAGAAATTAGAGAATTAATATAAGAGAATTGAGCCCAAACTCATTTGCATAAGCTTTTAAATCAATTGGTATCCTTATATGTTAACCCTTCATTTTGGAGTGTCCTTAAGCCATTACCTTCACAAACTATTATCCCTCCAAATCCTTTGCTCCCTTAATTTCAATAACTTATTATTTTGAATGCATTGATGTTTCAGTGACTACATTATGGCAATTATATACTTAAGGGAGTGTTTGTGTAACTAATGGTAGATAAATCTTAGCCACAATTGGAGAAAGAAGCAAGAGAAGTACGAGGATTATTAAATGATGTTTGTGATTAGGGAGCAAATTGGATATTTTTGAAAAAAATTTGTAGCACCTTGTACTTGAAAAAGGTTCTTATATTCCTTAGAGAGAAATTCTAGAAGAAGAAAGAATAGAAAAAACTGAATTTCATTCAATGAATAGATTACATCAGATCCCCAATTATATGGGGTAATTAATCCTAACTGATTTGTAACTAACTACTCTAACAAAATACATACACGTGGACAGCATTACAACTAATCCTATACTTAAGCCTGTGATGCTAAGCTACATACAAGATTACAATAGTATTGCTAAACTACAAGTCGTTCAAGCCCTGTTTGACAGAATCACCATCCTTCTTTACATCCCCCCTCAAACGAAGGTGAGGAGTCCCCATGAGTTTGTAGGACAGAGCATGGAACCGAGGAAAGGGCAAGCCTTTAGTGAATATATCAGCCAGTTGATCCAAAGTAGAAATGTACTTGATAACCATATCTCTATTCAACACCTTTTCTCGTACAAAATGATAATCAACTTCTATATGTTTAGTTCTGGCATGAAAAATAAGATTGGAGGCCAAAGCAAGGGCTAAAACTTTATCACACCATAAAATGGGAGGGTGATGCAAATAAACCCCTAAGTCCTTGAGAAGCATACGCAACCAATATAACTCAGCTGTTATATGAGCAAGAGACCTCTATTCAGCTTCAGTGGAAGACCGAGACACAACAGACTGCTTCTTAGCAGACCAAGTGATAGGAGAATTGCCTAAGAAAACAATCATGCCAGTAATGGACCTCCTATCAACAGGATCCCCTGCCCAATCAACATCACAATAAGCTGAAAGAGTGAGAGAACTAGGTCTAAAGTAAATTCCTCTATGCAATGTACCCATCAAGTATCTCAAGATCCTTTTAGCAGCAACAAGATGAAGTTGAGAAGGTTTGCTCATGAACTGACAAGCCTTCTGTACATCATAACTTAAATCAGGCCTAGTAAATGTCAAGTATTGCAAGGCACCAACAAGACTTCTATAGGCTATGGGATCCGAGAGAAGAGGACTAACAGCAAGAGCATGAGATTGAGGAGATGCACACGGATTAGAACAAGGTTTACAGTCCATCATATGAACTTATGAGAGGCATAGGGTCTCAACAAAGGATAACAAGCACAACCAAAGGTTCTTAAAGCATGAAGAGATGGTGTGTGACCATACAACTTCTCCCAAGGAAAAACAAATTGCAAAACAGAAGATGGAAGTCTATTAAGTAGGTACACAGCAGTATTAAAAGCATAAGACCAATAAGAGGAAGAGAGATTGGAATGATGAAGCATGGATAAAGCACTCTCCACAATTTGTCTGTGCTTCCTCTCAGCAACACCATTCTGTTGAGGAGAGTAAGGACAGGAATATTGAAGGAGAATACCATGTTCTAAGCAAAAAGACTTAAAATTGGCATTAACAAACTCACCCCCCCCCCCCCCCCCCAATCTGACCTTAGTGTTTTGATTTTGGCATTAAATTGGGTCTCAACCAAAGAATTGAAATGGAGGAAAACTTGAAACACATCAGACTTCCTTTTCAACAAGAATAACCAAGTGAAACGAGTAAAATCATCAATAAAGATCACATAAAATCTATGATCAAGAACAGAAGTCACAGGAGCAGGGCCCCATAAATCAGAGTGCTCTAATTGAAAAGGATATTCAGTATTTGATACATGAGGAGGAAAAGGAGTCTTGTGCATTTTAGCACTTATACAAGAAGTACACTTGGAACAAATGTCACTAACACAGGACACTTTAACAGAAGGAAAAGAAGACATAGCTGAAAGTAAAATCTTAGCACACGGGTGACCAAGCCTATTATGCCAGAGTAAGGACTGTGGAGACAGTGCAGCAAAACCACTTGAATTTGAATGAGGAGGAGATGAGGAAGGTAGAGTGGAAGAGGGTATAGGATAAACTCCATCCTTACTCAGCCCTCTGTAAAGAACCTTCCCCGTAGGTAAATCCAGAATTAAGAACTGATATGCATCAAAATAACAAAATGCATTATTTTGGAGGCATAGTTTGTGAACAGATAGCAAGTTGGAAGCAATACTAGGAACTCTAAGGATATTGTTTAAACAGAAATTATGAGAGGAAGTGATGAGCTTACCATTGCCAATGTGTGTTATTGGTAAATCTTGCCTATTGCCAACTGTTACAGACTCATCAGTTGCAAGTTGTTGAGCAAAAGAAAGTTGAGACAAATCTGGTGTGATGTGATCAGAGGCACCAGTGTCAGTCAACCAATTCTGATTCTGATTAGCATCTGAAGTTGCAGCCATTGATCTTGCAGCCATGGAAGTAAGCTTAGCTGGAGCATGCCTACCTTGATAAGCAAAATTCATTCTGTGATAACAATCCAAAGCAGAATGGCCATTCTTGCCACAAATTTGATAGGCAACTTTCTGTCCTTAAGGAAAAGAAGGCTTGTTCTGTGGAAAGAATTGAGGTTCCACTGGATTATTAGTGTTCTGAAACTGACCACTACCATTACCAGGAAATTGAAACTGATTGTGATAGAATTGACCACCACCAGAAAATTGATTTCCACCACCTCTTCCATTGCCACGACCTCTGTAATTCCTAGGCTTGCCTTTTCCTTTTGCAAAGTTTTGATTGAATTGATTGGCTGCAATAGCAAATGATGCAGAATCTCCAAGAACAGAATGATTAGACCTTTTCTTGATTGACCTCTCTTCAGCATTTACGAGTGTATTCAACTCTTCAATAGTAAGAACATCATTTTTGGTTCTAATCGCAGAACAGAATGCATCATATTCTGGAGGCAAAGCTTCAAGAGCTAGATGGATTAGCTCTTCCTCATCAACATAAACTGCTACAGCCCCCAGTTTATCTCTAACCTCCTTAATTCGTTGAAAGAAAGAATCCATTGATTTTGAACCCTTCTTGATACTCATTAACTCATCCCTCAAACTGAGCACATGAGATCGTGATACTAATGCAAACCTTTTCTTAAGCACCTTCCAGACACCTCTCCCAGACTTCTGACCCACAGTAAGAGCCAAGACTGACGGAGAAAGAGTTGAATTAAGGAAAGTGAATAAGGCTTGCTCACGACTCTTCCATTGGAAATACTCTAGATTAGCCACAGTTGTAAAATTACTTGAGCTATCCTTCAGAAATGGATCTGGAGCTTGATCATCATCATTGATGAAATTGATCATCGAATATGCTACCAAGATCACTTCAATCTGATGTCTCCACACCATATAGTTGTTGTAATCAAGCTTCACAGTAGCCATACTTGCCATATTTGATAGTAACAGCAACGAAGGATTGACACCATGAGTGATTGAAGAACTCGTGGTTGATTCTGTTGTTGCAAAAGATGAAGACGATGAAGGAATTGTAGAAGAAGAAGAAAGAATAGAAAAAACTGAATTTCATTCAATGAATAGATTACATCAGTTCCCCAATTATATAGGGTAATTAATCCTAACTGATTTGTAACTAACTACTCTAACAAAACACATACACGTGGACAGCATTACAACTAATCCTATACTTAAGCCTGTGATGCTAAGCTACATACAAGATTACAATAGTATTGCTAAACTACAAGTCGTTCAAGCCCTGTTTGACAGAATCACCATCCTTCTTTACAGTATTAGCCCAAACCTTCGACAATATTTTTGTATTTTATCCTAAGAATGTATATTATATAGAGCAATATAGCTTCCAAATAACATCCTTAACAAATGATGCATTTAGCTAGACATCAACTTAAAAAAAGGAAGCAAAAGATCCTCCCCATGACCATTTTAACCACATAAATTACTTAATATATTTAAGATAATGCAATAGTTATTGAGGGAAAGGGGAAATGAACGCTAAAGATCTATATTGGAAACACCGGAAAATAACTTATGATAAAACATGAAAATTAGTTAGAAAGGGAAAATTTACTATAATTTTTTTTTTTTTTTGGCTCCGCCCTTGGTTTTTGTGCCCTATACGTATTCAATTTGTTTTTTGTGATCTGCACTTATGCAATATTATCATACAATATCAACTCTTTTTTTTTTTTTTTTTAATTATGAAATTATACAATACAATTCATATTAATATTTGTGTGAAGCCATAAGATGTTTCCACTAGGGGTGTGTAGCCAACCCTCTAACCCACCAAAACCAACTCAACCCAATCCAACTCACTGGGTTGGATCAATTTTTAAGGGTTGGTGGGTTGGGTTGGATTATGAAATTTTTTTTAATAATAGGGCGGGTTGGGTTCGGGTCATAATTATCAAAAACCCGCCTAATTCGACCCGACCTACCTATATATTTAAAATTTAAATTATATATATTTAATATATATTAAATAATTAATAATTTTTTATTTAATTTTTTCCTCTATTCAACTCTTTCTATATAAAACTCAATTACCTCGCAAACCCTAACAATCTTATTTCTCTCTCTACCACCTCTCATTCCCACTCTCTCACTCCATCTACTTCTACTTGTTTATGAAAGTTCAATTAGTGTGTAAAACACTAACGAATATTTAGACCCCCAATTTTAACAATACCAACATAAGCTTATACACAAACAATATATGTGTGGAATGATGTATATAAGCTATAACCAAATAGGTAAAACACTCTAAACCATAATTGTTAGGTTTTAGACCTCTTAAAACAAAAATTGGATTAACCTAGTTTATTTAGCCAAGTGATTAACTTAGTCAAATTATGCAAATCTAGGTTAACACAATCAAATAATCATATCAAGATATAAAGCAGTGGAAATATAAAGAACATAAAGATATGATCACCCAGGAAAACCAAACCGGTAAAAAACCTGGGGATGATTTAACCTAGCTATCCTCAGGGTAAACTTGAATCCACTATATGAAAGAATCGAAGTTCATACAAAAGGACTTACAGGCACCCACGCTCGACTTCCTAATGCTACCCACTAGTAGAACTTACTGACACGACCACGTGCAATCTCCGAATCCATGGACTCCTTCTTTATTGGATTCTCCACAAGATACAAGCACTCCCGCTTGTATTTTTTTAAGCTCCAATGGTAGAAACTAAGTTAATCATCAAGGTGTTGATAATATCTCTACCTTGAAAACCCTAAGTTTATGTGAAGGAAAGCTCCTCAAGAATCTCACAAGAGATTTACACAAACCGCAAATATGAGCAACAAGAGCATCCAGAGCTCCTCTAAAAACGTGGCTAGGGTTTCCTTTATATAGTGGGAGAAGTAGATCTGAAACCCTAATCTTTAATGAGCTTGGGCTGAGTTGAAAAATTCTACAGAAAAACATTCTGCCCGAGATTCGATCGATTGAGTCTAATTTCCGATCGATCGAGCCAGGCCAAAAGTCACTAATACTTCTGCAGCCACTCGATTCCAACTTTACATAAAACGCCCACACTTTGAGCAAGTCTAAACAAGACTAACAACCTGTTTTGCTCATGGTTTGCCAACAATACACATTAGAGTTCTAAATACATAAAATCCTAAGTCTTTAGAACCTAATAATAATTAATCACAAACACAGCAGCAATTAAAAGGCAAAAAATAAGGGAAGAGAGATGCAAACACAAAGATACCAACAACACGTGTTATCGAAGAGGAAACCAAAGTACTCGGCGAAAAACCTCTCCGCCACCCTCCAAGCGGTCAAATGATCCATTAAAGAATACAATAAAGATACATAAATAGCAGAAGACCCTCCAAGCCTAATCTACCTAATGCACCTAAAGCCTTCCAAGCTTCTTGCTCCAATAGGATTACACCTAACCTTGTCTTCTTTAGCTTCCCGAATCCCGCAATAAGCCCATTGCATCAACCAAGTAAATTGGTCATCTCTCAATTGCTTCCCAAGCACCAAAATACCTCCTCATAGATATGGATATGGTGAAATAAGGATTTGGCAAAATGTACCTCTCAAGGATATGTCAATGGAGAGGGTGAAAGTAGAAGAATTTGGAGAATCAAATGATGAAGATTGTGAATGAGTCAATCTTTGTTTGTTTTTAGACCCCTTAAAACACAACCAGATTAACCTAATTAATTAGCCAAGTGATTATTTAGTCAAATTTCAGATCTAGGTTAACACAATCATATAATCATATCAATGCAAAGTGCAGAACATAAAGATCATAAAGATATGATAACTCAGGAAAACTAAATCGGTAAAAAACCTGGGGAGGATTTAACCTAGCTATCCTCAAGGTGAACCTGAATCCACTATGAAAGAATCGAAGTTTTACAATAGCGACTTAGACTACTAACATCCTATTGGTACCCATTAGTAGAAAATTTACTGACACGACCACGTGCAAGTTTTGAGACCACGGACTCCTTCTTTCTTGGATTCTCCAGCAAGTATAAGCACTCCCGCTTGTGTATCTTTAAGCTCTTTAGTGCAGCAACTGAAGGATCATCAAGCTCTCAATGCAATCTCCTTCTTGATAATTCTAAGCATGTGTGAAGGCAACCACCTCTTAGATCTCACAAGAGATTTATACACACAACAAATAGAGCAACAACCTTTAGAGAGCCTTTGGGTACAAAACCCTAAAAATAAAAAGAGGCATACACGTCACTTTAATCTCTCTAAAAAGCTCTCAAAAACGTTTTAGGGTTTCCCTTATATATAGGAGTGTTTTACTTGAACCCCAAGACGTTTAATTAGAGTTTGGGTTGAACTGGAACTCTGCAAAAGAATAAATCTGCATGTGGTTCGATTGATCTAGTCTAATTTTCGATCGATCGAGGCTTGCAGATTTAGTCCAATAAATTCTACAATCACTCGATTCCAATTTTACAAATAAATATACTTTAAGCAAGCCTAAACATAGACTTAATGTTTTGATCATGGTTTGCCAACATAATACAAATTGAAGTTCTAATACATTAGTTCCTAAAGTCTTAGAACCTAAAAATCTTGTTTTTCTCTAGGGTTTCTCTCTCAAAATTCTCTCTGGAAGCTTTCTACATTCCGTGGGTATAAGGGTATTTATAGTAGTGTATGTGAGGAATGTGAAAAGTTAGGTTTCATCCAAACAGGGCATTCTAGCGACTCAACCTTACGACTGGAACGAGTTGCGAGTTTGAATTGTGAGCTAACTACCTAGCCAGACTGTACATTTTTGTCCTATAGTGCTCTAGCTGTCGTGACCCTTCAATTTCCTGCATGCTTCACACGTGTGCCACTTTGGCGACTTGCCAGTTGCGAGACTCTTTTGATTGCACACATCTTGAGGTTTCTTCACACTCTCTCACACACAACCCTTACATAATTCCCACCTAAATACAGGGTATCTAATTGCTAAAATACAAGCAAATTTGGCACGGAATAAAGCCAATACATGATTGAATAAAATTCAACCTTACCGTTTATAACTGAGTTGGGATACTAGTTCATGTATATTTTGTTTATCAACTCAGTTGGATATATTTTGTTTATAATTAAGTTGGAATACTAGCTCAGTAACATTTTGTTTATCCACTCAGGTGACAAGTGATTTTTTTTTTTTTGCTCAATTTATTAATAATAATAATAATAATAATAATTGTCCAACCCATAGGTTCAACCCAATTACAACTATGTTTTATGCTGGCTTATTCCATGACAAAAAGTGTTGTAATTACATAAATTTGCCCCTTATGTTTTGTAGGATTTTATTGTATTGGGGTTAATATTAAGTTGGTGAAGACTCAAGCTTAATTGAAGATCAAGTAGATTTCACAAGAAGCTCGAGAGAAGCTAACCCGCGAAGTAGCCATATGAGAAGCACATGACTAGAAGCTGAAGAGTCGTGCCAGGTTGTCAGTTTTGCAAGTGTCTCGTAGGTAAGACCTTCCCGCAAGGTACTCATGAAACATTGGAGGATTTTTTAGTGTGACTTTCTTACCCTTCACCCATACTATATATACCCTCATTACCCACAGAAATTGCAAGAGGCCATTCAGAGAGAAAAACCCTAGATAGGTTTTCTACAACACACACACCCATCTTTTAGAGAGAGAGCTACTCATCCTTAGTGAGAAATCATTCTAGCTTCTTCTCCTTCCCTCTTCCATTGTCATACCTTGAGAGGAAATTTGTATCCAAACACATCCCATACTTTTTCAAAGTGTAGAGAGTGTTTTGGAGCTTGGAAAGCTTTGGGGATTTGCCAAAAGAAGCCAGTGAGACTTGGCAGATGCAATCGGGCATATTGCGGGATCTGAAAAGCTAGAGAAGACAATGCTTCATTAAGTCAGTTGGTAGCAGAAACTTTGGAGGCCTCAAGTATATTGGGTAGACTAGGCTTGGATGGTCTTTTTTTATTAGTGTACTCTAACTTTATTCCTTAGTAGATTGATTTATCGCCTGGAGGGCGGCAGAAAGGTTTTTGTTGAGTTCTTCGATTTCCTCTTCGATAACACATCGGCATATTATCTTGTATTTGCATTCTTCTTCCCTACTCTTTTAGCTTTCATTTTACTGCTATGATTTGATGAATATGGCTTAGAGTAATTATTGTGTTTGTTTGCTCGCATTTACTCTATTCTGCACTTAGTTTAAGTAGAGTAAGATCAACCGAGCTGTAATTTTAATTTGGGGGTCTAAACAGCTCTTGTGTTTTCACACAAATTCGAGCTTTCACACCTTCCTTGTAACTTGAGAAATTATTGGTGAACTTCTCTAATACAAACTTTTCCATTTTACTTCGTAGACTATAACTAATGATGAAAAGAATCAGTAACAGTGTTGCCACAATAGATGCACCTTTTTCTTTTCTTTTCTTAAGCATCAAATGCCATAGGTAAATGCAAAATAGCTAAGAGCACAAAATAGAGCATCGGATGAGAATGCTCTAAGCACCTAATGATGTTTTAGCTTTTCTTGTTTTATGTGCTTTCAAGCATTCACATTCAGTGAACTAAAAAATTTAGTAACACTTCAAAAAGTTATTTTTAGTATTTATCCATTTTAACACTTCATTTAAGACCCTATATCTCATCTTCTCTTATAGCTACAACACGTAAAATTATATAACAACTCAGTAAAATAATATAAAGCAACCACCACTACCAACCACAACAACCACCATAAAATAATCTTAAAAAAAAAAAAAAAAAAATCCAAACCCGCTCACCCACTACCTCAACCAAGACCCACGACGCACAACCACCACACAACCACAACCCAAACAAACCTAGCTGCATACCCACAATGAAAGCAATGGATTTCCACATTTTGGTTTGGGTTCTCAGTAGACTTGGGCTTCCATATATCGGTGAGATCTTAGCTTCTTAGTTAATTTCTAGTGGTAGTGCAATATAGGAGATGAAAACGACGTGGTTGAAGGCTTGTCGATCTCTATAACCCATAGCCACTTCTTACATCGATCTCCGACATAGAGGCGTCCATGGCAAGGTCTAAGAAAGATTACAAGAGATACCAATGAGAGGGATAAGAGAGTAGTCCTGAGGGGAAGAAGAGATAGAGAATGCGAATCAAAGAGAAAGAGGAAAGAGAGAATTGAAAATAATAAAATCAAAGTAAGAGTGTGCTGAAGTGAATTACTACTAGTAGCAGTTTAATGTAGCACACAACCTTTTTTTTTTTAATAAGCACCTAGGATGTAGAAGCTTTTTTTATGCTGGGTTTGCTAAAATAGCTATCTTGGAGTGGTGTGCTGTCGTAGGCAACCAAAAATACATGTATTGATGTGAGTAGGATCGTTCCCACAAAGAGTATCTAGCCTAGTTTTATGCTACGTGAACACGGATTGGGGGGGGGGGGGGGGTTTGAGTATAAGGCAAAGAATTTTAAGAAAAACAACTAAGGAACAATTTAAATCAAAGTATCAAAATCAATCAAGAGAACAAACCTTGCTCTAAGTCAACATCCACCATCAAAATATTATAACTGATCATCGATGCAAGCATATATCAATTCACACTTTGAATATTCACTGTTGGAACTATTTTCCTATTTCTCCTTGGTCGCAGTTAATTAGAAAACAAATAATCTAATTAACCCTAACTACTAAACAACCAAAGACAAGCGCCAAAGGTTTAATCTAGTAGCAACCTTAAGAATTAGAGAGATCAATGAAGCTAAACAACACAAGCACAAGCAGTAGCATTTAATTTTTTTCGAGTGTTCTTCCTAAGATCTAATAATTTTTGACGCAGCAAATCATTAAATCTTAGTTGCTTCACAAATTAGAGAGATCAAACAATTACGAATTTGATATCTAACCTAGCAATAGATTGCAATAAACTAGTAGACCTCGTAGTAATTAAACGAGACAATCATGAAAATAGGCACAAAAGAACATCCGATATTCAAAGCATAAATTGAACAATAAAAACAAATTAGATCTCACAGTTTTATTGATTCCGAGGCTTCAGTTTCCTTCGACCAAGTATAAAAGTTTAGCCAAGCAAGGCCATGATGAAAACTCAAAGGAGAAGTTAGAGCAGAGGGGAGAGAGAGGCATGTCTCTCCAATCTGATTTCTCCTCCCCTCTTTTACACTTTAATTCCCCCTTTCCCAAGCCTACAAAATCTCCTAAAAATGTTCTAAATAATAATATCCAAATCAGACTAATTAAGAAAAATTTTAAAAATAAAACAAAATCCTAATATAACTAGGAAAGTGGTGTTTTTTAAGCTGGAATTTTCGTGCACCAAATCTGGAAGCTTATAAAAATAAACCGCATCCGGCATTAGAATTTTAGGCAAAGGAACATTCTAGAACGTCAGCAGTGCAGGTGCAGCAACTTCAAGCCCAATTTCAACCTTGATGCAACCAGTATCTCTCAAAACTCAAAACATGAAAATTGTAGAGCTTTTTCTTGGAGTTCCATAGCATCTTGAATCATCTCAATCGGAGCTCTGATGAAAGAGTTATTCCTAGATTACGAAGCACTATCGAAACTGTCCATAGCATTTCATAATTTTTATTGATATTTTATAAAATTAATCTAAGTTGTACACAGTTATTAAAAAAAAAAAAAAAAAATTTTCTTTTGTCTATTGAATGATACTATTCATTATTTCTTTTTTGATGGGAGACTCGAGGTCGTTCAATAAAGCAAAACGTGTGGCGATGTTTACGTCTCTTTTGGGTAAAATTTCCATTTTGTTTTTCTTTCCAAAGGGATAGGACTTAGGAGTATCAGTATGAGAAGCAGAGCAAAGCAACGTGTCATGTGTGAATAGACGGGGTCTCCTTTTGCTAAACTAAAATTCGACAAAGATCTTTGGCATCTAGCATTTTAAAGTGAGAATTAGAATATGGGCCTACATCACTGTTTATAATACGGCTTGACTTGACCATGAAACTTTAGTACTTTCGTCGAAAGCTTTTTTAGTGATCCTTATTTAATTGTGTCTTAATGATCCAATATTTTCTGACAAGTACCCTATATTTTCCTATACATTTTCAGCTTTTCATTTTTCTTTTAATTTAAACATACTTTTTGCCATATTTCATGTATTTCAATATTTTATCATATTTTACTTTAAAAATAATATATTCCAAATATGTTTTTAACTTTGAAGTCAGAACTATATTTTAAGATATTGTATTTGTTTTTAAGTAACAATAACAAGACTAATATCTTGATTGCGGAGTGTTTTGACAATTTTTGTGTGATAAATTTGATAATTACAACTTACAACTTATAATAGAGAGGCGGTGGTTTTGAATCGTGAATGACTAATGAAATCACCCGTGCTTTTAATGATATTTTAAACTGTGATTAGGTTTCCCTCTTGTATCTCTCTCTCTCTTTTCTTGAATATGAGTACATACTAAATACTGCACATTTAATACGTAAAGGCTAAAGATTATATAATTTTGGTACAATTATTTACCCAATATGTACTTGATATAAAAATAAGATAATCGTCTAAAAATGAAAATCAAGTAGAGGAACAAACTGCAAAGGCTCTTTATGGTTTTAAAAAGATAAAAACTATAAATTAAAAAAAAAAAAAAGTACATTATGATTAAGAATTCTGTTTCTTATTTAATATTTACCCAATATTTACATTTTGAAAAGAGCAAATTTGGAACTAACTATGGTTGTTGCTAAAGTAAGATTCTAGTTTTGTAAAAATCATTAGTAGTAATGCTTTTTTTTTTAGATAGAAATATATGTATGCTATTGAACACGCAACTCCAACTTCGCCACCCAAAACATCCAAGCATTTTTTTTTTTTTTTGGGTAAATTAAAAACGAATTAATCTTCGAAAAGTGATATGATCACAAGGAATAAAATGCCACCAGTTGATGTTTGGCCTCATTTGCTCATACGTGTGTAGACGTTTACGTCTCTTTTGGGTAAAATTTCCTTTCTTTGCTTTCCTAAAGATAAAAGATAGGACAACTAGAGGCAAGCAACACGTGGGTAGACGGGGTCTCCTTTTGTTAAGGGAAAAACTTGAATAGTCCCGGAGCAGTGCTCCGGGCTCTCACAAAATAGGTGGGCCCCATGGTGGGACCCACGTGTGGGGCCCACCCACATTGTGAGAGCCCGGAGCACTGCTCCGGGACTACCTAAGTATAACCCTTTTGTTAAACCTAAAATCCTACAATGGTCTTCTTTTTTTTTTTTGTTTTTTGGTTAAAGACAATGGTCTTTGCCTCTTTGGCATCTTGAATAATTAGAATGTGGGCCAACATCAATGTTCATATTACGACTCGACCATGAAGCTTTTCTACTTTGGAACATCAGACAAGGGACAACAACATGAACAAAACATGTACTTGGGATGAAAAAAAAAAAAGTTAAATAAATAAATAAAGTACTTAGTTTTATTTTATACTTTTTAATTTTAAAATCTAAAAACTGAGAGAATGGTCTCTGGTCGAAAGCTTTTTAGTGATCATGTTTATAGTTGTGTTTTAAATATCCAATATTTTCTACCCTTTTTCTTGATATTCAGGTCTTTAAAGTAATAATTATCTTATAGATAAATATTCTAAAAAAACTTGATTATCCACAACCTCTTTGTTATCAGATTATCCACTTTATTCTCATGCAAGCAGGCTTACTTTTGACACTAACCAACAACCAATCACAAAATTATTTAATTAATTTTAATTGTTTAACCAATCAGTTTAATTTAAATTAATCACGTATGATCGGCTCCACCCAAACAAAATGTATGTAGACCATGAAAACTTTATCATGTGATATCTTTTAATCTGACAATCCGATTTGGGAATCAGACATACCGTCACGATCGTTAGAATCTCAAGATCATTTTTATGATATGCAATGAATGAATTAATGCATGTAATGCGACTCTAAATTTTTGGTATATGAATGGTCCCTTTAGCCATCTTCCAAGATAAAATTATGGGTGTAAAATCGAGTGTCTACAGAATCATCATATATGTTATCTATTAATTCAGAACTTTAAAATACTATTCATTACAATCTATCAAACATACAAAACATAAAATAGCTTTTCAACCAAAATTCTATATATGTAAAAGCTCTATCATTGAAGCAACCAAACTTTCAAAGGGCAGTGGATATGGAAGACCAAAATTCTCCCTAAGATTCAACTATTCCTGTGGAAATGCTATCACCACAACATTGGAGTGAAAACCTATCTCCATGCCAGAGGAGTGGACACGGATGTTACCTGCCCTTTATGTTAGCAGCTCCGGAAACGATCATTCTGAAAGTTTTGCGGAAGCAATATAGAACAAAAATAAATCATATTTACATTTAAAGATCGTTGTACCACACAACCATGGATTCTAAAAAGAATAAAATTGCGTACCTCTCTTAGCAACCCAAGCGTGTTGCCTCCCAAGGTATTCACGTCTCTCTCTCTATTTCTTTTGAGTTTTCAGAAGACTGCAATATCACACAGTAGTTCTGATGGCCAACTCCAAAATATGATATTATAAAATCTTATTTTATAGTAGACTTCTAAAACCCTAGAGAGAGATTGGACGTGGGATCCTTAGGGATCCTAATCTTCAGCTGTAGGATTTTATCAATAACTTTTTTGAACGTTATTGACTTTTCTTGAAACTCTTTCCAAAAATATTCCTTAATTTTCTCAATCATATCAAGAAAATATTTGAACTTCTACAAATTGCAATAATGTCCATCAACACATTGCAATTGACCCCTGAAGATTAGAGAATTACAGATGAGGTCCCATTACTTACAATTTTATATCTATGTCCTTCCACCATACTATATTCCCACAAGCCACTAGGACTGGATTAATATCACTGTCATGTCCCTAGCTTATGTAACCCTTAATTTCTTGATTTCATAATTTCTATTAGACTCCAAAATATCTTTAAAAACTCTTTAAATGTATATATACAATATTATATATATGAAAAACATTTTCGAAAAATGTCACCGGCCGGTTTTGTTTTGAGTCCAACTTCAATATGAAAATCAACTGAATATACTATCTTCTTTAGAGACTGATGGATTCATTGTTGAGCATTTATATATTTTACTCATTACACATATAACCCAACGTGTCTGTATATAGCCTTTAAAAATCAGCATCACCAGTTGACATTGTCAAAGTTATGTGCATAACAAATAAATATACACAAACCCCTCATGTTTAAGGACAATAAAAAAATTGTGATAGGACAACCTTTTAATTAACAGTGATCGCTCCATAAGGTGTCCTTGATCGGATCCAATTCAGTGTATGTACTTGTTACATTACACCCACTTGTCTGCTTAAAGTCACTACCTCAATGATGGAATAAATCATCCTATCATATAGCAGCACAACAAGTGTAGGCTTTAGTGGTAATATTCAATTAATATCCACAGCCTAGAACAATTTAATAATCTATGAAAAATCATTACTCCCTGCCTTTGGTTCCTTAACCATTAACATGATTTTTCTACAGAGGTGACATCACATGCCACATTTAAAAAAATGAATTATACCTATAAAATAATGAATGTGAAAATAAATTTTTATTATCAAATAAAAAATGCATAATATTGTTTTTGAGGGCAAATAATTCTAACACATTCATGCTCTCCGTGATTGTGCAGTGATTAACCCGATTTGGTATCAGCTGGGAAGAGGGCCTTCGAACTCTCTGTTTTATGGGAATGATCTTCTTGAGTGGTTGGAAATCAATGGTAAAGCAAATTCTTTCATTTCCCGAATCAAATTCCTTGGAAATATATCTTCCTTTTTGCTGTT
This sequence comes from Quercus ilex subsp. ballota, assembly GCA_032727855.1. Taxonomy (NCBI): domain Eukaryota; kingdom Viridiplantae; phylum Streptophyta; class Magnoliopsida; order Fagales; family Fagaceae; genus Quercus; species Quercus ilex. The sequence continues at coordinate 10,106,090 of CM064910.1, read as the reverse complement.
TGTACTATTTGGTTGAAGCGAAACCTGGTGGTTTTCCACAACAAAAAGCCCCACTCCACGACTACTGCAGGAATTAGAAATAAAGCTTCAGAATGTGTCCTTTGTGCCCTTTGCCCCAAAAACGTGATCAGGCTTGTAAACAGACTCATAAGATGGGAGGGGCCAAGTAATGGTTGGCTAAAATTGAACACTGATGGATCATCGTTAGGGAACCCCGGGCTTGCATGTGGTGGGGATGTTTTGAGGGACAAACATGGGAACTGGCTGATTGGATTCTCTAGAAAAATTGGGATAACAACTAGCTACCTAGCCGAGCTGTGGGCCTTAGGGGATGGACTCAATATTTGCCTCTCAAAAAACTTGCTTGATGTGGAAGTTGAGTTAGATGCTAAGATTGTTGTTAATGCACTAACAGGTCCTCACCTGCCTAACTCAAACTAGTCCCTTCTCATGGATGAGTGTAGGCAATTGGCTACTAGATTCAACCGCATCCGTTTTAAACACTGCTACTATGAAGCCAATAGGTGCGCAGATAGCCTTGCCAGGAAGGGTGCAACCCAAAGTGCTGATTTTGTTTTGTTTGACAGTCCTCCTCAAGGCTTAGAGACAAGTTTTATCTACGATTTTAATGGCTTGTATTCTATTAGTCATTGTACTGCTTCTTTGCTTGATTTGTAGTTTCTAACAGGAATTTAGACCCCTTAAACAACCAAATTGCGTAGCCTAGATTAATTAGCCAAGTTGTTACTTAGTCAAATTATGCAATTCTAGGTTAAAGCAATTCAACAATCATATCAAAAATAACAATGCAGCGGAAAATAAATGAACACAAGATATGATCACCCAGGAAACCACACGGTAAAAACCTGGGGAGGATTTGACCCACCGATCCTCAAGGCATAACAGAATTCACTATGAAAGAATTGAAGTTCTTACAAAAGGACTACAAGCTCCCCACTCGACTTCCTAATGCTACCCACCAGTAGAACTTCCTGACACGACCATGCGCAGGCTCCGAATCCACGGACTACTTCTTTCTTGAATTCCTCAATCAGCTACAAGCTCCCCGCTTGCTTTTCTTTTAAGTTCCAATGGTTGCAACAGTAATGATCTTCAAGATGTTGAAATCATCTCTACCTTGAAAACCCTAAGTTTTGTGTAAAGGAAAGCTCCTCAAAGATCTCACAAGAGATTCACACAAAACAGCAATGTATGAGCAACAAAGTAATATGGACAACCTTCAAAAACGTGGTTAGGGTTTTGTTTATATACCTAGGGTAAAAACATAAAACCCTAAACGTTTAATGAAGTAGGGCTGAGTTGGAAATTCTGCAGAATAATCAACCTGTGCGATTTTCGATCGATCGAGTCTATTCTTCGATCGATCGAGCGAGGCCGAAAGTCCCAAGTACTTCTGCAGCCACTCGATTCCAACTTTACAATATTAAACCAACTTTGAGCAAGTCTAAATAAAACTAAATACAATGTTTTGATCATGGTTTGCCAACATTACAAATTAGAGTTCTAAATACATAAAATCCTAAGACCTTAGAACCTAACAAACTCCCCCTTTGGCAATCCGTGACAAAACACAAATTAAAAGCTCAAAGTTTACAAGTAAAAAGCCCTTTACAAAGATAATGCTCATAAAATCAAATTCAGCCTAACTACTATCCATCAGTTGCAAGTGTAGACAGCAGCTTAGTTGAATCAACCTGTATAATCCTGAAATACTCAACAAACGCATAAACGCATGTATGACAGTAAAGAGTAAAACAACAGGTATAACATTCTTGTAAGATTCACACAACACAAAATAAAGACATATACGAATGATCAACTCAATCAATATAAATCAATAAGCAGTGAATCACAAAGCAACAAGAATCAACAAAAATATCATGTATATCAATCAATGTTACTCCCCCTAACATGAATATCCCCAAAAAAATGATATACAAAGTGAAGCACCTAGATACAATCTAAAAACTCCACAAGCTCCTCAAAAACAAAAAGTCTCCCCCTAACTACAAAAACTCCTCTACAAGTCAAAACTCCACTCCCCCTTTTTGTGACGGAATGCCAAAGGGCAATCACAAGTCGCCATCAAAAGGAGGTGGTGAGGGTGAATGAAGATGCGCAAAATCAGCTCGGAGAGCACGAATCTCGTCCAGCAAGTCCACCAAAATCTGACCATGAGCCGCCTGAACAGTCATGACAGTCTCCAAAGAACGACGAACATCGAAGTCGGCCGAAGGAGGTGGAGGAACATCAGCAGCAGCAGCATCATCACCAACTGGATCAGGAACATCCTCACCAACAAGACCTGCAGAAGAAGAAGGAGGAGGTGCGCTACTAGAGGGTTCAGACCTAGGGTGTTTAGAACCAGCTCGAAGATGAGCGGCCCTCTGTCTAAGAAAAGACGCACCTAAAGGAGCTATCACATGAACGGGCTCAGAGGAAGGAAAGCCACTAAGATCAAGATAGAGAAGAATCATATGAATGAAAATAGGATGTACAAGAGCATGAGCAGTGGATGAACTCCTATAAACATCGTTCAAAGAACGAAGAAAAAGATGGGGAAAACTAATAGGAGCATCAGTAACCAAGGCGTACAAAAATACACACCTCTCAAGAGGAATGGTGTGAACATGTGAAATAGGCCAGATCGAATGACAAGCTATCCTAAAGAACAGATAGTGTAACCCGGAGAGCTCAACAGAAGTGATCCGAGGATCAGAACCCCACTGGACAATAGTACCAGTGATGTAAGACAAAACATCGCTCAGCTCGGGAGACTCATCATATGGATAGACAGGATGCTGGACTAAAGGTACCCCTAGAGCATCAGCCACTATCCGAGGAGTAATGGAGTACTCTACGCCTCGTATCCAACTCTTTACTAGAGTGTTGGAATCATAGATGCGGATAGAGATGTTCGAATAGAACTCTCTAATCAAGGCAGAAGGTGGAGGAGGATCAGAAACATCCACCAATGGTAACCAGCCCCGACGCTCAAAATTTGCCCTAATGGCAGGATCAAGTTCATCTAACAGCACAGAACGCTCAGCCCATATCTTTCTCCTAATGTTTAGCTTCTCAAAAATTTCTTGGTTTTTCTCACTAGAAAACTTCTCACGGTCAAAGGATGGAGGGGGTGAAGGAGAAGGTGAGGAAACATTCCTACGGGCTCTAGTCTTCCTAGGCATAGTGCTAAGGAAAGGACAGAGACACAAAGTGAAAACCACAAATAACAAGAGAAAACAAAACCAAGGGCAGACTGCAAGTTAGCACAAAAATCAATAGAATTAAAATCTATATGATGCATGAGCAGATACAATGCCATGATGCATGTACTAATGCAGTGAGCAATTAAGTTCAATTGAGATTGAATTGACAAAATTGGCTTGAACATGGAATTTTTATCAAAAATCCCAAAAATTGAAAACCACTTGTTGAAAATTTTTAACCAAAAAGATGAATTGAGCATTATAAAACACATTACATAGATTATAATGCTTAATTTCATCAATACAACAAGCCAATTGCATCCAATTCTACTCAATTTAACAAAATCCCCAAATCGGATCAATTTGGAACCCTAGATTTTTCAATTTTACACCAAACTCAAAATTGATCAAATTAAACTATTTAGATCATGTCTATAGCATGTCCCCACAAAAACCCAATGATCAATTGCATAAAATATGGCTTGAAACAAAAGAAAATCCCAAAATACCAAATTGCGAAAATCGCCCCTCAATGCATGAATATATGCATGAAATGATGAAAATAAAATCAAAAGGAAGGGCAAAAGGGTCTTACCGGCTTGAGGAGAGAAAGATCTTGCAAAAACAATGGAGGAAAACGACAAAAATCTCTAAGGTGGAGCCTTGCCAACGCGGAGAGAGAGAAAAAGTTTGAAAAGTTTTGAACAGGAACTTTGAAAAAGTCATATCTGAACTTTTAAAAAAAAGGTTTTCCACAATACTCGATCGATCGAAAATTACATTCGATCGATCGAAAAGCACAGTCATTTTAAGACAAATGAGAGCACTTTTTCGATTGATCGAAAAACAGGCTGGATCGATCGAAATGGTCAGAGGCTCACAGAATTTTTGGAAAAATCACAGTTTTTGAAAAACACAAACCTAATTTTGAAAATAACTCCTCAAAGCATTAAATTGAGAAAACAAAATGCATGAGTATGAGATGGAATGCTCTTTCAAAAACCCAAAATTTTAAACCCAATTTTCTCAAAAACAAGTTTCAATCAATCTCCCATTGGATTTTCTCAAGCAACAGATATGTTGTGCACAAATCTCAAGATAATTTCAAACTTGGTTGGTCAGACCAAAAACACACACACTAGCATGTACAGTGTTTAACAAAGAGTAACTTGTGTAGTGTGTGATACTAGCAAAAACTTGAGATACATGTGAGGTGATATGTGAATAGCAATCAAACACAAAGTCTACACAATTCATCACATAGAATTTAAAAGAGACTATCACCTAAAGAGTTACATCCTATAACTTCCACATCTCCTAGAACAAAAGTTTGCAATCATGTAAGTTTCTTGTATTTTTGCCCCATTATTTAGGTGAAATTTGGCATAAAGCCTAATAGTACACACCAGATTAGATAATGTGAAATAGCATCAAGCCTAATAGTACACACCAATTTTAAGCATTAAGCATTTAAGCATTTAAAGAGGCTACACCTTATGTTCTTTTTGTGCATGTGCTACACTTTCTCGAGCACAAAATCTTATGATATGCACTAAGGTGTTCATGATTGACTAGTGAACAGTGGTGAGATGGTTATTTATGCCTTTCTTAAAAGGATCAAGTCCGACAGTCAAATAACATGTGACTTCAAGATCAAGACAAAGTGATTAAAAACCACAAACATCTTTCCCACACAACATGCACTATAAAGCTTTAACTAGTAAAGTGCAATAAATAAGCTCATCAAAGTTAAACAAGGTACACAGAACATGACATGTGTCAAAAGATAGACCAACCTTGTTTTTCAAAAATCAAGAAAAATAGTGTCTAACATAATTTTGCTTTCTCCTTTTCCCTTATTTTTTTTATTTTTTTTATTTTTTTTTATTTAAAAGAGAAAACAAATAAATCCTAGAATGAAATGCATGAATGTAATGCAATGCAAGTCCTAGAACAAAAACAAAAAAAAAAAAAAAAACCAAAGAACAATGGTCACCAAAGAATAGAGCAATTAAGCACAAGGACCATCTCAGAAAGACTCAATTAGTTCGAGTCTTTTGCATCCAAAACTTTTTAGATGCACCACGAGCATTGGAGTTCTTATTCACATTCGAGTGATTCCCAACTCCAGGATTGGAATAAAGGTTTAACACCTTTACCAATTCACCAATTAGTGCCATAGGATCTTGTGCTTGAGGCACGGGCACTTTTGGTTTATTTCCTCTCTTATCAGCTTGAAGCTTGTAACAGTTAGGACGAATGTGTCCAGACTTACCACAGTAATGACAAACCCAAGCAGGTTTACCATGCATCTTGTCCTTAGATTTGGTAGGCTCCTTAGGTTTAGATTCTCTTAAGTCTACCCTAATCTTCTTAGGTGGTGAAACTTCTACGGGTTTAACTATCTCACTCACAGGTGGTTTGACAGTTTCACTCACAACTTCACTCACAGAAGGTTCAGAAGAAGAAAAAGGAACAAAAGTAGTGGAATGTGGTCCAGAATCAAAGATGCTTTCAACATATCCTAACCCAATTTTATCAAAAGGATACTTTTGAACATTCAACATGTGATCAAGTTTAGAACTAGCAGATCTAGCAATAGATAAATCATGTTCCAAAGTTCTAACTTTATCAAGCAAAAGCATGTTTTCAAATTTAACATTGTTCAAAAGCTCATTAGCATCAAACAGTTTAACAAGCAAAATTTTCTTTTCAAGCTCAAGAGAATCAATTTTCTTTAGGCCAAGTTCAACTTTCATAGCATCCTTTGCAGCAATTTTGCAAAGTTTGTTATAGGCCTCTTGAAGATCTGCATCTTTAGAGAGTTCCCCATCAGAAGGGTTCTCCTCAACAGATATGCTTTCATTGACTATAGCAGTAGCCGTGAAAGCAATGAAGTTTCCATCCTCGTCACCACCGGACTCATCATCAGAAACCTCATTATCACTAAGGGTTACAGCCATAGCTTTACCCTTATTCCTCAAGAATGTAGGACATTCAGATTTCACATGACCATACCCTTGACAGCCAAAACACTGAGGACCCAAAGAGTTATTAGAAGATTGACCAAATTTTTCTCTAGGTTTTTCAAAATTGTTAACCTTAGTGGGATCATTCTTCCTAAAATTTCTAGGTTCAGCAGTGTAAGTACCTCTTGCCTTTCTATTTGTATTCCTAAGAAAGTTCTTAAAGTTTTTGGCAAGATAGGCAATCTCTGTAGCAGAGAGCTCATCATCAAATCCACCACCATCAACATCATCAACTGACTTAAGAGCCATTGATTTGGATTTGTTCACTTTAGGTAGGTCAGACTCATAGGATTGAAGAGATCCTACAAGCTCATCAATAGGGATGGAGTCCACATCCTTGCTTTCAGTGATGGCAGTCACTTTGGGTCTAAAATCTTCAATTAAAGATCTAAGAATATTCCTAACAATTTTAGGTTGATCATAGATTTCACCCAAATTAAAAGCAGAATTGACAATATCATTTAATTTAGCATAGAATTCATCAAAAGATTCATCATCAGACATTCTAATGCTTTCAAATCTAGAAGTCAATTGTTGCAATTTATTGATCTTAACTGCCTTTGTGCCTTCATGCACAGTTTGGAGGATTTTCCAAGCAATATGAGCAACCTCAACATTAGAGATCCTCTTAAATTCCTCCATAGAAACAGCATTAAAGATGGCATTCATAGCTTTGCTATTGAAGCTTGCTGCTTCTTTTTCAGAAGTTTGCCACTCACTCACAGGAGTAGCGGGTTTCACCCATCCGTATTCAACGGAATTCCACACCCTTTCATCAATGGATTTCAGGAATGCTTTCATCCTTACTTTCCAATAAGCATAGTTGTTCCCATCAAAATGAGGAGGAATAAACAGAGAGTGTCCATGCTCTATGACAACAGGGGTCAAGGATCAGCTCAGAGATTAAAAATCTCCAACAAAAAGAGCTACCTGCTCTGATACCACTTGACAGGAATTTAAACCCCTTAAACAACCAAATTGCGTAGCCTAGATTAATTAGCCAAGTTGTTACTTAGTCAAATTATGCAATTCTAGGTTAAAGCAATTCAACAATCATATCAAAAATAATAATGCAGCGAAAAATAAATGAACACAAGATATGATCACCCAGGAAACCACACGGTAAAAACCTGGGGAGGATTTGACCCACCGATCCTCAAGGCATAACATAATTCACTATGAAAGAATTGAAGTTCTTACAAAAGGACTACAAGCTCCCCACTCGACTTCCTAATGCTACCCATCAGTAGAACTTCCTGACACGACCACGCACAGGCTCCGAATCCACGGACTACTTCTTTCTTGAATTCCTCAATCAGCTACAAGCTCCCCGCTTGCTTTTCTTTTAAGTTCCAATGGTTGCAACAGTAATGATCTTCAAGATGTTGAAATCATCTCTACCTTGAAAACCCTAAGTTTTGTGTAAAGGAAAGCTCCTCAAAGATCTCACAAGAGATTCACACAAAACAGCAATGTATGAGCAACAAAGCAATATGGACAACCTTCAAAAACGTGGCTAGGGTTTTGTTTATATACCTAGGGTAAAAACATAAAACCCTAAACGTTTAATGAAGTAGGGCTGAGTTGGAAATTCTGCAGAATAATCAACCTGTGCGATTTTCGATCGATCGAGTCTATTCTTCGATCGATCGAGCCAAGCCGAAAGTCCCAAGTACTTCTGCAGCCACTCGATTCAAACTTTACAATATTAAACCAACTTTGAGCAAGTCTAAATAAAACTAAATACAATGTTTTGATCATGGTTTGCCAACATTACAAATTACAGTTCTAAATACATAAAATCCTAAGACCTTAGAACCTAACAGTTTCTAATGTATTTCCTTCCTTTACCAAAAAAATAAATAAGTAAATAAATAAATAAGAAGCAGTACACTAAAAACTTTACTTACCAATGGTTACCATATATGTAACATACCATATAAAAATGGGCACAGTACTATGCATAAGTCACAATACCATTCATATGTATTATAGTTATTAAACACGGACTAGATATTAATTTGGTGTAAGAGTTGGGTCATTAGGTTATTGGTTCAACCAATAGGTTATCAGTTGAACCGCATAGTTAAATAAAAACTAAATAAATATAAAAAAATATATATGTTTAAGAAGTCATAAAATAAATATAAAAATTAAAAAAAAAAAAAAAAAAAAAAAAAAAAGGCATGCCTAAATTACTAATTAAAATTAAGTCTAAAAAATAAGCCACCTTATATAATTCAAACTTAAGGTTTCACCAATAGCAAATTGAAAACACTAGAAAATATAAAATAAAAGAATTTCATAAAATTGTAGACAAGTCTTTTCTAAATAAAATCTAATTACATTATATTTCGTTATTTCTTAAAATTATAGCAATAAAAGTATATCTCAAATGCCAAAGTCGTCTTATGCATATTCTATATTTCACTCGTTGCTCTAATATCATGGATTACAGTCTAAGCTTGAAACTCTGTACCTATTGAAAATTCAAGCATCAACCTCATTATAAAATCTCTCTTTTTCATTATGCTCAAAATTATGAGAACAATATTGCAATGAACCCAAAAAGTAATTTTATTCAAAACAGAAAAACCGGATGGGTCACATCAACTTGTTTGGGTTGCACGGGTTGTGGAAAAACCATTGGATTTTATTGGGTTTTACTAGGTCTATTGCATAAGTAGTCCAGTCAAGAAACCGAATCGGCTAAGGTATCATGGTTCACTGGATTACTGATGATTTAAATGGCTGGGTTTATAACTATTTGAAGTAGTAAAGACGTTATCACAATGTGCAATAATGCATCAAGTATCTAATAATTGAACAAAATTGTATCTTTACTATCATATATAAACTTAAATATGTTGTCAAATTCATGATCATTATTGCTGAAAAAGTCATGATCATTATTGATTCTATAGTTTCTTTTTTTCTTTATTGATCCCACCAAACAGTACATGCATGCACGATGACTGATCCTAATCTCTATTGAAAATTTTAACTTAACCACAAGAGAAAAATAACAGAGGTGTGGAAATGAATAGAAGAAACCGATGTGGCTCATGTGGGCCATGAACTATGTTACTTATAACTTGCATCTCAAATTTTAAAATAAATAATTTGCTCATATGTTCCCCCAAACGACAAAAGGTACAACAAGCGGTTTTCTTTTTCCCTATCATTTTCTTAAAAAAAAAAAAAAAAGAAATAGAAAAAAACAAGAAAAGTGAATGTTGATTTAGTCATCCTCTTCTCTTTCTTCGTAATTCAACAACAGTGGATATCTCCATGTATAAAAACATCATCCAGCCACACTTGTTTGATACAATAGTTGGCCTCACATATCAACCGACAGATAGAAACTCATGGAGATTTCTTCCATTTTCATCTTTTTTGTGTTGTTGTTGGTACACTGTTTAATGGCTAGCACAGCTGTGGCAGTAAGGACCAACATCACCACAGACCAATCAGCTCTCCTTGCTCTCAAAGACCATATCACTGATGACCCTTACAAAACCTTGCCAAGCAATTGGTCTACCTCTACCTCTGTTTGCAACTGGATTGGGATCACTTGTGGTGCCAAACACCATAGAGTCACTGCCTTGAATCTTTCTCACATGCGTCTTTCAGGAACCATTGCTCCACAAGTGGGAAAACTAACATTCTTGTCTCATTTATCCTTCAGAAACAACAATTTTCATGGTTCTCTGCCCAACGAGTTAGCTTCCTTGCGTCGGCTGGAAGTTGTTAGCTTTGGATTTAACAACTTTTCTGGAATGTTACCATCATGGTTTGGGTTCTTACCTAAACTTCAAGTGTTGTATGCTTACACGAACAGTTTTGAAGGTACTGTTCCGGAATCCCTAGGCAACATATTGTCACTGAAAGTACTTCATCTCAGCGAAAACAAACTTTCAGGTTGGATGCCCGCCACTATCTACAACTTTTTATCTTAAATTATTTTATTTTGATACCCAACACTTTGTCCTTTAACTTTTATCTCGAGAATGTATCTCATGCATATATTTTAGCTTTGACTTTTCACAGCGTGTAAATGTTACACATTCATTATATTCAAACACTGAAAAAGAAGGATGTGTATATTAATTTAATAGATACGAAAAATTATTGGTCTCATCATTCTGGTATACCCTACACCTTTCATAATTCAGTCACTAGTGCACTGCCCACTCAGATAAGAGAAAAGTAATTAACGGTGGAAAAAGCAATTCTTTCCTTTTCTGTGTTCACTAACATCACAAATAAATCGCAATCAGCAACATCCCTGACCTTGCTGGCCTTGTCCACATAAAATGGAGGGAACCTTTTTTTTTTTTTTTTTTTTTTTTGAGATTCAATAGAGTACTTAATGATAAGGACATAATATCTTCAGCAATTGTTTTGAGTAATTATACAATACAATAGAGGTACAATAATAATGTATTCATTCTTCTCATATAATATAATATAATGATGATGTAAGGTTTTTTTTTTTTTTCAAGTTTAGTATATTATAATCAGTATTATACTAAAACTACTACATAATTTAATTTGAATATAAATATATAGATCAAAACAGTAAAAAAAAAAAAATTCAATCAATCAATATATGAACTTAAAAAATTAATATAAATATAGGACATTAAAAAATCATTTGAATAATTAAAAGTAAAATGAAAATATAAGTTAACTTACAAATATTAATAATCATATACTCAAAAAATTTTAAATGTTCTATGTATGCCTCCTTGAATTTTTAAGATGTTGTATGATGTTTTTCGTTTGAATTAACTAAAAAGTATCATTATTTGTTTTTTATATCTTAGATTTCATTTCGAATTATTCAAAGATGAGAATATTGCGAAAATTTTCAAAAACTATATAGCAGTGCAAAAGATTTTATTTTTTAAAAAACAATGGCATATATAATTTGCCAAGTAGATTAGGAAAAATATTTTTATAATATACCATATTAAGTTTTTTTTTTCTTGACTACGTTAGGAGATTTAATATTTATTTGAAGTTTTGAGTATGGAACATTAATTTAAAAAAACAAATGGAATTTATTTTATCGTATTAATTATCCAAGAAAAAAAATTCACAATATAAGTACAAATCATTAATTTGAACAATCAGAGTTCAAAGAAAATTCAATCCTACGTGACATAACTACAAATCAATTATCCATTGGTTCATTTAGCATCTCCTCCGTCCCAATGGTGATGCCCACGGACCCAACTTAATGTAGAAAACAAAAATGTGACATTAATACAAACATTTAAAAATTCAAAGTATAAAGTTTCCCAAGATTTCCACATAAAACAGGTATCTTCATTAAGAAAGCACGGAGATATGTGTTTTAAGCCAATGAATGCATCAAAAGAAGTATTACTTTGTTTTCTTCCTTTGCTCTCTTCTTCTCTTCTTCCTTTTTTCTTTCTTCTTCTTCATTTTTTTTTTATTTTTTTATTTTTTTATTTTTTTATTTTTTGGTTTTGCTTCTTAGGAGTAATTAATTAGGACGCATTTCTATATGTCACTAACCCTTCTTCAAAATTGATTATTTTAATTTCCAAACAAAAGCTCATGATTTATCTCTAGTTTAATTAAGCCTACTAGCTCTTGATCTGTTGTATACATTATGAAATTTTGTAGGAAGGATTCCAAAAAGTTTGGGAAATTGTTCTTCCCTTGAGATAATTCACTTGGATGATAACTACTTTACAGGTAAGATGGTAAACACTTCAATTTAAATATTATTTACCTCTCCTCTCCAAGAATATTCGAAATTTTAAAAACTTATAAGGTCCATCAAGTGTAATTATTTAGTGTGTAGTTTTTTTTTTTTTTTTTTTTTTTTTGCTAGAAAGTATTTAGTGTATATGGTGTTTTATATCCTCTCACAAATTATTCAGTGTATACAGTGTTTTATTTGCTAGAAATCATCCATTGGTCATGTACATCAGATTCACTTTTATGTAAGAAAAATTTGTAATACACCGGATAATATATGGAATACTTTCTCTTCTAAATAGGCTGGTGAATGTTGTATACACATGTTGTAGTGGGTTTATAAAGAATACAGTAATTAGAGAAGTTATAGGTGTATCCGGTGTACCATACATATTTTAAGTTAGGAAGCATGGAGACTTCATTTACGGTGAACTACACATGTTGTATCTGTGTTGTACCAGCCGTTCTATATTATAATTTTTTAGAAATTGCTTGTGTCACCATGTCGTACCTGTGTCCATACCCATACCAGTGTCCATTACAAGTCTTAGTGTCTTACTACATATTTATTACAAACTGATGTGTTTGTTTGTGATGATTCCTATGGGTAAGCATATAAGTGGAGAATCAAGTTTGCACAACGAATAGAATAAAGACTTAACATGCCTAAACTGATTACTAATATAGAGCAAGTAGAAACCACTAAAAGTAATACACTTAAAGGAAATCTATAAAGGGCAGGTTTTAGGTTTTACACCTTGGCTAAAAAATGATTATTCTTTCATTATCTACTTAGAGTGATTTGGATGAACTCTGTTGATTTGCTTATTAGAAAGGGCTTTTGTGTGTGTGTGAGAGAGTGAGAGAGAGAGGGAGAGTATGGCAAAAAGCTGGCTTTTTTTAACTTTTCAAACACACTTAATTTTAAATTGTTATAATAGATGCAACCTTTTTATATGGTAGATGTAATTAATTTTTCTCAAGTACATAGGATGTATATCTTGAAGAGAATCCAAAATCTATGAAGTTTTATGGTGGATAACGAGGTTTGAATTTGTTTCGAGTTATTGTGGCAGGTGAAATACCACAGGAGATTGTGACTCTTCCAAATCTAATAGAAGTAACCTTGGCTAATAACAGTTTAACCGGTCACATCCCAAATGCAACCTTCAACGGCTCAAACATTGAAGTCATTAGTCTATACATGAACCAGCTCTCAGGAAATCTTCCATCAAGCATAGGCCACTGGCTTCCAAATCTTAAGGTACTTTATTTATGGGAAAATAGACTAGAAGGAATAATCCCCAGTTCTATCTCAAATGCTTCTATGCTCACTGAACTTGAGCTGGGTGCAAATTATTTCTATGGCTTTATTCCTAATACTCTGGGAAATTTAAGGCATTTGGAGAAGCTCAACTTAGTCAGCAATTATTTGACTAGAGAATCATCAACTCTAGAATTGAGTTTTCTTTCATCATTGACAAATTGCGTAAATTTGACAAGTATAGTGGTAGCAGATAACCCATTGAATGGAATCCTTCCAATTCCCATAGGAAATTTCTCTACTTCTCTTGAAGAATTTATAGCATTTAATTGCAACATTAAGGGCATAATTCCAAGAGAGATTGGTAATTTCAGCAATTTGATGGCCCTAAGCCTATTTGACAATGAATTGACTGGACCTATTCCAACTACAGTTGGAAATCTGAGAAAGCTCCAAGGTTTGTTTCTTCAAAACAATAGAATTCGAGGATTAATCCCAAATGGTATTTGTCTTTTGAGAAACTTGGTAGATTTATCTTTAAATCATAATGAGTTTTTTGGACCAATACCAACTTGTTGGGGAGGTCTTTCTTCATTAATTTGTAATGAAAGTTCCCTTTCTTCGCTGGATTTGTCTTATAATGACTTAAGTGGCATGATTCCAAAGTGTTTGGTACAATTTAGGACCATCTCAATATTGGATTTGCGAATGAATAGCATTTATGGTACCATTCCTGCAATAATTTCCGAGAGAAATATTTTGAGGTATCTTAACTTTAATGGAAATCAATTGGAAGGGTCATTGCCACGATCTTTGGCAAATTGTAGGGAGTTGCAAGTTCTAGATGTTGGAAACAACAAGATAAATGGCACATTCCCTTATTGGTTGGAAAGTCTTCAACAATTACGGGTTCTTATCATAAGATCAAACAGATTTCAAGGTCATATAGGCAATCCTGAGACCAAATTTCCTTTTCCAAATATGCGAATCCTAGACATCTCGAACAATAATTTTGATGGTCCTTTGCCAATAAAATATTTCAAATCTTTGAAAGCCATGATGAATGTCGATGAAGGTAAGGTTGCTTTGGAATATAGAGGACGTTTGCATTATTATGGTTCTATAAAGATAATGATAAAAGGACAATATTTTGAGGTTACGAGAATCCTAATTCTCTTGACAACCATTGATTTTTCAAATAATAGTTTCCAAGGAGAGATACCAAATATAATCACAAGGCTTAAATCACTCAAAGGGCTCAACTTTTCTCATAATAACCTTATAGGTCATATTCCATCATCATTTGGTCACTTGACTAATCTTGAATGGTTAGACCTCTCTTCCAACAAACTCACTGGGGAGATTCCTAGGCAATTAGCTGATCTACCATGGCTAGAAGTTTTAAACCTTTCACATAACCAACTTATCGGACATATACCTTCAGGGAAGCAGTTTAATACGTTCAACAATGATTCATACACCGGAAACTTAGGATTATGTGGATATCCATTGTTAAGGACATGCAAAAACCATGAGGAAAGTCAACCACCACCATCGGCCATGCAAGAAGAACACAATTTGGAGTTTGAAAATGGGTTTGGTTGGCAAGCTGTATTGATAGGTTATGGATGTGGAGTGGTATTGGGAATGTTTATGGGATATGTTATGTTTAAAATTGGAAAACCAAAGTGGCTTGTGAGAATGGTCAAATTAGAGCAACATATCTTGCTAAGAATGTTGAAAAATAATGCCTATAGATGTGGTGAAAGAAGATAACTAGTCAACACGATTTGTGGATAGTTTTGCAGAAATTTTTTAGAAGGTTTTAAAGGCATGTTGTATTTTGTGGAAGTTTTCCAAAAATTGTTATGAGAAATCCATGTTTATCCATCAAGTTCTTTGAGTCAATCAATGGGTAGAAATAAATTTGTTCTTAGTAGATTTTCCATGAGCAATTTTGCTAGCGACTCTTAAGGTAGTGCTTTCAAACACAAAATTTTAAACATCTCATATTTCTTTCTAGAAATACAAATCTCCTATCTGATGTTTTGTGTTTCACTTTATATTTCACAGATTGTAATTAATATGCTATGGGTCTGAATTTTTTTTTTTTTTTTTCTATTTTAAAATTTGGTTGTTTTATAAGGAAAGTAAAAATAATACATAAAAGGGTAAATTGCAAATTACACCCCTAAATTTTGGGGGTGATTGGATTTTACACCCTGAAGTTTCAGAATTTGGATTTTACCCCCTGAAGTTTGGGGGTTTTGATTTTACACCCTAACGTTTTAGAATTTAGATTTTACCCCCTAAGTTTAGGGGCGTTTGGATTTTACACTCCAAATTTCTGAAACCTTTAAGGTATAAAATCCAAACACTCCAAGACTTTAGGGAGTAAAATCTAAACACTCCTAAACTATAGAGGGTAAAATCTAAATTTTGAAACGTCATGGTGTAAAATCCAAACATCACCAAACTTCAGGAGGCAAAATCCAAATTTTGAAACTTCAAGGTATAAAATCGAATCACCCCCAAACTTTAGGGGTGTAATTTGCAATTTACCCTACATAAAAAGTAATGATTGGAAGAACATAAAATGAAACACAAAAAGTGCAATAAAGATTTTTATTTTTATTTTTCACATGTGTTTGTGCCAACTAGGCGAAGAAGTGCATCATTTGTGGAGTAGTGGAGCCATGTTGGGGCCGAGAGGGGAGCCATGGCCCTCTTAATTTTTTTTTTTAAAATTCATTTGATATATATTGAATAAGATCTATCCATATACCATTTGAACTCACTAGTTAGTAAATACGTGTACTGTACATTCGTAACATTGAATAAAACTCTCGTTCAACGTTTTGCTTCTTTTTTCTTTTATTTTTTGGAAAATGCTAACGAATGCCCTTGGGGCAATGGTTAACAATCCATTTAAAGAAAGTTTTTATAAGAAAAGGAAAAAAAAAGTAAATAATTTTTTGATAGTTTTTTTCATTTCTCATAAAAGTGGTGTCAAAACTTTCTTAAAATGAATTGTTAACCATTAATGGGGGCTATAGCCGCGTTTACAAACCAGGCCTAATCATAGCAATAGCCCCTGCGGGTCTATAGCCGCGTTTTTATAACCACGGCTAAAGGTCAGACCTATAGCTGGGTTTTTTGAAACGCGGCTATAGACCCAGACCTATAGCCGCGTTTCTAAAAAACGCGGCCACAAACCAGCTTTGAGCTGCGTTTATAGCCGTGGCTAAGGCTTCGGACCTATAGCCGCATTTTAAAACGCGACTATAGTTTCGTCAATGTAGCTGAAAAACACGTTTATAGCCGTGTTGTTAAAAACACGGCTATAGGCCCGCTTTGAGCTGCGTTTAAAAACGCGTCTATATGCTAGACCTATAGTTGCGTTTTTATAAACGCGGCTATAGGTCCCTTTTTCAGCTACATTGGAAGAAACTATAGGCGCGTTTTAAAAACGCGGCTATAGGTCTTCTTTTTTTTTTTTTTTTTTCCCTCCTATCATAACTTAGGATTTTGTTACATCCCAACATCACAAGTTCCCAACATTACAAGTTCCATAAACAAGTTCCCAACAACAAATCACAAGTTCCCAACACAAAATTGCCAAAAGATATATATACAAGTTTTGTACATCACAAAAAATATACAAGAAGGATTTTTTTACATTCTAAACTGCCCTCAAACAGCCATAGGCTGCTATAGCAACATCATTAACCTTGTGTTAACAAAAATATATATACAAACGTTTGTTCATGTCTATTCACAAAAAATTGTACAACATGCTTGGAATGTCCACCACTTTGACATACTTCTTAGCATCTTTCAGTGAACAGAAACACTTTCTTAACCACTTCATGGTAAAAACTACACAAATTATTCTTTGTCAAGTTAAATTTGCCAAATTTTTGCTTGCAATAAATAACACTCTAAACATGAATTCAAAATTGTAATTCGGCAATGCTTAGATGCACATTTGTATCAAAAGGCATGATCGTGGAGCAATTTGGCAGAATAATGTTATGAGAGAAAGAGACATAATTTGGCTTCTTTTTTTTTTTTTTCTTTTTTGCCTAATTATGGAGTGATTTGGCTTTTCAAATGCCAAAATGAAAGGGAAAAGTGAGAGAGATTATATATGATAGGTGCGAGACTACGTACCTAGATAATTAGAAATAGGGAGAGCTCATTTGGATTAAAAAAAAACAATACAAAGAAAATATAAGGAAGGATCAATCTCTGCCATATCAGTTATGTTGTTTTCTCATCAACTTAGTAACATGAGAGGAAGACTAATCAATAGTTCAACTATTCATTAATAGTTTAAGAAGAGTAGTGTAGTA
The DNA here is from genome assembly GCA_032727855.1 of Quercus ilex subsp. ballota. NCBI lineage: Eukaryota > Viridiplantae > Streptophyta > Magnoliopsida > Fagales > Fagaceae > Quercus > Quercus ilex. The sequence continues at coordinate 10,088,476 of CM064910.1, read as the reverse complement.
ACATACTTAGTCAATTTATCAGAGTTAAAACTTAGAGAGAATAAAAAAATCTAGTCAAAACTTCCAATTCAATCAAGTTCAATAATACATTATTGACATTGATAATGAGAGCTATTGTTTTGTTCCTTTGCATGTGTCTAGTCATGCAGATGTGAATATGCCAAGAAACTGTGTTCTTCATATTTCAAGTGGCAAATAAGAATGCGATACAAAAAGTAGTCACTATGAGATTTTATAACATATTCACCAGCAGAGAGTTTTCTTTCCTCTTGTACTGACTACTGAGGTTCATAGTTTATCCATCATAGCATGGTATGTATATATGTAGGCTACTGTTTTTAGAGAAATTTTTAGAGAAATTTTGCTTTACCTCAGGATTCACAATTTCATTCCCATCCTTCCCATCAAGCATGGCCACCCTAAAATATATTAAAGGCATCGTATTAATATCACATAACAATGCATTGCAAAAAGTAGTGTTTCACTAAATAACATTTGTTTGCAACCTAAGAAGGACCTATATCACGCATCCCCTAGCTAAGTTGGTCAAACATGTGTTTCATCGACATCATCATTTCGGCCATTTGTGCTTGGTGCCTTGCCTCAGATTGAGCTTGTTCCTCCCTATGCCTCACCTCAGATTGAGCCTCCCTATGCTTCGCTAGTTCCTCCCTAGATTGAGCTAGTTGCCCCCTAAGCTCTTCATGACTCGTCTCCAACTCTGATATCCTTTGGTGAGTTCTGCTTGACGAGGGAGTCAAGGTAAACTGTGAATAGTTTGTGGCACTTCTTCCTGATGGGGTGATTCCAAAACCTACCCCACGTACTCGTCCTGGGCACTTTGGACTACCTATCACCCAAGCATATGCATCGTCTTTGGACCAGAGGAGTCCATTACCAATCTCTCCTTAGTCGTACACCCTGTTCATTCAAAAGTGCTGCCATCCGATCTTGTTTTCCCACAAGAACCAAACAACATATTACACACCATAATCAATACAAACACAAAATACACTAAAATTCAATTTGATCAAATTGTGCTTGCCATGTTATCTTGCGCACGGGTACTAACAACAACCCCATCTTTGGTACGGTATACTTGTGCATATACATCTGCGCGCTCGACTGCCGCCCCTTTAACTTTCGCCTACATGATGAACAAAATTCATACAATAAACACTAAGGCGTTCATCATGTTATGTCACAATTAATACAAAACCCACAATGAAATAGTCATAACATAGCAAAGTTAGTCAAATAAAGATAAAGCTGAGAGAGTAGTAAATAAATGATAGGATTTAGCTAGCTTCGAAATACACGTGGGCTTGTTAAATGAAGAAATTAAAAATAAAAATGACATGGGGAGTTAGAAAATAGGCATCATAAACTTTCTATAATGACACTTTATTTGAGTTCAACAAAGATCTAGAAGGCCAAAATGTAAGTTTATATAAATGGAAAGGATCATGCAAAACCCATAGAAAATGGCTAAAGATAAGATTGAGATGCCCACTTTGCACACAAATTTGTCACAAATTACCCATGGGTGATCTAAAATGTTGGGACTTAGTAAACTAGGCATGTTTCTCTATGATTTGCACAAAAAGTTATGTTTGATGCTCACCAGAATGCTGGAAATTATGTGCACTAAGGATGACAAAAAATAAACATTGAAAAATTCCCATTTGAATCACCCCACTTCTCAATTGCTAAGGAAAATTTGTTTCTTTTTATCATAGCACAAAATGACCCAAAGTTGTTACATTTAGAAACTACGTTACACAAACTTTCCATTTGTATCAAGAACAAGCAAAATGGTGTTCGTGAACTACATACTGACCAAGTTTGCATAATTTGTACCTCAAAACTAAAAAGAACAAAAAAAAAAAAACAAAAACAAAAAAAAAAAAACTTAAAATAAGACTCACAAAATTTGGACCCAGTGCACATTCTCACAAATTCCTTGTGCTTTGGCGTTGATGCTCATGGTACGTAAGAGAAAATTTGGGTTTCCTATTCCATAAAATTAACACCCAAATTCTCTCCCAAATCAATTCAGAAAATTTCCAAATAAATAATTCTTCATCAATTCCAAAGCTTCCCCTTCGTTTTAAATCATATTCTATAAATCCCTTTTTATTTCATTGTTTTTATGCTTCTAGTCGCTATAATGAATACCAAGCTTGTGTGATTGTCATTTAATCATGTTTGGGTGATTTTGAATATTTATAGACATGCATAATTAGGTTGGGATCATGTTAGGATAATTACTCTCCTTAAGTGGCTGCTTAATATCTATACATTAAGAGGAGTAACAAAGTCATCTCTATATATTAAGAAAATGCATAAAGTTTTTTATTGCATTTTTTACTTACAAAAATACCTATAATTTAACTAACTTATCCTTATTCCTAAAACATATGAAATGAGGTTAAAACCATAAATAGGAAAACAAAATATCAAAAACATCATGTAGGCATTCATGAATTATAAGTATATTTCTTACCATTTCATCAGAAATTTGTGCCAAACTTTTGGCCCCAGACCTTGCTATTTCTTCCTGCTTACCTCGACTCTCCTTGTTTTTGTTACTTTTAGTCTACAACCACATTACTGTCAAAAAAAAAACAAAAACAAAAAAACAAAAACAAAAACAAAAACAAAACATCTCTTGACTAAATTACCACGAAGATGAGGTTGACGAAGAAAGTAGCAATACCACAGTTTTGTCATTGAACCAATAGTCAACCATCTCCATCCATTGCGCTGTGATAACCGATGGTGGTTTGCTAGCGAATACCTGTTCATGTGTCCTCCCACGTTTTTTGTGATCCTTCTTCAACTTGGTCCTGCGATTTCTCCTCAGTTCCCTTAGTTGATGCATTGCCCATGCCATTTGATTAGGTGATGCGAAAGTAGTAGGATCAATTATATACCGTTTCTGAAATGCAAAAGTGGAGTTAGCAAAATGGTGTAACTTAATTAGAATAACGGCTGAATATGACATTTAATTAGGACAGCAGCTGTGAAGAAAAATAACTTATATTTTATTTGCATACTACCTCAATCTCTGCCCAACAATCTTGTTTAAAATTTGAAGGAACGCTTGGCCACCCAGCAGGCGTAAGCGGGCATAATAGGCCATTCTCGCAAAACGAGCCTAACCACCGAACAAACAAAGACCCGACCTGCCCAATCGGTTGGCCTTCATCATTTAACGGCAACTAGATTTTGTACTCACCAGTCATTGCCCATATGTCAGCCAACTTTGTTTTCCCACGTCTCACACGCCTATTTTCTGGTGCTGGATTTTGTACCGGTGATGGGGTTTAAACATAATCATCTGCATATACAAAACCACCAATATTAGGATTGATTTAACAAAGCTCACAACTAGTGAAAAATATCACACCACGCAAAAATTGTGCATCTAGTAACTTAAGTAATAAATGGCTTATGATTTCATTTAAACAAAACATTTGGAAATTTAGGCCTTTCACCCACGCATTCATGTAACCCACTGGTTGTTGTAGGAGGCAAAAAGTTATCAAGCCAATTACAAAATGCCACGTCAAAGTTTAGTGGAAAATTCTAAATTAATTAAATTAAATGATGACATGTGTCATCCAAATTGACATCACATTGGCATATCAAAATTTGCCATGTGTCATTTGGCCCACAAGATAAAGATAAATTTCCTATTCAAAATTTATGGATAATTATCTTTATAAATAAATAATATAAAGATAAATTTTCTATTCAAAATTGATAGATAATTATCTTTATTAAAATAAATTAAATAGAGATAATTATTCATCTTTATTGATTATCATCTTTATCAAAATATGATATTTATCAAAATAGATAAATAGAGATAATTATCTCTAAGAAGAATTTGGGCCAATCAAAAGTCTACTACATACTTTCAAGTATATCAATTCGTAGTGGAGTTTATCCTCTAAAATCACTATAAATAGAGGACATCCCTTCTCATTTTCAACACCAAGTTTTCAAGAGGCCTAAGCTCTGGAGAAATTCTGTCTCAAGAAATTTTTGAAGAACTTGAAGAATCTTTGAAGAACTTGAAGAACATTCGAAGAACTTGAAGAACATTCAAAGGGCTTGAAGAACTTGAAGGACAATAAATCCCTAATAAGCTCGAAGCTAGAGATTTATTGTGAAGACCGATCAATCCATCTTCCAATTAAAGTCAAGAAGATTCTTGTTCGAGTCAAATTCAATGAAGATAGAATCAGAGGGTATTCTTTTGTAAAAGAATCGAAATAGAGATTGTACTCATTATACATTAATACAAATTTATATTTGCAAGCCATATTTCTTTTCAATTGTTTGATTTTCTACAATTGGGAAATTTTGTGTTTACAAATTCTTGGCACGTCCAGTGGGACAATCTCTACCTCTCATCTCTTCTTCATCAAATTGTCACATCTTTTGAAGCACTATGGCTTCAAAGAAGACTCAAATCAACAACCCTCTTTTTGGAACAAGTGAAGTCGATCCTACAATGGATTCAAACTCTTCATCAAGTTATGACACTTCCTGTGCTGGACCTATGACAAGGAGAAGAACAAAAGCTCTTGCAGAGGTTTATGCTCAAACAACATCCATTCCCCAACCCTCACTTGTTCTCAACACTTCTAAAGTTCAGAAGTCGCGAACAACTTCATCTACGCAGGGGGCAAGCAAAGACGTAGCTGGTCTTGTCAAAGAAATGTTATCTCAGCCAGCTTTGTCTCAAACTTCAGAATCAATCCAAGAAGTTCCAATAGCTGAAGAAGAAAACAAGTCACTTGATGGCTCTGAGTTCTCCTTTTCAGAAAATATTTATACTTCAAAGCTTGAGGATTCTCCTCACTCTGTTAGCTCATTGGCCATGCCAGTCATGATGACTAACACAACTTCTCTGGAGGAACAAGTCTCAATTATAGCTCAAACTTTAGAAGAATTAATGAAGTCTATGAAAGAAAGGGAAGCTTTGAGAGACGCACAAATAACTCTCCTAATGAATAAGATGGGGAATACATCTGGGTTGAATCGTAAAGATGAAAGCTCTAGGCCAAAACAAACCCGTAATGACAAACCCGAAAGTTCAACAAAGGATCTTAGTTTCTCTGCAGATGGGTCTATCTCTCCTGACCAGCTCAAGGAGTTAATCAAGGAAGCTATCAAAGACCAAGTTGGGGGTGGAATTCAGGCATCCATTGCCTACGCTAAACCATACACTCAAAGGATAGATCTCTTGAGGATGCCTCAAAACTATCAGCCACCGAAGTTCCAACAATTTGAGGGTAAAGGCAATCCAAGGCAACATGTAGCTCACTTTGTGGAAACTTGTAACAATGCTGGAACTTATGGGGATCTCATGGTCAAGCAATTTGTTCACTCTTTGAAGGGAAATGCATTTGATTGGTATACTGATCTAGCGCCTGGTTCCATTGATAGTTGGAATCAAATGGAGCGAGAATTCCTAAACCGTTTCTATAGTACTCTACGTACTGTTAGCATGATAGAACTCACCAATTCAAAGCAGTGGAAAGAAGAGCTTGTCATTGATTACATTCAACGATGGAGAAACCTTAGTCTCAACTACAAGGATCAATTGTCTGAAGCGTCTGCAATTGAGATGTGCATTCAAGTAATGAATTGGGCTATAAGTTATATTCTTCAAGGAATAAAGCCTAAAACATTTGAAGAATTAGCAACACGTGCTCATGACATGGAGCTTAGCATTGCTTCCAATGGTCACCAGGGTCCCCTTGTTCAAGAACCTTGCAAAGGGAGAGAAGGGAAAGATACTCGCAAAGGGGGCAAATTCCCTCCTAAACCGGAAAACAAGCAGTCTTTAATTGTAACTACTACTCCTCTCAAAGTTCCGGTTAAGCCCAAGATGAAAGAACAAACGCCTGATTTTATTCAAGATAAGGGAAGAAGAAGACCAACATTACAAGAAATGCAAGAGAAGCAATATCCATTCCCTGATTCTGATATCTCCGAGATGCTGGATTATTTACTTAAATTGAAGTTGATTGAGTTACCAGAGATGAAACGGCCTGAAGAAGCTGACGAAACAAATAACCCTAAGTATTGCAAGTATCATCGCCTCATAGGCCACCCTATAGAGCGATGCTTTGTGTTGAAAGACAAAATTATGGAGTTAGCCCACCAAGGAAAGATCACATTTGATGATGAAGCTGTGACTTCTAATCTTGCCATGGTGGCCTCAACAACCACTTCTACTTTTCTCACCATTCAATTTGGTTCATTTGAGCCTATTGAGGTGAAAGTACCTTTCTCCACAGTGCCAATTCCCGAGGATTATATATTTTCATCTCTTACATGTTATCAAGTAAGTGGTGAAGAAGAATCTTCAGATAGTGAGGAAGAGACAGAACGAGCTATCGTGTATAGGGCATATTGGTCTTCAATAATTTTTACTGATGATGATCGTTTGTTGGGCTCCAAGATTCACAATCACCCCTTGTTTATAACTGGGTACATTCGAGAACAACAAGTCAATCGTATACTTATTGATGGTGGATCTGCAGTCAATATCCTCCCACTCAAAATATTGAAAGAACTTGGAATCTCCTTGGATGAACTACTTCCTAGTAGGTTGATGATTCAAGGCTTTAATCAAGGTGGATAGAGAGCTATTAGGAAGATCAGACTTCATATGCTCATTGGTGAAATGGAATCAAGCGCACTCTTTCATGTCATTGATGCCAAGACCACTTACAAAGTGCTTATTGGAAGACCATGGTTGGTTTGATTTTGTTTTTTCATTTTGTTAATTGATTATTTGTGAATATTATTTAAAAGTAATATTTTCTATGATTAATTAATATGTGCAATTTTAAATTTAAAGAGAAAATTTTGAATAAAAATTACGGTGACTATTATGCTGCTACTATGCAGTAATTATAAGCAAAAGTTATGTTTTGTTAATAAACTTTAATGGACATAACAAAGCTCTTGAACAAGTTTAATTTCAACTAAGAATTTTTTTTAAAAAATAATAAAGTTTGAAAGTAAAAATTGAGCTTTGTGTTAAGCTTGATTTTGATAACAAAGTAAACAAACCAAATTTGAGTACTATAGTTATTACTTTTCATCACAACTGTTAGCTTAGAGCATCCACATCAGTATGTGCAAAAAAATTTCCATTTTGCACATCTAAAACCTACTTTTTCTATTTTACACACCTATTTTTACAAAACACCTACATCAGTTTGTCTATTATACACATTTATTCAAATAAAATATTTATTTCTTTAACACTGTGAATAGTAACCGTGAGAGTGAGGTGAGAAAGGAAATGAGAAAAAGAGAGTGAGGAGAGAAAAAAAAAAGAATAAAAAAATTATTTACACGGTGAACAGTAACCGTGTATATATGCACAGTTACTATTCATTTACAAGACCATTGTGTATATGTAGACATTTTTACAAAGACTAATGTAGAGGGTTTTGGGGCTAAAATGTGCAAAATTGAGCATTTTTTGTATTTTAAAAGACTATCCACGAGCTGGTATAGTTGCTCTAATTCCAACAAAATAAAAACATCCTCAAAAATAATTTTCATTGAAAAGAAACTGCCACTGCCTTCCTCCAAGAAACCTCAAAGTATCTGTAAGGTAGATGGGACTTAGGATGAGTTTGGTTCAGCTTTTTGTAAAAGTGCATAATGAAAAAGTGGAGTTTTCAAAAAGTGCATAATGAAAAAGTGCATTTTCAAAAAGCTGAGTATTTGGTAAAAACTATTAAAAAGTACTTTTTGAAAAAAACTGAATGTTTGGGTAGCACTTATAAAAGTGGCAGTTTGAGAGATAAATTACTAAAAAGGACAATGTATATATAAGGGAGTTTATTTCATACCTTTTTTTTTTTTATGTGAGTTTATTTCATACTTAAATCAACTACTTCATATACTTACTAAAATAATAATAATAATAAATATATATATATATATATATATATTATTGGTATTATTTTAATAATATTTGGGCAATTTTTCTTTTTTAGTGTCATAATTATTTGTTTTTACCATTAATGACTTCTTATTAATATTAATTAAATATAAATAATTTTCATCATCATGAAGCACAAAATGAAAATGTAAAAAAATGATAAAATATAAACCAATAATCCAAGTTTAAATTGTAGTACATAAAAATGTAAAAAGATATAAAATACATATCAATAACCCAAGTTTAAATTGTACAACACAAAAATGTAAAAAAGATGATAAAATAAATACCAATAACCCAAGTTTAAATTGTACTACATGATATTATAAAAAATAAAAATAAAATAAAAAAAGACAACTACTAATTATTATCCCCCCAAATGGAATTAGCAATGGAATCATGAAGAACCACCATCGCAGGGTCTGTTAAAGATCCTAAGTTCTGCTCATAATTGCTACCTGCTTCACTATTATGTTCTCTTCTAGAAATTGAATCTCGATTGGCGTTTATGAAGCCCCTATCATCCTTATCATTTAGTCTAACAAAATTATGAAGAGCCATAGTAGCAGATACAATAAGTATTTGGATATGGAATGGAAAAGATCGCATGTTTCTGATAATTCTCTATTTATTCTTCCACACACCAAAAGTGCACTCAATCACACATCGAATAGATGAGTGAGCATGATTAAATTTTTCATGTCTAGTTCTAGGGCTTCCACCTCTCCTTCGAAAGTCCTGAAGATGGTATGATATCCCTTTGTATGGTGCCAAATAGCCTTTCGTCATTGGGTATCCAGAATCAACTACATAATATTTCCCTAGGAAAAAAAATTCAATTGTATTAACAAACACACACAATATGTCATTGTAATGAACAGTTGATTAACCAATTACAAACCTGGTGGTGGATGCAGAAAGTTGTTACTTTGTTTACGATAGTATCAAGAAAAATGGAGGTGTCGTGTGCTGCACCTTCCCATCCATGCAAAACAAATGTGAATAACATATCAAAGTCACATGCAGCCATCACATTTTGGGTTGGATATCCCTTTCTTCCAAAGTATGCAATGGACTTCTCAGTAGGTAGAATCGCTATCACATGTGTGCCATCAATCGCACCGATGCAATCCTAATAAAAACATTAATAGTTTTCAGTTCCACATGCATTGTATTATCTTATAGACAATAACACTTATTCAAATATACAATAGTACACATACTTTGAAATGTGGCCAATAAATTGGATGGTCTTGTATTTTGGTTGGAACTTCACTAAAAGTTGGATCCGAAGGCTTTACATATTTAGCTGCAAAGCGAGCACCCAACAGAGTGATCATCTTCTCAAAATGTCTACTTATGGTTTCATCCGAATGCTGAAATATTTCTTGAACCATTCGATTACATGTTCCATGATCAAGTATCAGTAAACAGATTGCCACTGACTCTTCTAACCTTATATTCCTTGAATGTTGAAGTCCATAGTCATGTTGTAAAACTTGATACAAATTTTGAAACACCTCCTTTTTCATTCTAAACAAGTTGTAACACAATTTCTCATTACCTTCCATACAACGTCTCACCCAAGCCCACCCTATTTGTTCAGAATCATAACAAGGAGTCTTATTAATGTACTTATTGAAATATGTCACAACTGCTTCACAGGTAACTGCCACAAGCTGGTAAAACTCCTCATCAGAATCGTTGTTACTATCATCATCATCAAAATCACTGTCACTGTCATCATCACTGTCACTACTCTCAACATCATCATCATCATTGTTATCACCATCATTATTATTGTCGGTATTGTTATAATCACCACCATCATGATCATCATAGTAATTTCTGTAATCCCTATCCATTAATAGTTCCATAAAATGGTCACTCTCATGAGTACCATTATAATCATCTATATTGGTTTAGGCTACACAACAATGTAACAAATAATCAACCATTGCTAATACTTAATATAAATCAACATAATAATCAACAAAGTAACAAAAGGCAACAATGGGTCCCAATTCAGAACATCAAGTACATAACCAACCACTTGACTGGAAACACGTTGCATACCAACACAATTCAGAACATCAAGTACATAACACTGTAACGAAAATTTCAAATGTGTTTACATTACACATATATTAGTCCAAAGCTAATACTAAATATCACATAACTTAGTTTAAAGTTAATACAACATAGCTAATACAACATAAAGCTAATATTAGTCGTAAGCTAATACAATATAAAGTTAATATTAGTCCTAAGCTAATATTGAGTACCACATAAGGTTGGTCACTTCTTTTGGTTCCAACAAATCATTCTTTATAGCCACTCCAATTATGACTCTGGCTCCTTGAAAGTTAGAAACATCTCCCTACGTGACCTTTTTAGTAAGATATAGGAAGCTTGAACCGCAAACGTACTATCCACTCCAGGAAGTGCTCTCACAATCGCCATGACATTATCAATTGAACTTGGTGACTCTCGAGAAGTACCTTTAGACTTATTCTGACATACAATTATTAATTGACTAATACGATTGTCCAACATTGCAGCTCTTCCTATCTTCTTCTTTTTCTTCTGTGAAGGTATTGATTCACTAGTTCGCTTTTGTCCTGAACTACGTGATTGACTAATATGTCCTTGTTGCAAACTATCAATGTCTAAACTCATGTCACATCAATCATCCTTAAATTCGGAGATACCATCTGAATCACCAACACCCTCTTGTTCACCAACACCCTCTTGTGGCATTGTTAGAGGGAGTGTATTTGAAGAAGGGGTCCAGGCAGCTACTCTAGTTACTGCAACATCCCTAAACATTATATCAAGTTGTTCTAGATTCTGTGGACCTTTCTCTCGAAATTTTTTAGCTTTGGGTAATTCCTACAAAATGTAATTGTAATTTCACTCATATAACAATAATAAAAAAAAAATTAAAAAAAAAAAAACACAACTATCTCCAACTAACTACATATTAATAAAATACTCAACTCACCTTCAACTTCCGTTTCCACCAATCATCACTAGCACGAATCGTTCCCTTCACTGCATCCTAACCTAAACCTATGTCAAGATTCGTCAATTATTCCCACGCTCTCCAATCACCTTTTAATACATCCCACCTACTTTTTAATTGGTCCTTATCATAGTTTAAACCGGTCTCATCATAAAATTTGGTCACCAAATTGGTCCAACCTTCAGTACTAAAGGCAACACCTTTTGATCTATTCCCAACTTGAATCTGTTCCACACAAAGGTTACAAAAAGTAGTTGTCCACGTTGGATTAATATCCCATAATGCTCTAGCCTTTTTTGCCTCGGGGTTGGAAGTGATGTTTTTACCCATCTATAAAGTTAACCAACCATAAGAAATGCAAAAAATAGAATTCATAATATTCCAATCAAGTGAACTAGTTACAAGCATGATCTAATAGTTGAAATTATAAATCTGTCAATAATCCCTATACAATATGCTATATGCATATCCTTATATATTCCTTCAACTTCAATAGTTGAAAAGCAAATTACATTACAGCTTACCCATAAATTTTCAAATCCACGTCCACCCGAACAACACCCCCACTCCCCCAAAATATACTCAACCACACAACCTAATGAACCCATCCATCATCACCAAATGGTAGAAAAACCTTATACAAATAATTCAGGAGCAAGTTATTCACAAATGAATCCTAGTTAACACATTTATTAATGAACTAAATCAGAGCTGATCTTGTCCAGTAAGATACACAAAAATAAAACTAGATGAGCTAAACCCAGAGAGTTTCATTAAAATCAATGATAGATTAAGAACAATAAGCACATGTATAAGACCAAATTTCCTATCTTTTCAAAAAAATTCTCGAAAAACAAACAAAACCCAGAAAATTAATCATCGATCTAAGCTCACAAACACAATAAAACCAATCATCAACAAGCAAATCCAAACTCGAAGACAGAGCATCCACAAAAGACAGATATCACATACTCAAAGCTCACAAACACAATAAAAACAATCATCAACAAACACAATGATACCCAATTCCAATTTTTTGTCAGATATCACATAACTTAGAAAGACAGAGCATCCACAAAAGAAAAAAAAAATTACAAAGCATGTACCCACAAATTTTTTCAGTACTCGGCAAGAGAACAAATAGATCATTAGCAAGAACAAAGCATGCAATATCTAAAAAAAAAAATTCCCATACTCAGTAAAAAATAAAAAAATAATTTCAGATCAGTGTTGGTACCTGGTGGTTTTTGGTAGCAGATCAGTGTTGCTTGGTATTTTGTTGATCAAATCTCTACCTTCAAAATGTACTTCTCAGATCAGATTAGACATAAATAAAATTAAAAAAAAATACAGATCAATGCGCGTTGAAGAAGACAAAGAAAGAAGAAGAAGAAGAGGAAGAAGATTCAACGGATGACAAAAGGCAAGAGAGACTTACCACGGAGAGGCTTGTAGCAGCACGGAGAGGGCAGAGTAGAGAGAAGAGATGAGAGGCGTGAGTGAGTTTTAGGGCAAAGGGAAGAGCAAAGAGATAAGATGAGAGGAATGAGGGACAAGCGTGAGAACTAAGGAAATTAACATGATTTATCAAGGGTAATTTGGTAATTGCTCGAAGAGCCCAATGGATAGTTGAGAACGTGCATGGACTTTTTGTAAAATGGACCTCCAGAGCTCCATAATGGCTTGCGCGTTTTATGCCTTGGGCCAAAACGCTACTTTTTCCAAAAAGTTGTGTTTTATGCTAAACCAAACGGGCTTTGGACTCCAGCTTTCTTCAAAATGTGCGTTTCAGCTTCTAAAAGCTGAAACAAATGGGCACTTAAGCGCAGTCTTGCTCTCTGTATGAATTGTGTTGAACCTTCTAGCCTTCTAGGTACCATATTTTAGCTTTTTACATTGTAACAATATCATGGAAAAATAAGGGTGCGTTTGGTAGGGTTGTTAAACAACTCATTTTCAGTTTTTAAACAACATTACATACATTTTCACACACAAACATATTTCAAAAAATTACAAACAACATTACTCAAATTCCTCTATCAATTAAGTCCTAACTCTTTGAACTTTCTAATAACCATACCGATGGTCATTGCTTTGCCTTTGCAGTCAAGCTTTTCACGTTGCGAAATCTCAAAAGCTTTGTTGAAACCAAAAAAAGTCTTCGCCAGCCTCATCCTTCGCTGATGAGAGTGGATTCCAATTAAGCTGGCTCTGCTTTTTAGATTATAGAATGGATTCCAATGTGAACTAGTGATGTACAGTGTGGACTTATTCATTGATTGACCAGAGGTGGCCTTGCTTTTGAGATTCCAATGTGTACGTGGGCCCTCAACTTCATTCTTGCATGCACTTTGAGCGGCCAAAATGGCCAAATACCACAATTTGTTGAAATTTTTAGCAAAAAACCACTGTTCCGAAAATAAATGGCAATCTACCACTTTTTCTAGTACTCAAGTTTGGTGAACTCGAGTACCCTATTTTATAGTTCCACCGTGGCTACTGAGCTGGAAATTGGCGATTAAAAAAAATAAAGTGATACTCGAGCTTGGTAAACTCGAGTACCATGCAACACAATACTCGAGTATACCAGGCTCGAGTACCTTTTATAAAAAAGAAATACAGAAAATTTTTTTTCTATAGTACTCGAGTTTACCAAACTCGAATACTGTGTAAATTTTTTTTTTTTTTTTTTTTTTGCTTGAGGATAATTGACAAATAAACATAAAGATAAAAATAAGTAACTTTTCTATGTTTTTATTTATTTAAATAGAAGCATTGTAAGATATAGAGATTTTAATTTCGAAATATGAATTTAATTTCTACATTGATTAAAATTGTTCATTGTTTTCTTATAAAAATTGTTCACTATTTTCTGTATAAACTATTTCTACGATTTTACATAAAATTATTTTCTGTTCAGCATTATTTAAGAAATTGTTCGCTCTCTTTTTTGCATAAATTATTTTCTGTTCACTATTTAAAAAATTGTTCATTGTTTTCTCATAAAACACCTAGTGAAATCGTGTTTTCTAAATTTAAACGCCAAATCTGAATGCTTTTTCATGTTTGAATTTCACAATAATCGAATATATTTTTCTACATTGATAAAATATGTTTCTACATTTATGAAATTTTCTCTCTACACATCATATTTACTGTATATTCAAATCTGCTTACTACACTCATAAAAATCTGTTTTTTGCATTAATTAAAACTGTTCACTGTTTTGTCATAAAAATTGTTCACTGTTTTTTGCATTAACTATTTCTAGCATTGGCGCAGTTATTGCACTTAAATGGTTTTTGTGTTTTTCTAAATTTGTAACCATATGAATAATGGACAAACTCCATGAAAGAAAAATGAATGATTCGTATAAATCACCTAATGGTAAATGCCTCGAAAAATTCAAATTAGTTGAATGTAGAAATTCGAGAAAAATCAATGGAAAATCAATGAACGTAGCAAATCGTGAATGTGTACATAAGATGTACAGATAGTCTAAAGTTGTTGAGAAATTTGATTTCGTTGAAAGTACAAAATAATGAAAATTCAAAGGAAAAGTATGTACGTTAGATGTATAGATCGTATGAATTTGTTTAAAAATTTGAATTCATTGAATGTACAAAACTGTGAAAACTCAAGGAAAATTGTGTACATTAGAGGTACAGATAGTACGAATATGTTGAAAAATTTGAATTCGTTGAGTGTGTAAAATCGTGAAAATTCAAATGAAAATTGAAGAGCATACCAAATTGAGTAAACTTAATGGAAAATTAATTACATTAGATGTACAGATCATCTATTTTTTTGCATTGATAAAATCTGTTTCTACATTAATAAAATTTGCTCTCTGCACACCATCTTCACTGTTTTCTCATAAAAATTGTTCATTGTTTTCTGCATAAACTATTTCTAGCATTTTGCATAAAATTATTTTCTGTTCAGCATTATTTAAAAAATTGTTCACTCTCTTTTCTGCGTAAATTATTTTCTGTTCACTATTTAAAAAAATTGTTCACTGTTTTCTCGTAAAACACCTAGTGAAATCGTGTTTTCTAAATTTAAACGTCAAATCTAAATGCTTTTTCATATTTAAATTTCACAATAATTGAAAATCCAAATCTGTATGTTTTTTCATGTTCGAATTTCACAATAATCGAATCTGTTTTTCTGCATTGATAAAATCTATTTTGATACACACTTTGTCAAAATTATCCAACAATGATATATTGTGATTGGTTGTTTATCACTTTCTAATAAACTCACTATTTTTTCTACTTCACCTACAGTCTACCATGTAGAAGTATAGAACAAGTGCGGCAAAATGAGTAGAAATTAGAGATGATTTGAATACAATGAATCGTAATGTATTGAAAATTTTCCTTTATTACATTTTATTATTATTATTATTATTATTATTACTCCTTATTTAGTTTATCTAAAAAGTTAAACATTTTTGGGTTTATCCAAAAATCTATGCCACGAAATACATTGCAGGAAATCTAGACCAAAGAACAGCCAAAATAAAAAATTGAGCGGCATTGTTGTTGTACTTAAATAAGTTGTCATAAGCAGCGTAAATTACCAACCAACCAACCAAAAAAAAAAAAAAAAAAAGACAAAAACTACATCCACCTGATCAAATAAAGGTGGTAGGTTGGGTTTTCAGTTTTCACATACAACTTCGAAGTAGGTTCTTGACCAAATATTTTGTTTCTTTAAAGCCTTTCAATATCAGATTTGTTATATACTTTCCCCTTGTCTAGGGGCTGAGAGAGAATAGAATCTATATGTCAGGAAAAAAAAATATGTTTGTAATAGAATCTATGTTGGTTTAATGGCTGCAATCGTGCCTGAAAAATAAAATAAAATGTAGCTCAATAATCAATTTTCTATTATGACTTTTACCTCAGAGCATGTTTTGAGTGTCCATTTATGTGTGTGATTTTAAACTTGTTTCACTAGATGTTTTATGAGAAAACAGCAAACAATTTTTTAAATAGTGAACAGAAAATAATTTACGCAGAAAAGAAAGTGAACAATTTTTTAAATAGTGCTGAACAGAAAATAATTTTATGCAAAATCGTAGAAATAGTTTATGCAGAAAACAGTGAACAATTTTTATGAAAAAACAATGAATAGTTTTAATTAATGCAGAAAACAGATTTTATGAATGCAGTAATCAGATTCGAATATAGAGTAAACATGATGTGCATAGAGAAAATTTTATTAACGTAGAAACAGATTTTATCAATGCAGAAAAACAAATTCAATTATTGTGAAATTTAAACATGAAAAAGCATTCAGATTTGACGTTTAAATTTAGAAAACACGATTTCACTAGGTGTTTTACGAGGAAACAGTGAACACTTTTTTTAAATAGTGAACAAAAAATAATTTACACAGAAAAGAGAGTGAACAATTTTTTAAATAATGCTGAATAGAAAATAATTTTATGCAAAATGCTAGAAATAGTTTATGCAGAAAACAGTGAACAATTTTTTATGAGAAAACAGTGAAGATGGTGTGCAGAGAGCAAATTTTATTAATGTAGAAACATATTTTATCAATGCAAAAAAAAAATAGATGATCTGTACATCTAAGAGCATCCACAGCAGTGGAGCTAAAAATTTAGCTTTTTAGCTCCACCAAAAGTTACTTTATCTATACCTATACACATGCTGCAGCAGTGGATCTATTTTAGCTTTCAATACAATAAAATAATATAAACATCACAATAAAATAATATATATATATTACAATAAACAACAATCACAACCACCTATAACCGTCACCGCCACCGCTACCGCCGCCGCCGCCGCCATCGACTCTTCCACCACCGTCGCCGCCACCGCCGCTGCCATCGACTCTTTCACCACCGCCGCCGCCACCACCGCCGCTATCGACCCTTTCACCACCGCCACCGCCGCTGCCGTCGCCATCGACTCTTCCACCACCGCCACCGCCGCACCGCCGCCGCCGCCGCCACCACATGATAGCAAATAATCGTCTAGTGTTAACAAATAATTTTTTTAACCCCAAATTATACGTAATACATTTTTTGTTACTAAAACAATTTTTCAATCATCATGATAACCTATTATCGTCTGAATTGTCCGGAAGTAATCTTGGAACAATGTGAACTATAAAATGCAAGAACTTTATAAAAAAACATATAAAATAAAACACATATTATAGCAAGAACAAAGTAGTCCATACATTACTCACGTACATAACTCAAACCAAATTACAATAAAACTCACACTCGCACAAATTCCTATGACTCATGCTTCTCAACATACAAAAACGAAAGTTCCTACGACTCGCCTTGCAATTGCCATAAATGTTCAATGAGGTCCGACTGGAGTTGAAAATGAATTTCTCGGTCTCTAATGCGTCCATGCCTCTCAATGTATGACATAATTTCTCGGTCTCTGTTTCTAGTTTTGTGCAACAATATATCCAACAAAGTCCGCCCAAATCAGATGTGAAACATTAAAACAATTATCCACAACAAAGAGTAGAAACACCAAACAACGTTGAGGTGCTTAAACCCCTTTGTCCCAACACCTTCCTCTCACAGATAAACAGCCAAAACACACACCCACACAAACAATTATTGGTTTACATTTACTGATAATGTAAATTATACACTTGTATGACTCAAAGATGTGATGGCCAACTACTGCATGACATGATTTACACCTGTATATATGTTAAAGCATTTTGACCGATAGTGATTGTATATGTTCTTATATATGTTTGCCGAATTAGTTGTCTATGAGCAACATATCATTCTAATTAAGTCTATCATAATTAAGTTTGCTAGATATTGTTTTGGAGAACCTAGCCTTGCAGTACCCACTCTGATTCTCTACTCAACATCTTCCTGTTGTGCTTTAATAAATTTCATGAAAAATGACCAACATCCCAGTTAGTACCTAACTAAAGTCTACATTCATCAGCACCCCAACAACAGCAGCAGCAACAACAACAGCAATAAACAAACAAACGAAAATCCCTGAGCGTACAAATTGTCAAATACTCACCCTTGCTCTGTGCTTCATCCCGGCCACAAAAGTAAAGAGTAAATGTTGGGCCAAATACTTAATTTGAGGACGTTTCTTTCTCAAAGTTTGTTTTACCCGTGGTGTGTTCTTAATGTAAATTATACACTTGTATAAATTATTTAGTTTACCATATGATTTTTACACGAATAGTGAAATATAAACTAATAATTTTTCAAAAATAGAAAAAGAAAAAGAGTATGATGATCGAATATTCACACAAAAGCCATCCATAGTAGGCATTATGAAAATAGGCAGAAAGAAAAAAAGAGAGACAACTAACCTGAAGTGGATCGGCGGAAGCGAAGAGCGTCTGAGGCAGATCGGCGGCGTGGGTCTGAACGTGACGACAGCGGCGACGCTGACGATGGTCGGACAGGCGACGTTGAGAGAGTGAGCTTGAGAGGCTTGAGATGAGGGATGACAATGAACGAGAGAGAGTGAATCATGAGACCGGATTTGATAAAATGAAAAAAGAAAAAAAAAAAAAAAAAGAAGCAGGTTTCATACCGGAGTTGACGATGACTGCGACCGCACTGGAGTTGAGGATGGCAGTGAGTGTACCGGAGTGTTTGTGGGTGAGCTTGAGAGGCTTGGAGGCTTGGAGGCTTGAGAGTTGAGAGATGAACGAGAGAGATGCTGAGAATACAGTGGGAGTTGAGAGATGAGGAATGCTTGACCGGTTTTGACAAATGAATAAAAAAATAGGAGCAAGTGGATGAGTGGAATAAAAAACTATTTTTTAGTTTTAGCTCCATGCTACAGTGCACATCTATTTTTAGATGTGCACTGTAGCAAATCATCTAAATATTTTTGCTTTAGCTCCACTGCTGGAGCACCATTTTGATGAAAGTTGAGCTAAAATTTAGCATTATTGCTTTATACCATCACTGCTGCAAGTGCTCTAATGTAATTAATTTTCCATTAAGTTTACTCAATTTGGTATGCTCTTCAATTTTCATTTGAATTTTCACGATTTTACACACTCAACGAATTCAAATTTTTCAACATATTCGTACTATCTGTACCTCTAATGTACACAATTTTTCCTTGAGTTTTCACAATTTTGTACATTCAATGAATTCAAATTTTTAAACAAATTCATACGATCTATACATCTAACGTACATACTTTTCCTTTGAATTTTCATTATTTTTTACTTTCAACGGAATCAAATTTCTCAACAAGTCTAGACTATCTGTACATCTTATGTACACATTCACGATTTGCTATGTTCATTGATTTTCCATTGATTTTTCTCGAATTTCTACATTCAACTAATTTGAATTTTTTGAGGCATTTACCATTAGGTGATTTATACGAATCATTCATTTTTCTTTCATGGAGTTTGTCCATTATTCATATGGTTACAAATTTAGAAAAACACAAAAACCATTTAAGTGCAATAACTGCGCCAATGCTAGAAATAGTTAATGCAAAAAACAGTGAACAATTTTAATGACAAAACAGTGAACAGTTTTAATTAATGCAAAAAACAGATTTTATGAGTGCAGTAAGCAGATTTGAATATACAGTAAATATGATGTGCAGAGAGAAAATTTCATAAATGTAGAAACAGATTTTATCAATGTAGAAAAATATATTCGATTATTGTGAAATTCAAACATGAAAAAGCATTCAGATTTGGCGTTTAAATTTAGAAAACACGATTTCACTAGGTGTTTTATGAGAAAACAGTGAACAATTTTTTAAATAGTGAAGAGAAAATAATTTATGCAAAAAAGAGAGCGAATAATTTCTTAAATAATGCTGAACAGAAAATAATTTTATGTAAAATCATAGAAATAGTTTATACAGAAAATAGTGAACAATTTTTATGAGAAAACAATGAACAATTTTAATCAATGTAGAAATTAAATTCATATTTCGAAATTAAAATCTCTATATCTTACAATGCTTCTATTTAAATAAATAAAAACATAGAAAAACTACTTATTTTTATCTTTATGTTTATTTGTCAAGTATCCTCAAGCAAAAAAAAAAATTTACACAGTACTCGAGTACTGTAGAAAAAAAATTTTCTTTATTTTTTTTATAAAAGGTACTCGAGCCTAGTATACTCGAGTATTGTGTTGCATGGTACTCGAGTTTACCAAGCTCGAGTACCACTTTATTTTTTTTAATCGCCAATTTCCAGCTCAGCAGCCACGGTGGAACTATAAAATAAGGTACTCGAGTTCACCAAACTCAAGTACTAGAAAAAGTGATATATTACCATTTATTTCCGAAACAATGGTTTTTTGCTAAAAATTTCAAAAAATTGTGGTATTTGGCCATTTTGGCCCACTTTGAGCAGCTACACTATTTGCTATTTGGTTTCTCCTTAATAATCAACCATTTCACCATCTACCTACATACTCTTTCACATACTCTTCTATTTTCTTGTGTTATCCAACAAATTTCCATTTCCAAACTATGGCTGCTGCTCTACTTTCTTCCATTGTGGAATGTGGAGCGGCTTGGTTCTTTAATTTCTTCACAGTTCACGTTGACTGTAAGTGTTTGTAACGGAAACTGAGTTCAGGTCTGAGGCTGTTTCCAATTTTTAAGATATGATTTTGGGTGGTATGTTTGTAATTAGATGCAAGTATGTGGGACCCAAGTCAGTGACTTGTCAAATCCAAGCTCAATTGTAAGCTTTTTCTTCTTTGGGTTTACCTCCAACTTCACAAGTTCTCTTGAGTACAGACACCCACCTCTTCCTCTGACTTTTCTCTAGACCCATTACAACTCCAGCCACCTCATTTCAACCACCTCTTCTTCTTATTTTCCCTTGAGCCATTACAACTCCAATACCACTTCCTTAACTCATCTCACCCACCTCTCTGAACTTAAAATAAATTAGAGTAGAAATAGGGTCAGACACATGGAATCCATTCACGAGAAAGTGATCAAATCTTCGATTTAAAATTTGCATGTTAAAATTTGCATTTTCCAATACGTGAATCTAGGCTTATCTCTATAAACATTACTAAGAGGTGATGTCTTTTTCAAATGAGGATCACTGATTTATTAGGGGAAGAAAATAGAAAATTTCCCATTAATGATGGAATAATATAATTGGAGAAAATTTTAGAGGTGTTTGGTAGAAGAGTTTGAGTAATGTTTTTAATATACATATGAGTGAAAAAATATGTAAATATGTTTAAAATGCTTCAAATATTGCTTAAAATGGCCTACAAACAGGCCTAACATCCCAACTGTGACAAATAAAAAGATCTCCCAAGTTTTTCTTACCGACAAGAAATTAATGGTATTTCCATTACTGCTTCTAAACTTGTAATGTCTTTTAGTTAGGGTCCCATGCATCAGTGTGAGTGAAGTAAGGGAAACGGATCCTCTCCATTTGCCTTTGAAATGGAGAGGCTCCATTTCACAGTGGAGATTTAAACTAGACAGATCCACGCTCAAGAACCATCCACGTCATTTAAAATTTAAACCAACACTTAAACTGTAGTTCAGGGAGCTTAACTCAGGTTTAACTCAATCGGACAAAAAAAGCCTTTTTGGAGGGAAATGGAGAAACAGAGGCAGATACATCAGTTGCACTGGAAAACAAAAAAAAAACATTTTAGAGGGAAAACTGAAACAGAGCCCACGATTCACAGCTTCACAGATTTTAACCAAAAAAAAAAAAAAAAAGCTTCACCGGATCCTCACAAAAGTATATCTGTGAATTGGAAATGGAGAAACAGAGGTAGATACGTTAGTTGCACTGGAAAACAAAAAAAAAACATTTTAGAGGGAAAACTGAAACAGAGTTAGTGTGGTTCAAAGCTTCACAGATTTTAACCAAAAAAGCTTCACCGGATCCTCACAGAAGTATATCCGTGCACTAGAAAACAAAAACAAAAAAACCTTTTAGAGAGAAAAGTGAAACAGAGGTAGCCCACGTTCAAAGCTTCAAAGATTTTAACCAAAAAAAAAAAACTTCACAAAAGGTTCAGAGAAGACATCTCTGTTTCTATCTTACCAAACAGAGGTATATCAGTAAAACTTGTTTATGCTTATCTTATTTGATGTTTGATAATTTTTCTGCATTTATAGTGTTGTCTTGGTGAGTTTATATGGTTGTTTTGGTGGTTGGATGCAAGTTAGAGTTTATCTGAATTTTTATTTTTAATTTTTTGAGATAATGATTGAATTTTTATAATGGCTAGATGATTCTAGGAGTATTTTTAATTTTTTGAGATAAAGATTGAATCTTTTTTTTTTTTTTTTGAGATAAAGATTGAATCTTTATTAGTACACACAGAGAAACAAGCTTACGTGGGCCTAACATAAGAAAATGAACATTGAAAATTTCTTGAACATATTGTTGTTTTGATGGCCACCAATAAAAGCTACACACAGAGAAACAAGCTCACAAGTTTATATTGTTGTTTTGATGGTTGGACAAAAGTTAGAGTCTTCCTACAAAATTTCATATAATTAAATAAGATTGAACATTGAAATTTCTGTTTAGACCCCAATGTGAATTAATGAGCAAAATTATCAAATTATATTGGTGAAGTGATCCACTCAAACAATTAATTTTTCACTATAGTTAAGCAATTAACAAATCAATAAGTAATATAAAAAGCACAATTAAGCATGACATAACATTTGGTGACGAAGTGGAAAATCAAAAAATAATATCTTTAATGGAGAAACCACTTTGGAAAGTAGATTAGGAAAGTATAAACTAAAAAACTAACTAGATTTTCAAACGGATAAAATTACATCAATAAATTTGAATTTATTACCATAAAATGTTATGGAATGGATCAACACTAAAATCCTTACACACATGATCCTAATTCATAGTGTAATCAATAAGTTTAGTGGCACAATTTTAAAATATATATATATATATATATTTCAATGATGCACAAACTAACTATAATCGGTTCATAAGAAAATAGTATCAATGATCAGTTTATGTGAAATTAAAAAATGATTACTGGTACGCTTAATGTGGATTATGGACATATATAAAGAGGTGATCAAAAGGATACTATTGTGGTGTTGATCACAAGGTTTAGATATTTAAATTAATAAATTTCTCTTTTGAAAAAAAAAAAATCTCATAATAAATAAGTTCTTTAATCATAATAAGAAGATTCCTTTATAATGATTTTTGATGGCATATTATGGATGCAAGATTTTAAAGAACATGTTTATTACTGTCATGTTTAAATTGACTGGCCTTTGAGTGAGTTGAGTTGAAATCATGCTTAGTCATCTTGAATTTTTATGTTTAGTAACAAAGATATATAACATTTCTCTCATATGAGGTACATCCTTATTAGTATGTTGATCATTTATTACATCCTTTTTTTTTTTTTTTTTTTTTTAATATCATCTCTATTTTGAAAAAAAATGATAGGTGAAAGTTATAATAAATTTATGTTCAATTTTTTCTAGGGATAATGATGGGAATACATGTTCCTTCTAATGTGCCCATGGAATCTACCCCATTTAAAGGGATGGAGTTTGAAGCGGATGAGATTGCATATGGTTTTTATAATGAATATGGCAGAAAGGCTGGTTTTAGTATTAGAAAAGAGTTTGTAAATAAATGTAAAAATACTGGAGTGGTTACTTCAAGGAGATTTGTGTGCGCAAAGGAGGGAGTTCGAGGCAAAGACAAGAGAGATTAGAATGTAAAGAATCCACGAGCAGAAACAAGATGTGGCTGTGAAGCACGTTTGGTTATCATACTTAATCGAGATAGTAAAAAATATGTGGTGAGTGAATTTATTGCTGAGCATAACCACTATCTCCACCTTCCATCAACTGTGCACATGATGCCATCACAACGAAAAGTGGATGCAACTCATGCTATTGAAATTGATTTGGCACATGAATCAGGATTAAGATTAAAGCAATCTTATGAGCTTCTTAGTAAGCAAGTTGGTGGGTATGATAATCTTGGTTTTACCAAGCAAGATCATAAAAACTACTTGCGCACTAAGCAACAGAGAGACATGGAGCATGGGGCAGCTGCTAGCTTGGGAAGATATTTCAATCGTCAACTTAAGGAAAATCCTTCATATTATTTCGCTACTCAATTGGATTGTGAAGAGTTGATTACTAATATCTTTTGGGCCGATGCAAGAATGATCATTGACTATAGCCACTTCGGTGATGTAATAACGTTTGATACAACGTATAGTACAAATAGAGATGCAAGGCCACTTGGAGTATTTTTGGGTCTCAATCACCATAGAGAAACTGTTGTATTTGGAGGTGCACTCTTATATGATGAAACGATTGAATCTTTTGTATGGTTATTTGAGACCTTCTTAGAAGCAATGTCTGAAAAGAAGCCAATCACTATTTTCACAGATCAAGATGCAGCAATGTCAGCTGCAATAAAAGTAGTCATGCCTAAGACATATCATGCATTGTGTAGTTGGCATATGTGGCAGAATGCTGAGAAACACTTGGGTCATTTACTAAAAACTGAGCCTCAATTTAATGCTGATTTCTTAGCATGTATCTATGAGTATGACGGTGAAGATGAGTTTCTTACAGCTTGGAATGAAATGCTAGATAAGTACGATGTTCGTGAAAATAAATGGCTAATTGATCTATTTAAATTGAAGGAAAAATGGGCCCAAGCATATGTTAAGAGAACTTTCACTGCAGGAATGAAGACAACCCAGCTTAGTGAGAGTTTTAATGCTGACTTGAAGGATTGCTTACGTACTGATCTCAATATAGTAGAGTTTTTCACTCATTTTGAAACAATTGTCAATCAAAAGTGGGATAAGGAGTTAGAAGCAGAATACAACTCTAGACAGAAATTTCCAAGATTAAAGCTCAAAAGCTCTCCTATGCTTAACCAAGTAGCAACAGTGTACACGCCTAAGTTGTTTGATTTATTTCAGACAGAATTTGAAGAGGTAATGGCACTTTCCATCCTAGAACGCAATGTGAGTCAAACACATAGTTATGTGATTGGAGTTTTCAATCAAAATGGAAAATATGAGGTCATGTGGAATCCATTAGATGAGACTTTATC
Organism: Quercus ilex subsp. ballota; assembly: GCA_032727855.1. Lineage (NCBI taxonomy): Eukaryota > Viridiplantae > Streptophyta > Magnoliopsida > Fagales > Fagaceae > Quercus > Quercus ilex. The sequence continues at coordinate 10,063,367 of CM064910.1, read as the reverse complement.
TTGTAGTTGCAGAAAGTTTGAGTCATTTGGTATTTTATGTAGGCATGGTTTGAAAGTTCTTGATGCATTGGATATCAAGTTGATTCCTAATAGATATATCATGAAGAGGTGGAGAAGAGATGCAAAAGATGGAAGCAGAAAAAATTGCACAACACATAACATTAAGCCGGATACTCGACTAGAATATGTAGATCGGTATCGAGATTTATGTCCAAAATATATTCAATTGGTGAATGAGGCATGTGAAACTAAAGAAGGCCATAATATTCTAAGCTTAGCAATTGCAGATTTGAAAAAAAAACTCAGTGACCTTAGGAATTGCAAAGCTAATGTAGAAGAAGACATCATTAGGCCTTCCACCGATTTTGCAGACAAAGAAGATCAATTATGTGCTTCGATTACGATTGTACCAAAAGGGATTAAAAAAAGAGAGATTTATCGTAATAAAAAGCGTAGGCCGAAATCATGGATAGAAAAGATGAGGAAACCAAAGGAAGGCACATCAAAGAAGCAAACAAAGAAAAGAAAAGTGCAGGAGGTAATCTTCAATTATCCTTATTTTCACCATTCTATTTTATTTTTACACATTAATATAGTATACTATTATTGTTGCTAAACTAGTACAATTTTTACAAGAAATATATGCACCTGACGTCATGGCACAAAAGAAAACTGAAGATATATCTTCTGGAAATATTACTAGTTTTACACAACTTTTAATGGTAAAGATGTTTACAATTATATATTTTATTTTGATATTAATAATAGTTTAGATGCATGATTTGATAATTTTAATGCTAAGCTTGTGATATGTGTAACGTGTAATTGGATTTTTTGTAGTCGGCTTCTACAAGTTCTGCAGTACATCAGGGAGGCTCATCAGCAAGTGTTGCATTAACATCACATTTAGAGAGTACATCAAGTGTTGTAGGCTCCAACAACAAAATTAATGGTGCAGGAGGTCTCTTGACTCAAGGAAGTGTTGCAAGTGGAGGTCCCTTGACTCAAGAAAGTATTGCAAGTGGATGGAATCCGATGGTTCATAAAGTCAAGCCATTTTTCTAGTTTAGGATCATGTTTTATAATTTATGATACATGCTGAGATTAAGTGCTCATATTTTGTAATTTTCCTAGTTTAGGACTGGAGTTTTGATGGTCCAAAACTTAGTCACATTCACATGTTTATATTTTTTATTATTTGGAAAGAATACTTAATCTGCATGTCTGATGTATCTCTGCAAGGTGTTAATTTCTGCATAATTATTTGTTGCTGCAGAAATTGTTACTGTTTCTGCATAATTTCTGCATAATTACTGCATAATTACTGTTACTGTTACTGTTACTGCATAATTACTGTGACCGTTACTGCAAACTGCATAATTACTGTGATCGTTACTGCATAATTACTGTGACTGTTACTGCATAATTACTGTGATCGTTACTGCATAATTATTGTTCTTGTTACTGCATAATTACTGTGACTGTTACTGCATAATTACTGTGACCGTTACTGCATAATTACTACATAATACTGTTACTGTTACTGTTACTGCACTGTTACTGCATAATTAATATTACTATTACTGCATAGGTTTGGTATTGCATATTCTGCATAATCATGTTTTTCTGCATAATTGTTATGCTAGGCAAGAGTTGTTTTTATATATAAGTGTTGCTGTTTGGGGGAAAATTTAATATAAATAAGCCAAGTTTTGATTAATTGTTGCTGCATAAGTGTTGCTGCATAATTAAGTTTTTATATATAAGTGTTGCTGTTATGCTGGGCAGGAGTTGTTTTTTATAGATATAGGTGTGTCAATTTTTCTTTTGCATGAGTTTTACAATCCTTTTCCTCTCCTTACACACACAGCAGCTTTAATCACACCACTCACACCACCTGTGCAACACACCCTTACACCTACTTAAAAATACCTACAAATATCAATAACCCACAACTGTCACAATCCTTATTTACAATCAAAATTCAATCCTTACAATAACTGTCACAATCCTTATTTACAATCAAAATTCAATCCTTACATCAAAATTCAATCCTTACAATAACAACTGTCACAATCCTTATAATCAAAATTCAATCCTTACAATCGAGCAACTTTTATTAAAATGTACACTTTGATCACATAACAAAAATTCCATTAAAATAAACACTTTGATTAAAATAACAAAAATTCCAACCCAAACGTGTATTTTCTTTTGGCATTGGACTTGAATACTACTTTTGAAGACTCTAGGCCATTATGTGCAGGGCATGGTGCAGCTGATGCACTGTGAAGCTATGCATAGCACTCTTCATTCAGTTTTCCATCTTTTACTTCATCAAGTTTCCCCACCGCTCTTGTCTTGAAGTGTCCATTTTCTGGCTTGTAATCAATTGTTACTCGAAGCCCTGCACCATGATACACAAAATTATTGTTACTTGTTCTTCAACTCATCATACTGTCATACACATGAAAAAAAAAACAGATCAAGCAGCTAGACTATAAAGGCATGTTTAGTCTTAATGCGACTCTGCTCACAGTCTGCACAAGCAGCTAGACTATAAACACTTAAACTCATCATACTGTCATACACATGAAAAAAAAAAAAAACAGATCAAGAAATACTCCAATTTGGACCCAAAAAAAAAATTCCTAACTTTTGAGGAATTCATTTCAAAGGTCTGCTAGCAGTAGCCATGGAGATTAAGCATCAACCCTAACCTTCTCTATCTTTCAGAGCCTAGTGCATTATCCTTTAGCAATGGCCTTGGAAGTTGGAACCCGGAATTGGCACTATGTAAATTTAATTTGCAGAATAGAATCCAAGTATTTCAGATAACCACTATACAATTGATTTGATAAAAACAATGATATCCACTGCACAATTTTTTATTTCATGTTTGGAATTCTTGTCTGCACTAATGTCTATCCCCATTTTTTCAGCATGAATCGATCGCAATGATTCTAAAACGAAAAGACCAAACACTAAAATATCTAAATTAATAATCAATGAACCAAATTCATCAATGCACCACCCATTAAATTAATTGTTTTCTTTATATTACCATAAACCAATTCTCGAAAATAACCCAATAATACCAGCCCAGAAGCTAAACAAATGCAATTAATCAAATTCCCAGAAACCAAACCAAGAAATATGGATTACTCTTTGAAAATTGAAGTCTATCATAGCATTTCATCAATATAGCACCAACCAGTCTTCAAAATTGAACATGCAAGAAAACCCAAAAACTAAACCAACATTCAAGTAAATGAATGGTGAAAGATTTACCTCTTCAACAGCACCCTTTTTCCTAGCAAAGGCAATGAAAGAATTCCCTCCAACAGAACCACCGCCATGCTCATATATTGAGTCCAAAATGAAACCCCAAGTCCCAATATCAAGCGCCAAGGGGCTCTGCCTCCTCCTCCTCCACTCGTCCACTTCTTCAGTGCTTTTGATAGAATAGGATGTACAGAACCAACGGCACAAGTGACTGAGTAAGAGGATGAACCAAACGATTGGCCATATTTCTTCAAACCCAAACCCTAACCTTCTTTGATTTGGGTCTGAACCAAATCGGCAAGGCTGGCTCACCGCAACCACCACCTCCGATGGTGGCTTCTTCTCTCCTTCGACCAAAATCTCTTTCTCTGTCTCTCAATCTCATTTCCCTCCATAGATCAAACCTGAAGGATCATCAACTTCTAAACTTCTCTGATTTGGGTTTGAAATCTTTCTCTACACCCGATTCTCTCCAAACCCCAACCCTTACTCTCTCTCTCTAATCTGGGTTTAAAAAGGATGCGTGTATGGGTGTCGGGATCTCTGGTGAGCTAAGGATTTTTCTTTGATTTTGCTGATGGGTTTGAGTTGAGGGAGGTTGAGAGAGTTTGAACTTTGAAATTTGAGAGAGAGAGAGAGAGAGAGTTTGAACGGCTGGTGTGTGAGTGTTTTTTGGTTCGGTTGAGTTAAACCTGAGTTAAGTTTGGTCCGGTTGAGTTTAAGTGTTGGTTTAAATTTTAAATGACGTGGATGGTTCTTGAGCGTGGATCTGTCTGGTTTAAATCTCCACTGTGAAATGGAGCCTCTCCATTTCAAAGGCAAATGGAGAGGATCCGTTTCCGTGAAGTAAGTGCGGAAATTCATTTTAGCTTCTCGCTGGGTTGAAGAAAAGATCAGTGTGAGTTGTGGACTGATAATGCACCACGTGGACTTCATTGACCAGAGTAGGCCCTCAGGCTTTTGAGATAGTGGGTTCCACTTCCAAGGGGCAATGGATACTTTTTTTTTTTTTTTTTGCTGAAAGGGCAATGGATACTTTGCTTTACTGTACTCTTTTTTTTTTTTTTTTTGTCAGTGTACTTTTTCTTTTTTTGACTTTTGATTAGGTGGGACTTCAATTATTTACTGTCCAATATAAACGGGGAGTTTATTTTACTGTTTAATTTATTTTTTTCTATTATTTATAAATTTTATTATATTTTTTGATATTATTTATAGGTTTTATGGTAATATTTCAATTAAATTTTATTTTTATTTACAATATTTTTAGTAAAAAAAATTTAATTTCAATAAAATAAGCAGATTCTAAACAGACTCTGAATTAAAATTTTTTATTATATCTTAGATACTAGTAAAATTATAATAAAATAAAAAAGTACTGTAATAGCTATATTATTAATTAAATGTTTAAAATTTAAATTTTTGTAATTTAAAATTTTAAATAAAAATAAATTTATTGATCCAATAGTAAATTGTATTCAATTTAAATAAAATTTTATAGAGGTTAAGAGCATAAACATCTTCTGATAATTTTTTAAAATTTAATAAAAAGATAGAGAGTTAAAAGAGTTTGTCCTTTTCTTTACTTTTTCATCTTGGCCACACTCTACTAGCACTAGAATTCTAATAAGTTGAGACCCGTTCGATAAAAAATTTCTAATAATTTGTTGTTATATTGTGAAAATATACATAAATAAAAAAATGTGTAAAAATATAAGTAATATTGTTTAGGCAAAAATGCAAAACTGACCCTCTAACTTTCAGCATTTTTCATTTCAGTCCTCTAACTTTCAGTTTTGTTATTTCAGTCCTCTAACTTTTAATTGTTGTCAATTTAGTACTCCGTTAGATCTTAGTTATCTATTGCCGTCAAGTGCTCTTTTATTTTTTGTAATTAAAAAAAATTAAGAAAACTGTTATTAAAAAAAAAACATTCATTTTTTTTCTCATTTTCTCTTCCGTCGGACTCTCTCTCGCCGGACTCACTCTCTCGCTTTCTCATTCTCTATCTCTCTGTCTCACAGTGCCGTGGTGCAAGGCCTTACCGCCACCGCCGGCCTCCACCCACAACCTCCTTGCCACCGAACTCCAAGTCCTGAGCAATCTTTCGCCTCTCTTTCTTCGTTATGTTAATTTCAGCTTGAACCTCTTTCCACTTTTCAGGGACTAGACTCTCGGGCTCGATTTCTGAAATGGGTTTATTGTGTTTTTTGTTTGGTTTGGGAGTTTGGGGTTCTTCTTCAATGTCGTTCTGGAGATATGGGTCGTCGAATACGCCTTCTTTGAATACGACACAGTCGCCGATGACGAGTTCTTCTTCGAGTTTGAAGACGTCGTCGTTTTGGAGGGGGAGAAAGGACTGGCGTCTGGTTGAGAGGTTTATGGTTTTGGGGGTGCGGGAGAGGGAGAGGGAAAGTGAGGGTGGAGGAGTGGGGAGGGGGTATGAGACTTTGGGTTTCAGATTTTGGTGGAGTGAGTGATGAAGAGAGAGAGAGAGAGACGGAGAGGTGGAGGCCAGCGGTGGCAAGGAGGTTGTGGGTGAAGGCCGGCGGCGGCGGTGAGGCCTTGCACCACGGCACTGTGAGATAGAGAGATAGAGAATGAGAAAGCGAGAGAGACTCCGGCGAGAGAGAGTCCGACAAGAGAGAAAATGAGAAAAAAAAATGATTGTTTTTTTTTTTTTTTAATAACAGTTTTCTTAATTTCTTTTAATAAATAAATAAATAAATAAAAGCCAAAACGACGTCGTTTTAACTCACTTAACGGCAGTAGATAACTGAAGTCTAACGGAGTACCGAATTGACAACATTTGAAAGTTAAAGGACTGAAATGACAAAACTGAAAGTTAGAAGACTAAAATAAAAAAAACTGAAAGTTAAAGGGTCAGTTTTGCATTTTTGCCTATTGTTTAATAACAGTAACCAACCACCCTTAATTACTTTATAAATAAGCGGAGAAATTCCCTTCACTCTATCCATTTGAATAGTTACGCGGGTACCACAAAAAAGACATTATTCGCGGCACAACTCGTGAATAGCAAAAAGGTGATAATGGGTTATGCAGAAACACTCTCCTACCACTCAAATGCCACGTGGCGAGTTGTGGTGTATGGTCTAGACCTCGTTGAGGAGAGCTGGCTATACTTTGAGATTATGGAATGGTTACTAATGTGAACTGGTGATGTACAGTGTGAACTTATTCATTGATTGACAAGAGCTGGCTATGCTTTTGAGATAACAGAACGTGGGCCCTCAACGTCATTATTGCATGCACTTTGAGCAGCTACACTTTTGCTATTTGGTTTCTCCTTGATAATCAACCATTTCACCATCTACCTACGTACTCTTTCACAGACTTCTATTGTCTTGTGTTATTCAGCAAATTTCCATTTCCAAAGTATGGCTGGTGCTCTACTTTCTGCAATCTTGGAGCGGCTTGGTTCTTTCATATCTTCAGAGTTAACGTTGACGGTAACTGTTAAGGAAGAAGTCCAAAAGCTTGAAACCAAATTTCGTACCATTCAGGCAGTGTTCTTATTATTTTGGTTAGGTGGGACTTCAATTATTTTAGATTGTTTGGTAACGTCATAATATTATTTATATTTTTTTTAAATATGTGTACGTGAAAAATGTGTATAATATTATTTAAAAATTAAAAATATATTGTTAAATTACTCTACCAAATAGGACCTTATTATCTCAATCAGTTTATTTTACTATTCAGTTTATTTTTTTTACTATTTATAGGTTTTATTATTTTTTTTTAATATTATTCATAAGTTTTACAGTAATATTTCAGTTAACTTTTATTTTTATTTACGGTACGTTGATTTTCTATAGGACTTGTCTGTGTATCAACAAATATTCAAACTTTAATTTTCAATATTTCAGATGTTAGTCCAAGCATGTCTATTAAAGCACTCAGTCAGGTCAAGCTTATTTTGGCCGTGAAAATTAGTGGGGCTCCGCTAATGATCACAACATTCAAAAGTAAAGTGTAAAAAAAAAAACAAAAAAAAAAACTTATATGCGTGAGTTGCATTATTGCAATTATATGCGTGAGTTGAGCATCGGTAGTGAGTTGAGCGTCAGTAGCCAATAATAGGTAAATAATAAAACAAGTAGAGAAATGAAAATTTTTAATTGTGTTAAGAAGGGACGTTAGGAGCAAATTTCGATATTTTTGAAAATAAAATTATTAATACTTGTCATTAGCCCAAATCTCACAAACAGTTTTAATATTTTACCCCTAAAAATAAACTTACAGTCAAAATCTCAAGCAAATGGTAAAAGAAATATATAAATTTCTTTACCATCTTAATTAAAAAGTCAAAGTAATAAATCAAATCACATTAATCTTGTATGGCAATGGAATGAAGCAACAAGTGTCTAAAAGTCATGTGCAATAATGCACATGATTAGGTGGACCTTTGGACACTTGTCACTTATTTTTTACTATTACCTAATTTTTTATGCAACAATTGTTAAATTCATATATGTATCAAATTCTCTCCTTATTTTATTTAATATTTTAATTGGCTGAAATTTTAATTTTAATTATTAATTTGATAGTTATAATTATAGAATTTTTTTTTTGAAACATAAATGCCCTCGTTTAAAACGCTCCAATTCGCTAGGAGGCTAGGTTTGAGGAATATTCTAAACTTTTCTTACAGACTTTGGGCCTATTTGGTTGATTAGTTTAAGTAACGTTGTTTGGGTGTTTTTGATATACGTGTGAGTAAAAAAGTGTGTTAAAATGTGTGAAAATATGTTAGAATTAATCTACCAAACATCCCCTCCATGGCTCTCTGACCAGTACTCTCCCCCCATTGAAGTGCGATAAAGAACTGAGTTAGGGAGGCACAGTGGCGACTTCAGAAATTTTTTTCAAGGTGTTCCCCAACAAGTATAAATTATACAATTTAATAAAGAGAAAATTTTGTATATTAACAACAACAAGAAGAATAAAAAAACACGTAAATACATAAAGTTTACAATGGTTTTCTACGTTGTTTTCTTATCAAATATTCTAGTAAAAAAATAAACAATAAACTATAAGTTCATTTGAAATATTAATAAAATTATTAATTATTATTGTTTAGTTGTTTCATTAATTTGTTTGTCTTTTATAAACTATAATTTGTTATATTGTTGTTTTATTAATTATAAAATAAAATTATTTATGGCATATCTGCATATGTTCATGGCATTAATTATTTATGGCATGTCATTAATTATTTGTAAGCATATGGTTTTAAAAGCTGGAACGGTGACGGAACCGAAAAAGGTAGTGATTTTTGGTTTTTTGGTTCGATCGGGGTCAGATCGATGGTCGAACCGATGATGTCATAAATAATTTAATTAATTATTTTAAAATTATAAAATAAATAATAACTCATTCAATATATCCAAACAAATATTAAAAAAATTAAAAAATGAGTTTCATATCTTATATTAGATGGTAAAGGGAAAGAAACTATAAATAATCAAAATTAACATTACAAAAATAATAGCAATGTTATATCTTTTTTTGTTTTATTTATCATTTTTTTTACAATGGTATTAAGAATAAGTAATTTAATTGTACTTTAAAGATCTATTCTAAATAAAAGAGTGTTTAATTAGATGATAGTAGCCTAAATGTTAAAATACAAATCATTTTTTTATTGTTTAAAAACTATGTTTGTATTTGTATTCCTTTATTAATCAAAATTAAGTTATTAACACAGTTATTCAGCAAAAAAAAAAAAAGAAATAACACAACCGAACAGTACACACTAAAAATAAAAAATGAAACACTTGGCTAACATGCATGGTTGTACATCTCCCAAAGTACCCAACCCAATTCCCAAGTGCCAACTGCCAAGCATTAATACTTTAGATGCCTTTTATGCCTTTCATTGATACTTGGCTTTTGAGTTTTTTTAGTAGTTCTGTGGGTTGGTTTTTCACTGGTGCGAGTACGGTATCAAGACCCAAGTATTCACAGCCTTCTTTTTCTTCCCTCAATTTTTTTTTTTTTTTTTTTGTTTCTCTGTATCTCTCAACTTGAAAGCTTTGCACAAATATCTCTCAGTCAAAGACATTAGATCCGACTTCCGAGTTCCAATCTGCTCATTTTACTTGAGGTGGTCGGCGATGCTAGCATGGTTATTTTTTTTTTTTTTTTTTTTTAAAGCAGTTTTGTATCTAAGTTAGAGAACCGTTGGGAAACGGTTTAACCGTTCCGGTTCCTTGTTTTTTTTTTCTTTAGATTGGGTTTGTAATCTGTTGTTTAGGATTGATGTTGGACTTTTTTTCCTTGGTAGGCTTGCTCTTTTATAAATTTTTTGGGCTTTTTTTTTTTTTTGCTTGAAAGTAGAACAAATAATTTTTTTTTTTTTTATTTTTATTTGAGGGTGTTCCTAATTTTTTTTTGAAAGCAGGGTGTTCCTAATTTTTTTTTTTTTTTAGAGAGTTTCAACTTATGGCATCCGCTCCTGATGATAGCTCTTTACATTAGACCAAGACACCAATCAGTTTTTGGCGTAGGCGGAGATTGAACTCTAGATCTCTTATACAACCATCAGAGACTTTACCAGTTAAGCTAACTAGAACCCACAGGGTGTTCCTAATTTTAGTTTAGGGTGTTCCTAATTTTTTTTTAAGGGTAGACAAATAAAAAAAAATTAATTATTATATATAAAAAAAAAAAAATTTCAGGTCAGGGTGTTCCTGGGAACACCCTAGCCTAAACGTAGCGTCGCCACTGGTGAGGCATATATTAAATAAATAGAAATTAACCTTAAAATTCTTGAGACAGTGCTATATAAATAGGTGCGAATGCCATGCAAATTGCACCGCCAACAACAACACCAAACATCTTAGTTTCAAGCCATTTGCTAAATACTAAGCTCTCTCTTTGTTCCTTTCTTGTAAGAATGGCTCCAATAGTTGCAACACCTATCAGTGAGTCCTCAAATATCACTGACTTTGTCGTAACAAATGGCAATGGAGTAAAGGGTCTCTCAGAAATGGGACTCAAAACCCTCCCTAAGCAATATATCCAACCTGTAGAAGAAAGGATCACTGTGAGCAACATCTTGCCTCAAGAGTCTATACCCATCATTGATATGTCAAACTGGGACGAACCAAAAGTCTCAGAATCAATCTGTGATGCTGCAGAAAAGTGGGGTTTCTTTCAGATTATCAACCATGGAGTGCCCATTGAAGTGCTGGAGAATGTGAAGGACGCAACACATAGGTTCTTCAATTTGCCAGCTGAGAAGAGGAAGTTTTCAAAAGAGAACTCACCTTCCAACAGCGTGCGGTTTGGCACAAGCTTTAGTCCTGAAGCAGAGAAGGCTCTTGAATGGAAAGATTACCTGAGCATGTTTTATGTGCCCGAGGATGAGGCCTCTGCATTGTGGCCTTCTGCGTGCAAGTAATAGAGCTTAACTTTGCTCAGTTTAGTTTACACAACAAATACATGACATATAATATAGATGCAATACTTGTGTACGTACGTACATATATAATTCATTAAATGGGTCAAGTTCTAGTTTTATCTGGTTTAACTCAATATGGTTTCTCAAAAAAAAAAAAAAAAGGTTTAACTCAATATGATGTTATAACACGCCATAACTTTTAGTTACATCTAATTATATCCTCTATGTTTGATTGAAGATCTATAGTGATCTCATCATAATATATATATATATATATATATATTTCTATTTCTATTTCTAATTTTTTTTTTTTTAAATTTGAGTATCATAAAAGATAAAACATAATTTTGTGGATCAAATAGTATATGCTTATGTGTATATATAGTTTTTGGTGAACTAATTGTTGTTTGCTTTTAGGGATCAAGTTCTGGAATATATGAGGGGGTCTGAACCGGTTATCCAAAGGCTATTAGAGGCACTACTGAAGAGGATAAATGTGAAAGAAATTGATGAGACAAAAAAATCTCTCTTAATGGGTTCAAAGAGGATTAACCTTAACTACTATCCTATATGTCCTAGCCCTGAGCTCACCGTGGGAGTAGGTTGTCACTCTGACGTGTCAACCCTTACTATCCTCCTTCAAGATGATATTGGTGGACTCTACACGCGAGGAAAAAATGATAGTTGGGTTCATGTTGCACCTATAAGCGGCTCCCTCGTGATCAATGTTGGCGATGCACTACAAATAATGAGCAATGGTTGGTACAAGAGCATTGAGCACCGCGTGGTTGCCAGTGGAAGCAAGAATAGGATTTCGGTTCCTATTTTTGTTAATCCTAGGCCATATGACATGATTGGTCCTTTTCTAGAAGTGCTTGCAGGGGGTGAGAAAGCATTATATAAGCAAGTTTTGTATTCAAATTATGTGAAACATTTCTTCAAGAAGGCTCATTATGGGAAGAATACAATTGAATTTGCAAAAATATGATATGTATTTTGAGGTGAGTTGTCACTACAACACCAATCAATGTTGTCACTACAAGTATGTTATGTTAATTTTTATGAAATAAAACACAATCTAAAATCTGTTTGAAGATAATAGAAGTCAGTCAATTATTTATCCAATTATTTTACTTTTTACAAAAAAATAGTTTTTTTTTTTTTTTTTTTGGTGAAAATATGATTCATTACCAACTAAGAACCAACAACATTCTCAGCATAGACCCTATTAAAAAACAACCCATTGAGGTCATCCTCAACAACATCTATTAAGTCCACAGGCGGACTATCAAAGGTAGAAAAATTAGCATCTAGAAAATAGTTCATCCTAGCAAGACTATCCGCACACTTGTTCGCCTGACAGAAACAATGCTTAATACAAACCTGTGGAATGCAAGAAATTAACAGCTTGCAATCATCCAACAAAGGTGATATGACGTTATTGACATATGATGGATTCCCTAAGGCATCCACAATAGACTTGGCATCAAGTTCAACTTCAAGAGCATTAATGTTGAGGCTGTTGCATAGAAGAAGGCCCTCCCTTAAATCCCATAGCTCAGCGGCAAAGCTGTTTGTCATGCCAATACTCCTGTTAAACCCAATAACCCACCTACCTGCATAATCTCTCACCACCCCTCCACAACCTGCCAAGCCTGTGTTTCCACAACAGGAGCCATCTGTGTTAAGCTTCCACCAACCTTGGATTGGCTTCTCCCATCTAATCCTCATCACAACATTCCGGTTCAGCAACCTTGGAGAGGAAAAACAATGAAAAAATTCTACAGCTTGATTTACAATCACCAAAGCTAGTTTCGGGTTTCAACTTTTGCCATTGAAAACCAATTGTTTCTACTCTTCCAAACATTCCATACAGCAAAGAGAAAAACAACTTTCCAAGGTGGTTGAGTAGCACCTAAATTATGCTTAGACATCAGCCAATCTTGAAAGTTGCTCCTCCAAAAGGCTTGATTAGATAGCAAATAGGAAGGCTTGGGCTGGTGTGGAGAGTGACACATGCTCCTTACCATGCTGACACATCCCCATCCGAAAGTCTAGCCGTACGCAATCGGGCTTTACCAAAAGTAGATAAAGCTCGAAAGCCTAATTTAGTTAAGGGCATGAAGGCTGTTACGCGTGCAAGGGCTGGTCATAATCCTCTGAATAGCGCCGCTAGGAAAGACGACTTGAAGGAGATATCTGAGATGCGAAGCAAGGAGCTTAACACACCGTCACACATGATGGGTTGTTCTTTCCTTGATGATGGCTATGGAGATACAAGGCCGAGAGCTGATGGTGAATTCCACTTCGCTGCCATCGCTGGGGCCGAAATGGGTCAGAATTGAAGAGGAAGCAGTGGGAAAAATTCTGGTGATCGGGTTGGATGTGAGGTGAGTTTTCTTAATTTGGATCATGGATTGGGGCAGCTGAAAGATAAAGAAGGCGTGGAAGGTGGGTTGGTTGATTCTATCCGAGCTGACATGGAAAATAGCGATGATGTGGTGGGTTTTCCTGGCTATTGTTCCGGCACCGGAGAAGGAACACAGGAAACTAAATCTGTTCACTATTCATTAAGTGATAGAAGTGGGGGTTGTGTAGCTTATGGAGCGGATTAGATGAATTTGGAAGGGGGAGGAGATGGTAGTCCTTCAATTTGATGTTTTGTCTGTGCCCAGACCATAAATTCCTCATGAATAGCATCATTTGGAATTGTAGACGTGCTTCGAAGCCCTCTTTTCAAAAGCGTGTTAGGGAGCTGGTTCTAAGTCATAATCCGGCTATCCTGGTGGTAATGGAAACCCGAGTTGGGGGAAACAGAGCAAGGGAAATCACGGAAAGGCTTCCTTTTGATGGAGTTATCCACTCTGATGCAATTGGGTATGCGGGGGGTATATGGGTGCTGTGGAATTCAGACAGAGTTGAAGTTGCTCAGTTGGCTAGCACTGAACAAGAAATTCACTTCACGGTTAAGGTACGAATTTCTAATGTAATTTGGCTATTCTCTACTGTGTATGCTAGTCCTAGAAGTGCTGAAAGGCACATTTTGTGGAATAACCTCATGGAAGTTGCAGACCTTCATAATATGCCTTGGGTTATAGTAGGGGATTTTAATGAACCTTTGGTTAATGATGATAAATTTGGGGGTAGAGCGGTGAGTGTTAATAGGTCTTTGTTGTTCAAGGAGTGTTTAGATAAGTGCAATATGATAGATATCGGTTTTGCAGGGCCTCGTTACACTTGGACCAATAGAAGGGAAATTCAAGGTTTGATTCAAGAGAGGATAGATAGGTTCTTTGTGAATCCTAAGTGGTGCTTGCTATACCTAGATGCAAAAATTACTCATCTTCCTAGGTATCATTCTGATCACTGCCCTGTCCTATTAGAGATGCAACCAGGTTTAAGCGGTGGAAAGAGGAGGCCTTTTAGGTTCCGGGCTGTTAGACCCCACTTTCCCTGATGTTGTTTCTCAAGCGTGGGAAGGTGCAAATAATTTAGGTGAGGCCGTTGATAGCTTCACAAGGAATGCTATGGTTTGGAATAAAAACTAGTTTGGGAATATCTTTACAAGGAAAAAAATTCTGATAGCTAGGATAAATCGTATTCAAAAGGCTATTGCTATCAAACCTTCTAGCTTCCTCCTTAAGTTGGAAAAGGATCTCCTTAGGGATCTTGATATTGTTCTCAATCAAGAGGAGGAGCTATGGGCTCTAAAGCCTCGGGTTAATTGGATGGTTCAGGGTGCTCCTTACCATGTGACAACTTTCTATTTGCTATCTTAATAACGGGCAGTCCCTCAAGGCATGTAAAATGCTTTCAGCTCCTTCTTGACATAGAGGGCATGTAATATCATGACTAACACCCCTCCTCTCAAGGCAAAGCTTTACTCCAATGCTATTGTGGACGCATTTCCAAAGAAAGTTTCTAATTCTTCGTAGAGTATTCACTTTCCAAATCCAATGCGCTGAGAAAGGATCTATACATTCAGCCCCCATGGCAATCCTATAAGCACTCTTCAAATCAAAGGTGCCTTTAGGAGACCCCGACCAAGCTAACTTATCAACACCTCTACTCAACATCGTCACTGGGGTTGCTTGAATTACCCTTTTAACTTCTAAGAGAAGTTCAAAAGGGATCTTCCCCCAATCCCAACTCGTGTCTGTCATAAAGTCTTTAACTTCTAAAAGGCTAGCCTCCCTCGTGATAGGTCCCTAAATCATCCCTCTAAGAGAACCTCCACTTGTCCATTTATTCTGCCACACATTCAGCCCACTATCTCTACCAACCAGCCACCTACTCCCCTTATTGAAAGTATCCATTCCTTTTTTCATAGCAGCCCATATGTGAGAACAAGGCAGCCTATTAGCATTGGTAGCACTTCTTCTTCTTTGATTACTATATTTCAGATTCAAAACTCTAGCCCAAGGGGCCTTCTTTTCATTGTGGAACCTCCAATTAAGCTTAGATAGGAGAGCTATATTCTTACCCTTAGCTGATTGCAACCCAAGCCCCCCTTCCTCCTTAGATTTTATCACCTTATCCCAACCAACCCAATGAATCTTCTTGGCTGCCTCCGATGATCCCTAAAGGAAATTCTGACTCACTCTATCTAACCCATCCAAAATTCTACCAGGCAAACGGGTACATTGCATAACATATGAAGGAACAGCAGCCAAAGAGGCTTGTATGAGAACAGCCCACCCCGCCAAAGAGAGCATGTTAGCCTTCCAACCCGAGAGTTTTTGTTTCTAGCCTGACACATGGTAAGGAGCATGTGTCTAGCCTGACACATGCTCTCTCTATCCCCATCACTCTCCAATTGGGCTTTATCCACTATCCTCAATGGTGACAGCTTTCTCTTTGTCTCCCTGTTTAACCCCCTGGGTCCATCATCACTCTCCACACCAGCCCAAGCCTTCCTATTTTGTCTCTTTTTTATTAAAAAAAAAAAAAGAGTTTACACACTTTATTTTTAAACGTGGCATTGACATTGTTTGTCTGTCTGTTTGAAGCACTGGAATTCATGACAGGTTAAAACGATTTCTCTTATATACTGGGTTCAATAAGGTTCAAAATAACTTGTGTTGGGTCCTAAATAATATTATTAATAATATTAGCAATCCAAAACAACAATCACACACAAGAACACAAAATTTATGTGGAAAACTCTTTCTCTTTAAAGGGAAAAACTACGGGATAAACTCTGAATAATTTCACTATTATCAAATCAATTACAATAATTCTTGTGTATATCTCACAACTAAAGAAAAATCTTTCTTATTTTTCTTTACCCTCACATACACTAATTATTTCTCTCAAAGGCGGCAGTACTTTGCTCTCTCCTTTATATTTTTCTTCTCCACGCACAGCTCTCTCTCATGGCTGTCTTCTTTCTCTAAGCGGCTTCCTATTGGCTGCACTCTCAATTCACTTGTGTGTTCTTCTCGAAGCAAACCCTTTACTCTCTCCTCCTTGACTATCTTCTCGAAAGCGGAAATACCTTACTCTCTCCTTTCTCTTGCATTCCTCCCAAGAGAAAATTTCATTTTTCTCTTTTGGTTTCACGCTCTATTTTCTCTCTCCCCATGAGGAGGATCCTTGGGCCAAAGTCATCAAATTCTTTGTAGCATGGTCTATTTATAAGATTCTTTTGTTATTCCCTCTTGGACTAGAAATACATTACCTCTTTAACAAGGAATTTATTCCCTCTTGGATTAGGAATACATTACCTCTTTAATAAGGAATAGACTTTCCTTCCACACCAAGGAATAGTCTTTCCTTTCACACCAAGGAAACCCAAATTAATTTTTCCTTCTTTAACTAGGAAACCTAATTGACTTTCCAAGTTACAATTGGAATTTGAGGCAACTTCCCAACAATCTCCACCTTGACTCAAATTCTATTAATTATCCTCAACTATCTTCTTTCCTCTTGAGAGAGCTCCACCTTAATCAAGTAATCAAATTCTATTAATTAGCCCTTTTTTTTAGATACAAAGATGCTGCAAACAAGCTTAACCTGTGATCTAGTTTTCTATAGCAGTCCATCTTAAATGGTGACATATGAAAAGCAAACTATTTAATTTTTTAATAACTGTACTCTTTCTTCCATTTATCATTTAGTTCTTGAACCTTTTTTCATTCAGCTGGTAATAATTTTTTTTAAAGAAGAAAGAGGGGTGCCCTTATAGCTCGAACCTATAATTATTAATCATCTGGTCTTGATATTATAGGTTTATGTACTTGCTATCTATCAAGTTCCGAAGTAAATATTTTGTGCTTTTTGCTTTTTTCAGAGGCTAAAATGTTTCATGGGCATAGGAGAGTGCAAAGTATGAGAAGCGACCACCAGTAGATATGTTACAAATACTTTGGCTTCATTTGTTGGATTAAGTAACCATCACAATCCCTTTGGAACTAACAATCAAGATATGCTTGTGATTTTTATTGTAAGTATTGGACATAGACACGATCTATCTTAGAGAGAAAACCCTGATATGGTAGATGATATATTTTTCTTAGTTTTGTTTGTTTGATTATTAAATCCATGCTTTTTGTTGCTTCTATTTTGCATAAAGTCTTTGATAGCTCTGTTTTGTTGTAGGAATTGGAATTATACTTTTTGGGTTATCTACTTATTTTTATGCTCCTCATCTTGCATAGGAGTTGAATAAATTGCTGCTTTTTGTTGATTCTAATGTTTATAAGTGGATTTTCAACATCTAATGCATAACAGTGAAGTCCATTGTAGGAATTGGCATTCTGCTGTTGGAAATAGTCTGTACAACTAGTCACCCAAAAATTTATAAAAAAGATGAAAGAAAGAGAAAGCATTGCTAAGTACTCTTTGGCTTGCCCATGAATGGCTCATGATGCTCATCCCTAGTTTAATTCTTAGGCTTTGAATTCCTCTTAACGTGTTATATCTCTTTGAAATAGAGGTTAGGCCTCAAGGCCTTATATTTATTTTAGATCATTATCATTGTTGTCCATTGTGATTAATAGTATATTATTCTAATCATTTAAAACATTATGTTTTTCATTGCAAACTTCATAAGTTTAGTGATGCTTGTATTATCCCTGAATCCCAGCCACCAAACCTTGTGGACAGAGGAAGGATGTTCAGCAACAACTTGGGGATGCGAGCAAGGATTTTGAACTGCACTGGAAGTAAGTTTTTCTGTTTTGCATACATATATTTCCAAGGAACAAATTTCCCAAATTTGACTTCAAATATTGCTCTGATGCCTTAATAGGTTCTCTATCTGGCATGCAACTATTTAGTTTATTCCATCTTTCTCTACCTTAATCTATTGGTATGGTTGTCATTGATCATATAAATCACAGATGAAGCTAATTAAGCTAGGCACAGCCCGTGGTTGAAGTAAGCATGGAGAATGGTGTTGTGTTCTCCAGCGTGGTGTTCCACAGTGACGATGATCTGAACGATTGGCCTCCAATTTCATCTGTTTTAGCTTTAATGTCCTCTGTTTTCTCCTCATCATCGGGCTTACATTCAAGGTTTGCATTTTTATTCTTCTTTTCTTTTTTCTTTTTTGTTATATTTTTCATGTTATCTAAGATGTAGAACAATAGATTTGTATGTGTTTGTAATCACTTTTTCGAATATCTATATTATTACCATAAAATTGTTTAAACATTTTTTTTTATAGGTAAGAAAAACAATTGTTCAAACGTTATTCCACCATGTGGTTATCTAAGTTTTAAATCATAGTCAACAAGTTGCAAATTACAGGGGATTAAGAGGTCTAGTCAAAGCTTCCATTTTCCATATTGTTTTGTCAATTTAAGAATATCTAGCTCTTCTTTTTTAGATATCGTGAATTGATTTATCTCAATCTCGCACAATTAGTAAAATTTTGTCAAGTAATATCAGTGTGCCTTTCAGCTCAATTCCATACAATGTTACATTACAAGAATGGGCTTACATCCAGTACACAAAATATTTTGTATATTATTCAGAATGGTGTACTTATTGTAAATTTGCTAGAATTGGTTGGTGGGGAATCAAATCCTTAAATTGATCTCCAAATGCAATTTAAAAGAGCTTACACATTGCGAGTGTCTTTGCTCTTTTCTAGAAAAGCGTAATGGAAGAGTAGGTTAGAAGGGAGCTCTATCCCAGCCATAGGAAACAATCCACACTTTACGTGGGAACTTTGAGGACAGAAAAAGGAAGTTCCGAAAGCAATTGGAGATGCAAGCAAGGATTCCGAACTGCCTAGGAAGTAAGTCTTCCCACTTTACACACTAATATGTCCAGTGGCCAAATGTTCTCAGAGTAATTCAAATATTGATCTGATTCTGTATTAGGTTCTTTATTAGACATGCAATTTGTTGGTTTATTTTGTCTTTCTTTTGCCGCACTAATCTGTTGGTATCATACTATGATTCAAATCATAGACAAGGGTAATTAACGTAGTAAAACAACTCATGACAGAACTTACAAGCATGGAGAATGGTGTTGTCCACTATAGTGGTGAGTTTTATAGTGATGATGATTTGAAAGATTGGCCTCCAATTTCGTCATCTGTAGCCTTTATGTCCTGTTTTCTGCCCGTCACCAGGAAGGTACATGGCCTCTATTATATTAAAATTTCCAAGCAGTTGTAGCATCAACGTTCTTGGTAGGAGAATTGAAGTTAAAAAAAGGATATACACTTTTATCGTTGACTTTTTTTGTATTTAGCATATAATAATACCTTCAAATTGAAATTGCAACTCTCATTTGCGTCTATTCTATTGTATTTTATTCGGTTTTTTTTTTTTTTTTTGGGTGTGTTTTTTACCGTGAAATGCTTTTTTTTACACTGTTAGGATGAAAAATAAATTTCATTTGCCAACCAACATTTTTTTTTTTTTTTTTTTTTTTTTTTTTGAGGACAACAACATTTGGTAGTTGCAAAGAAATCTAAAAATTTAAAATTTAAATTGTTTGCTATTGTTTCAAAACATCAAAATTGATGGTGACTATGCATTATGAGCTATGAAGCACGGGTGCGTTTCGGGACTCGGGTGCGGGTGTGGGTGTGGGTGCGGGTGCGGATGCGGGACTCGGCAATTTTTGAAAAAGTAGGGTGCGGGTGCAGCGGGACTCGGCGACTAAAAATATATGTTGAAGACCATTGTTGTTTAGTTATCATGTCTTTCTATTGCAGTTCAATTGCTTATGCTATTTGCTGAGTTCGTGGCTTCAGCCTTCCCGCACAATCAGAAACTTATTTTCAAAGTACATGAACGAAATAAACTCTGGGTTGTGGTAGACTGGCACTGCATAGCTTATCTCGACTGGTATGTATTTTGATTCTTATTTTTCTCATAATGTGCTTTTCTGTTAACTTTTTCATATTATCTGAGAAGTAGAACAATATAATTATGTAATCATCATTACGACTTTTGATATTATTACCCTAAATAATGCTCAATGTCATTCATAGTGAATGAGTTTCAACTTACAGGGGATTATATAAATAATTGCCTTACATAGAATGTTTAATTGAAATACTGTTCTTATATCCAGCATACAGAAAAACTCACTAAAATTTTCAATATGTTGTACTCTTCATCGAGGAAATCGCTAGAATTCATGGGTGTGGAATTAAACACCAGATTGATCTTGGAATGGGTGGATGTTACAAGAGCTTAAACATTGCGAGTATAATTGTTCTTTTCTAGAAAAGGGAAATAGAAGAGAAATTTACCCATTTTTGTCCATTGATAAAATCCATTCGATTTCAACAGTAAAAAATTTCCATTAGATTTGCCATAATAAACCTATAGTTGAAACTGTTCATTTCTCAAGCTTTACTCATAAGTATGTTTTTCTGTTTTCTCCCCTTCATCTTAAATCAATAACTTCGTTTGTAAAACTTATGCAGTCTAAACCTGTTGGAAAAGAGTTCTCTATACTGGTGAAATTGTTAGGCTAGGATGCACCTCAAATAGCCATGTCTTACATTCTGATGCAAGGTGCTAATTGAGAAAGATCCATAAGCAGAATGGCAAAGCTCATTACAGTAGAACAACAAAGATCCCTTTCTCCTCCCTGAAGCTTTGTCCTTGTTTTTGAAGCTCTATACTCAATTCATAGATGCAAAAATGCTTAAATATGAGGCTCCAGTCAACATCATGTATGTCAAGAAGAAACAATGTCCAGTGATTCTTCTGATAAATTTCATTTTTCTGGCCATTAATTGCAGCTGAAAGATGCGCCAGAGTCTTAATAATCTTGAATCAGCTAGTTTGCTAAAGGTTAAATCAACAAGGTAGCTTTAGAAGCAGGTTTTTCATATATTTATGTTGTTCATGTGTGGAGCTGTAATGAAATAATCCAAAAACCTAAATGGCTAGGGCAGGTAAAATTCAAGTGCTTTTGGTCCTGTTAGCTTGGTTTATGAAAGATTGGTGCCCTGAAGTTTGATTTGTAATTGTGATAATCCCTTTTGACATTTGAGGAGTTCGTAAAGAGGAGATTCAATTGTATTTTAGTGGGTGTATACTCTAATTGTGTATTTTTGATTTCATCACTAGTATTATAGAACATGATCAAAGCTCTTGATTTTTAAAATCTCTTGTAACTTCGTTGCTCTTGATTTTCTCAAATCTCTTGAAATTTCTAGTTGTGTATTGTGCTAGATACTTACTGCTGTTTACTTAGGGGAGTTCCGAATCCATGGACTTTAACACTGATTGCTTGCAATCAATGCTGAGAATGCTCAACGAACAAAAGCTTGTGGGTTTGGGAATTGGGCCCGGTTCGTTTTGCAAAGTAGGCCCTACTGAAATTGGGCCTGGTAAGTCCTGCAGAATGGGCTTCCGTTGAACTAGTCTGCAGCAAAACAAACACTCCAAACAGATGGCAAAATACAACACGGTCTAATAACAGTTTAGTTCACAGCAAAATCAGCATATATTTCTCAATAAATATCTGATGAGTACATTTACACATGTTTTGGGCCACTCTTGGGTCTGCTTTTGCTTTTTCTCATAAGCTTTGACGTGAAGGTTTTTTTATCCTCTTTTTCTTAACCGCGGGCGACCAGGCCTTTGCGGGACACCTCTTCGTTGGTCACTTAGGCAAATTGGCCAAGGAATGGGCTTGGTGGGCCCTTCAGTCCCTTTTTGTTAAGACACTAGCTAAATGAAGGGCATTTAGAATTGATTAGCATTGTAAATGGGTGGTTCTGTCAGTTTTGTTAGTTGGTAGCTGTTGGGTTGTTATTAGTTGGTTAGTTTGTTGGTTAGTTTGTTGGTTTTGGCGGGAGACTTGTGAAAGGTATAAAGATGTGGAATTCTGATGTGTAAAGGTATGAAAAGAATTAATAAACTTCTTCCCACTTTCCTTTCAGTCTTGCTCTCCCTCTATTTCTGTTTAAGAGGTAGTTACCCTCGAAGTAACTATTCATTTCCAACTCTGTTCCTTCTCTCTTTCTTTCCCTGTTCTCACTCTCCATTTTCTGGATTATCCAAGCACTTAACAATTGGTATTAGAGCCTATGTTCCTATAGCCATGACTGAAACGAGATCTTCATCCCATATCAATGAATCTTTATCTTTACTCAAAACCACCACGGACCACCATGCTCATTCGTTACAAGAGATCAATCATCAACTGAATGCAAACACTCAACAATTGAATGCCAACACTCAGCAATTGAATGCCATCAGTTTAGCCTTGCAGAAACTCACTGAAGCAGAAGAACAGAGATAGCAAGTTGCATCATTGAAGTCTTCCTCTCAGACTCCGAGCACTCCAGCTTCGCATGCTCTGCCTTTCTCAAATTCATCAAGGAGTGTGAGACTTGATTTTCCACGATTCAAAGGAGATGATCCTGCTTCATGGGTGTACAAGGCCAATCAATATTTCAATTTTTATCAAACACCATTGTGTGAAAAATTGTTAATGGCCTCCTTTCACATGGATGGTGATGCCCTGATCTGGTTTCAAGATAGTGATGAAAATGGGATGTTTGTGACTTGGGAAGGGTTTGTAGAAGCCTTGTTGACACGATTTGGAAGCACTGCATACGAAGACCCTATGGAATCACTCACAAGATTGAAGCAATCAAGTGGTGTGGTGGTTTACAAAGGGCAATTTAAGGCTCTGTCAAATAGGATTAAAGGATTGTCAGATGGTCACAAACTGAGTTGTTTTTT
This sequence comes from Quercus ilex subsp. ballota, assembly GCA_032727855.1. NCBI lineage: Eukaryota > Viridiplantae > Streptophyta > Magnoliopsida > Fagales > Fagaceae > Quercus > Quercus ilex. The sequence goes on along the minus strand of CM064910.1, from coordinate 10,040,480 downwards.
GAGTGGTCTTAAAGACGAGGTGCGATTACCTGTGAAGATGCTCAGCCCTAAGAATCTCAATGAAGCTTTTGGGTTGGCTAAAATTCAAGAAGAATATTTGAACAGTAGCTGCAAAAGTCAGAGGTCTACAATGGTGGATTACACTAAGCCTTCCATTTTGGGTCCCAAGCCTGAGATGAAGGTGGAGTCTAGGTATAGGCTTCCTTTACAGAAGTTATCACCTGCTCAGATGGAGGAACGAAGGAAAAAGGGGCTTTGCTTCAACTGTGATGAAAATTTTCAACCTGGACATCAATGTAAGTCAGCCAAACTCTTCTTGTTAGAAGGTTTATTTCCTTTCCAAGAGTCCAATTCTGGTGTTCAGTTAGTAGAATTTAATGACTCTGAGGCTACCTTATTACCATTGGATGGTGTTAATTCTGAAGATAATAAATTTGAGGTGGAGAAAGGTGTAGTTGAGATTACTTTATATGCTTTGTTGGGTAGTCCTTCACCGGGTACCATGAGAGTTAAGGGTAGGATTAATGGTCACTGGGTCACCATCTTAATTGATACAGGTAGCACACACAATTTCTTGGACACTGCCATTTTAGCTACTTTACAACTTTCATTAGATTCTACTCTAACATTTGAGGTGAAGGTTGCTAATGGTGCTATCATTCGGACTAATGGTGTGTGTGCTAATAATAAAGTCTTAATGCAAGGGCATAATTTTACAGTAGATCTAAATGTTCTGCCTTTAGGTGATTGTGAATTGGTTTTAGGCACTCAGTGGCTTAGAACTCTGGGTATGATACAATGGGATTTTAGGGCCATGTTTATGAAATTCCAACACATGGGTACCACAGTTACTTTAGAAGGTTTACACCTTACTGATCACTCTCTACAAGAGGGTACACAATTCTTTAAAAAACCTGTGAGGAAAGGCATCTTATTGCATATTGTGTCCTTGGGGTCTGTTGCTTCATCTGACCAACCTTGTGACCCTGCTATTGAGGAGCTTTTATCTGAGTTTGCTTCAGTATTTGCTACTCCATTTGGGTTGCCTCCTTGTAGAGGACATGAGCATCAGATTCTCTTGAAGGATGGTACAAACCCCATTTGTCAAAGACCCTATAGATATCCCCATTTTCAGAAAGCTGAGATTGAGAAGATTGTTGCTGAATTGTTAGAAGTGGGTTCAATCAGACCAAGTCAGAGTCCATTTTCTTCCCCAGTTCTGTTGGTGAGGAAGGCAGATGGCTCTTGGAGAATGTGTGTGGATTATAGGGCTCTAAATCAAGCTACTATCAAAGACAAATTTCCTATTCCAGTTGTGGATGAATTGCTTGATGAGCTTGCTGGTTCCATACTATTTTCTAAGTTGGATTTACGGTCTGGCTATCACCAAATTAAGATGAAGGAGGAGGATATTCATAAAACTGCTTTTAGGACTCATGATGGACACTATGAGTTCTTGGTTATGCCCTTTGGGTTGACCAATGCTCCCTCCACATTTCAATCTTTAATGAATGATGTCTTTAGGCCTTATTTGAGGAAGTTTGTGTTGGTTTTTTTTTATGATATTCTGATTTTTAGTCCATCTTTGGAGTCACATCTTCAGCATATCAGAATTGTCTTGGAGTTGCTATTGAAGCACCAGCTGTTTGCTAAGAGAAGTAAGTGTGTTTTTGGTTGTTTGGAGGTAGAGTATTTGGGCCACATCATTTCTGGGAAAGGTGTGAGTACTGATCCTAAAAAAACTGCTGCCATGGTGTCTTGGCCTATTCCTACTTCTGTTAAAGCTTTAAAAGGTTTTCTGGGCTTAACAGGTTATTATAGAAAATTTATAAGGCACTATGGACAAATTGTTGCCCCTCTCACTGCTCTCTTGAAGAAGAATTCCTTTGTGTGGACTACTCAGACTGAGGTTGCCTTCCAACAGCTTAAGATGGCAGTAAGTCAGCCCCCAGTTTTGGCCTTACCTGACTTCTCTCTTCCTTTTACTATAGAGTGTGATGCATCCGGGGTGGGTTTGGGAGCTGTCTTGATGCAAAATCAGAGGCCTATTGCCTTTCATAGCCAAGTGCTTAAAGGAAAGGCCTTACACTTGTCCACTTATGAAAAGGAGTTGCTTGCTTTGGTTACTGCTGTCCACAAGTGGAGACCTTATCTGTTGGGTAAACCTTTCATCATCAAAACGGATCAACAAAGTTTGAAGTACATTCTTGAACAAAGGATTGCTACACCTGCTCAACAAAAGTGGTTAACTAAACTATTGGGGTATTTGTTTGTAGTGGAATACAAGAAAGGAAAGGAGAATAAAGTGGCTGATGCTCTATCTAGGAGATCTGATTCAGTTACTGTGGTTTAGTCTGATGCCAGTGCAGATTGCTCTTCTTCTTTGTGCTTGATTTCCTTCCCTTGCCCTTCTTGGATTAATGAGCTGAAGGCAAGTTATCAGTCTGATCCATGCATGCTATCCTTGCTGCAGAAGTTGCAGGATGATTCTATTAAGCCTAAGTTTTTTTCCTTGCATAATGGTCTAATATTGTTTAAAGGCAGGGCGTATCTGAGTTCATCTTGTGGATTGAAGGCTAAAGTTCTACAGTTGGTTCATGATAGTCCATTGGGTGGCCATTCAGGATTTTTGAAGTCATACCATAGACTGAAACAAGACTTTTACTGGATTGGAATGAGGGCTGATTTAAAGAAACATATAAGGGAGTGTGGGGTGTGTCAGCAGATGAAGCATGAGACTTGCCATCCAGCTGGGTTGCTCCAACCCTTGCCTATTCCTGAGAAACCTTGGACTGCAGTGAGTATGGATTTTGTGGGGGGCTTACCTAGATCTCAAAGATTGGATGTTGTCATGGTTGTGGTGGATAGATTGACCAAGTATGTTCATTTTATGGGTTTGTCTCATCCTTATTCAGCTGCCAAGGTAGCTGCTTTATTTGCTCAGAATGTCCTAAAGTTACATGGCATGCCAACTTCAATTGTGTCTAACCGTGATCCTGTGTTTACTGCCAAATTTTGGGCTGAGTTGTTTAAACTTCAAGGAGTGCAGCTTGCCATGTCTTCTGCCTATCATCCTCAAACAGATGGGCAGACTGAAGTGGTCAATAAGAGCTTGGAGAATTATTTGAGATCATTTTCTGCTGACAGACCTACTGAATGGGCTAAGTGGTTGTACTTAGCTGAGTTTTGGTTTAACACTAATTACCATACAACTACCAAGATGACCCCTTATGAGGCCTTGTATGGTTGTAGCCCTCCTAGACTCATGGATTATGTTCCTGGCACTACTCAGGTGGCAGCAGTGGATTCCATGTTGCAGTCTAGGCAGCATATCCTTTCCTTGTTGAAACAAAATTTGGTGGATGCTCAAGCTAGGATGAAGCAGCAGAGTGATCTTCACAGGACTGAGAGGGTGTTTCAGGTTGGGGATTGGGTTTACCTTAGATTGCAGCCTTACAAGCAGTAGTCTCTTGTTTTCAAGGGGTTCAATAAGTTGTCACCCAGGTTTTTTGGTCCTTATAAGGTTTTGGAGAGGATTGGTGAGGTTGCTTACAAGTTGGACCTTCCCACTGAGTCAGCTGTCCATCCTGTGTTCCATGTATCCTGCTTGAAAGCTAAATTGGGTACTCATAACATATCCATTTCTCAGTTGCCTTCTGTCAACTCTCAAGGCATCCTCACACCAGAACCTGCTGCTGTGCTTCAGTCCAGATCTCTCCAACTCCGGAGGAGGACCATTACTCAGCTACTGATCTAGTGGCAGGGTGGTTCGGTTGAAGATGCCACTTGGGAAGATCTTTTTTCTCTTCAGCAACAGTTTCCCCATCTTGTGGGCAAGATGTTTTAATGGGGGGAAGTATGTTAAGACACTAGCTAAATGAAGGGCATTTAGAATTGATTAGCATTGTAAATGGGTGGTTCTGTCAGTTTTGTTAGTTGGTAGCTGTTGGGTTGTTATTAGTTGGTTAGTTTGTTGGTTAGTTTGTTGGTTTTGGCGGGAGACTTGTGAAAGGTATAAAGATGTGGAATTCTGATGTGTAAAGGTATGAAAAGAATTAATAAACTTCTTCCCACTTTCCTTTCAGTCTTGCTCTCCCTCTATTTCTGTTTAGGAGGTAGTTACCCTCGAAGTAACTGTTCATTTCCAACTCTGTTCCTTCTCTCTTTCTTTCCCTGTTCTCACTCTCCATTTTCTGGATTATCCAAGCACTTAACACTTTTTCTCTTATCCTTCTTGGGCTTCTTTGGTTGGGCTTGGGGTTTCATTTGCTGGTCCAACAGTGTTAAAAAAATGGGCATCAACAATCTTCAATTGAGCTTGAGGAGAACTAATTATAGTAAAACCCTAGATGCAATAGAAAGCTCTTGAAAAGTCTTTGTTCATGTTCCTTAGGCAAATTATGGGCTTGAATAGGTTGAAAACAAAAAACTAGAATCCTGACTCTTGATTAACCAAATGCTTGCCTCAATCAATTGACACTTAAGTATTCTCAATTGATCAAGCATGTGTTGAGCAAATGTCGTGATCACTACAAATATGCACAATAACTTGCACTTCATCTTGAATACAAATTAACACTTGTTTAAAGACTACAAACATAATAAGAAAGGTATATTCATTCATAGTTTGCCAACACTAAAACCTAGTCTCAACAATTTTAGTTTATGAAAGTGTTCAACTTGGACATTGTTAAACTATTTAACCTTGTAAGTGACATCAAATAAGCCACTTCTTTGATTCTATTGTCAGTACCTTTTTACAAAACATAAAACAGTTCTAGTATTCGAAGAGCTTTGGACACTATTGTTAGGAAAAACAAATCACAAAATAAAATATAAGATAGCTTTGTACTTGTTTTAAATCTTAAAAGTTTCTATATAAAAAAATTCAAAAATATTTTTTCTTATAAAGAGTTTTTTTTTTTTTTTTCACATTTGTGACCTTAGTTAAAGTGTTAAAACAAGTTGAGTCAAATCCTTTCGAGTATTATAGTATCAAATGTGGTGTGTTTTTTTTTTTTTTTCCCATATAAAACTCACACTTTTAGTAGACTGACTAAAGAAAATTTCCATAAAGCTCAACACTAAGCTCAATTTTCTTTTATTTTTTTGTCAATAACCATGTAACATTCAAAGTTCAAATATCTTCTCCCCATTGTAACTACGGAGTTGATTAATATATATATATATATATATTTAATTAAGGAAGTGATATTTATCCATGAATTTATAGTGTGATGAATAAAACCTGAGACCTCTAAGTTTACGTCACATCTCGAGACCATTGAGTCTACCACTGGGTTACTTATGGAAGTAACACTAAGCCCCTTTTTTGTTGTTTCAAACTTGTTTTGTTCAAGAGATTTATTTAATTTCATTAACATAGCATAACTTGCATAGCAATTGTATATTAAACGTAATATTTATATCAATATTTTTGATATAAATATCAAAGAAGTGTAAAGGTTTGCCTCTTGCAGCAAAGACTCTAGGGAGTCTCATGCACTTCAAGAAGAGTAGAGAAGAATGGAAGAATGTTTTGGATAGCAATTTGTGGGAATTAGAAGATGTTGGAAGAGGTCTTTTTGCGTCGTTGGTAATAAGTTATTATGATTTGCCTTCACCATTGAAACGATATTTCACATATTGTGCTGTCTTTCCAAAAGATTATATCTTTGATATAGATGAGTTGGTATCTATGTGGAAAACACATGGATTTGTTGAGTCAAAGGGAAATATGGAGGTGGAAATCATGGCAAGAGAATACTTTGAACATTTAGTCATTCGGTTTTTCTTCCAAAAATGCAGGGAATATATACATGTTGACACGAGGTACAAAATGCATGATATAGTGCATGACTTTGCACAATCAATTACTAAGAATGAATGCTTGATAATCACTTGTGACACAAAGTTGGAATCAAATTATAATAATGCTCTCCATTTGGGATTGGAAATTACAAAATAATCCAAATTTCTTGTGTCCATTAATAGTGCCAAAAATCTACGCACCCTCATCTTTTTTAATCAGAGTGGTTAAAACACATCCTATTTATTTCAAAATTTCAGATGTTTATGGGTATTAACTTTGAATTGCATTACAAAACTTTCGGATATAGTGGAAAATTTAACATATTTAAGGTATCTAAATTTATTTCATTATGACCACATATTGCCTAAAACCATTTGTAATCTATGCAATTTACAAATTTTGAAATTTACTCGGACTATTGATTCTATGTTCATGAAATTACTGCAAGGGATAGGTAAATTAATTAACTTAAGACATTTTATTGGATATAATTTAGTGACTCCAAGAGGGATTGGAAGATCGATTTCTCTTAGCATTAAATTGTTTCAACATAAGTGATGATGATAGCAAAAGACGTAAACTTGGAGAATTAAAATTTTTGAACCACCTTCAAGAGAGGTTTGAAATACGTGGATTGGGAAATTATTTATTTATATATATGCCTATGCTTAATCTTATGTTCAAATTATTTATTTTATTATTATAATATTTGATCTAGGTAGTTGGAATTTGATTACTTATTGTGTTGTCAAGCTTACCCTTATTCTCATCACCTTTCAGATTATGATAAAATAATAATTAAAAAAAAAATCAATTTTTTGAGTTTTTGCTGAAGTAGTGCGCATGCAAGGAGCTAGGAAATTCGGCATAATTTTTTTGTTAGTATTTTATGCATTTGAGGTTTTGGACTTATGTTTTAATTAAAGGTATAGACATTTTTTGGCAATTGAATTATTGATGTTAGTTCTGGATTTTATTTGATATTATATTTATTTGATGATAGTTATTATTCGCTTATTGCTTTGTAAACATGTTTGTAAGGTGAAAATTTTATATGTATCTTGGATTGAGGGCTGGCGTTACTTGTCATTGGAAGACTTTGATTTGTCTTTTTTAGACCTCTTGGAAATTTCAATAATAGGGTTTTATTTACTTCTTTTAGAGTGTTAATGATGAGGTGGTTTTTTTTTTTTTTGGTATCTAATCAAATATGCATATGATCGAGCCTTTATACAATGTAATACTAATTAAAATTTGTTTAAGAATATTTTTAAAACGGAACTTAAGTATTTTCAAAGTCTTTAAATTGTTGCATAAGCTGTAAAACAAAGGATTCTGAATATCAACCTTCTGGATTCATAGTGTTTTTCGGGTCTCGTGGTGCACTAACCATTCAGTTAATTTTTTGCTACATAAACTGACCAGAAACTATCAATTAATATTGTATAAGTTGAATTATGAATGCACTTTAGAGTGCAATAACAGTTAAGACACGCTCAAGCTCTCAATTATAAAGGCCATTAATAACTGTTGTAAAAGTGGAAGCTTTAATACCAATTTGTTGAGAATAGCGGAAGCATGAATATCAATTTGTTGTGTGTGTATCCAAATAACTCTAGGTTTATGCAAAATAGAAATAGAAAAACAAAATAAACAATCATACGAAAACACAAAGATTTACCCCTTAGAACTCTATACAATAACAAAGAATAAAGAAACCTATTCTAATATTGGGGCACTGATACACACAATTGCCATATAACATATATTGATATATATTTATATTGGGCAAGGACGGCTAGGATACTAGATAGAGATCAATACCAAATTGTTTGGGTTTGTACGTAGATAATATTACAGAGTCCTAGTAGGACTGTAATCTCAAGTAAGCTTCCAAAAGTGTGTCCAACACCAATGCGATATAATCCCATGTGGTGCGCTTACATGCACCATAATTCAAGCCACCAATCATAACAAATTAACAATAACATTGGCTAATTGTGTTCACGAGTCCACCAACAATATAATATTGGCATTAATTTAACTCTTAATTAACTACATGCTTAGTCTAGTTTAAAATAACTAGTTGAGGACATTGTTTAATATAGCAAATTTAGTAATTTTGTTCCTGCAATAAGGCGTCTAGACGAATAGCTTCTCTTTCTGAAATTTTTCTTAGGCTAATATTTTAAGTCAGACTTTGAATATACTTTTTATTTAATTTGTTTTGCAGATTAAACATGCAATATATATATATATATATATATTTATTTATTTATTTATTAGCACGTTCTTATGATATGGAATAGGTCTTGAGGGAATTTTCGTTTTGTTTTTGGTTTTTATTTTTTGGGGACCATTAATTGCTTTAAAATAGAGGTAAGAGTAAGAACTTATGCGTTTTGATCAGAATGGTCGGAATGGTATAGGAATTTAAGATCAATGTGGGAAGATGATTCCAATACCCAAGAAGAAAAGAAAATGGGAGTTGTTAGTAATATTATTTTCCTAATGGATACATATTCAATGTCCTAGCTAATGACATTATTTGACCGCTGATATATATAATAATCACTTTATTAACCCATCGCTGAATGATTTTCTTGGTCATTTGCTGAAGTAGTGCGCATGCAAGGAGCTAGGAAATTGGAATAATTTTTTTGTTAGTATTTTATGCATTTGAGGTTTTGGACTTATGTTTTAATTAAAGGTATAGACATTTTTTGGCAATTGAATTATTGAGGTTAGTTCTGAATTTTATTTGATATTATATTTATTTGATGATAGTTATTATTTGCAATACTAAATGCCAATGCTCTAAGGTGAATTTTATAATATGTATATGGCCGGTGTCACCTATCTAATTTATATGTTGGATTGAGGGCTGGCGTTACTTGTCATTGGAAGACTTTGACATGTCTTTTTTAGACCTCTTGGAAATTTCAATAATAGGGTTTTATTTACTTCTTTTAGAGTACTGTTGATGATGAGGTGGTTTTTTTTTTTTTTTTTGGAGAAACTCACAAGTATCTAATCAAATATGCATATGATCGAGCCTTTATACGATGTAATACTAACTAAAATTTGATTAAGAATATGTTTTAAATGGAACTTAAGTATTTTCAAAGTCATTAAATTGTTGCTTAAGCCGTAAAACAAAGGATTCTGAATATCAACCTTTTGGATTCATAGTGTTTTTCAGGTCTTGTCGTGCATGCACTAACCCTTCAGTTAATTTTTCGCTGCATAAACTGACCAGAAACTATCAATTAATATTGTATAAGTTGAATTATGAATGCACCTAAGAGTGCAATAACGGTTAAGACATGCTCAAGCTCTTGATTATGAAGGCCATTGATAACTGTTGTAAAAGCAGAAGCTTTAATACTAATTTGTTGAGAATAGCGGAAGCATGAATATTAATTTGTTGTGTGTGTATTCAAATAATAGTGGATTTATGCAAAATAAAAATAGAGAGACAAAAGAAACAATCATACAAGAACACAAAAATTTACGCGGTTTATCAATAGCCTACATCCTTAGAACTCTATACAATAACAAAGAATAGAAAAACCGATTCTAATATTGGGGCACTGATACACACAATTGCCGTATAACATATATATTTATATTGGGCAAGGTCGGCTAGGATATATACAAGATAGAGATCAACACCAAAGTTGCATGGGTTTGTACGTACGTAGATAATATTACAGTCCTAGTAGGACTTGTAATCTCAAGTAAGCTTTCAATAGTGTGTCCAACACCAATGCGATAAAATCCCATGTGGTGCGCTTACATGCACCATGCATGATTCAAGCCACCAATCATAACAATAACATTGGCTAATTGTGTTCACGAGTCCACCAACAATATAATATTGGCATTATTTTAACTCTTAATTAACTACATGCTTAGTCTAGTTTAAAATAACTAGTTGAGGACATTGTTTAATATAGCAAATTTAGTAATTTTGTTCCTGCAAATACGGCGTCTAGACGAATAGCTTCTCTTTCAGAAATTTTTCTTAGGCTAATATTTTAAATCAGACTTTGAATATACTTTTTATTTAATTTATTTTACAGATTAAACATGCAATATATATATATTAGCACGTTCTTATGATATGGAATAGGTCTTGAGGGAATTTTCGTTTTCTTTTTCGTTTTCTTTCTTCTTTTTTTTTTTTTTTTTTTTTTTTTTTTTTTTGGGACCATTAATTGCTTTAAAATGAGGTAAGAGTAAGAACTTATGCGTTTTGATCAGAATGGTCGGAATGGTATAGGAATTTAAGATCAATGTGGGAAGATGATTCCAATACCCAAGAAGAAAAGAAAATGGGAGTTGTTAGTAATATTATTTTCCTAATGGATACATATTCAATGTCCTAGCTAATGACATTATTTGACCGCTGATATATATAATAATCACTTTATTAACCCATCGCTGAATGATTTTCTTGGTCATTTGCTGAATATAATGATTAAGCTCTTGTTGTGCAAATTCTCTTGGTTTTGGGAGCGATTTCAAAGTAATTAAATTTTTTTATATGTTTTCGTTAAAATTCTTCCATGAATGATAAAACTGCTTGTTTGGGTTTTACCATAATTAATCATCTGGCTTTATTATATATTTTCGTTAAAATCCTCCATGAATGATAAAACAGCTTGTTTGGGTTTTACCATCTATAATATCAACTCAACATCTGGCTTTAATTTTATGGGCAAAAAACTAATAATCGGTTGTGTTTAAAACTATTTTTCAACTTTTAACGCACTTTCCAATGGTTGAGAATTTCAAATCTCTAAAGTTATAAATTCTTCAAAGGTTTTTTTTTTTTTTTTAATTGAAAATTTTATAGTTTTTTTTTTTTGCTACGTAGATATATAGTGGGAAATTTTGTTAGAGTTAATATTTATGTTATTCAGATTTACATATAATTTAAATCTATATCACATTATAGAAAATTTTGAGAAGATTGATATTGCACCAACCACATCTAAGTAAGTTGTGAAAAAGATCAATAAAAAAAATTCTATTATCACTGTTACTTTAAAAAAAAAAAAAATCTTCACAAGGCAAGGCTACTAAAGGAGATTTATTATTATTATTCTTTTAATTCTATAATTGATGGAGAGATGATTTTTACTGGGTATATCTTTGTTTGAAAAAACACAAGGTGCTAACAAATATACCATAATCGGTTAACTAATAAATAAAAGCGTACTCCCCCATTTCATGGCACATATCTTACGTTAAGTTTAGATTATTAAATAAGTTTAGAATTGTAGCATTTTTATGATATAAGTATAATGGATATATAATTGAAACTTGAATTTTAAGATAATGTTTTGAATATTTACTTTTTAATGGCTCATATCTCTAATTTTTAATGCCTATTTTGTTTGTATTTTTTAGCTAAAAACTAAAGATTTTGGCCCAAATAAAATAAAGTTTCATAATTAGGGAGGGGGGGGGGGGGGGATTTTTTAGTCCAAAACTAAAAAGGCAGCCTACAAAAAAAATAAATAATAATTTAACATACAATTAGTCTAAAATGAACCAAATTGACCATAATAGATCAAAGTAGATAGAAGTGAACTTAAGTGGACTGAATTGGACCCAATGAGACCAAAAGATCCGAATTGGACCGAATGGTTTGAAGAAAACTAAACGTACTGAAATGCTACTTTGAAGTGGTTTAAAAGAACGTATTACCTTTCAACTTTTAGATATTTATATATAGATTCTTAGTCTATTTTAGAACAGTTTAAGGACGTTGTCGTTGTTTAATTAATATACCAAAGATAGAAATTAATTTTGTTCTGGTGAGAATGCATATGGAGACTTTCTTACTTGGACGCATAACTAAATATTAAGCACAATAACGGTAGGGTAATCCTTCCCCCTATTTTGTAGGTAGAGGGATGAATCTATATATATATACATAGCAGAAACGATAATATACTTTATTTATATAAAATCACATTGTACAATGAGAAAGAGAAAGGAGGGGCATTTTTCTAGCCAAACAATGACTTCCTCTTTCTCTTTTGTAGCACTTATTAAAACAGGAGCAGCACAATTACATCTTACAAGAATACTAGAAAAAGAAATAAAATCAAACTAATCTCAAATCAAATTAATATCTTCAAGGATAAAAGTGACCTCCAGTGAGCAAATTCTATCAGAGTTCAAGAAATCAACAAGTTCAACTTAAACTTTTAAGAAGCTGAGATGCTTAGACAAAATTGTAAAGCTGCTTTCATCACAAAAGCTGCTGTACAAAGGGAGTTCAAAGTCTTCTCTACACGAATACATGATGCAGCCAACACTTCATCTCTGTTGTTTCATATAAAAAGACCAAAACCCACTGAATTAACCTTCATGTTGGAGAGAAAGGTGGATAAATAACCCCACCGGCCGATGGAATGAGAAAAAATCAGGCTATAACTGTTAATAGCTTGTTTTTAAGGAGTAGGAGACTCTATCAGAGAAGCAACTGTGAAAAAAAAAATCTATCAGAGAAGCAATTGTGAAAAAAAAAAATCTATTCTCGTACTTTCTTTATAAATTATAACTTTAAATCATATAATTCAAGTTTGTTTTAATTTGTTTTGTATTTCTATTTTATTGAATGAAATGCTGAATAGAATGTATAAACTGTTGAAACCTTTTCAGATTTGCGAGTGAGAAAAAAGGCATAGGGAAAGTCACCTTAATTTAAATGGTTTTAATTATAGGTTTAGATTGTATTAACAATGTAATTTTTATATTGTAGACCAAATAAAAGCGTACAGTGTTGTGTATATTTTCAAAAAATATACAATATTGCACACTTTTTACAAAAAATCTCAATTACTAATATAATGTAAACTAAGAATTATCAATTTAAATTACATTAAACTTCAAAATTTGTTTTCCTATAACATCATTCCTCATGGCTTAGAAGCATCTCAACTACCTGATTCATGGTGGGTCTATCATCCTTGTCTTCTGCCACACATTGCAGAGCCACTTTGACCACAAGTTCCACCTTAACCTTGTCATAGTTACCAGAGATCATGGGATCTATAATTTCCTCAATCCATGACATTGTTGTAGCTGATCTCTCAAAGTCAATAGTTTCTCTTACCAACGTCACCAACCTCTTATGCTCTCTGGTCTCTCCGCTGTCGAAGGTATGCATGCCATTTGGGCTTTTTCCAGTGACCATCTCCAATAACACAATCCCATAGCTATACACATCGACTTTCGAAGTAATGGGAAGATTGTAAATCCACTCAGGAGCCATATAACCTCTAGTTCCCCTCATCTTGGAGAAGCTTGACTGATCAATTTTACTTCTACTTTGTAGTTTAGACAAGCCAAATTTGCTACTTTTGGTTGATAGTCAACATCTAGGAGTATATTTTGAGGCTTTACACCACAATGTAAAACCCACTCTAAGCACTCTTCATGAAGATAAGCTAGGCCTTTCACAGTGCCAACTGCAATTTCAAACCGCTTCTTCCAATCAAGTGCATTAGAACTAATTAGATTTTCAGCTAAAGATCCATGCCCCATGTACTCATACACCAAGAGCTTATGCTTTCCCTCTACACAGTATCCCCACATCTCTATCAAGTACATGTGGTTCAACATTCCAATGGTGTTCACTTCTGCAAGAAATTCAGCTTCTCCTTGGTCGGCTTCATTAAGTCGCTTGATTGCTGCAACCCGCTGATCAGGCAATACGCCTTTGTATACTATCCCTCCTGCTCCTTGTCCAATCACTTCTTTGAATCCTCATGTCGCCTTTCTTAGCTCATTGAACATGAATCGTTGAAACCTACCAGTCAAGAGGTATCCTTTCGCAGCTGGATTTGGATGTTTACTACTTCTAAACAAGAATAACCAGACCAGGACAATACTGGTCACCTCAACACCTGCCACTGCTATGGCAAACCAAAGCAAAAGCTTTACCATCTTATTTTCATACGTAATTCTTTGTTGTGTGGAATTTTTGGCAGAGCACTTCAATCTGGATGCTTCATCAGGACTCTTGCTATTGGAAAGACCAGCTTTGGGAACTCTCAAATAAAAATCTCCTCCAAAATTTGGAGAATGGTGTCCACTAACTAGTAAAAACTTGGGGTAACAAATATAGTAACCATTACACACATCAAATTTATATTGAAAGCCTTTGCAAATACACGAGTTCCTGCATTTGTCTTCACAATCTGGCAAAGTAATATTAGCATAGACGGTTAGATCTGAGCCATAGTATTCAACATTATCAAGTTGAACAAAGCTAGACGGATCTTTTCGGTTGCAAGAGATACTGAATTCTGGTTCACATCCATATGACCAATCAGTATGATCTTTAACCTTGAAGCCTGGCAAGCAAGAGCATCTCGACAGAAACATGATCTGCACTACACAGACTATTAGGTCCACAGATGCCATGAATTCTGCATGGTTGAGAGGAGACTTGCAATGTTACAGCCCAATCCCACGTCCCATTCATCTTTTTCAGGCTGTATGATCGAATATTGCCATCAGAATCAAGCGTTAATCGTCTATGAGTAACCACACCAAAATCTGTTGCAAAGAATGTGAAATTGTCAGATGACCAGAAATAGCCTGAGTCATGAAGTATCGCATGTCTACTACTATTGTGCGGATCCCTTTGAGTTAATTTTCCAGGGTCTGTAACCCAAGGGTCCGGCCAGTACAGACTAGTCATAGTTGGACCTACAAAAAGCACGCGGAGCACATTATCATTGTCAAAAAAGAGCTTGTAGTTGCCTGAAGCATAGTCATGTTGGCTTCTTCTCGAGATAAGACTCGAAAGCATGGTGAGTGCTTGTTGAGGAAGAAGAGTATCTGTAGGTGAATCAAAACTTTGCCAGATGATAACACTTTTGGAGTTACTAAGAACAAGATTTCCTGTGTTTAAGAGCTGTAGTTGCAAATTGGTGGCCTCTGATATTGCCAAGGCTGGTGTTCTAGTGGTCCAAACAGTGATACCAACTGAATTGGTAAGGATAAGCTTCCCATCATTCAAAACAGAAAGCTTTGAACCTGTTCCATCAACAGGGTCATCTCAGTTTGCCATCCAAACAATTGTAGAATTTGTGGATTTGTTGAACCATATGGCAAAGCAGAAAGCGTTGTCACCAACGGGGAAAAACCATGCAGAATATTCTCCATTTGCTGAAACCAACCGGTTCTCAATAGATAGAGATGTGCCTCTGAGAGTGTCAGTACTATCAAATGTATTAGCTAATAGTGGAAGAGTTTGCAACAGGACATAGAAGAAGGAAGAAAATTGAGATATCCATGACAAATGTAAGAGCTAGGTTGGAAGAGATGTTTCTGCTTGATAAATCATAATTATAATTAACAAAAAAATAATAAATAAATAAGGCAATTAACTTGGACCAATTAGTAAATGATATAAGTTGCACAATAAAATTTGTGAGTAGAAAAAATAACATAAATTTGAGGGGTACATAAAATTGGTCTTCAACCTTGAGCCCGTTATAAGATTATACTGTAGCTGACCTACACATGACTCCTGGGGTCACAACAAGAAATCGTTATAGCAATTCCTGATATATTTTCAAACCCAAAAGTTTCAGACATGTCTTGAAGTTTACCTTATATAATATGTTCAAAGATTCAAATACTGAAATATATAGGAAGGTGAAAGAATGATTAGCTTTTTTAGTATTTTCACTTGATCTTCTCCGCACCCACCCATCCCCCTGAAAAAACCACCCCAAAGTGCCCGCATTTCTAGGTCCTAGGAAGGATTCAAAACCTAAGATCAACCCACCATTTATCACCTTGGCCACAGATAAACTTGCTTCTAAATTCAGAAGAAAGAGAAAGAGGTAGCATATTGCAAAAGCAAACATAAAGTACATTCAAGTTCCAAGACAATTACTGCCAACCTTTTTTCTGCTATGTAAATACTCACACACATCCAAAGGGATTCGAACCCCAACCCTCACCCACCACTCCAATCTTGTGGGCGGAGGAAGTGCATTTGACCAAAAGGTCATCAGTGCCAATTTTGAGGTGATTCATTTAAATTCAGGGGGAAAAATAGACATGGACATAGTACTTGCTTGTCAATATTTTGCACCACAAGCTCGACATGTTTCATTTGGACTCAATGGGAAAATGGCTGAATGACCTTGTCCAACCATTGGGACAACAATTTAAGTCCACTTCCGTAGGAGTCCTTCAATTAAATAGCCATTGGAATATCCATATCTGTTCTTAGAGGAATGGTTCTTTTCAAAGATGACATATGCAGGTCCTCAGATGCAGTTTTCTTGATGCGAAAGGCTTCATTAGGCATACCAGCCTTCAAAAGGCAAGATATTAAAGAATTCACAGTAATGGTATCTGGTGCACAACCAATTGATAACATCTTATTAAAAATGTTGATTGCTTCAAACATTCTCCCTTCCATACAATGCCCAATGATGAGAATAGTAAATGTTACTTTATCTGGGTGGCATTTCTTCTCCTCCATCTCTGCCATGATCTTATTTGCCTCATCAACATTGCCAGCTTTGCAAAACCCATCAATTACAGGGTTGTACAAAAATGGTTTTGGAACAAAATCATGACACTTCATCTGCCTCAAAAAATCACGAGCCTCATGCAATCTATTCTCCTTGCAAAGAGCATTGATAAGAACAGCAAAAGTATACACATTGGGAGTAACATTTCTCGCATTCATCTCATGCCAAAGCTTCAAACCCTGATTTACCTGACCGGTTCAACAATAACCATCCATTAGGGAAGTGAAGGTAACAACATCAGGAAAATAACCGAGAAACATCATCTTCTCATGCATGGTCAGTGCAGAAACCATGTCACCAGCCTTACCAAAGCCGTTGATGAGAACACTAAAAGTGATTGGATTTGGTTTAATTCCAGAACGGATCATCTCATCAAAAAGAACAGAGGCCTCCTCCATTTTACCCAATTTGCAATAACCTGATATAACCGATGTATAAGTTACAACATTCGGTTTAAGCTCACTTCTTGACTGAACCTCCTTCAATAACTCATGTGCTCTATTTACCTCATTGACCCTACATAATCCATTTATAAGAGTGTTATATGTAACTACATCAGGAGACCAACCAAAACCCCCCATATCATTGAAAACTGCAAAAGCTTTATCAACTTCTCTTATTCTGCATAAACCTCGAATAAGAATATTGAAAGTGCAAGTATCCAAATGAGAATGCAATCCCATATGCTGTCTAAATAAGCAAACAGCCTCATCTACTAGATTCCGCTTAACCAACTCATCCAACAACTTATTATACACAAAAGAACTAAGTCCAACCTCATCACACTGAACCTCAGCAAGCAATTTCTTGGCAAGATCAAACCTGCCCACTTGCGCACACGACGAAACCAAAAATCCCACATTCCAACTGTCAGGCAAATGCCCATCACTCCTCATGCAATCAAATACCATTTTGGCCGAATCGTAAAGACCCATTTGACAAAGAGACCTCATAAGCAAATTGTTTGTAAGTCTTAAAAGAATGATTAAGACTCAAACTCTCCCTACTAAACTCAACGAACTTCAAGCCCAATTTGGGATTGTCTAACCGTCTAACAAACTCAAAAGCAATCAAAGGGGTCAAGTTCTTACTCAAATAACCCAAACAAGTATCTGACAAATGAAAACGAAAAATAGAGTACAGACAACCTTAACAAACCAAGCCTCGGAATTTCGGTTCAAGATTACCTCTTTTTCATTGAAGGGTCGAGACCAAGACCCTCCTCCTCCTTGGGCAAGACCATGGAAATGGGCAATGACGACTTTGGAGGCTCGAACCCAAGGGGTACGGGTAGTGAAGAATAAGAGGGTCATGTGGAACGCCACGACATCACTAGGCTCAGCTCTAGGTTCACAAACGTTTTCAATAACGATTCTTTTTTGGGTGTGACCAGAAATCCCAGATTTTGAATTGGTTTTTGGTTTGAGTCCCTATGCTTCATGTAGAAAGTGCAAAACCTAGTTGAGAATGAGTCTTGGCATAGCAAAACAAACACTTTCCAGATCACCCAATACTAAAAAAATGAACTTTTTTTATAGTGACAGCGATATGAATCAAACTGAGGCATAGATGAATAAAACTAAGATAAGAAAAGCCCTTTGAGAAGAATTTGACCGGTCGGCGTGGACTGATGGGGTGGCACTTCAATCAGGAAGAGATGGAGAGAGAGAGAGTGAGCTTGAATCAGACTAAGGAGGAGAAGGAGGCGGCACTTCAATCAGGAAGAGATGACCGGGGTTATATATTTTAGGTTGGAAACCCTAGCCATCCTTAAACCAATAAGTTGGATTTGATTCAGATAACTCTAGAGAAAAGACTAGGGATTCAAGGGAAAGAAGGTTTGAAAATGTTTAAGATTATTGAATTAAGTATCTTAGAAGTCCTTTTTACCATTGGTTTAGTGAATTAAAATGGCTAGTTAGACCCTAGGATCATTCTAGTAATTTTTTGGGACAGCATTCTCTGTAATTGAATTGATTATGTTGGATTGTTCTTAAAGAGTTCTAGGAGTTTTGAGTAGAGGTATTAATGGCGGTAAGTAACTATTCTTTTGACTAGTTATGTTTTGCTTAAAATATAGTTTTTTACTAATTAAATATTCATTTGTTTTCCCTCACAAATTTTTGTTTAATTTTTTAGCTGCATTGATTTTTTTTGTTAGAAAAAAAAAAAAAAAAAAAGAATCAGAACATATTCCTTACAAAAATATTTTCAGTCTTCCAATTGAACTAAGGTACAATATCTAAGCCTACGACGTTTAATCCTATGTGCAAATTATTTATTTTATTATTATAAATTACTGATCTAGTTAGTTGGAATTTGATTACTTACTAAGTTCTCAAGCTTACCCTCATTTTTATCCCTTTTCAGGTTATGAGAAATAAATTTTTTAAGTTTTCGCTGAAGTAGTGCACATTCAAGGAGTTTAGGAGTTGCCAAAGAGCTTGTAGTTGAATTGGCACCTTCCCGTGCACAAAGTGTTTGGGGGTCTAAGGAAAAAATAGTTTGAATTGCAGGATTAGCAGCATGTTGTAATTATCTCAAAAAAAAAAATAGTTTAGGAATTTCAAAAAAACAAAAATTTATTAGTATTCATTAAAAATTTAGAGAATTTTTGGCAATTAAATTATTGACGTTAGTTTTAGATTTTATATGAATTATTGCTTTGTAACAATTACAAGCTTGTAAGGTGAAAACTTTATATGTTTTTTTTTTTTTTGAGAAACCAGACTATCAGTAGCCTGGGCTTTTATTCCACGAGAAACCAACTCAATGAATGTCAAAAACTATAAGAGAGGCAATGTCCTCAGGCATGAAATCAGTCCATACCCGAGTGTCCCTACAGTTCTTGGCTTTTTTGGCTAGTGCATCTGCTACAACGTTGCAGTGCGTAGTATTAAAAATAAATTCAAAAGAAGAAAGAGCAGCAACTTGGGTTCGGATATCCTTGAGAATGTGACCATAAGACAAGTGATCTGCGTTGTCCTGATTAAGAGCTTGGATCACCTGGAGAGAGTCACCTTCAAAGACAACATCTTGAAGGCCTAGCTCCACTGCAAACAGCACCGCTCGGCGACATGCAAGGGCTTCTAACTCCATTACTGATTAAGCTGCAGGAACTGACATGGATAATGCTCCAATAGCCTCACCACGCCAATCCCGGACGATCACACCTATCCCTGCTTGGTTACAAGACTTGAAGACCGCAGCATCAAAATTAACTTTGAACTTGTTTTCATCAGGTGGCTGCCATTGCTGAGGCAGAGGAGGGTCCGCAGCAGCTGGTGTCTGATCTAGAACGTCCAGAAATTCTTGAAGATAGCTTCCGGCCAAAGAGCTTATACGGTTGAGGGGCTGGACTTGATGGTTGAGTCACAGAGCATTGCGTCGGTTCCACAACATCCAGGCGATGGTGACGAAGATCTCGGCTCTGTAGTCTTCCTTGATCTGCATGAATCGGTGAAGAAGTTCTTGAAAGCTCAAGGCATGGGCATTAGCGGAGGGCAGGGACCAAGAAAGCGAGCTCCAGGCTGGTTCAAGTTTCGTGCAAGACCATAGGGCGTGGAGGGTGTCCTCGGGCTGAGTTTGACAGGCGCTGCAAACCTCTGTGGTGGCAATGTGTCTCCGAACCAGATTGGTCATTGTAGGCAGGGCATCGTTGCTCGCACGCCAGGCAAAGTGCTTGAGCTTGTTTGGCACTCTAAGCTGCCACAAACTTCTCCAAAACAGCCTTTGATTCTAAGATGATGATGTACCTGCATTGTTAGTAGAATTACAAGAAACAAGAAGCTTGTAGGCACTTTTTGTTGTGAACATACCCGACGGAGTGAGGCCCCATATAATTTTGTCAGGAGGAAGTCTTATGCTCAGGGGCATGCCGCAAATGACTGTGGCTTCATGGGGTAGGAAAAGTTGATTCACCAAGGCCGAATTCCACCCTCTCAGCTCCGGGTTAATTAGGGAACTCACCTTAGTTTCTGGTGCAACTGAGGGAAGAGATGAGATGACCGACCTATTGGATTGAACCGGCAGCCACTTGTATGTTAGATTAGGGATGTGACGCTAATTATCATTGGAAGCTAGACTTTGATGTGTCTTTTTTAGAGTTTTGAAATTTCAATAATATGGTTTTATTTATTTCTTTTAGAGTATCAATGTGTGTGTGCGCGTGCTTTTTTTTTTTTTTTTTTTCCTTAAAAACTGATGAGTGATGGGTATTTAGTGTTAGTCTTTATACTTTTTCAAAAATAAAAAATAAAAAGTGAGTCTTTATACATTTAAAAATATATTTAAGAATATGTTTTAAATGGAACCTAAGTATTTTAAAGCCATTAAATTGTTGCCTAAGCGGTAAAACAAGAAATTAGAAGTCTATACTATATTATACTTTAGTGGATTCAGAATATCAACCTTCTGGATTAATCCAGAAGGTTGACATTAATAGTGTTTTGAAGGTCTCGTCGTGCAGTAACCGTTATTTTTTCTTTTTCTTTTTTTGAGAAAGTCGTGCATAACCGTTCAGTTTACTTTTTTGCTGCATAAACTGACCAGAAACTATCAATATGGTTTTTTTTTTTTTTTTTTTAAAGAGTGCAACAACAGTAAAGACACAGTCAAGATCCCGATTGTATAGGCCGTTGATTTTTTTTTTTTTGGTTGGTCAACCATGGAAATACCATTAAATTAGGAATTTATCAGTCTGTTACAACGCAAATTAGCTTTGTCAGAAGCTAAAATATTTTCCACCATAGGCAGTGCGTACAAAAAAACAACAAAAGAAGCTAAGCTACTAGCACCTAGCTTGGCCATCGCATCAGCGCATTGGTTGACCTCTCTATAAATGTGGGTTATCTGCTTGTTGGCTAATTGTGTTCCCGAGTCCAATGACATTTTAACTCTTTAATCAATCACATGCTTATATATATTCCTCAAAAAAAAAAAAAAAAAAAAAAAATCACATGCTTATATATAAGGTCTAGTTTAAAAGTTCAAAAATTTGAGAAAATTATAGTAAACTCACCTGTAGTTAGGCCCATTTTCACTTTACCTACTTGTGGTTTAAAACTTAACATTTTGCCCACCTGAGATTACTTCCGTTAAGGCTCCATTACCCACTTCTGTTAAAAAAAAGGTTAAATATGTATTTTTGCACCATTTTTATGTCTCTCTCCTCCCAAAACATAAAACACATAAAAATTCAACAGAAAACAAGATCAAAATGTGTTATTGGTAAAAAATATTATGCAATTTCTTAGAACTTCAACTTGTATTTAAACTTATCATCTCGACCACAAACAAACTAATTATACAACTGAAAGCATGATAAAGCCGTATGAGAAAAATTGGATAAAAATTAAAACTCCTAATCTAACTCAACAACATTCAAATAAATCGAATCAAATCTCCTACTCCTCATGTCCCTGCCAACAAAAATTGAAAACCCAAAAAAGTTCCAAAACTAGAAACCCAGAACTGGCACTACAAACGCCATTAGATCCCACAACTGCCACTAGCGCACCCACAGTCCACAACCACCGCATCATTATCAATCAATGTTACATGTAATTTTCTATCCAAAACAGTAATCCACTTGAGTGACCAAATGTGGTCCCAACAGGCCAGAGTGGAACTTGAGAGGAGGCAATACATGGGGAGACATGAAAGTCTCACCATTGAATAATCTATGTAAAAAGAGGAGATTTTGGAAATGGGTCACATCCAATCTTCTCTGTTAAAGGAGATCGAACTAGGGGGGTTCTTCCACTAGTAAATCTGATCCCTGAAAACCCAAAACTCAAAAAGATGAACAAAAGAGTCATAGAATCAAAATGAAAGTTAAGGAAGCAAATTAGAGTTAGACCCATAATTTGAAATAGAAAGAAAAGGGAGAAGAGAACAAAACAAAGAATAAAGAACTCAATTTTCTGTAAAAGAGACAATAATTTTTACAATACAAAATGTACTTGTTTGACCCACTTGATTGCGCTTTTATCCAGGCCTTCAGTGAACATCTTTGTGTGCTTTTTGGTTTGAGAAAAAGGGTTTGGAAATGAGCAAAGCTTGATTGAAAGGATAGGAGAGGATCTGAGAGTAGAAGTTGAAGAAGTAAAGAAGAAGAGAGAGCAGGGGTATCATGCTTTAGGGATTTTCGTGATTCTAGGAAAGAGTTTAAGGGTTCGTGGTTTTGATCCATCTTATATTGTGATTTCTATTAAAAATGTATTTTTCTAATGTCTAAGGGTGAGGTGGGTAATGGAAAGTAAACAGATTGAAACTCAGGTGGATAAAGTGTTAAGTTTTAAACCACAAGTAGGTAAAGTGAAAACGGATCGACCAAACCACACGTGGGTTTACTATAATTTCCTCTAAAAGTTTAAAACAACTAGTTGAGGTCCTTGTTTGATATACCAAATATAGTAATTTTGCTCCTGCGAGTACAGCATCTCGGAAACTTTGCTATTGGAAGAGTTAAAAGTCTAGTAGCTTCTCCTTTTGCAATATTTCTTAGGCTAATATTTTAAATCAAACTCTGAGGGTCAGTTTGGATACCGTTTATTGCTGAAAACTGAAAACTGAAAATACTTTAGCAAAATAATTTTTAAAAATGTGAATAGTGTCGTGTAACCCAATTTAAAAAAAAAAAATTTGCTAAAATCCATACTTACGGGTCACGCGAACAGTGCACGGGATCCACACAAAAAACGCAGCCGCCAGCACAAACGCAAACGCGTTACTATCCAAACTAACACTGAATATACTTTTTTATTTATAGTTTTCATTCCTTGAAATAAACATGCAATACTCCCAAATAAAAGGGGGAATTGGTATGCCCTAGATGACTGGATCTGACATGTCTCTTGCCAGGAAGAACATGAAGCTCATAATTATGAATTTCTAGTTCTATCTCGTGAAAAAAAAAAAAAAAAAAAATTGTGGAATTAACCATTCCCTTTCTTTTAGTTTCAAAAAGAAATGAAATTGTGTTTATATTTAAATAAGCAAATTTATATATATATATATATATTAGCATGTTCTAATAATATGGAATAGGTCTTAAGAGAAGTTTTGTTTTATTTTTTTAATTTTTGGGACCATCAATTGCTTAAAAATTTGCATCTAGTGTTGATCAGAATGGTCGGAGTGGTATAGGAATTTAGGATCAATGTGGGAATATGTTTCCAATACCCATGAAGAAGAGAAAATGGGAGTTGTTAGTAATATTATTTTCCTGATGCATACATATTCAATGTCCTAATGACATTATTTGACCCTTTCGCTGAATTATTTTCTTGGTCATTCGCTGAATAATGATTAAGCTTGTGGAAATTCTCTTGGTTTTGGGAGAGATTTCAAAGTAAATTTTATAAATTAAAATTTGTTAATATATTTTCGCTAAAATTCATCCATGAATGATAAAATAGCTTGGTTGGGGTTTTACCATCTATCAAATTAATCATCTGGCTTAAATTTGATGGGAAAAAAATATTAATGGGTTGTGTTTAAAACTATTTTCAACTTTTAACGACCTTCCAATGGTTGAAAATTTCAAATCTCTAGAGTTATAAATTCTTCAAAGTTAAAAAAATAAAATAAATTTAAAAAAAAAAAAAAAAAAACAATTGAAACTTTTGACAGGTTTTTTTATTTGGTTAGATAGTGGGAAATTTTTTTGAGTTGATATTTATGTTATTCAGATTTACATATAATTTAAATTTATATCACATTATTTTAGAAAAATTTTAGAAAATTGATATTGCGCAATCACATCCTACTACTTTAGTAAGTTGCAAAAAAAGATCAATAAAAAAATTTCTCCTAATATTATTACTTGAAAAAAGAACTCCAAGGCAACTAATTGAAAGTTTTCTTTTCTTTTCTTTTTTTTTCTTTTTTTTGGATAGAATTTTCTTTTCTTTTTGGATAATGCAATAATTGGTGGAAAGGCAATTTGTACCATGTATATCTTTGTTAGAAACACAACAAGGTGCTAACTAATTGAAAAACAAGATTTTTGGCACTGAAAATTATGGCTTCCCAAACTTTAAATATTTAAATTGTTTCATGTTTTATTAAATAGATAGTTTTAACCCTTATAACCTAATTTAGCTTTATGTTAATGAAAAATTATAAAACTACTACAAATTTTACTACATAAAATTTACAAACTTGTATATCAATAACTATAATTAGTAAGTTTCAACTACCTATATATAACTCTGAGTTTGGATGAAGAATTTGGCAAATATTCACAATTTTACAACTGATGAGATCTGTGGGGGGTGAAAAGCCCGACCTAACGTGTTGGGCCCAACGCCCCATTTAAGGAACACTGTTCGTCCGAGAAGATGAAAACATTCAATCAGAGGCCCATGTAAAGGGAGCATGTCTGGAGAGGAGCGCGTGCAAGATCCGAGGAGATGTTTATTTATCCGAGGAGTCCAATGTCCTCGGACCCGAAGAATCTTTGCCTGACAGATACATGGGAAGCTCAAGTGATCCTTCTGACAAGTGTAAGGAGGGAAGTGAACCTCGGACACGCATGAGGATAACAGGAACAGAGAAATATCTAAGAGACAGGCTTCAACCACCGCATTAAATGCACTGCACCTACCTTCCTGGCCGCATTTATGTAGAGAGGACCCCTGAACAGTGCATTCTCAGCTACCGCCACTCACACAAGGCTAAAGGGAGAGTATGATGGGACATGCACTCGAGTGGGCGTCTAGATGATGAACAAGTGGACGGTGAAGATGGAGGAAGAGAGTACTATGTAAGAGAGGGATGCTCCTGATAGGGGGGGATCGAAAATCAGAAGGAAAAAAGGAGAGAATTTCATCCTCAAACATTGCTGTCTAATTCTGTTTATTCAGTTCTAGCATAGCTCTTTCACCCACTCTCTACAAATTTATTGTTATTCAGTGGGCTCAAAATCCATATCTTCGTGGGCTTGGGCTACAAAAATTGACCCTACAATTGGCGCCGTCTGTGGGAAGAGCTTGTGCGAGGGTGAAAACAACAGTTGATGATGGCAGGACAAGGTGAACAACAAGCAGAATCCAGGGCATCCCAACACGTGAACCCTTTTGTCAACTTAGAGAGGAGACAAAATCGTGAGGGCAGTGTACACACTGTGCGCCTTAGCCAGAGCCAGTCACAGGGCGAAAGTCATATGTCCCATGCAGAGAAGAATCGTGACTTACAACTGGAAGTAGAAAAACTGAAAAGGGAGTTGCGCCATGCAAAGAGGAAACGGGCTTCCTCATATTCTGAGGAGGATCTTGATGACGAGCAGGATGTCTCTTACCAGCATAAATCTAGGACACCAGCCAGCGAGTCCTACACCTATGAAGAGGAGTCCCATCGTAAGAGGCAACGTAGAAGCCCATCACGTGAGGACGTGGAGAACGATGCCATGAACAGGGCTCTGAATCAGATATCTAGGTCACCCTTCACGCGCAGGATTGAGGAGGCCAAACTTCCTCGGTGCTTCAACCAGCCAACGTTCACCATCTACAATGGTAAAACTGACCCCGTGGAGCACGTGAGTCATTTTAACCAGAGGATGGCTGTCTACTCCAGAAACGAAGCTCTGATGTGCAAGGTTTTCCCTTCCAGTCTTGGGCCTGTTGCTATGAGGTGGTTTGACGGTTTGAAAGCAGGCTCCATCAACTCCTTCAAAGAACTCACTCAGGCATTCGGCTCCCGTTTTGTCACATGCCGAAAAGTGTCCAGGCCCTTCTCTTCACTGCTATCCTTGTCCATGCAGGAAGGCGAGTCCTTGAAGGCGTATTCAAACAGATACTGGGAGATGTTCAACGATATGGAGGGCAACAATGATGCAATGGCCCTCAGCACTTTCAAGCTCGGCCTCCCTACTGACCACGGTTTGAGGACATCCTTATCTGGCAAACCGATCACAAACTTGCGTCAACTGATGGACCGCATAGAAAAGTATAAGAGAGTTGAAGAAGACCAGCAGCAGGGCAAGGGAAAGGACAAGGTTATCCCCCAGGAGAGGAGGGATTTCAGGTCGGACCATTATAACCACAGTAAACCGCGGAGGGATTTTGTTGGGCAATCAGGATCGACGAATCCTCAAGCGGTCAACGCCATGTTCAAAGAGCCAGTGCACCAGGTCTTGGAAAAGATCAAGAACGAATCATTCTTCAGGTGGCCGAACAAGATGGTAGGAAACCCCGAGAGGCGCAACCATAATCTCTACTGTCAATACCATCAAGACCATGGGCATACCACGGAGGATTGTAGGAGCTTGTGGGATCACTTGGACCAACTGGTTTGCGATGGTAGACTGAAACACCTCTTGCACCCCTCCAGCGGCCGAGGGGGGCAGACGGGCTTAGGGCCACGAAGAGATGACCCCTCAAAGCCGCCGCTAGGGACTATAAACGTTGTCTTCGCTGCGCCGGGGAGAACAGGATCCTGGCCATTGAAAGTTATGTCGGTAGGCCGACCATCAGCAGGGGAGTCAAGCCAAGGTCTGAAGAGAGTTAAGTCTGGTGCCCCGCTGCAGATAGGGCTCTCGGACGAAGACATGATGGGCACCATTCAACCCCATGACGACGCATTAGTCATCACCCTCAGAATAGGAGGGTACGATGTGAAGAGGGTGATGGTGGACCAGGGCAGTGCTGTGGAGATAATGTACCCAGACCTCTACAAGGGGCTAGGCCTGAAACCCCAGGACCTGACGCCATACAATTCCCCCCTCATAAGCTTTGAAGGAAGGCTTGTCACCCCGAAAGGTCGGATATGTTTACCCATGCAGGCCGGCTCCGAGGTGGTGGAGCTGGATTTTATAGTTGCGGACGTATATTCGCCCTACACGGCACTCGTAGGCAGACCTTGGATTCATGCGCTTGGGGCTGTCCCCTCTACTTTGCACCAGAAGGTCAAATACCCATCTGAAGGGCAGATCCATGAGATCCGAGGAGATCAGTCTGTTGCCCGACAGTGCCTGGTGGCTGCCATTCAACATGAGACCCAATCCGAGTTTTCGGCCATGCCCGAAAGGAGTTTATAGCAACAACAGTCTCGGGAACTGCCCGTCGAAGATTCAGATGAAGGCAATCGATGTGAGGATCTAACGAAAGTGGTTATTGGAGATGATCCCGATAGGTTCTTCCAAGTTGGATCTCAGCTGCCTCTTCAAGAGAAGGAAGAGCTAATAGAGTTCCTCAAGCGAAATCTCGATGCATTTGCTTGGAGTGCTTATGAAGCCCCAGGGATAGATCCGGAGTTTATATGTCACCACTTGAAGGTGAATCCCCTGGTCACCCCCAAGAAACAGTCTATTCGACGCCCGTCCAAGGAACATGCGGACGCAATGAGAGAGGAGGTAGCGAAACTCAAACAGGCTGGGGCTATCAAAGAAGTTTTTTATCCTGAATGGCTGGTAAATACCGTGGTGGTAAAGAAGAAGAGCGGAAAATGGCGAGTGTGTGTAGACTTCACCGATTTAAACAAGGCTTGCCCCAAAGATCCATTCCCTATGCCGAAAATTGATCAGCTGGTGGATGCCACTGTCGGCCACCCTCGAATGAGCTTCCTAGACGCCTTCCAAGGCTACCACCAGATACCATTGGCCCCGAATGACCAGAAGAAAACTGCTTTTGTCACTCCTATTGATAACTACCACTATAAAGTGATGCCATTTGGCTTGAAGAACGCGGGTGCTACCTACCAGAGGATGATGACGAGGATGTTCGAGCCACAGCTGGGCAAGAATATCGAGGTTTACATAGATGACATGGTGGTGAAGAGCAAGGTTGTCGCCGAGCATGTGAAGGACCTTGAAAGTACCTTTGAGGTTCTAAGAAAGTACAAGCTGCGACTGAATGCTTCGAAGTGTTCATTTGGAGTAGGGTCCGGCAAGTTTTTGGGTTACATGGTGACTCACAGAGGGATTGAGGTTAACCCCGACCAGATAAAGGCCATCAACGACCTACGAGCTCCTCGGAATCCCAAGGAAGTTCAGAAACTAACCGGAATGACGGCTGCCCTCAATCGGTTCATCTCTAGATCAGCAGACAGGTGTCGGCCTTTCTTTTCTCTGCTCCACAAGTGGAAGGAATTCGAATGGACTGAAGAGTGTGCTTTGGCATTTCAGCAACTCAAGGATTATCTAGCTCGGCCACCAATCATGTCCAGTCCTGAGCCAGATGAGGTACTGTTCGCCTACATTGCCGTGGCTCCCTGTGCGGTGAGTTTGGTGTTGATACGATTAGACTGTGGTGTACAAAGACCAGTTTATTACGTGAGCAAGTCACTGCATGAGGCCGAGATTCGTTACCTGCCTCTGGAGAAGGCTATCCTAGCAGTAGTACTCGGCACACGAAAACTACCTCACTACTTCCAGGCCCGCACGGTCATTGTTCTCACTCAACTCTCACTCAAAGCTATACTCCGAAGCGCTGATTATACTGGTCAGATTGCCAAGTGGGGCATAATCTTAGGGGCGTTCGATATAAGATATATGCCCCGCACATCGGTCAAGGGTCAGGTCCTCGCGGATTTGGTGGCAAAGTTCACGGAGCCCCAGTTAGAAGAAATAAAGCCCACGTCTGGCATGGATGGAAAATCAGTTGGCATGATCTCACAACAGAATCCCTCCCATTGGGAAGTGTACGTTGACGGCGCGGCAAACCAACGAGGTTCTGGAGTGGGGCTGGTATTGATATCCCCCGAGAAGATCATTATCGAGAAATCGTTAAGGCTGGACTTCTCGGCAACAAATAATGAGGCGGAGTATGAGGCCCTACTGATGGGAATGGCTATGGTCCTAAGAATGGGGGGAAAGTCCGTGGAGTTGTTCTCGGACTCAAGGTTGGTCGTAGGTCAAGTACAAGGCGAGTTTGAGGCGAAGGACGAAAGAATGTAGGGGTACTTGAGCCGTGTTAAATATCTGCAATCAGAGTTCGACTCTTTCAGTTTGCTGCACATCCCCAGAAGTGGTAACTCACATGCAGACTCCTTGGCCACGCTTGCTACCTCCTCGGACCATGGCCTGCTGAGGATCATCCTCATCGAGGACTTGCACAGGTCTACAGAGGCGAAAGCAGAGGAAATCCAGGTTCACCAGGTCAGGGCCGAGCCCTGCTGGATGGATCCTTTAATCAAATTCCTCAAAGAAGATATGTTGCTAGAAGAGAAAGCAGAAGCTGACAAAGTTCGAAGGAAGGCAACCTGGTTCTGGTTGTCCGAGGACCATAAGCTATACAGACGCTCCTATTCGGGACCATACTTGTTATGCGTGCATCCTGAAGCGTCTGAGTTATTATTAGAAGAGCTGCACGAAGGAATTTGTGGGAGCCACACTAGAGGTAGATCCTTGGCTCACCGAGCCCTCACCCAAGGTTATTGGTGGCCATACATGCAAAAGGAAGCCCACGAGTATGTCAAAAAGTGTGATCAGTGCCAACGCTTCGCTCCAAACATTCACCAGCCAGGGGGAATTCTTAATCTGCTATCTAGCCCATGGCCTTTCGCCCAGTGGGGCTTGGATATCGTGGGACCTTTCCCCAAAGCTGGAGGAAACAAGAAGTACCTTCTGGTCGGCACAGACTATTTCACCAAGTGGGTTGAAGCCGAACCACTAGCCAATATCAGAGACATTGATGTGCAAAAGTTCGTGTGGAAGAATATTGTCACTCGGTTTGGAATTCCTCACACTCTCATCTCGGACAATGGCCTACAGTTTGATAGCAAGGCATTCAGGAATTATTACAGCGAGCTGGGAATTGCAAACAGATACTCTACTCCTGCCTACCCTCAGGGTAATGGGCAAGCAGAAGCTGTCAACAAGGTCATACTGAATGGCTTGAAGAAGAGGCTGGACGATGCAAAAGGCAAATGGGTAGAAGAGTTGCCGCATGTGCTGTGGGCTTACAGAACTACGCCTCGTAGGTCTACGGGTGAGACCCCCTTCTCAATGACCTATGGGGCTGAAGCTGTCATTCCTTTAGAGACCGGGTTCCCAACGTTAAAAACTAGCTCGTTCAATCCGGCCGACAATGATGAGCAACTACAGAATAGTTTAGACTTAATTGAGGAAAGGAGAGAAAATGCAATGGTTCGGCTGGCACATTACCAACAGAAACTCAGGCAAGGCTATGATGCTAACGTAAAGCTAAGGCCTCTAGAGCCTGGTGATCTAGTGCTGAGGAAAGTTGTGGGCTCTGCAAAAAATCCAGCTTGGGGAAAACTAGGACCCAATTAGGAAGGGCCATATCGCATCACTTCAGGAGCAGGCATTGGGGCATATTTCTTAGAAGACCTCGATGGTCATGTAATACCACGTCCTTGGAATGTAAATAACCTCAAGAGGTACTTTTATTAATCAAGTCTTTTCTTCAACTGATATGCCAATTCGCCGCGTAAAGTTTTCTCTCAAGTGTTTAAACTTAAACCCGGTCATGCCTGTAGTCCTCGGACCAGATGATTAGGGTCAGTTAACACTCATTCGCCGCTTGCCCTCAAGTGTTTAAACTTAAATCCAATCATGCCTGTAGTCCTCGGACCAGATGATTAGGGTTAGTTAACACTCCGTTACAGTTCTATAGTGTTTAAACTTAAATCCAATTATGTCTGTAGTCCTCGGACCAGATGATTAGGGTTAGTTAACACTCCGTTACAGTTCTATAGTGTTTAAACTTAAATCCAATCATGCATGTAGTCCTCGTACCAGATGATTAGGGTTAGTTAACACTCCGTTACAGTTCTATAGTGTTTAAACTTAAATCCAATCATGCCTGTAGTCCTCGGACCAGATGAGTAGGGTTAGTTAACACTCCGTTACAGTTCCATAGTGTTTCTATAGTGTTTAAACTTAAATCCAATCATGCCTGTAGTCCTCGGACCAGATGATTAGGGTAGTTAACACTCCGTTACAGTTCTATAGTGTTTAAACTTAAATCCAATCATGCCTGTAGTCCTCGGACCAGATGATTAGGGTTAGTTAACACTCCGTTACAGTTCTATAGTGTTTAAACTTAAATCCAATCATGCCTGTAGTCCTCGGACCAGATGATTAGGGTTAGTTAACACTCCGTTACAGTTCTATAGTGTTTAAACTTAAAAGCAATCATGCCTGTAGTCCTCGAACCAGATGATTAGGGTTAGTTAGCACTCGAATACGTTCGTCCCACAATAGCGAGGGAAAAAGTAGGATTTTGAGGGGCTATTGTGGGGGGTGAAAAGCCCGACCTAACGTGTTGGGCCCAAGACCCCATTTAATTAACACTGTTCGTCCGAGGAGATGAAAACATTCAATCAAAGGCCCATGTAAAGGGAGCATGTCTGGAGAGGAATGCGTGCAAGATCCGAGGAGATGTTTATTTGTCCGAGGAGTCCAATGTCCTCGGACCCGAAGAATCTTTGCCTGACAGATACATGGGAAGCTCAAGTGATCCTTCTGACAAGTGTAAGGAGGGAAGTGGACCTCGGACACGCATGAGGATAACAGGAACAGAGAAATATCTAAGAGACAGGCTTCAACCACCGCATTAAATGAACTGCACCTACCTTCCTGGCCGCATTTATGTGGAGAGGACCCCTGAACAGTGCATTCTCAGCTACCGCCACTCACACAAGGTTAAAGGGAGAGTATGATGGGACATGCACTCGAGTGGGCGTCTAGATGATGAACAAGTGGACGGTGAAGATGGAGGAAGAGAGTACTATGTAAGAGAGGGATGCCCCTGATAGGGGGGATCGAAAATCAGAAGGAAAAAAGGAGAGAATTTCATTACTGTAGCTCCAAAGAATTGTAAACCAAGTTTATGAAATAAAAACACCTCTTCGGACGTGGCGTATACATGTGTCCGAGCACGTTCTAATACAAATTCATCCTCAAACATTGCTGTCTAATTCTGTTTATTCAGTTCTAGCCTAGCTCTTTCACCCACTCTCTACAAATTTATTATTTTGGGTTCAGTGGGCTCAAAATCCATATCTTCGTGGGCTTGGGCTACAAAAATTGACCCTACAAGATCTAATTACTTCCCCATTGTTTAAAATTTTCCTTGTTTGGTTTTAAAATATAGATATTTCATCCATTTACACCAATAAAATATAAGTATTTAACAAAAATATTTAAATTACATGATTATAATTTTTTTATATAAAAATAGAGAAGATGTTATTAAAAGGACTTTTTTTAAATATATCATAATTAGTTGACTAATTTGAACATATCCAAAAACAAAAAATAAAAACAAATGTACACCCCTACTCCATTGAACACGTGTAACAAATTGCGTTAAGTTTAGATTACTATATAAATTCAGAATTGTCAAATTTTTTTTTAAATTTGAATTTTAAAATAATGCCCATATTTATCTTTTTTTTTTTTTTTTTTGGCTTTTTTAGGGCTTATATCTCTAATTTTTAATGCCTAATTTTTTTTTTAGCTCAAAATTAAAGTGTTTGACCTAAATAAAATAAAATTTCATACTTTAAAACCAAAAATTAAGGTGACAAAATAAATTTTGAGCCTCCCCAAAAAAAAAACCCTACAAAACGAATCAATTTAAGGCCCAATTTCTATAAAAATGGAAAAAAAAAAATATATATATATATATATATATATTAAGGCCTAATTAGTAGACTGAATGGACCAAGTTAAAACGAATAATGGACCAAAGTGAATTAAGTTGACCAAAATGGATAGAATAGACCAAACTGGACCAAATGGGATCGAATGGACTGAATGAGTCTGAAGTAGACGGAATGGACTGAATTGAACCTAAGTGGACCTAGCAAGACTAAATGGACCAAATTGGACATAAGTGAACCTAAGTGGACCAAATGTGGCCGAAGTAGGCCGAATTGACTTAAGTGAACCGAATGGACCAAATTAGACTGAATAAACTGATTTACTATGCTAATGTGGCTATAAAATTATTTTTTAAAAAAAATTTGAGCTTAAAATTAAAAAGACAGCTTACAAAAAGAACCAATTTAAGGCTTAATTATTCCAAAATGGACCAAAGTAGACTACGCTCTGTTTGTTTTGACATAAAATATTTTCAAAAAAATATTTTCCTATTTTATAGTGTTTGTTTGTAGTAAAAATATCTAGTCAAAAGTAAAATATTTTCAGTCAACCGAATCAACTAGGCAAATTTAGGTAAAATATTTTACACTTAAAATATTGCTCATCAAAACTCACTCCTTAGTCCCTCTCACGCTCTCTCCCTCTCCACTCTCAAGTTCTCCCTCCCACAAACCAAAGCCACCAAGCCACTCTCAGCTTTGTTGACGCCACTCATCTCCGGCAGCTCTCATTGCGGGCTCCACCTCTGCCATCGTCGCCTAACTCACCTCCACACCTCCACCCACCAAGTTTGGTTCAACCACTCAAAACCACCAATTCGTTTTTTGATCTAACCATACACCAGCTCTTACTCCACCGATTCTCTTACCACCATCACACCGGCTCTACCTCCACCTTCATCAACTCACCCGCCGGTTCTCAGATCTAGTTTTTTTTTTTTTTTACCACTACATGGGTTTATTGATTTGGGCCTTTTGGCTGGTTTTATGGGTTGTGGTGGGTGGCTGGGTATTTGAGTTGCAGTTGATGGTTGCGTTTTTAGGTGGCTAAGATGTTTGTTGGTTCGTTGATGGCTGAGTTTTTGGGTGGCTAGAATGGTTTGTGGGCCATGGTGAGGACTGGGTTTGTGGGTTATGGTGGGTCGTTGGTCGGCTTTGGCCTCTCTTTTTTTGTTTTTCATTCTCCAATTTGTGGATTTGAGTGGTCAGTGGAGTGTCAAGGTGGTGGTGGGTGGGCTTGTGCCAATCTAGTGGTGATTTGAGTGGTGGAGTGGTGGTTTTGTGAGATTGTTTGTTTTTGAGCTAAAAAGATAGAAAGTCTTTATTTAACTGAAGAAATTACATGTAAAACTAGTAACTAACAACTACATGGAGTGGTGTTCCCAAAGAAAGCACCGAAATACAATGGAAAACCCAACCCCAGAAACATTATTCTCAGCCTATTCAAACCTGTGTAGCCGTTAGTTGTTGATATTCCTCCAAAAAAACCACTGACACCCTCAAGGATTGTCTTCCGGTGGACCTAGACTTGCTCAAAATTGTTTTGTGAGATTGTTAAAATTCCTTTAAAATATACAATTTTTTTGCTTTTTCAGGAATACAAACCAAACACGGTAAAATGAAAATATTTTTAGTAAAATATTTTACATGTAAAATATTTACCTTTGCAAATATTTTACGTCGGAATAGACAGAGCGTAAATGAACTAAACTGAGTCTAAGTAGACCGAAGTGGACAGAATTATACTAAAATAGACCCAAATGGACTGAATGGACAAAAATACTATATTGATTTTGCTCAAAAAGCGCGAGTAATAATAATTGTTATGCTTCAGCTTTTAGATATTATATATATAAATGCTTAAAAAAAAAAAAAAAAAACTGGCATATGAAATGCCGACATAGCCCACTGGATCTATGCTAGCTGTTT
This sequence comes from Quercus ilex subsp. ballota, assembly GCA_032727855.1. NCBI lineage: Eukaryota > Viridiplantae > Streptophyta > Magnoliopsida > Fagales > Fagaceae > Quercus > Quercus ilex. Next base: position 10,005,584 of record CM064910.1, on the reverse strand, counting down.
AGAGATGTATAGCGGCGGTTTTGAAGCTGTTAGTCTAATTTAGAACAGCTTGAGGACGTTGTTTAATATTCCAAAGGTAGAAATTAATTTTGTTCGGGCGAGCATGCATATGGAGACTTTCTTATTTGGTGGCAAAACCAAATATTAAGCACAACAAGGTAATTGGAAGCTACATTCTCTTTTTGCAATGTTTTTTAGGATAATATTATTTTAAATCAAACTTCAAAAATACATGCAATTCAGAATTGATATTAGCATGTCCTAATGATATAGAATAGAAGATAATTAAGAAAAAAAATGATATAGACTAAGTCTTGGTCCCCCCCCCACCATTGGTGATTAAAAATTTGGATCCAGAGGTAAAAGAATTCAAGCATGTTGATCACAGTAGTCAGAGTGGTTTTGGTTCAATGAGAGTTGTTAGTATTAATATTGTGGCCAAAATGTTTGAAAAAATTGCAAAAAGGTTTGCCGGATTGTCGATGACAATTATTGCAAGAAGAAGAAGACATGTCCTTATTCTTCATTTAGAAGCAAAATATGCAAAAATGGATTGCAAAAATGAAATCTACTCGAAAAACAGGGTAAGGAGCACATAGATTGCAAAAAGTCAACTCTATGTCAAAGTCAATGGTCAACGCACAGTCAAGTCAATGGTCAAGGTCAACAGAGGCTGACGTCAGCAGGCGAGCAACTAGGACTGACATGGCAGAACAGCAGCATAGTGAGTCGATCGTGGAGCAAATAGATACTGGCTCACCTGGTGAACAGCATAGAAGATGTCTAGACGAGTGACAGTGAGATAAACTAGGCTACCAGCCAAACATCTGTAAAGAGAGGGATTAGACAATAGTTTCCCCCCTGAGGGTGTTAGTTGCACATTAAGCTCAACTGGAGTGTCAACAGTCTTATTATCAGTTAGTCCAGCTCGAGGCAAGAGTTCAGAGGCATACTTGGCTTGAGTAATATAAAGTTCATTTGTAGAATGAGTGATTTCAAGACCCAAGAAGTGGCTGAGATGTCCAAAATCTTTCATCTCAAACTCCTGACTGAGAAAATTCTTGAATGCCACTGAGGTCATCACCAGTTATGATCATATCATCCATATACAAGAAAAGTTAAATAGTGCCTTTGTTAGTGCCACGATGAAATAAGGCAGAATCATAATGACTGGCCACGTAACCTAAGCAAGAGATGGTAGAGATGAATTTGGCAAACCAAGCTCGTGGAGCTTGTTTAAGGCCATAAAGTGCACATCGAAGGTGACAAACCTTGTTTGACTCAACAGAGAGACCATGAGGAGGTTGCATATAAACTTCTTCACTTAAATCCCTATTAAGGAATGCATTTTTGACATCCATCTGAAAAATGTCTCATTTACTAGCAGCAGGAACAGCTAAGAGGGCACGAACAGATGAGATACGAGGAACTTGAGCAAGGGTCTCTTCATAATCAATCCCATACTCCTGTGTAAAACCTTTTGCAACAAAACAAGCTTTGTAACGCTTAATGGACCCATTAGAGTGAGTCTTAATCTTGTAGATCCACTTACAACCAATCATAGATTTCCCGAGAGGGAGTGTCACCAAATCCCAAATATGGTTTTTAGATAATGCATCAAGTTCCTCTTTCATTGCAATCTATCATAAAGGGTCAGTGGAAGCCTCACGATAGGTGTAAGGCTTGTGTAGTGTAGCAAGGGTAGTGTAACAATGATAGTCAAGTAAATGTGCAGGAATGGATTTTACCCTAGTTGAGTGACAAGGTGGAATGTCTTGTGCAAGATCTTTAGGCGAAGCAGGAGCAGGGGACCCAAGCTCAGGGTTGGAGTTGGGTAGCTCATCTTTAACCTGTTTATCTTCCACCTGTTCATTAAAGGGTGAACTAGGAAAGGGATCAATGATATCTGCTAATTGGACAGAGAAGTCTACAGGAGAATCAGGAGCAACTACAAGAGGATCAGGAGCAGCTATAGAAGGAATGTGTGCCTCATCTGGAAAAAGATCTAAGACAAAGGAGGAAGATAGGGAGGCAAGGAAGTGAGAGAGCTCGACAAAGAGGCGATGTTCCCAAAAGACAACATTGTGGGAGATACGAAAACGATGAGAGACAGGATCATAACACCGACCCCCCTTTTGAGTTTCGCCGTAGACAAGAAAACAACAAAGCCTTGATCGAGGCTCAAGTTTGTTATACTCATGTGGCTGAAGAAGAATGAAACAAGCAGAACCGAAGTAGCGAAGGTGGTGATAGTCTGGAGGTGACCCAAAAAGGCGCTCATATGGAGTTTGATTTTGGATAACAAGACTGGGAATGTGATTAATAGCATGAAAAGTAGCTTCGCCCCAAAAAGGAGCAGGAACTTTGGCAGAAAGAAGGAGAGCACGAACAATGTCAAGAATATGACGAAGTTTTCGTTCGGCTCTACCATTTTGCTGAGAGGTACCTGGACAAGTTAGTTGATGAACAGTGCCATACGAATGCAAAACAGCTTGGAAAGCATATTGAGTGTATTCAAGAGCATTGTCAAATCGAAAAATTTTGATGCGTTTGAAAAACTGAGTTTCAACCATTTTTGCAAAATTAGAATATACTTGCAATAATTTAGAACGATGTTTCATATTAAAAATCTAGTTATAGTGAGAGTAATCATCAACAAAGACAAAAAAATATCGAGACCCACCAACACTAGAGACAGAGGAAGGCCCCCAAACATCAGAATGAATAAGGTCAAAGATATTAGTGGATATTGATTCACTAGTATTGAAAGGCAAAGTTGGTTGTTTTCCTAATTGACATGAAACACAATCAAAATTTTCTATAGACACTGAACCTAACAAACCTTTAGAAGCCAATTGTTGTACCCGAGAGGAAGATGCATGACCAAGTCAAGCATACCAAAGTGTAAGGGAAGGAATTGAAGATACTGTAGCAGCTGCAGCAACAGAAACATGAGCAGTAAGTGGAAGACGAAGGTTGTCTACGGGAAACATACGCCCAACTCTGGGACCGGTCCCAAGCTCCTGTCCTGTCCTTGGATCCTGCACAATACACCCAGAATAATCAAATATAATGCGATAACCCAACTCAGCTAATTGTCCCACAGAAAATAAATTGTAAGAAAGGTCAGGAACATTAAAGACCCCAAGAACCGAAAGGTTAGAGGTCAAAACAGAACCTATATTATGACCAGACATTGTGGAACCATTTGCGGTGCGAATATTAAGAGGGTGTGGAGCAAGTTTAAGTTTAAAAAATAAGGATAAATGAGGTGTCATGTGATTGCAACAAGCGGAATTCATAAGCCAAGAGGAAGGGGACATACCAAATAAAGCTGAGAGAGAAAAGGAATAAGATGCATTACCAACCATATGAATGACATTGGCGATGATGTTTTTAAGGTCATCTGTGGACATGGTGAAAGTGCGTCTTGAAGACTTAGACTGTGCAGAGACGGGAGCCATTGGTTGGACACTCTCAGTGTTAGCAACAGTAGCAGCAGAAATTGAAATAACTGATTTGTTGCGATGATAGCGAGTCTCAATATTATGGCCAAAACGTTTGATGGATTGTCGGCGACGATTATTGCAACAAGAAGAAGACCTATCCTTATTCTTCATTTAGAAGCAAAATATGTAAAAATGGATTGTAAAAATGAAATCTACGCGAAAAACTGGGTAAGGAGCACCTGGACTGCAAAAAGTCAACTCTGTGTCAAAGTCAACAGTCAAGGTCAACAAAGACTGACGTAAGCAAGATGACGTAAGTGCTGACTGGGTGCTGATAGGACAATAACGTCAGTAGGTGACATCAGGAGGCGAGCAATTAAGGCTGACGTGGCAGATGATGTCAGCAAGTGACGTCAGTAGGCAATAGGGCAACGCGTGTAGCGCGTGTGGCGCGCAGTTGATGTTGCAGAGAATTTTAGACGACGCGTGAGGGCGCGTGAGACGTCCGATGAGGCCGATTCTTTTCCGACTATGTAGATCGGAGAAAGACAATTCCATTAATGGCGGCAGTGAGATGATCGGAGCAATACTAAAGGCGCGTGAAGTGCATGGAACAAACTGCCGAATCTTTGACCAGCGCGTGGCGGTGCGTGAATGATCAGATGATGATGATTCTGGCGGCGTTGTGTAGATAGATTGAAAATCTACACGGTGATATGTCTTACGTCCTAATCGGAGGTCCTATGTGGAAGATCCGACGAAGGCAATGATCTTTGTTGCGATGATCGAGGTTCTTGCAGTGAGGATTCAACCTTGGGCACTTCTAATGGCAGTGGAGCAGTCAGGAGAGGGCACGAAAAAGGTATACTGACTGAAGAAGTCGAGGCAGCAGAAAATACCAACAAAGACAAGACTGCTAGACACAAGAAAGTTAGAGAAATAACTCTAATACCATGTTAGAAATACTGAATAATTATATTGTATTTCTCCATGAAGGAATATACATAAGTGCCTTTATATAGAGGTATATGAGTGCAGTACAAGTAAGAGTGTAGTACAAAAATGTATGCTATACAAGTAATCTAGTTGGGCCTAAAGCACACAACACTATACACGTTAACAATTATTATTATTTTAACAAGAGCATTAATTATTATCTTCTAATGCATGAATATTCAATGCCCTAATGATATTATTTGGCCACCGATATATTAATTATTGAGCCTTTTGCTAAATGATTTTTTGGGTTAGTTAGTTTAATTGATAAAAAATTTTGTCGTCGAATAAGAGATTTGGGTTTCGATCCTTGGCTACACCAAAAACCAATTAATATCTTAGTTTAATAATAAAGAAAAACTATCAGGAGTGGACACAAATTCTATCTCTTGGTCTTTAAAAGAATTACTTTAAAATGAAATACTATATATTCAGGGTTTAAATCCACCCCCATTTTAACTATTAAATTACCATAATAAATAAATAAATAAACTATACATCAAAAAGAATTAATTAAATTTTGAACTTCTAACACTCCTCTCACGTTCTTCGGAAAAAAAAAAAAAAAAAAAAAAAAACACTCCTCTCATGTAGATTTGTGGAATTTAGTGAAGCAAAAAATCATTAGGACTAAAAAAAAAATATTCACAAATAAATTAAATGAAAGAAAAAGAGTAGATAGTATTTGGCCAAAAAATTCTAGACCTAGTGAAATTAGACTCAGACCCGTTAACCCGACCCAAACTCGAATGAAAATACTAAACCCAATTTGAGATTTTTTACCCAAGTAAAAAAAGAAAAAAAAAAGGGTCAACCCAACCTGACCTAATTAATTTTCAAGTGGATTCAGGTCGATTTGACTAAATTGCCAAATGCGACTATTTACTGTATTAACATCACTTTTATAAAGTGTTATTTGTTTCACACGCTAGCTTAATAGTTTAGTACACCACCCCGCTATTAAATTTTTTTATAAAAAAATCCTTAAAACCTAAACCTTTACATTTGAAATGTCATTGTTTTTGTATGTCCTTCTCGTTCTCACTCTCATATCTCAATTCTCAAGTATAAAGATTTCCAATACTAAATTTTACTACAAACATTGAGTAGTGAAATTCATTTTAAATATTTACATATTCTTCTTTATTTTTTTATAGAATATTTCACTTTCTCTAATATATTATGATTTATTCTTAAAGTTTTTTTTAGTTACTACTTTCTATGTAATTTAATTTTATTAATATTTTACCTACAACAATTGTAAGTGCACCTAAAAATATTGATAACTTGACGTAGCCCATAGAAACATCTTTTTAAAAGTTCTCTCGTCAACGAACCAGCTACCATCTCGTTTGATGACACGTAATCAATGAAATTTTTATTTTTAGTACCATATCAAATAATAATAACATAGACGACTAATATGTTGACCTCTTGTACCGAGCTCACCATTTTTAACGGTAAATATTGCCACTTGTTTATCACAAATTAATGATTTTTATAGAATACTCTAGTATCTGATATATTTTTAAATTTAGATTTTGAAGAAAACCATTTAATGCTTACAACACGCACTGAATATAAAAATGTATTTACATTTTTTTAATTCATCTAACGTTGCATTACTTCTACAGATTTCACATTTCAGAACAAATATAAAAATATTGCTGTTAATAATGTATCTCACCCATGGTGTAAGGCTATCGTGTAACCTTTCAAGATTTGCAGGTAGAAGGATGAATAAATATTAAATCCCTTATTACGGCTCAGAAACATTTGTTTTTCACAAAAGAAAAACACATACGATCTTTTAAATTACTTTTCCAACAACATCATTCCGCATGGCTTAACAGCATTTCTACAACCCGGTTCATGGTGGGTCTATCATCCTTTTCTTCTGCCACACATTGCAAAGTGATCAAAAGTTCCATCTTAACCTTATCATATTTACCAGCCATCATGGGATTGATAATTTCCCCAATCCATGACATTGTAGCATCCTCAATGTCAATAGTCTCTCTTACTAATGTGACCCACCTCTTATGGTCTCTTGTCTCTCCACTGTCACTCCACTATCAGAGGTATGCAAGCTCTTTGGGCTCTTTCCAGTTACCATTTCTAATAGCACAATCCCATAACTGTACACATCCACTTTAGAAGTAACGGGAAGATTGTAGACCCATTTAGGAGCCATATAACCTCTAGTCCCCCTCATCTTGGAGAAGCTTAAATGATCAATTGCACTTCTACTAAGTAGTTTAGACAGGCCAAAATCTGCTACCTTTGGTTGATAGTTAGCATCTAGAAGTATGTTTTGAGGTTTTACATCACAATGCAAAACCCACTCCAAGCACTCTTCATGTAGATAAGCTAGGCCTTTTGCAGTTCCCATAGCAATTTCAAACCTCTTGTTCCAATCAGGTGTATTAGAACTAAGATTTTCAGCTAAAGATCCATGCTCCATGTACTGATACACCAAAAGCTTATGATTTCACTCTACACAATATCCCCACATCTCAATTAAGTACATGTGGTTCAACATCCCAATGGTGTTCACTTCTGCTAGAAATTTAGCTTCTCCTTGGTTGGCTTCATTGAGTCGCTTGATTGCTGCAACCCGCTGATCAGGCAATACACCTTTGTATACTCTCCTTCCTGCTCCTTGTCCAATCACTTCTTTAAATCCTTGCGTTGTCTTCCTTAGCTCATCAAAGGTGAATCGTTGAATTCTATTAGTCAGGAGGTAACCTTATGCTGCTGAGTTTGAATTTTTTCTACTTCTTGACAAGAAAAGCCAAACCAGGACAATACAGGTCACCACAATACCTCCCACAACAGTGGCAAACCAAAGCAAAAGCTTTTCCGTCTTATTTTCGTTTGTTATTTTTTGTGTTAAAATTGCAAGGCAGAGTAACACGAGACAAGCTACAAGTCTGATGGGTAATGCAGTTGCTGCTGAGGTAAAGAGCATTAGTCGAGCCACAAGAGTTGTAGGGAGTGCAGCACTTGCTGATAAGCAATGCAGTGATCAAGCCACACAGCATGCATCAACACCTAACCAGATTAGCACTGAAGTCTTGGAACTCATCGAAGCCATGCCCCATCATGAATTCTTCATTCAAGAACACTGAAGTTTTGGGTCCCGAGAATTTAGGAAGCAGTTAATGGCAGCTGACATGTGTATAGCTCTAGAAATTTCAATAACTGATTTTGGCGCCATTCCTGGAAGTTAGTTATGTTCACTGTGTATATAAACAGAGCATTATGTATTTTGTCACTCACTCTCTTTTCTTGTAATCATTTTCTAATCAATGAAATTCTCCAATTCTATTTAGATTTCTCTCAGACTTTTTCATGGTATCAGAGCGGCTAGCACAGTTTACACTGATTTCCTAGCTTTAGTTTGGTTCCAGAAGATTTTCTTTCGTTCCAAACAGGAGTTTTCTCAAGAAAATTTCCTTGATTTTCTTTTACTGAGAAATCGCTCGAGAATTTCTTTGTGCTTCTTCTTTTCATTGAAATCTTTCGTTCAATCTTTGAAGATCATTCATGGCTTATGTTGAAGGAAATGATCATTCTGATCCAACGCATGCTCAATCCACGGGACCAGTCTCCAATTCCGATACACAGACCAATTCACCCAATCCTTTTCTGCTAAGTGCAAGTGAGAATCCAGGTAATATCTTAGTCACTCAGCCATTGTTGGGAATGAAGAACTATCAATCTTGGTCTAGGGCTATGGTTCTAGCACTCACTGCCAAGAAGAAGATAGGCTTCGTGAATGGAAAGATTGAGAAACTTGAAAATGATTATCCGTTGTATGAAGATTGGGAAAGCTGTAACACAATGGTGCTTTCTTGGTTGATCAATTCAATGCATTTTGATGTGTCAAGTGGTATTATGTATTGTGAGACTGCGATGGAGATGTGGCTTGAGTTGCAGCGTGTGTTTTATCAGGGAAATGGACCAAAAATCTATAACCTTCAACAAGAAATCTCTTAGATAACTCAGAGTCAATTATCAGTGACTCGGTATTACTCTAAATTCAAGAAGCTTTGGGATCAACTGCTTCATTATGAACCTTTGCTAGCCTGTACTTGTGGTGCAATGAAGATACTCAGTATTGCTCATGAGAAGTCCTATGTAATGAGGTTTCTAATGGGGCTCAATGAGAATTTTGAGACTGTGAGGAGTCACTTTCTCATGCTTGAGCCATTCCCATCAATGAGCAAGGTGTATGCTCTAATCCTTCAAGAAGAGGCCCATAAAGGAATTGGTCATGGTCATGGTTTTGCCTTCGTACCTAAACCTGATGCAGTGGCAATGTATGTTAATACCAAAGGGAATTCTAGCAACAAAGTTGGACCTAAGAAGGAAAGGCCCTTGTGTACCCATTGAACATGCTTGGACACACTGTGGACGAGTGTTACAAACTCCATGGTTATCCACCAGGCTATAAGCAAAAGGGGAAGTTCAATGCTAATCAAGTTTCCTATCCACAAGGTGCTGCTTTTGAGAATTCTTCAAATGCATCTGCTCAGTGTCCTATTACTAAGGCATAATGTGAGCAGCTCCTTGCACTTTTCAATCCTGGAATTGATCGAGGTCAAAATCATCATGTTGCATCTGTCAGTACGAGTGGAAGTGTCTCTGGTTTGACTACTGAAGCTAGTGGTGTGCCTGTTGCAACTGGTGTGCCTTCCTCATTAGCCCATGCCAATTCCAATTTCATTGACACTATGTCAGGTACTACTTCAAGTTTTTTCTTCAAACCTACTTTGCAACACTCTATATTTTCTACCAAAATGGTTGATAAAGAGTGTTTTCATACCAATGATTGGGTCATAGACACAGGGGCTACTAACCACATGGTACATTCTGTCACTTGCTTTACTTCCATCACCACTATTTTCAATACTCATGTTAATTTGCCTAATGGTGAGATAGCTTTGGTCACACACATTGGTACGGTGAGAATTTCAGAAAAACTTACCCTTTACAATGTGTTATGTGTTCCATCATTCAGTTTTAACCTCATCTCTGTTAGTCAGTTAGCAAAATCTGTTTCATGCTGTCTTATTTTCTTTGGGACCTTGTGCTTTATCTAGGACTTTGCTCATTGGAGCACACTTGGTCTGGGTAAGGAATGCAATGGACTCTACTTACTGGAAAGGAGTAACTCCACTTCACACTCCATTTCTACTTCTATTTCTGCTACTGTCCCTTCTGTCCATAGCACTCATGTATGGCATTCTAGATTAGGACATCTGTCTAATGCCAAATTAGTTTCAATTAGGAATAATGGTGAACCACTTTGTACTTCAGTTGAGGATTTTGCTTGTGAAATCTGTCCACTTGCAAAACAAAAACGTTTGCCCTTCAATAAAAGTTCTCAAATTTCTGCTGCTTGTTTTGATTTGATACATTGTGACTTATAGGGTCCTTTTTCAGTGTCTACCATTGATAATTGCAAATATTTCTTGACAATTGTAGATGATTGCTCAAGGTGTACTTGGGTTTACTTGTTAAAGCATAAGTTCTAAACTCAATCTGTTTTAGAAGGTTTTTGTGCGATGGTGGAAACTCAATTTTCTAAAAAGATTAAGACCATTAGGTTTGATAATGGTACATAATTTCTTATGAGAGATTTCTTTGCTAAGCAAAGCATTTGCCATCAATTGAACTGTGTTGAAACCCCTCAACAAAATGGTGTTGTTGAAAGGAAACATCAACACATCTTGAATGTGGCTAGAGCTCTCATGTTTCAATCCCATATACCTTTACATCTATAAGGACATGTTGTTCTTGCAGCCGTTTATTTGATAAATAGAACCCCTTCTTCAATTTTGTCAAATCAAACTCCTTTTGAAGTTTTGTTTAGTCATCCACCCACTTATTCACATTTGAGAGTCTTTGGGTGTTTGTGTTTTGCTTCTAACCTTTCTAATCATAGAACAAAGTTTGCTCCTAGAGCAAAGAAATGTGTCTTCTTGGGGTATCCTTTTGGGGTAAAAGGGTATAAGGTTCTTGATTTAGCCACTCACAATGTGTTTTTCTCTAGGGATGTTGTTTTTCATGAACATTCCTTTCCTTTTGCATCTGTCTCAATAGTGTTCCAGATTCTTTCACTTCTTGTGAAGATGTTGTTGCTCCCTCTTCTTCAGCAAGTAATGATTCCTTTGTCACTCCCATTAGTGTCCTTGATTTTGTTCCCAATGATGGTAATGATGCCTTATTTCCTTCTTCTACTTATGTTGACCCTATTTCTGATAATGACACTGCTTCTTCCTTAATGTCTGCTGATGTTTCACCTAGTCCTAGTCAAGTTCCTTTTACAGCTGCACCTTCTTCCTCTCCACCAGTTGTACCAACACCTCCTATGCCTCTTAGAAAGCCAGCTAGAGACACTAGATCTCTTGCCTACTTACAGGATTATGCTTGTACTACATTTGCACCTGGTGCTACTTATGATCTGGCTGAGTGCCTCACCTACTCTCATTTGGAGCCTGGTTACCAAACTTACTTGTTGACAGTTGGTTCTAGTCCTCAGGAACCTCAGAGCTTCTCCCAGGTAGTTCAAGATCCTCTTTGGAGAGCTGCCATGAACAAAGAAATTCAAGCTCTTGAGAATAATCACACTTGGGATGTGACTGCCTTACCTCCTGGTAAATCTCCCATTGGCTGCAAATGGGTCTACAAAGTCAAATTCAATCCTGATGAAAGTGTTGAGAGGTATAAGGCTAGGTTGGTAGCTAAAGGTTATACTCAAAGAGAAGGGCTTGATTTTTTGGAGACTTTCTCTCCAGTTGCTAAGACTATTTCAGTGAGAGTTTTGATTGCATTGGCTGCTGCTAAGGCTTGGCCTTTACATCAATTAGACATCAACAATGCCTTTCTCCATGTGGATTTGGATGAGGAGGTTTACATGACTTTGCCTCCTGGTTTTCACAGTAAGGGGGAGTGTTCAGCCTCTTCTCCAGCAGCTGCTCCTAAAGTATGTAAGCTGGTGAAATCCCTTTATGGATTAGGACAAGCTTCTCGGCAATGGTACACAAAATTGTTAGTAACAATTACATAGCTTGGCTTTGTTCAGTCCCAAGCAGACCATTCCTTATTTGTTCATAGCAGAGGTTCTTTGTTCACTGCACTACTGGTCTATGTAGATGATATGATCATTACAGGCAATGATCTTGATTGTGTTGCTTCTCTGAAGTCAGTTATGGATCAAAGATTTGGGATCAAAGACTTGGGATCACTCAAGTATTTTTTAGGCTTAGAGATTGCAAGAAACAAGACTGGCATCAGTTTAACACAAAGAAAGTATGCTCTTGAAGTTCTTAAAGAAACTAGAATGACAGGTTGCAAACCAACTCAGACACCAATGGAGCAGCAACTGAAGTTGTCCAAAGGTAGTGGGGATCTCATTTCTAATCCTGGACACTATAGAAGGATTATTGGGAAGCTAATGTATCTGACTTTGAGAAGACCAGATATCACATATGCAGTTCATAGGCTTAGTCAGTTCTTGGCACAACCTAGAGTACCACATATGAAGGCCGCTACCAGAATACTTCAATACATTAAAGGCACACCGGGACAAGGTGTATTCTTTTCCACAGATTCTGATTTTCACTTAAAAGCATACTATGATGCAGATTGGGCTGGATGCCCTGACACAAGGAAGTCCTTGACAGGCTATTGTGTGTTTTTGGGTAATGCCTTGGTGTCTTGGAGATCTAAGAAACAAAGCATAGTGTCTAGATCAAGTGCTAAAGCAGAATACAGGGCAATGGCCACAACTACATGTGAGCTGACCTAGATCTTACATTTGTTGCAAGATTTGCATGTTAGACATGACAGGCCTGTGTTGTTGTACTGTGATAACCAGGCAGCACTTCACATAGCAGCAAACCCAGTATTTCATGAAAGGTCCAAGCACATAGAAGCTGATTGTCATGTTGTGAGAAATAGAATCATTGATGGTACACTTAAAACTTTCTATGTTTCAACCAAAAATCAGTTGGTTGATATGTTTACAAAAGCATTAGGGGTTGAAAACTATTTGAGGTTGATCACTAGATTGGGTGTCATCAATATTTTTGCTCATGTAGTGGAATATCCTTCCCTACCTAAGTCAAGCCAAAAGGCAAGAGCTCTGCTCTTGAGGGGGAGTGTTAAAATTGCAGGGCAGAGTAACACAAGACAAGCTACAAGTCTGATGGGTAATGCAGTTGTTGCTGAGGTAAAGAGCACTAGCCGAGCCACAAGAGTTGTAGGGAGTGCAGCACTTGCTGATAAGTAGTGCAGTGATCAAGCCACATAGCATGCATCAACACCTGACCTGATTAGCACTGAAGTCTTGGAACTCATCGAAGCCATGCCCCATCATGAATTCTTCATTCAAGAGCACTGAAGTTTTGGGTCCCAAGAATTTAGGAAGCAGTTAATGGCAGTTGACACGTGTATAGCTCTAGAAATTTCAATAACTGATTTTGGCGCCATTCCTGGAAGTTAGTTATGTTCACTGTGTATATAAACAGAGCATTATGTATTTTGTCACTCACTCTCTTTTCTTGTAATCATTTTCTAATCAATGAAATTCTCCAATTCTATTTAGATTTCTCTTAGACTTTTTCACTTTGTTGCTTGGAATTTTTGTCAGAACATTCTAACCTCAATTCATCACCAGGAGTCTTGTTATAGGAAAGACCAATTCTGGGTAATCTTAAATAAAAATCTCCTTCAAAATTTGGTGATCGGTGACCATTTATTAGCAGAAACTTGGGGTAACAATTATATGCACCAATAGTACCGTTGCTGCTAAATTTAAATTGAAAACCTTTGCATTTACACCCTTTCATGCATATATCTTGACATTGCTGCAAGGTAACATTAGGATAGTAGTTTAGATCTGAGCCATAGTATTCGAGATGTTCAAATTGGACAAAGCTTGCCTCATCTGTACGGTTGCAAGAGAGACTGAATTCTGGTTCACACCCGTAAGACCAATCAGTATGATCTTTCATCTTGAAGCCTTGCAAGCAACAGCATCTCCTGCCAGAAACATGATCATAAGTACACAACTATTGGGTCCAGAGATTCCATGAATGTGGCAAGGTTGAGAGAAGGCTTGCCATGTGACAACCTAATCCCAACTCCCATTCATCTTTTGCAAACTGTATAATCGAAGATTGCCATTAGGATCAAGCGTTAATCGTCTGTGAGTTACTGCACCAAAATCTGTTGCAAAGAATGCGAAATCATCAGATGACCTGAAATAGCCTGAGTCATCTAGTAGTGCTTGTCTACTTGTATTGTACTTAGACCTTCCAACTTGTCCGAGGTCTTCAACCCAAGGGTCCGGCCAATACAGACTAGTCATTGTTGGACTTTGAAAGAGCAGGCGGAGCACATTATCATTGTCATAAAAGAGCTTGTAGTAGCCAGAGGAATAGTCATCTTGGCTTCTTCTTGAGATAAGGCTTGAGACCATGGCGAGTGTTTGGTGGGGAAGAAGAGTGTCTGTTGGTTAATTAAAGCTTTGCCAGATGACAACACTTTTGGAATTATGAAGAACAAGATTGCCTGTGTTCAGCAGCTGTAGTTGCAAATTGGTGGCCTTGGATGAGGTCAAGGCTGGTGTTATAGTGGTCCAAACGGTGATACCAACTGAGTTGGTGAGGATAAGTTTTCCCTTGTTCAAAACTGAGAGTTGTGAACCTCTTCCATCAACAGGACCATCTCGGTTTTCCATCCAAACGACTGTGGAAACTGTGGATTTGTTGAACCATATAGCAAAGCAGAATGCGTTGTCCCCAACTGAGAGAAACCCTGCTGAGTATTCACCATTTGCTAAAACCAATATGTCATTTGGGTTCTCAACAGAGAGAGAAGTGCCTCCGAGTGTGTCAAAAGTATTAGAGGAAGATAGAGGAAGAGTTTGTAATAGGCATAGAAAAAGGAAGAAAAATGAGGTATCCATTAGAAATGCAAGAGGCATTGCACGATCTAGATCAATCTACTTGTTAAATGTTATTCATTCATACCGTGTATATATATATATATATATATATATATATAATTGAAGATAGCAAATGCTCACAAGTCAAAACCAGGAGTCATTGTTTTCCTTGCTTGGCAAATGGCAAATGGCAAATAACGAAACTTTTGCAGTTTGCAGACCAAGACTTGGCATGTCATGTTAGACAAATGAGAAAAATTAATGAAACTAGGAGATATTGATAGCATAGGATATCCTACTTGTCATGGGAAGACTTTGTTTAATATTATCAAATTTTGTAATTTTGTTCCTGCGAGCACATCTAGAGAATTTTGCTATTGGAAAAGTTAATCAAGATAAAGTGCCTGTTTGTTTCAACATTTTCAACCCAAAAAGCCCGTTTTGAAGAAAGCTGAACCTGTATGGTTAGGTATAAATCGCAACTTTTTGAAAAAAGTTGCATTTTGGGTTTGTGAAGAGAACGTGCAAAGTGAAAAAGGAGCTCTGAGGTGCATTTTGTAAAAAGTCTATGCGCGTTGTCATATATCCGTTGGACGATCTTGAGCAATTACCAAATTACCCTTCAATAAATCATGCTCATGTCCTCAGTTCTCACGCCTATTCCTCATTTCTCTCATCTCATCTCTCTGCTCTGCCCTTTGCCCTAAAGCTCACTCATGCCTCTCATCTCTTCTCTCTGCTCTGCCCTCTCCGTGCTGCTACAAACATAGCACCACCCAACTGTTGGAAAATCTAGTTTTGTATCTCATACAAAACACACAGCGGAAGCAACAACCACGAATCTACTTCAATCATGAAAGATAACATGTAACCATGAATTCTAGAATAAAGAATAGAAAGCGTACCTTGATGCAGTGAATTTCAAAACATGACTTGAGAATACCTTCAATCTTCATCTCAATTCTACATGGTACATAGACTCTCAAAGAAAAAACCTTCTTTTTCTCCTTGTGGAGAAAAACTAATTTCTTTTCTTTTCATCATACGTACATTTTTTAAAATATTCTCATAGTTTTCATTATTTAATAACTCTTATTAAATAATAACTGATTATCTAATTGGGTTAGCCTTTTGGGCCTACCCAATTAGGCTTTAGTTTGTGGCTTGAGATGGGATCAAAGGGAACAAATAAGACTCTAGCTCCAATGGGCCTTGGACTTTTCTGTCAATTCTTGACAAGTCCAAAGTTACCACTAATTATATTCAATACCACTATAAGAATATAATTGCACTCTAGGCCTTATTAACAAATTATATCCCAAGACTTTATTATACATACAACCCCTTCATAAAAATATTCGTAGTAATACAAAGTCATAAAATAGACTACTACTTTGAAAATTACTACATCTTAATCTTTGAGTACCCGGTTTAATCCTTTATGTTATTCATCATATATTTATGAAATCCAATTCCCTAAATATATACTTTAGTAATTCCTTACTAAAGTGGTTAGGCCCAACACTCTGAATAACTAAACCCATTAAACTTATCTCAAGGGAATATTTTATATTTCCGTTAAGAGATTATGAATTCCATCTTGAGAATATATGTTCCATCAACATTAAATGCGGCTGCCCAATATACTGAGGTTTTGACCGTAACTTATAGATCTCACTCCTGATATATCAAAGCAACCTACATCTCATGATCAAGTCCATCATTCTCTCAGGATTTAGAGTTGATGTAAATAGAAGTCGTGAGATTTATTATTCATTTGACAGTCATTAGGAGAATAATAAATCTCACAGCGGTCCAGTTCAATATGTCTTAACTCTTAAAACATATCAACATATCAACTAGAAGTCTCCACTTCCATGATCAAGACAAATCATCTTAGTTAATATGTTATAGTCTTCGCAGATGAAATGCCCAATTTCATCACCGACTACGAACTAAAATTCTGAGTTTACAAAGAACTTGTGATTTACATCTTCTGTGACTTTTCATATAAATCACATACTTTGCATCTCATGGACTAAGATAATGTCCCATTAGTTCATTATAGATAGTCTCATATAATTAAACTATTTAATTATTTATGACATGCCAATAAATTGGATTTTAGGACATAAACCCCAACACCAACTATCACCAGTCTACCACCACAACCCATTTCAACATTTGATAATCCAAACACAAAATCAAACAAAAAACAACTTAAAATCAACACAAAACAACTTAAAATCAACTCAAACGCCATTGGAAAACCCATCCCAAACCCAACTCAAAATCAACCCAAAACAAAATCAACTCAAAATCAAAACCAAAATCCACATAAAATCAACTCAAAATTAAACCATTAACTAAAAACCCATAACCCAAACCCAAAATCAAAATCAAATACAAACCCAATGGTGGCAGAGACTTAAGGGATCTGAGAATTAAGGAGAGAGATGAGGGATTTCCTTATGTTTAAATCATCTTCATCTTCATCATCATCATCTTCTTCTTCTTCTCTCTTCCTTGTAGCTTTCAAACTGTCCAAAAAAAAAAAAAAAAAAAGAGATGCAGAGACTATGGAACGTTTTGGAGTGTGGAGTGGTAGGGAAAAAGATGAAAGAAGGAAATAAATAAAAAAAAGTAAGGGCACGTGTGTGGAGGAAGTGGTAGGGAAAAAGGGGAAAGAAGGAAATAAAGAAAAAAAAATTAAGGGTATGTGTGTGGAGGAGAAAAAAAGAAGGGAAAAAAAGAAGAAGGAAATATGGATAAATAAAATAAAATAAAATAAGGGAAACATAAAATAAAGAATAAGAAATTAAAATTGAGAAATACTGTCACAATATTTTCACAAACTTTCATAATAAATCTTAAGTGGTAGGTTCTTATTAGTTAATATTAGTGAGAAAAAAAAAATAATTTGTTTAGAAAGAGAAAAAAATAATTATAATAATACGTTCAAATTAAAATTAGTATAAATTATCACAATACTTTCACAATAAATCTTAAGTGGTAGGTTATTATTAGCTAATATTGGTGAGAAAAAAATAATTTCACAATATTGATTTAAGTATGAAATAAACTCACTTATATATACATTGTCCTTTTTGGTAATTTATCCCTCAAACAACCACTTTTATAAGTGCTAGCCAAATACTCAACTTTTTCAAAAAGTACATTTTAACAACTTTTACCAAACAACTAGCTTTTTGAAAAATCACTTTTTCATTATGCATTTTTTGAAAACTCCACTTTTTCATTATGCACTTTTTAAAAAAGTTAAACCAAACTCACCCAAGTCTAGGTCTTGGGGGGGTTTTTTGTTTTCTTTTTTCATTTTTAGGGCCATTATATTAATTGCTTAAAATTTTGGATCTGGCTGTAGGAGCTTATGCATGTTTACCACAATGGTCAAACTTCAGAGTGGTATATCAATGTGGGAAGATGTTTCCATTACTCAAGAAAGAGAAAATGGGAGTTGTTAGTAATATTATTTTCAATGTGCTAGTAACATTACTTGACCACTGATAATATAATAATCATTTTAAGCCCTTCCCTGAATGATTTTCTTGGTCAGTTGTTGAATAATGGTTAAGTTTGTTATCCAAATTCTCTTTCTTTTGGGATAAATTTCAAAGTAAACACAATATATTGTAAAGTTTCAATTGAACTTCTGACTATCCTCTAACGTGGATATATGTTATTGGTGGATCACAATTCCGTTCCCTTCGACTATTCTAATAATAGGCGCGCAAGACACAATATTAAATGTCATAAATGACCTAAGTATGCCTCCATTACTTATCACCAATTAATTGATTTTAAAATAAAATCAATTTCACGGACAAAATTGCCCTTTTTCCTTTTTGGGAAAATTATATAGCTTTATGCCCCCTTTCCCAAACTAATTAGAGAAATGTCCCTCTTTTAAAACTCGATTTGTAATAAATCAAGTTAGACCCTATAGTAATGTTTTTATAGAGCCTATAGTGACGTTTTAAGGATCTATAGTAGCGTTTTGTAACTCAATCTCAATGAAATCGAGTTATAGGTAAAAAAAAATGCCTATAACTCGATTTTATTGAAGTCGAGTTAAAAAACGCCGCTATAGGTCCTTAAAATATCACTATAGGCTCCTTAAAACGCCACTATAAGGCTCCAGAAATTTTTTTTTTTTTTTTTTTTAACTCGATTTATGACAAATCGAGTTTTAAAAGAGATGTATTTTCTTAATTAGTTTGGGAAGGGAGGCATAAGGCTATATAATTTGCCCAAAAAGGGCAAAGGGCAATTTTGTCCTCAACTTCGCATTGTCAATTTCACATATGACAGCCATTGCAAACACCTGTTACCAAAAATGTCAGTCAACTTTTGACAAACTAACTTCTTGTTTTGTTAAATAAACAACTTTCTCTAAAATAATTTTCAATATATTGGTCAATAGTATAGCCCATTGTGGTTTGCTAATTAATTTTTCCTATTAGCAGCTGGTATTCGGGCAGGTGGGATCTACTTCTAACTTCAAGATGCTCTCACTTGGGAATATTGGGGGCAAAACCTAAACAGACTTTGATAGGAACATAACATCTTGGGTGGCTTCCAATTAAATAGTTAATATAACAATATAAAGACACTATTTGATCTAAAAGACTTAAACTTATGAGTTTTGGCTCAATTATATTATATTAATCACTTACTCTTATCATTATTTATTCAATGGAAGACCTCACTCACTCGTGTATTCTTAACAAATTATTATATTTTTATAGAAATTTTCATGAATAAAAAAAACAGTTTTTTATTTGTAGATTTAAAGGGTACAAACATAACAAAATTCTTAATAAAATTCTTAAACATTTGAATATTGTAATCTTTGTATAATAGGTTTATATGTAGGGTTTTTTTATTAGTCTTGAATCAAGGACAATAGTAACAAGCACCATTATTGGGCAGGTGATCCCACGCCATGTATGACAAAGACAATGACCACACAAGTCTCACATGAAACTAGAAAATATTATATTGATAGCATAGGATATCATACTTGTCATTGGAATACTTTGATTTTTTTTTTTTAACTTTCTGAAATTTTTATGACATATTTACTTGTTTTTCCTTCAAATTTATATTGTTAGGGCTATTGAGTGAAAGACTAATTTAAAAGAGAAAAACGGAAACAACAATATAATATGGTTTACAACTACATTGAAAAGCTCTTGACAACTATATCTTTGTTATTCATATTTATATAAATATAAACACAATATAAATATAAATATGGGGTTATGTGAGATGCTTGTGCATATGAGCACACATGATCACGATGGCACGTGGTCATCTTCTCATCCTTTATTTTCTTACATTTATATGTATTTTTTATGCATCTTTTATATATATACTCATAACAGAAAGTTCATTGAATAAAGAGCAATAAAGTGTTCCTATTTATCAATCCTTTTTTAGGGTTGAGAAGTTATAAAAAGAAAGTAAAAATAGAAAAATAAAATAAAATAAGTTTACTTGTTTTATATTCCAGTGTTTATTACATTGAGCACTTGAATAGAAGCAACATCTTTTAATATTCAAGTGTTTATTATAGTAAACTCAATATATAGTTCAAATACTTGAGAAATCTAAACAAAATTTAGACTAACTCTAAGATTAGTTTATTTGTTTTATAAATGTCTGCGCCATCAATATTTGGATTCTTGAACTATCACATCTCAAATATAAGTTTTTTTAAAAGTTTTAAAATTGCTATCTATAATTTAAATAAAATAAAATAAAAAGTGGACCGTCAACTGTAAACAATAATTCAGAAGTCTCAATAAGGAACAATAATAATCATAAATAATAAAAAAAAAGTCTGAATAATATTCTTTATATCTTGTGTTAAAAATAATATTCTTTATATCTCCATTGGATTCTAAGTGTGCATTTGGATTGTGTTGGGGATGAAAAATTTTTGCGTTTATTGAAAAAATGGTGGGTCCTACTGTAATACCAGGTAAAAAAAGATTTAAAAGGAGGGGTATTTAAGTAAATCTTTTGTGGGGTCAATTTTATAATTAATATTACTGAGGGAGATTTTAGAAAACTATGTTGAAACCCTATCTATATATAAGCTAATGAAGTTAATGTATAGAGAAATGATATGTCCACAACATTTTCACAACATTTTTATAACAAATTCTAAGTGGCAGATTGTTACTGGTTGTTATTGTTGGGGTAAAAAAGTAATCTTAGTATTAGGTTCAAATTTGAACCAATAAGATCTAACCATCTGTGATTTGTTGTGAAAATGTTGTAAAAATATTGTGGACGTAGCATCTCTCAAATGTATAACGATAGATATTTATGAAGGAAGACTTCTGAGTTTGTTTAAGTAGAGAAAGATTGACAGCACACTTGAGGTAAGAGCCTAAAAATCTCTTTCTTGTCAAATCTAAGCTTTATTTGGATTTAGAGCATTTTTTTTATGTGAATATTTTGGCTCGTAGTAAAACTATTTAATTATTCAAGAGTTTTAATGATGCAAACAAAGAAAAATTTGAATTTATTTTCGATATACTAGACACTGTTACTGTAGAAAATTTACGCTGTTAAGTCACAAATTTTCTTTAAAGGGGGGTTAGGTGTTTTGCACAAACTTTCTTTAAATGATAGTACCGAACTAGGGGATTTGATGAAAAAGAAAAACATGTTGCGCGGCTTGCACCTAGCTTTAAGGTCTGACATTCCATCATAAAAAATTTTAAAAAAATTAAAAAAAAAAGAAGAAGAAGAAGAAGAAGAAGAAGAAGGAGAAGACGAAGAAGAAGAAAGTTGTAATGTAAGTGCTGCACTTGAAGGATGGCCCACGTCCTTGTCTTTCCTAGTGTGACATAATACTAGGTGCCATAGCCTTATCTTTCAAGGCATTAATGGTGGCAGAACATATATATATATATATATATATATATTAGAAATACTGAATAATTGTATTGTATTTCTCAATGAAAGAATATACACGAGTGCCTTTATATAGGAGGCATATGAGTGTAGTACAAGTAAGAGTGTAATACAAGAATGTGTGCTATACAAGTAATCTAGTTGGGCCTAAAGCCCACAACACTATACACATTAACAGCCCCCCTCAAACTTTTATACTTGGTTGAAGGAAACTGAATCCTCGGAATCAATAAAACTGTGAGATCTAATTTGTTTTTATTGTTCAAATTATGTTTTGAATATCAGATGTTCTTTTGTGCTTATTTTCATGATTGTCTCATTTAATTACTAGAAGGCCTACTAGTTTATTATTCGTTTCAATCTACTGCTAGGTTAGATATCAAATCCGTAATTGTTTGATCTCTCTCACTTGTGAAACAACCAAGATTTAATGATTTACTGCGTCAGAAATTATTAGATCTTAGGAAAAACGCTCGACTAAATTAGATGCAACCGCTTGTGTTTGTGTTGTTTAGCTTCATCGATCTCTCTAGTTCTTAAGGCTGCTATTAGATTAAACCTTTAGCGCTTGTCTTAGGTTGTTTAGTAGTTAGGGTTAATTAGATCGCTTGTTTTCTAATTAACTAAGACTAAGGAGAGATAGGAAAATAGTTCCAACGGTGAATATTCAAAGTGTGAATTGATATATACTTGCATCGATGATCAGTTATAAAATTCCGATGGTGGATGTTGACTTGGACCAAGGTTTGTTCTCTTGATTGATTTTGATACTTTAATTTGAATTGTTCCTTAGTTGTTTTGCTTACAATTGTTTTCATTATACTTAAATCCCCCCCCCCTCCTTGTTCACGTAGCATAAAATTAGGCTAGATACTCTCTATAGGAACGATCCTTACTCGCACTACTACATATATTTTTAGGAGTATAGGTTTTATTTTTGGTTACCTATGACAGCACACCAATAGATCTTACCCGAGTTGAGTGACGAGGTGGAATGTCTTGTGCAAGATCTTCAGGCAGAGCAGGAGCAAGGGACCCAAGCTCAGGGTTGGGGTTGAGTAGCTCATCTTTGACCAGTTCATCTTCCACCTGTTCTTTAAAGGGTGAACTAGGAATGGGATCAGTGATATCTGGTGGTTGGACAGAGATGTCTATAGGAGAATCAGGAGCAACTATAGGAGGATCAAGAGCAACTACAGAAGGAATATGTGCCTCGTCTGGAAAAAGATCTAAGACAGAGGAGGAAGATAGGGATGCACGGAAGTGAGAGAGCTCGACAAAGAGGCGATGTTCCCAAAAGACAACACTGCGGGAGATACGAAGACGATGAGAGACAGGATCATAACATCGATACCCCTTTTAAGTTTCGCCATAGCCAAGAAAACAACAAAGCCTTAACCGAGGCTCAAGTTTGTTATGCTCATGTGGCTGAAGAAGAACGAAACAAGCAGAACTGAAGGAGCGAAGGTGGTGATAATCTGAAGGAGACCCAAAAAGGTGCTCACATGGAGTTTGATTTTGGATAACAAGACTTAGAGTGCGATTAATAGCATGAAGAGCAGCTTTGCCCCAAAAAGAAGCAAGAACTTTGGCAGAGAGAAGGAGAGCATGAACAGTGTCAAGTATATGACGAAGTTTTCGTTCGGCTCTACCATTTTGCTGAGAGGTACCTGGACAAGTTATTTGATGAATAGTGTCATAGGAATGCAAAACAGCTTGGAAAGCATATTGAGTGTATTCAAGAGCATTATCAGATCGAAAAATTTTGATGCGTTTGGAAAACTAAGTTTTAACCATTTTTGCAAAATTAGAATATACTTCCAATAATTCAGAACGATGTTTCATATTGAAAATCCAGCTATAGCGAGAGTAATCATCAACAAAGATAACAAAATATCGAAACCCACAAATACTAGAGACAGAGGAAGGACCCCAAACATCAGAATGAATAAGGTCAAAGATATCAGTGGATATTGATTCACTAGTATTGAAAGGCAAAGCTGGTTGTTTTCCTAACTGACATGAAACACAATAAAAATTTTATGTAGACACTGAACCTAACAAACCTTTAGAAGCCAATTGTTGTACTCGAGAGGAAGATGCATGACCAAGTCGAGCATGCCAAAGTGCAAGGGAAGGAATTTAAGAAGCTGTAGCAGCTACAGCAACAGAAATAGGGGCAACAAATGGAAGACGAAGGTTGTCCATAGGAAACATACGCCCAACTCTAGGACTAGTCCCAAGCTCCTGTCTCGTCCTTGGATCCTGTACAATACACTCAAAATAATCAAAGATAATGCGATAACCCAACTTAACTAATTGTCCCACAGAAAATAAATTATAAGAAAGGTCAGGAACATTAAAGACTCCAAGAACTGAGAGGTTGGAGGTCGAAATGGAACTTATATTATCACCATACATTGTGGAACAATTTGCTGTGCGAATATTAAGAGCGTGCGGTGCAAGTTTAAGGTTAGAAAATAAGGACGAGTGAGGTGTCATGTGATTGCAACAAGCAGAATCCATAAGCCAAGAGATAGGAGACATATCAGATAAAGTTGAGAGAGAAGAGGAATAAGATGCATTACCAACCATACGAATGACATTGACGATGATATTTATAAAGTCATCTTTGGAAATGGTGAAAGTGGATCCAGAAGACTGAGATTGTGCAGAGACGAGAGCCATGAGTTGGACACTCTCAGTGTTAGCAACTGTAGCAACAGAAATGGAAATAACTGATTTGTTGCGTTAATAGCAAGTCTCAATATTATGGCCAAAACGTTTGCAAAAATTACAAAAACGTTTGTTGGATTGTCGACGACAATTGTTGCAAAAGGAAGAAGACTTGTCCTTATTCTTCATTTAGAAGCAAAATATGCAAAAATGGACTACAAAAATGAAATCTACGCGAAAAACTGGGTAAGGAGCACTTGGACTGCAAAAGTCAACCCTAGAGAAAAGTCAACCTTTGGTCAAAGTTAACGGCTTGGTCAACGATGACGTCATCTGACGTGGCAGGTGACGTCAGCAGATGAGTGGACTATGATGTCAGCAGATGACGTGGCAAAGATGACGTCACCTAGGGCTGACGTTAACAAGTGTAGATCTGGCGCGTGTAGGCACGTGGAAGCGCGTGAAGAAGACTGCCGGCGCGTGGAGGCACGTAGAGTGCGTGATCTTGGGCGCAGAATCTTTGAGTGGCATGTGAAGGTGCGTGTAAGCTCTGATGATGATGAGGTTTCCATGATTGAGTAGATCGGGGCGAGACGATCACTGTGGTACCTGAAAAATACTTATTGGAGCAAGATGCACAGTGAAGACGATAAGTGCAGTGGTCTGTGTGGTGCGGGACTCCTCAACAATGGCGGCTGCAGGTCCGGAACCCAAGGATGACAGCTGAAAGGCGTCGGAGGTTCTATGGCAAAAGGTTGCGGCAGCTGTTGTGACAGCGGAAGCGATGTTAAGAATAAAGTGACATCAATAAAGACAAGACTACTAAGAAAATGTTAGAGCAGTAGCTCTGATACCATGTTAGAAATACTAAATAATTGTATTGTATTTCTTAATGAAAGAATATACACGAGTGTCTTTATATAAGAGGCATATGAGTGCAGTACAAGTAAGAGTATAGTACAAAAATATGTGCTATACAAGTAATCTAGTTGGGCCTAAAGCCCACAACACTATACACATTAACAATATATATATATATATATATATAGAAAAATATTATGATTAGGTAGAATTTTGGTGTGAGATAAGTGGATAGATATTGGTTATTTTTAGTAGTCTCTCTTCTAGCCGGGTACTGCTATGTCTTTTTTAAATTATTTGATTATTGATTAAAAATATTTGAAAATTATTTTAGATGATATCTATGGATTTTAGAAGAAGTGTTAGGGAGAAGTTCCTTTTTGGTATGGCTTTTGAAGGTAAATAACCTTATCCTAATTGAGTTTTATTTTGCTTATATTAATGTATTTTTAACTACTGAACATTGTTTATAATTGTGAGAATTTTTATTTTTATTGTATTACTGATTTCAAGTAAAGGATTATTACAAATATATTTTAATACTGATTATATGATTTTTATACACATGCTTGAATAAGATATATTTTTGTTAGAAAATATGATTTCATATATATGATTATGAACTATCTAACTATGAATTTATTCTGATACCCAGCCAATGGGGATTATTCATTGGTACTCGATACCCAAACCAATAGAGGTTATTCATTGGTACTCTGATGCCCAGTCACGGGAATATAGCGTGACCATAGTCATAAGATTATTAAGAATATGAATTACGTTTGCATATTTGAACTATTTTGAGTCATTAAACTGCTTATGTATTTTTGGAACCTATTGTAAGTTATAGTTTTGATATATGGAAAACTGACTACTTTCTAAACCATCTATGATATATGTATAAGATTAAAGTATGTGATATATTTGCAACTTATTATTTCAAGACTATGAAACTTCTTTAGTTATTTTTGAAAACCCATAGTATATCATAACTTTTGAAGACTCGTATTATATCTTATTACTTTATAGATATATTGCTATGCCCAGTCACGGGGATATAGCGTGACCATAGTTATAAGATTGGTAAGAATATGAATTACGTATGAATATTTGAACTATTTTGAGTCCTTAAAACTACATATGTGATTTCGGAAATGTTTGAGTATTTGAACTATTTTGAGTCACTAAAACTACTTATGTGTTTTTGGAACCTATTGTAAGATATAGCTTTTGATATATGGGAAATTGGCCCTTTTCTAAACCATCCATGATATATTTGTAAGATTAAAATATGTGATCTATGTGCAACTTATTATTTTAAGACTACGAAACTTCTTCAATATTTTGAAAACACATAGTATATTATGAAAACACATACTACATCTTATACTTTACATATCTATTGCTTGATAAAACTTATTAGGATTTTGGTTACTTATTGAGTTGTCAACTCACCCCCCTTTTTTCCCCTCCAGTTTCAAATTGTGAAGAATAGTAAGTTTTTGAGAGTTTTGATGTTGTGTTCTGAGCAAAAAAAAGAAGCTTAGTGATTTTGGGATTGGATGGTCTTCTAATAGTTTTATATTTATTGGCCAATTGGCACTATGTACATGAGGTTTGGATTTTGTTCCTATTAAATTATTGGAGATCAATTCATAAAGAAATTGTTGAGGTATTTTGGATTTATTTGATTTAATTTTTTAGGATAAATTTTAGTTGCGAAGAAGGCCTTCCACACTTGTAGGGTGCTTACTTTATAAGCGTGCGGCCGTTGTCACATGCCTATTTTAATAGTTGGGTTCGGGGCGTGACACCCACGGTACTGTTTATGCATTTTTTGGTACTATTCATGGGCTCCACTGTACTTTTTGGCACTATTCATGGGTCCCACTGTACTATTTCAACTAACTTTTACCTTTATCCACAGTACTTTCATCAATAATTTTTCAGTATCAACAAAATAAGCGGTATCCAAACACACCCTAAGTATTTCATGACCGAAGGAAAAACTAAAAATATATATTTTTTAAACACTAATTTCAACTGTTATGCCAACTGTGGAAATAAGTATGTGAATTTTCTTACTTTTACTCAACAATTTAGTACAATTGTAGAAACTTAAAGCTTTTAATAACATTTTTTTTAATGACAGTAGATAAAAATATGTTGATAAAACTCAAGTTTGTTATAGTGCGGCAAGACCCATGCACCCTTGTGTTTCACGCTAAGTAGACTGACCAGTGACCAACTGAGTATATGCTGAATTCACCTAAGCTCAATAAAGAATAACAAGCTCTCTATTGTAATATATTTGCCGAATTGATGCCTAATTGAAATAATGAGTCCACGCTCAATATTGATATTTTAAACTCTTTAATTACATGCTTATATAGTCTATTTTAGAACAACTTGAGGATAGTGTTTAATAATTAATTTGCCAAATATAGTAATTTTGTTCCTGCGAGTACGGCATCATGGAGACTTTGTTATTGGAAGAATTAAACAGGACCAAGTCTAGTCGAATATATAGCTAAATATAAACAATGGCCTCCTTTGGGCAACGTTCTCTTCCTTCAATTGATTTTCAAGCAAAATGTAAGACAGCCATTGTATACACCTGTCACCAAAAATGTCAGTCAACTTTTGACAAACTAACTTCTTGTTTCTTACATACGCAACTTGCTCTAAAATGTAAATTCAAAATTTTGGTCAATAGTACAGTGCATTAATTGTGGTTTGCTAATTAATTTTCTCTATTAATTTGCAGGTGGGATCTGCTTCTAACTTCAATAGTACAGTGCATTGTGGTTTGCTAATCTTTATATGGGTCTTTTTATTAGCCTTGACAATAGTGACAATCACCAATATTGGGTAAGTGGTCCCACATCATGTATGACTAGGTTTAAGTGGGTAAAGACAATGACCACTCGAGTCTTATTTTTTTCTATCAAATAAAAAAATTAACCCAATTTAACCAATTATGATTATCAATAGATTTTAGGTTACCACCACAAATTTAACAAGTCACCAAATAAAGCAATAAAGAAAAGCACATTGTAAGATAGTGACAAAATGGATTTTTCTCATGAACTTCATATGTTATTTCGAGGACCACCTCGAAGATTCTCTTCATAGCAACTAAATTCGATGGTTCTATGACTTCAACAATTTATCTCCAATCTTCAATGGAGCCTTCTTTAGATTGACTTTTCTTGATCTCTGGTTTGGTGATAATAAGAGAGAACAACGGTGAGATGGATAAAATTGGTTGACTAAGTGAACAAATAGGAAATGTTGGTCCTGAAAATAGTGAGATGGATAAAATTGCCAAACCAAGTAGCAATAGAGAGCGCATATGGGCGCTTCACATTAACCTCTAGAGTGGTAGAAACAGTCTTGCAATTAGTCAAGATGGCTTTGGAAAGAAGATCATATGTATATTTAGCCTAAGAGAGAGATGATACCCATCATGAGTGGAAGTGACCTCAAGCCCAAGGAAATAGTTCAAGGTCCCCAAATCATTCATCACAAAGTTCTTATTGAGAAATTTCTGAAGAGCTCATAATTATATCATCAACATAAAAGAAGAAGATATAAAAGTATATTGATAGTCATTTTGCGGATGAAGAGTGTAGAATCATAAGAGCTAGGGACAAAACCATGTTGAGCAATTACAAAGCTGAATTTGCCAAACCAAATAGCCTACTTGAGTCATGGCAAACTCTACCGACCTTATCTGAGGAATGCACATGACCTAAAGGAGGTTGCATACAGACTTCTTCAAAAGAGTCACCATTCAAGAAGGCACTTTTTGACATCCATCGATCTAAAATAATAGAAACCAAAATAAAGATCTAACAAATGTCAAAGGCACCGGCCCAAAAATGAAAGACCTAGGGCCTCACTCCCGAGAATGAAAGACTTTAGAGCCTTGGCCCCAAGATAAAAGACTTATGGTCTCATCCCAAGAATGAAAGAGTATAGAGATTTACATACTTCAATATGGAATTATAGATAAAACGAATTCCCACACTTGACTTGATGCAGGTTTTGATTAACCGAATTCCTTTCAGTGCTCGTATACCTACTGAACTATTAATTTTTAAAAGTGATTGTGTATGAAGGTTAAAAGTAATTGGCATGCAATACTCTGACAGTGGAGAGACAGGGGAGCATAAGAGGTTGGTCACTTTGATAAGAGAGTATATCAACATTGGAACACATACAAGGAATTCATGGATTGATGAAATTATAGATCCCATGATAGCCAGCAAATATGATCAAGCTAAGTTGGAACTTCTAGTCAAAGTGGCTTTGCAATGCGTGACAGAAGACAAGGATGATAGACCCAACATGAACCAGCAGTAGAGATGCTTCTTAGAATGAGGATTAATGTTGTTGAAAAAATAATTTAAAATTTTTTCTGGACTCTCACATGTGCCTAAAATTATCGTGCAAGGCAAAAAGACACTAGTAGAAATCATGGGCCTCGAACTCACAATCGCATGAAATTTGGCAGCCTAAAGTGAAACAGCCTTCTGAGCAGTAGTCATTACTTTGCCACGAGATACCCTTTGAAAATGGTGAATTCCTTCATTTAAGCCCCAAAAACTGCAATTCTGCCGTTTATAGTAATTCTTGTTTCTTTAATAACTTTTTGCTCAAAAATCAAAATAAGGTCCCTTTGTTTTGGGACGACCCCTACGGTCAATAGTTTATGATTCTTCATTTAACTCAATTTTGCCACTTTAGGTAAATTTCGGTATTTTGTCACCTAATCGCGTAATTAGTGCAAATTAGGGTTTCAGACGTTTTTCTTAATATTTATATATTTTATAGCCGTTAGAGGCAAATTAGACTATTATCAATAAATACAAACTTTTGTCAAATTTTTTATCTGCTAGATTCCAGTTTATCTCCTTGTGGATTTGGGGAAACCTCTCATGGATTCGAGGTTTACTACCAGAAGCTAATAGTTTAGTTTATGTTCTATCAAAAGAGTATTGTGTGTGCTTTCTTCAGGCTTCCGCGACATCATCTATACTATACTTATACTTCTATGCGTATATCAAAGGCATTCCTCTGTACAATTTGATACACAATTCAACAAAAACATTTAGTCTTTTCATTGTATAAGAGTCTGAGCTCCAGATAAATTTTCTTCCATCTCTTTGATGTTTTGCCATGTCAAGTACTGCCATCGCCATTCCCATGGTCGTTCCAATTATTTATAGACTAATTCAAGCCAATTATGTATTGATTTGATTGAACAACCACTCAAATCTACAAATTGGAGAATGACAAACCTAACTGCACCAAAATCACCCAAAAATGCTTTAGTTTTTTTTTTTTTTTTTTTTTTTTTTTTCAAATTAAGATGTATTTTATTCAAATCAACAATGTAGCTTTAGTATTATTCAAACTAGACCAAATTGGACTAAATTGACCGAATTAGGTTGAATGGACCTAATTGAATTGGAGTGAATCAAAGTAGAATGAAATTGACTAAAGTGGACAGAAGTAGACTAAACTGGACCGAAGTGGTTGAAGTGAACCCAAATAGACTAAAATGAACCGAATGTCGACCTGTAATTAACATGGCCAAGATTGTGTTTAGATATAAACTCAAATTCTTACTTCCAAAAAAATACAACACCAAAACGTATGAACCCAAATTAGAGTTTATAAAATCACAAATGATTCATCAATATAAAGTAGAATTGCCAGAAAGAATAAAAAAAATCAAGAGAGAGAGAATAATTACATTTTCAAAAAGAGAATAATAAGAAATCTATAGAAAATAATAAGAGAAGAAAAAGGTAAAAATAAATAAATAAATAAATAAATATATATATATATAGAGTAATAAATACTAAATGATCCAAATTTGGTTATGTTATGTAATGAAATAACATTACATTCTTATATACTATATTTATATTGCAATATGATAACATCGATCTATGAAATCAGAGAGAAGAAAAAAGAAAAAAACTTGAAAACACAACTTAATCAAATCAACCCAAATTAGAGTTCCAAATAATACAAAATTTCATAAACCTAAAGTAGAGAATCTAGAGATGCAAGAAAATTATAAAAAAAATCCACCAAAAATGAAAAACAAAATTTTGAGAGAGAAAGAGAGAGAGATAATATTTTGTTTGTAGGAAAACTATATATAGAATGAGAGAGATAATTGTAAATTTATAGTAAGAGAAGGGGAATAATATAAAGCCAAAAATAGTGGAAGGTAAAAGGATAGAGGAAAAGTGATATTAAGGTAGATAGTAATAGGAAGATGAAAAGGTAAAAGGGAGGAAAAAAGTTGGAAAAAGTATAACAATAAGTTGTGAAATTAATATTAAAAAAAAAAGTTAAAAAAAACTGTTGAAAATGGGTAGATGATATAGCTGCAGATTTGGCTCAACAGGAGCATAGTAACAATAAATACTAAGTTTCTGTTTTTAAATGTATATAGATAGATAAATATGTATTTGTTATAATTTTTTTTTTTTACTTGGTTTTTTCTTAAAATAATAGGTGACTAATGCAAATGTAAAACCCGATAAAGGGAAATTTTCATCAATTGAGTAACTATTTTGAAACTCACTTTGACCCACTCAGGTCATGGTTCTCCCAAAACAATCTTAACATTCCTCGAAAAGCCTTTTATTCCTTACTGTCATAACCCTAATCACACCACCAGCTCCCTCTGGTCCAAGGCTTTACAAGGAAGAAACACAAGAGCTTAGCAGGCGAAATTGGCCAAATACCACCTTTTTCTGAATTTTTTAGCAAAAAAACACTGTTTCAAAACTAAATGGCGATCTACCACTTTTCTAGAACTCAGAAACTCAAGTTCCAAATGGTACTCGAGTTTATGAAACTCGTGTTCCTCATTAGATCTGCCACCGTGGCACTGTTGAGATGGAATTTGTGCGATTAAAAAAAATAATGTGGTACTCGAGTTTGGTAAACTCGAGTTCCATGCAACACAATACTCGAGTATACCAAGCTCGAGTACCTTTTATGAATAAAATTATGTTTATGTTTATTTCTATGGTACTCGAGCTTGGTGAGCTCCCCTTGTAAGGAACTCGAGTTTAGTAAACTCGAGATCCTAATAACCTTTTTTTTTTGGGCCGGGGGGGGGGGGGGGGATAATCGACAAATAAACATAAACATAAAAATAAGTAGTTTTTTTATGTTTTTATTTATTTAAATAGAAGCATTGTAAAATATAGAGATTTTAATTTCAAAATACTTTTTTTTTTGGGGATAATCGACAATGCTTCTATTTTATTTATTTAAAATCTCCATATTTTACGATGCTTCTATTTAAATAAATAAAAACATAAAAAGCTACTTATTTTTATGTTTATATTTTATTTGTCGATTATTCCAAAAAAAAAAATGTATTTTGAAATTAAAATCTCTGTATTTTACAATGCTTCTATTTAAATAAATAAAAACATAAAAAAACTACTTATTTTGTGTTTATGTTTATTTGTCGATTATCCCCCCCCCCCCCCCCAAAAAAATTTATTAGGAACTCGAGTTTATTAAACTCAAGTTCCTTACAAGGTACTCGAGCTCACCAAGCTTGAGTACCATAGAAATAAACAAAAACATAATTTTATTTATAAAAGGTACTCAAGCCTGGTATGCTCAAGTATTGTGTTGCATGGAACTCGAGTTTCATAAACTCGAGTACAATTTGGAACTCGAGTTTCTGAAACTCGAGGTCTAGAAAAGTGGTAGATTGCCATTTATTTCCGAAACAATGTTTTTTTGCTAAAAATTTTAGAAAAATGTGGTATTTGGCCAATTTCGCCGAGCTTAGGATGTGTACTCCTTTATATTCCTATCACTAGTAAGAGGAAGGTTTTCTCAAAACCAATTTCTAGACTCCAAGGAATGAAACTCCATTATAGCATGTCATAAAATTTCACAAAACCAAGCTTGATCGACATTTGGGCTTGCTTCCCTTGAATTTCATAACAGCCTTTTGGAATTATACAATGTTATCTATTGCTCTCCTACCGAAGATGAAGCTCACTTGAAGTGGATTATGGAGTTCATATGGGAAAGTCTTCATATATCTGGCCAACAGCTTAGTAACAACCTTGTAAAGCATGTTAAATTAACCAATCGGCCAAAAGTGTCCAACATTTTCTGCTTTCTCTTTCATGTAATTATCAAAGAATAATTCTAGAAATACAAATTATTTTATAAAAATTTTTACAAACTACTGATGTAGTGAGTGATTATTGGTAAAAGAAAAAATTATATTAATTGTGGGTCTTAATGAAAACCAATAAGAAGTTTGCCACATCAACATTTTGTAAAAATATTATAAAATAGTTTATGACTGTAACATTACTCATTATCAAATTTTACATGTTGGAAAAAATCAAAGAAAAGTCTATATAGTGGAGAGAAGATGAATCCATAAATTCCTTTATTACAATTCAGAAATTTCTATTCTTCCACAAAAAAGAAATACGAATGCATAATGAAATCTTTTTACTACTCAAATTAAACAAAACTTCTAAATTATTTCAACAAATATTAATCTTCATGGCCTATAAGCATCTCTACTACCTGGTTCATGCTGGGTCTCTCATCCCTGTCTTCTGCCACACATTGCAAGGCCACTTTGACCAAAAGTTCCATCTTAACCTTGTCATATTTGCCAAACATCATGGGATCTATAATTTCTTCAATCCATGACTTCCTTGTTGCAGTTCCAATGTTAATATACTCTTTTACCAAAGTGACCAACCTCTTATTTTCTCTTGTCTCTCCACTGTCATAGGTATGCATGCCACCTGGGCTCTTTCCAGTCACCATTTCCAATAGCACAATTCCATAGCTATAAACATCCACTTTAGAAGTAATTGGAAGATTGTAAACCCACTCAGGAGCCATGTAACCTCTAGTTCCCCTCATCCTTAAGAAGCTTGAATGATCACTCGTGCTTCTACTTACTAGTTTAGACAAGCCAAAATCCGCTAATTTTGGTTGAAAGTTGGAATCTAGCAATATATTTTGAGGCTTTACATCACAATGTAAAACCCATTCTAAGCACTCTTCATGTAGATAAGCTAGGCCTTTTGCAGTGCCCACTGCTATTTCAAACCTCTTCTTACAATCAAGTGCATTAGAACTAATATTTTCAGCTAAAGATCCATGTTCCATGTACTCATACACCAGAAGCTTATGCTTTCCCTCTGCACAATATCCCCACATCTCTATTAAGTACATGTGGTTCAACATGCCAATGGTGCTTACTTCAGCTAGAAATTCTGCTTCTCCTTGGTTAGCTTCATCGATTCGCTTGATTGCTGCAACCCGCTGATCAGGCAGTACACCTTTGTATACTGTCCCTCTTGCTCCTCGCCCAATCACTTCTTTGAATCCCCGCGTTGCCTTTCTTAGCTCATCAAAGGTGAATCGCTTAAATTTAGTTGTGAGGAGATATCCTTGTGAAGCAGGATCTGGGTTAGGATGTTTACTAGTTCTTAACAAGAATAACCAGACCAGCAAAACACAAGTCACCTCCATACCTCCCACTGCAGTGGCAAACCAAAGCAAAAGCTTTACGGTCTTGTTTTCATACGTTCTTATGATTTGCTTGGATAGGTTGGCCGAACATTGTAACTTGAATTCTTCATCAGGAATCTTGCTATAAAAAAGGCCAGCTTTTGGTAGTCTTAAATAAAAATCTCCAACAAAATTTGGTGATTGGTGTCCGCTCATTAGTAGATACTTGGGGTAACAATTATAGTAACCACTACCCTCATTGTATTTATATTGGACGCCATTGCAATCACACCTATTCAGGCACTGTTCTTGACAAAATTGAAAGGTAACATTCAGATAGAAGATGATATCTGAGCCATAGAATTCAGCATGAGCAAGTTGGACAAAGCTAGACTCATCTGTATGGTTGCAAGGGATGCTGAATTCTGGTTCGCACCCATAAGACCAATCAGTCTGATCTAAAATCTTGAAGCCCTGCAAGTAAGAGCATCTCCTGCCAGAAACATGATCATAACTGCAAAGACTGTTAGGTCCACATATGCCATGAATCCTGCATGGGTCAGAGAAGGCTTGCCATGTTACAACCCAATCCCAACTCCCATTCATCTTTTGCAGGCTGTATAATCGCAGGTTGCCATCAGGGTCAAGTGTTAATCGTCTGTGAGTTACCACACCAAAATCTGTTGCATTGAATTGAAAATTATCAGATGACTCAAAATAACCTGTGTCGTGTAGTAATGCACGTCTACTAGTATTGTACTTAGACCTTCCAGCTTGTCCAGGGTCTGTAAGCCATGGATCCGGCCAGTAGAGACTGGACATTGTTGGACCTTGGAAAAGCAGGCGGAGCACATTGTCATTGTTAAAAAAGAGCTTATAGTTGCCAGAAGAATAGTCATCTTGGCTTTTTCTTGAGATAAGGCTTGACATCATGGTGAGTGCTTGTTGAGGTAGAAGCGTATCCATGGGCGGCTCTACACTATTCTCAGGGGGTTCAAATGAACCCCCTGACTTCCAAAAAAAAAAAATTATATATAAAAAATATTTTTTTAGTTTAATATTATAATTTTTTTCTTAAAAATATATTTGCACACTCTGACTTAAATTTTACACACCCCTTATTACAAGTATTTTCAACTCTAAAAATAAAACGTAAGTGTTTGTGAATTGTAAGTGTCACTATTTTTTATAAATTTATATTATGTGTGTGAGTGTGTTTAATATTGATTGTGTGCATTACTTTTTATTATAATATTATTTGTGTGAATTATGATGTGTGTGGATGTTTGTGTGTACATTATAATATAAATATATATATATATATATATATAATTTAATAATTAGGAAATAGATATGGTTTGTTACATGTCTGTATATTGTTATGATGTTATAATAACTTTTTGTTATAAAGTTAGTAAAATTCAAGAAAAAAAAAATGTAAAGTTAGTGATTGTCCAAGCATTTGATTGGTTAAGTAGATACTAGTATATAATTTTAAGTATGAATGAGTGTGGTTGTATGTGTCAATAATTAATACAAAGCCAATGAGTTTAGTTTAGTCATTTAGTTTAAAATATTTTTATAAAAACAATAACAAATAGATAATAAAAAATGCATAAAAATAAAAAATGTTAGATAAACTTAACAAAATAAAATGATTATAGGCTCATAGCTACCCACATTGGCAATAGATACTTATAATGAACTATCATATAACAATTCAAAATTTGAATACTTGTAGAAAGAAATTGTAAAACTTCATGTACTTTTTTTTTTTTTTGTCGGTAACTCGATATATTCAAGTTCTTTTTTTATTAAAATTTTTTAATGAACCCCTAAACAAAATTCCTGGAGCCGCCACTGAGCGTATCTGATGGTGAATCAAAGCTTTGCCAGATGACAACACCTTTGGAATTATGAAGAACGAGATTGCCTGTGTTTTGGAGCTGTAGTTGCAAATTGGTGACCTCTAATGAGGTCAAGTCTGCTGCTTTAGTTGTCCAAATGGTGATACCAAGTGAATTGGTTAGCATAAGCTGGCCGTCTGCCAAAATAGAAAGCACTGAACCTCTTCCATTAACAGGTTCATCTCGGTTTGCCATCCAAACAACTGTGGGAGTTGAGGACTTGTTTAGCCATATGGCAAAGCAAAAAGCATTATCTCCAACAGGGAAAAACCCCGCAGAGAATTCACCATTTTCTGAAACCAATTTGTCACTTGGTTTCTCAACTGATAGAGATGTGCACGATTGAGATCTTTCTACTTCTTAAATATTCTTCATCATATATAATTGAAGAACGAAATCTGAAATGCCCACTTGTTGAAATAATCTTTCTACTTATTTGCCTGCCCACTAGTTGCGCACACCAAGACTTTTTATGATGTATTGCCAAGAAAATATAAACAATAAATAAATAAAACAAGGCAAAAGACTATGCATATGGACCAACTTCTAAATGGAGATTTTCTATACGTGATTTAAGTAAATAAATAAAAAAATAAACACCTCTAGTTTCTGCATACCCTTTTTTTTTTTTTTTCTTGAATATTTTCTGCAAACCGTTCATTATGATGGCTGATTGTATTCAAATTCCAGCAAACATTTAATATTGATTTGTTGACTCGTTATATGCTTGGTCCAATTTAGATAAGCCTAAGGACATTGTTTAATATACCAAAATAGTATATCTATACCTCTCCACACGGCATAGGAAGATTCCTGATTTGGAGGGCAAATCAGCATAATCAATTGTCCAACCACTGAGTAAATATTTAAGCTCAATTATGGCCTTCGTTGATGGGGGAAAGGGGTCAAGTTCTCTTTACGCAGTCTCTTTGACTTTTTTTTATTTTTTTAAATCAATATGATGATATAATTCAGTATATATTAGTATGTACCATTGATATGGAAAAGGCCTTGAGGGATTTTTTTTTTTTTTTTCCTTTTTTAATTCTTGAGACCATTAATGAAAATTTTAGATCCAGAGCTAATAATTTCTAGAGTGTTGCTCACAATGATGACAATGGTACCATCTTATCAATGTAGGATGATGTTTCCATCAACCATAAGAAGAGTTGAAAATGAGAGGTGTTAGTAATTTAGTATTATTATTCCTCTAAATGCATTTATCTTCAATTTTTTGATGATATTTTTTCCAGCCAAAAAAACAAATAAGATAAATAAATAAATAAAAAAAAGACATTATTGACCGCATATATTTGACCCTAAATGATTTTCTTCCTCGGTGAATAATGAAAAGCTTGTTGCTGCAAATTACATAAATTTTCTCTAGTTTAAAAATTTTTTAATTAAAACAATAAATTTTCTAATTCATTTGTGAATATTTTCATATATGTATGTGAGAGAGACATTTCACGGTTGCAGTATTTTATGAAAAGATGCATTATTGTTGTGACATCTCTTCCTCCTTTGTGACAATCCTAACTCATTCCGAAATAATATATTAAATTATTTTTTTTAAAAAGGAAATAATATATTAATTTTGCCAATATTTTATAGTCCAATATGGTTGGCTAGTTAGTTCCTCCAAGTAGCAGCCGGAGGGTACGTAATACAAAGAAGGATCTATTTTTTTTTAGTATAAAATATTATCCACTTGGGATACATAGTGGGGCGGGGGGCTAAAAACTTGGTGGGAATGGACACAAATATAAAAGATTCAGAAGGTTGGAATGCAACTCAACAAGATTTCACGTGGGGAAATAAGTATAAAATATAGTCCAACAAGATTTCTAGATTTAGCGTGTGTATAGTATCTCACCAGATGGTTTTATTTGTAAGACTTTTTTTATCACGTTGAGTTTAACGATCGAATCACCCAATAGCATAACAAAGTCTTCGTTATTAATAATAGTTATGCAATGTTTGTTTAAACTTTCTAGTTTCCATCTTGTGTTTGGGGTTCCTGAAATCTTATTGAATCTCGTAAGAGTTCGACCTGAACACTATCAAACAATATTCACTAGAACCAATTAAAAACAAAAAACAGATAAACAAAACCAAACCATATATTTTATTAAAACAACGCCATATGTCCCATCTGCTTCTTCTTCCTCCCAAGCTAACTCTTCCACTGAAATATAACAGTGGAAAAAGTAAATATTGAAGTAAGTTGCAAGGACCAGACCTGAGCAAAGAACAATAAAATTTGCAGAGTCTAACTAGCATTATAAAATGCTCTTGCTTCTGCCTCTGATTTCTTCTCTCGAAGATTAAAAGGGTCTCCTTTTTTCTTTTACTTAGTTTAGAATCTATTTGTTTGAGTTAATACTTGATTATTTTGAAAGTAATAATTTGAGTTTATATCATAACACAATCCTGGCTATGCTAATTACAGATTGGCGTTCAATCTATGTCAGTCCGCTCATCTATTCGGTCCAGTTCGGTCTACTTTTGTTTACCTCAGTCCAATTTAGTCTACCTCGGTCTAATTTAGTCTACTTCTGTCCATTTCAGTTCAATTAGGTTCATTCAGTCTACTTCGCTCAATTCATTCTAATTTTGTTCACTTTGGTATATTTCGGTTCATTCGGTCTACTTCAGTCCCATTCGGTCCACTTTGGTCCATTCCATCCAATTCGATGCAATTAAGTGCATTAGGTCCAATTCGTTCCACTTCTCGGTCTATTTAGTTCAATTTAGTCCATTCAATCCAATTTTTTTTATTCGGTCCACTTCAAACCACTTGGTCTATTTCAAATCACTTCTACCCAATTCAGTGTACCTACTTAAGAATGGGAAAAATGCAAGTTTGGGTTGAGAGTATTATCAATTATTTAAATAATATCAATTGTAATTATATGATAAGTTTTGGTTATCATAATAATCTCCTTAAGAGAATGAGAAATTTGAATAATAGTTTTGAAACTTAAAAATTTTAATTGTACCAAAAGGAACTAGGAAAATATAATGCATAATAAAAATAGTTAGAAGAATATGGATCATTTCAAAAAATAATAATATCAATCAAAAACATCAAAAATTATAAAATTATATATTTGTAAAAATAGAATGATGGAAATTACTTTTTGAAATTGTTTAATTTTTAGGGAGAACTAATTATCTACAATAAAAGTTAGAGAATAAATTATACATATTCAGTATGATAACCGAAACTTAACATATAATTAGAAAATAAAATTTTGATTATCATAATAATCTCTTTTGAGAAAGTGAACAATTTGAATAATTTATTTAAATAAAAATTATACACACACACACATATATATTGCTTGAAGGTATAATAAATCACATGCAATTCATTTAGAAATAATGACTTTAAAACAAATGAGTTACTGCCCTAAAAATTAGATTTGTATATCCATAGCCTTCATGTTTAGAAAGATTTTCACTTAAATTTAATTAGACCAAAGTGGTGGATCAACAAAATTATAGCAAGAATAAATGTCACGCTTAAGATTTTAGATATTACGAGTTTAGGATTTATATATATTTTTTAATAAATTTAGATTTAGAATAGGTGTTGTTAACCCAAACATGTTTTTCCCTATATGTATGTGCACAAAAATAGATCGAAGTATACCAAAATGGATCAAAGTGGTCCGAATGGAGCATAGTTGACATAAATGGATCAAATTGGACCAAATGAAGTGAAGTGGACCAAATGGACAAAATAGGATCAAATGGGAACAAGGTGGACCAAATTGGACCGAATAGAATTGAAGTGGACAATATAGGACTGAAGTGGACCATATAAGACCGAAGTGGATAGAATAAAACATAGTGGACTAATGTGGACAGAAAAGGATTGACGGGAACTGAATAAGAACGAATGGATAGATTAGGGCCAAATTGAACATAATGGACCAAATAGGAACATATATGACAAAATAGGACCGAATTGAACTGAATAGGACCAATGTCGACAGAATAGGACCGAAGTGGACAGAATGGACCGAATAAGACCAATGTAGACCGAATTGAACCAAAGTGGATTGAAGAGAACATAATGGACCAAATAGGATGGAAGTGGACCTGATAGAACCTTTGAATATTTAATTTTATTGCACTTTTAGGGCTCATATTTCTAATTTCTAATATCTATTTTATTTGTATTTTTTAACTCAAAACTAAAAATTTTAGCCCAAATATAAGAAAATTTCTTTTTTTTTTAACCCAATTTTTTTTTTTTAAATGTATTTTTGAGCTAAACTTGAAAAGACAACCTACAAAAAAAAAAAAAAAATCAATTTAAGGCCCAATTATTCCAAAATGGACTAAAGAGGACCACAATTGACCGAGTAGACCAAATTGGACCAAAATAGACCTAATTGAATTGAATGGGACTGGCGTAAACCTAATTGGACTGAATAGAATGTGATTAATTTTTAGGGTGAACAAATTATCTTCAACAAATTTTAGAGAAAAATTATACATTATATTATAATTACAAAATAATTATTTATTCTCACGCATCATGTAAGTCTGTAATTATTTATATTACAAAAGGTCATAGGAATGCGAAAGGGCGCACACACACACATATATATAATATATGAAAATTCATGTGAGATTTAACAATTTCTTTATGTTATGTTAACTGTGGTTTGCGCAAGAGATGTTTGGAACACCTAACTGATCTTATACTACCAGTATATGAGTTACAAGTTATTCATCAAGATTTTATTGATCAAATCTTCAATTTACAATTTACTTCCATATGCATTTTCCTATATACCTGGATATGGGCTAACGTCTCTAATCTTTATCAAGTAAGAGGCAAAGCTTTATTAGTGTTTATTTGGAAAAACCTATTTAGTTTTTTACTGAAAATATACTATAATATACTTATATTTTATAAATAAATAAATAACTGACTTTATAAGCTCTAACCAAACAAACACTTATTCTAATTGCATTTTAAGCCCAAAAAAAAGCATTTTAAGCCAACTTTTTTTTTTTTTTTTATGGACATTTTAAGCCACTTTTATTTGGCATCTATCCCTTATTAGTAATGGAAGGATTTAAGGAAATTCTTAACATCCCAAAATATGAAAAGTAAAATGATCTCCCAATGTTTCTGTGCTTATTTTCCAGTAGTTTATTTGTTAATGGTGAAAATAAAAGGTTAATATGAGATTAAAAGTTAAATTTATCAGTATGTGGCTCTGCTATTAGACTTATCAGTACGTGGGCCCTTAACTTCATTATTATACTTCGAGCAGCTAGACTATTTCGTTTCTCCTGAACCATCAAGCATTCTGAGTTACCATCTGCTCTTTTAATCTCTTGTGTTATCCAGCGAATTTCCATTTCCAAAGTATGGCTGGTGCTCTACTTTCTGCTATCGTGGAGCGGCTTGGTTCTTTCATTTCTTTAGACTTCAAGTTGACTGTAACTGTTAAGGAAGAAGTCCAAAAGCTTGAAACCAAATTCCGTACCATTCAAGCAGTGCTCAATGATGCTGAGAAGAGGCAGCTGAAGGAGGAAGCTGTGAAGCTTTGGTTAGATAAGCTCGAAGGCGTATTGTACGAGATCGACAACGTGTTGGATGAGTGGAACACTGTCATGATCAAAGTAGAGATTGAGAAACAACAAAAAGAATTCGAAGAAAAAGAAAAGCTGATACTAGTATTGCTAAGAAGAGGAAGGTATGGCCTGTTGGGCTTTGCGGAGCCTAGTTTATGTTTGATCCAGTTGATGATCCGACCCGGCCTGAATAATGTTGTGTGGTTTTTAATGGGAGATTTTCTGAAGCTTAGTCCATGGAGTGGAGGCTTGGGTCGACAGGCCCAAGTCGTAGCCTATGGACAGGCCTCCTGGGGGTTTGGGGGCAACGCCCCCGGGAAAATTTTTTGGCCCGTTTTGTAGCCCATTGTAATTCTGTGCGCAGGATATAAAAGCCGTTTTGTGATTAGGGTTTGTGTTACTGTTGTTGTATTTTAAAGAGAGAAAAAAAACACTGTAGCTGCACTTTGTATTTTTCCCTGATAATAGTGAAATCCCTGCAACTCCGTGGACGTAAGCAAATTACCGAACCACGTAAATATTGTCTTGTGCGTGTGATTGTTTTCTTTGACGTGTGTTTTCTCTATTTTTTGTTTGTCACAAGTTGGAATTTCGGTTAAATTCCCAACAACTAGTATCAAAGCCTAGGGTTAGGTTTGAGTGGGAGCAATGGCAGAGGAAGCAGGAATCTGGAATAGAAAAGTTTGATGGCACAGACTTCGCATATTAGAGGATGCAGATTGAAGATTATCTCTATGGGAGGAAATTGCACCTGCCTTTTTTAAGGACAAAACCTGAGGCGGTGAAGGCTGACGAATGGGCTCTTCTTAACAGACAGGTACTGGGAGTTATTAGGTTAACTCTGTCTAGGTCTGTTGCACACAATGTTGTAAAGAAGAAGACCACAGCAGATCTGATGAAGGCTTTGTCTGGTATGTATGAAAAGCCGTCAGCAAATAACAAGGTGCATCTAATGAAGAAACTGTTCAATTTGAAGATGGCAGAGAATGCATCATAGCATAACATCTGAACTAATTTAACACTATCACAAATCAATTGTCGTCTGTAGAAATTGATTTTGATAATGAGATTCTTGCTCTGATCTTCTTGGCTTCTTTGCCAAACAGTTGGGAGGAAATGAGGATGGCAGTAAGTAATTCTATAGGAAATGAAAAGCTCAACTACAATGATATTCGAGATTTAATTCTAGCTGAGGAGATTCGCAGAAGAGATGCAGGTGAAACCTCAGGATCTGGTTCTGCCCTAAACCTTGAGACAAGAGGCAAAGGTAATAACAGAAATTCAAATCGAGGCAGATCAAAATCCAAAAATACTAATCGAAACAAAAGTAAATTCAGATCAGGCCAACAAGTACAATGCTGGAATTGTGGGAAAATAGGTCACTTTAAGAACCAATGCAAAAGTCCTAAGAAGAAGAATGAAGATGATTCTACTAATGCTGTAACAGAAGAGGTACAAGATGCATTACTTCTTGCAGTAGACAGTCCACTTGATGATTGGGTTTTGGACTCAGGAGCTTCGTTTCATACCACTCCACACCGAGAAATCATACAAAATTATGTTGCAGATGATTTTGGTAAGGTGTATTTGGCTGATGGTTTAGCCTTGGATGTTGTGGGTATAGGAGACATCCGGATATTGTTGCCCAATGGATCTGTTTGGTTAATAGAGAAGGTTCGACATATTCCTGACCTGAGGAGGAATCTGATTTCTGTTGGACAACTTGATAATGAAGGGCATGCAATACTATTTATTGGTGGTACTTAGAAGGTTACAAAGGGAGCTAGAGTATTGGCTTGTGGAAAGAAGACTGACACTCTCTATATGACCTCAAGTCCAAGAGACACAACTGTAGTTGCTGAAGCAAGTACTGATATAAGCTTATGGCACCGCAGACTTGGTCACATGAGTGAGAAAGGGATGAAGATGCTGCTGTCAAAAGGGAAACTACCAGAATTAAAGTCCGTTGATTTTGACATGTGTGAAAGCTACATCTTAGGAAAGCAGAAAAAGGTGAGCTTCTTGAAAACTGGCAGAACACCAAAGGCTGAAAAATTGGAGTTAGTACACACTGATTTGTGGGGGCCTTCTCCGGTTGCATCC
The DNA here is from genome assembly GCA_032727855.1 of Quercus ilex subsp. ballota. NCBI lineage: Eukaryota > Viridiplantae > Streptophyta > Magnoliopsida > Fagales > Fagaceae > Quercus > Quercus ilex. The sequence goes on along the minus strand of CM064910.1, from coordinate 9,961,530 downwards.
CTTAGAGGTTCAAGGTACTACATCACTTTCATTGATAACTCAAGCAGAAATGTATGGGTTTATTTTCTTTAAAAAAAAAAAAACTGATATATTTGAAACTTTTAAGAAGTGAAAGGCCATGGTTGAGACAGAAACATGTTTAAAACTAAAATGTTTGAGGTCTAATAATGGAGGAGAGTAAACACCGAGAAAAAGGTATGGGTTTTCTTTCCCTTACTTCATTCTTACTGTGTTGACTATTATCTTCTTGATTTGAATGTTGCACATATGTTCTGCGATATAATGTGTTCAAAAATGGGTTTGCCTAAAATGTTAAATATGTTTGTTTGAGGTTAATATCTATTGTTGCTAAGTTTATTTTGTATCTTGTTTGTGCTTCAGTATGCTTGTCTCTAGTCTGAGCACTGTTCTTTTGATAGAGTTTTTACTCATTAGACATATGGGTTTGGGGTTTTTCTGTGGTGCACTCTATATGTGGCTTTGGGTCATTTGTCTATGTTACTGTGGTCTATATAGATTTTGTGTTCCATGGAATGTTTCTGTGCTACAGTGAGTTGTGTGTATCATTTTGACCATTTGTGTTCTTAGTGTTGATCTGATTCTTGTGTTTGTGATTAAGTGAAATCTTTCTGATTCACATTCTTACCTGAATCTAATCAAGTTGAAGTTGGTTTCCTGTGGTATTGCATTTGGTACTTTGCTGTGTGTTTGCTCTTTTACAGATGTCTCAACGATCCTCCAAAGGAAAAGAGGTTATGACAAAAGAGGAAACATTACCTGTTGCAAAACGAACACGTTCTTCATCACAGCCATCTACTAAACTCAATATTGATTTGTTCAGAACTCCTCGGCACCTACATGCTTACTCAAGCATTTTTGACCGGGCAACCCCTATAGTGGAACGGGAGGTCAGATTTGACACTTTGGAAACCACTTTTGTCCCTCGAATCTTCGAGACAAAAGATTGGGCAGAATTTGAACAGTTTTAGACCCCTTAAAACAACCAAATTAACCTAGTAAATTAGCCAAGTGATTAACTTAGTCCAATTATGCAATTCTAGTTTATCACAAACATATAATCATATAAAAAATATAAAGCAGCGGAATAATAAAGAACACAATGATATGATCACCCAGGAAACCACACGGTAAAAACTTGGGGAGGATTTGACCTAGCTATCCTCAAGGTAAACCTGAATCCACTATGCGAAAGAATCGAAGTTCATACAAAAGGACTTACAAGCTCCCCGCTTAACTTCCTAATGCTACCCAACAATAGAATTTACTAACACGACCACGTGCAAGCTTCGAATCCACGGACTCCTTCTTTCTTGGATTCTCCAATCAGCTACAAGCACCCACGCTTGTTATTCTTTAAGCTCTAATGGTAGCAACCGAGTTGATCATCAAGATATTGAAATAATCTCTACCTTGAAAACCCTAAGTTTATGTGAAGGAAAGCTCCTCAAAGATCTCACAAGAGATTCACACAAACAGCAATGTATGAGCAACAATGCAACAAGAGCTAATCTAAAAACGTGGCTAGGGTTTTGCCTTATATACCTAGGGCAAAAACATAAAACCCTAAACGTTTAATGAGGTAGGGCTGAGTTATAAATTCTGCAGAAAACGCAATCTGGCCGACTTTCGATCGATCGAGTCTAACTTTCGATTGATCGAGCCAGGCCGAAATGCACCAATGCATCTGCAACTTCTCGATTCCAACTTTACATAAAATATATAATTTTGAGCAAGCCTAAACAAGACTAAACATATTGTTTTGATCATGGTTTGCCAATATTACACATTAGAATTCTAAATACATAAATTTCTAAATCTTTAGAACCTAACAGAATTATTTGGAAATTTTGTTGATCCAATGATGGACCTAGTGAAGGAGTGTTTCGCCAACACAGTTGATCTTGAAAGTGAACTACACTGTTTGGTAAGAGGAACGGAGTTCATCATTAGTCCGGACACTATAGCTGAACTTCTCAAAATCACTAGACCTGAGAATGCTGACCTAACTCCTTATGATGATCGCACTCCAATGGTTCACGACATTCTCCAAGTTCTTGATCCTGGCCATGACATCTCCAGTACCGGCACATCCATAAGTACTACCAAGTTTTCACCTGAGTTGACAACATTGAAGCTGATCATGTTTACCAACCTCTATCCGCTAACCAACACGGTGTATATCAACCTTGGCAGGGCCCAATTTCTATGTGATCTCATCACAGGCACCACTATTGACATCTGTGCCCATATCTATTATATCATAAGAAAGACAGCGACTCGAACAGTAGCACGAGGGTGCCTTCCATTTTGCAGTCTCATTATGAAATTTGTTCTAAGTGAAGGTGTTACTCCTCCCTCAACTGGGAAAATAACTACGCGTCTTCGTCCAATCTCTATGTCCACTCTACAAGCTAGTAGAAGTCATTCATCCAAAACTCCAAAGAGTGCACATTTCTCTCCTACTACTCCATCTACTCCTGAGCCAGATACACATGTACATGCCACCCATGTATCACAGCAACCTCTCAATACTCAAGCACAGTTTGCCTCTCAACCTGATAGGTTAGAGATGCTATTTGAGAACCTCCACAAGCGCCTTGAGGAATTGGAAAAGAATCTCAGACAAGGCCAGCGAGAGCAGTCAGAGAGAATAGCAGTCATGCAGGACCAGAATGTTGTAGCAGCACAAGTTGATAGCATTTTCACCATGTTACAACAGTGACCCTTTGGCCATTCGTGCCTAAAAGGGGGAGAAGTTTTGGGGATGTTCTTGAGGGGAGACTTCTTTATCACTTGATGTTTTGTTTATTTTTTGGTTAACTGCTGTTAGTATAGGTTTGTTACTCAGTGGTTTCAGTTTTTGGTTTGGCTAAAACTCTTAACTCTTGGATAGTTTTATTTCAGTAATTACACAGTATATAATATGATGTTTATTCAGCATATATTACTTTTTGTTTGTTGTTTTGTACCCATGTTGCTTCTGTAAGCTTTAAGGGTTTGTTTCTATGCACTTTGTAGGCTTTTGTGGTTTGTTCCATGCTTTATGCAGCCTTTGTGCTTTGTTAAATCAGTACTTCTAACTAAATGTTTTGCATTTTCTTCTAAGTTCTGTCACTCTTGTGCCCTTGTAGGATTTTTCCTAGATGCACATACTTCATGTACTGTGCATTGGTTGAGTGTTGGTCATTCAAGTGATTTGCCTTGTGTTTGTCATCTTGAATGTCTGGATATTCATTCCAAGTGTGAATGAGCATTGTGATCACTTGGTTATAGTGATTACCTATTTTGGTCTTGCCATGGTTTATTGCTTTATTCCATTGTGCATGATCGCATTGTGCTTGCTCCATATGCATTACAAGTTTTTGTATACAATGAACTTATTGTGTTGTTGTGTTTCAGGAGTTACTTGTTCTTATGGTTCAAAAGCTTCACAGATTCTAGAGTTAGGTGTGAGTGAGTTTTCCAACTGTTCCCAACTCACGCGTTAAGTCTAGAGTTTGTTTTAGAGTTTTGTCACGGAATAGCCAAAGGGGGAGATTGTAAGGTTGAAATTTATCAACCATCTTGTTGGCTTTATTCCGTACCAATTTGCTTGTAATTTAGCATTTAGTAACCCTGTATTTAGGTGAGATTCATGTAAGGGTAGTGTGTGAAGAGAGTGTGAAGAAAAGCTCATCTTTGTGCAAAGAAGCAGAGACTCGCGGCTAGGACTCGCGACTAACTCGCGGCTTGCAAGCCGCCAAATGCTGTGCATGTGAGAAGCATGCAGGAAGTTGAAGGGTCGCGCCAGCTATCGCACTACAGGACAAAAGTCCCAGGCTGGCCAGACCGTTACGTCGCAACTTGAACTCTCGACTTGGACAAGCCGCGAGGCCAAGCTGCCAACCAGCCCTGTTTGGCAAAATCTGTCTCTTCGTATTCCAAACACACACCACTATATATAGACCCTTATACCCACTAAATTGAGAGAGCTTCCAGAGAGAATTTTTGAGAGAAACCCTAGAGAAATACAAGATTGCCTTATCCCCAATCTTCACCTTAGAGTCTCTACAAATTGCTCTACTCTCTTCCTCTCCATTGTCATACCCTTGAGAGGTTCTTTACCAAATCCTTATCTCACCATACCCATGTCTGTGAGAAGGTTCATTTGGTGCTAAGGGAAGCAGTTTGGAAGTAACCAATATACATTGGTTGATGCTATGGTCTAGTAGCGGAATCTAGGAAGCTAAAGAAGAAATAGATTCGGCGTAACCTCGTTGGAGTAAGAAGCTTGGAGGGCTTAGGTACCTGGGTAGATTAGGCTTGGAGGGTCTATTGCTGTTCATGTATCCCAACTATATTCTTTAGTGGATTATATCACCGCTTGGAGGGCGGCGGAGAGGTTTTACGCCGAGGACTTCGGTTTCCTCTTCGAAAACACATCGTGTGTTGTCCGTGTGTTTGCATCTTCCTTCCCTTTATCTTTGTCTTATATTTACTGCTGTGAATGTGTTTATATTTGGCTTAGATTGTTTATCAATTCTGGTATAATCTTATTATCATTTTCCGCACATACATTATTTGATATAAAGCTTGAATTGGTAATTTTGTAATTGGGGGTCTAAACGTTCAAGGATGTTTCTTACCCATATTGAACTTTGAATTTCCAAGGAACAAATTTCCCAAATTTGTCCTTCAAATATTGCTCTGATGCCTTAGTAGGTTCTCTATCTGGCATGCAACTATTTAGTTTATTTTATCTTTCTCTACCTTAATTTATTGGTATGGTTGTCAGTCCTCATATAAATCACAGATGAAGCTAATTAAGCTGGGCACAGCCTGTGGTTGAAGTTATAAGCGTGGAGAATGGTGTTGTGCGCTACAGTGTGGTGTTCCAATTTCATCTGTTGTAGCTTTAATGTCCTTTGTTTTCTCCTCATCATCGGGCATGCATTCAAGGTTTGCATTTTTATTCTTCTTTTCTTTATGCACATAGTCACCATCAATTGCTTGCTATTGTTTCAAAACATCAAAATTGCACATAGTCACCATCAATTCCCCCACCAAACTTCTCTTCTATTGCCCTTTTCATTTATTCTTCTTTTCTATTGGCCTTTTCATATTATCTGAGAAGTAGAACAATATAATTATGTAATTATCATTATGAATTTTGTATCAGTACTATAAATATTGCTCAATGTCATTCTGCTGTGTTTATGTGAGTTTAAATTCGTAGTGAACGAATAGCAACTTACTGGGGATTAGAGATCTAGTCCAAGCCTGCTTTTACATAATGTTCATATAAATAATTGTCTTACATAAAATGTTTCATTGAAATAATGGTCTTATATCCAGCATACAAAAGAACTTTCTAAAATTTTCAATATGTTGTACACTCTATCGAGAAATTGCTAGAAGCCTAGAATTCATGGGTGGGGAATCAAACACCGGATTGATGTTGGGATGGATGGAGGTTAGAAAAGCTTAATCATTGCGAGTATAATTGTTCTTTTCTAGAAAAGGGCAATAGAAGAGAAGTTTGCCCATTATTGTCCATTGATAAAATCATTTTGTTTTCAAAAGTAAAAAATTTCCATTTTATCAGCAATAATAAACCTATAGTTGAAACTTTTCATTTCTCATACTCATAAGTATGTTTTCTGTTTTCTCCCCTTCATCCTAAGTCAATGACCTCATTTGTAAAACTTATGCAGTCTACGCCTATTGGAGAAGAGTTGTCTATACTGTTGAAAATTGTTAGGCAAGGATGCACCTCAAAATGGAATGCACTGAACCTCTTTCATCAACAGGTTCATCTTGGTTTGCCATCCAAACAACTGTGGGAGTTGAGGACTTGTTTATCTATATGGAAAAGCAAAAGGCATTATCTCCAACAGGGAAACCCTGGCAGAGAATTCACCATTTGCTGAAACCAATTTGTCAGTTGGTTTCTCAACTGATAGAGATGTGCCTCTAAGAGTGTCTAGTGTACTAGATGAAGATAGAGGAAGAGTTGTAGCAGACATAGAACAAGGAAGAAAATTGAGATATCCATAAGAAATGCAAGAGGTATTGCACGATTGAGATCTTTCTACTTGTTAAATATTCTTCGTTATATATAATTGAAGAAGGAAATGTTCTGCCCACTTCTTACATAATCTTTCTACTTGTTTGCCTGCCCACTAGTTTCGCACACCAAGACTTTTTATGTGATGTATAACCAAGAAAATATAATAAAAAAATAAATGAAAAAACAAGGGAAAAGACAATGCATATGGACCAACTTCTAAATGAAGATTTAAGATTTTGCACAGGTGATTCTATAATTCATGATCAAGCTCTAGTTTCTGCGTACCATTCATTATGATGGGTGATTGTATTCACATTCCAGCAAACATTTAATATTGATCTGTTGACTCGCTACATGCTTGGTTCAATTTAGACAACTTGAAGACATTGTTTTATATCCCAAATATGCTAAATTTATTCAAGCAAGCATGGCATTGGAAAATTCCTCATTGGGAGGGCAAATCAGCACAAGCAAAGCCTTGTCCAAATACTGAGTATATATTAAGCTCAATTATGGCCTTGTTTGGTGGGGGAATTGGGGGCCAAGTTCTCTTTATGCAGTCTGATTTTTTTTTTAAAATCAATATGATGGTATAATGCAGTATATATTAGTATGTGCCATTGATATGCTAAAGGCTTGAGGGATTTTTTGTTTTACGTTTAATTGTTGAGACCATTAATGAAAATTTTCGATCCAAAGTTAATAATTTCTAGAGTGTTGTTCATAATGATCACAATGGTACTATCTTATCAAATTGGGATGACGTTTCCATCAACCATAAAAAGAGTTGAAACTGAGAGGTGTTAGTTTATTATTCCTCTAAAGCATGCATCTTCAATGTTTGATGACATTATTTTCAGCAAAACCATTATTGACCACTCATATATAACAGCCTTTGACGCTTTTGCCTTGAATAATTTTCTTCCTTAGTTGGTGATTAATGAAAAAGCTTGTTGGCATAAGTTACATAAATTTTCTCTAATTTTGATTTAAACCATAAATTTTTCTAATACTCTTCCCACGTACCTACATTTGTGTATATGAGAAAGAAGTTTCGAGGTTTTAGTATCGTATGATAAGATATATTCTTGTTATGACATTTCTTCCTCATTTTTCATGACAATCCTAAGTCATTTGGAATTAATAGTATATTATTTGCCAATATTACAGTCCAATATGGTTTACTAGTTCCTCCTAGTAGCAGCCAAAGGATAATACAAGTCAAACAAGTGGAATCTCACTTGAGATTGGGAGCAACCCAAAAACCTTGGTGGGAATGGACCACACTAACTAATATCAGTTGCACAATCTAAAGGGATATGCTTTCAGATGCAACTCAACTTCTGTAGTGACATATTGGATTCAAAGTACAAATCAATTTATTGCAGGTTCTCAAGATTTCATTTTCATGTATTGACTATTGAATATGTATTGATTTAAGGTGTGTGCATTAGTGCTCTATATTTTGGAAAAGTATCTTATGAGACTGTTTCATGAGAATTTTCTCTCAAAACACGTGTGAGTCCCATTTATCACCTAATACCGTAACAAAAACAAAGTCTTAGGGTAAGAAATCTAGTGTGCTAATTTTCTTGGCTTAGTATTACAGATTTAGGAGATCTAGTACAAAGGTGTGTAGAGTGTGGGGGAGAATGGAATGTTACCACCAGGAGTGGAAGGGATGAGCTGAGAAATGCCTCTCTTGTTTTTTCCCATTGGCAGTTGCCCATTTTTGGAATGGCATTCAAAAATGAACAGACCCCAATTAGTAACTAATATATTCAACAAAAAAGAAGAAGGAAATGAAGCCATATTACAATTGTTTTCTTTGGGCTGTTCAATTCTAATTCACACATAGGTAACTTTATGTTCTTCTTTGGTCTTATTCATTCAGAACATCATGCAAAATGTTTTGTTCTCATTTGGCCTCACATTGTACACATTATGCAAACTCAAAACTAAGATAGGTAGGTAGTGACTGAAACAGATAATTCAGAGATAGAGAAAGAGAAATGGGAAAGGCTTTAAGTACAAAAACCCCAATGCTTATAAAAAAAAAAATGCCCTTTTTTTTTTTTTTGGATACAAAGATGCTGCAAACAAGCTTAACCTGTAATCTGGTTTTCTAAAGCAGTCCATCTTAAATGGTGACATATGAAAAGCAAACTATTTAATTTTTTAATAACTGTACTCTTTCTTCCATTTATCATTTAGTTCTTGAACCTTTTTTCATTCAACTGGTAATAATTTTTTTAAAAGAAGAAAGTGGGGTGCCCTTATAGCTCGAACCTATAATTATTAATCATCTGGTCTTGATGTTATAGGGTTATGTACTTGCTATCTATCAAGTTCCTAAGTAAATATTTCGTGCTTTTTGCTTTTTTCAGAGGCTTAAATGTTTCATGGGCATGGGAGAGTGCAAAGTATGAGAAGCGACCACCAGTAGATATGCAGATGTTCCAAATACTTTGGCTTCATATGTTGGATTAAGTAACCATCACAATCCCTTTGGAACTAATAAGCAAGATATTCTTGTGATTTTTATTTTGAATATTGGACACAGACACCCGATCTATCTTAGAGAGAAAGCCCTGATATGGTAGATGATATATTTTTCTTAGTTTTGTTTGTTTGATTTTTAAATCCATGCTTTTTGTTGCTTCTCCTTTGCGTAAAGTCTTTGATAGCTCTGTTTTGTTGTAGGAATTGGAATTATACTTTTTGGGTTATCTACTTATTTTTATGCTCCTTATCTTGCATAGGAGTTGAATAAATTGCTACTTTTTGTTTATTCTAATGTTTGTAAGTCGGTTTTCAACATCTAATGCATAGTAGTGAAGTCCACTGTAGGAGTTAGCTTTCTGCTGTAGGAGTTAGCTTTCTGCTGTTGGAAATAGTCAATACAACTAGTCACCCAAAAATTTATAAAAAAGACGAAAGAAAGAGAAAGCATTGCTAAGTACTCTTTGGATTGCCCATGAATGGCTCATGATGCTCATCCCTAGTTTAATTCTTAGGCTTTGAAATTCCTCTTAACGTGTTATATCTCCTTGAAATAGAGGTTAGGCCTCTAGGCCTTATATTTATTTTAGGTCATTATCGTTGTTGTCCATTGTGATTAAAAGTATATTATTCTAATCATTTAAAACATTATGTTTTTCGTTGCAAACTTCTTAAGTTTAGTGATGCTTGTATAATCCCGGAATCCCAGCCACTAGACCCTGTGGACAGAGAAAGGATGTTTAGCAACAACTTGGGGATGCGAGCAAGGATTTTGAACTGCCTTGGAAGTAAGTTTTCCTGTTTTACATACAAATATTTCCAAGGAACAAATTTCCCAAATTTGTCCTTCAAATATTGCTCTGATGCCTTAATAGGTTCTCTATCTGGCATGCAACTATTTAGTTTATTCTATCTTTCTCTACCTTAAGCTATTGGTATGGTTGTCATTGATCATATAAATCACAGATGATGCTAATTAAGCATCATCTGTGATTGAAGTTACAAGCATGGAGAATGGAGTTACAAGCATGGAGAATGGTGTTGTGTTCTCCGGTGTGGTGTTCCACAGTGATGATGATCTGAACAATTGGCCTCCAATTTCATCTGTTTTAGCTTTAATGTCCTCTGTTTTCTCCTCATCATCGGGCTTACATTCAAGGTTTGCATTTTTATTCTTCTTTTCTTATTTCTTTTTGTTATATTTTTCATGTTATCATACAGAACAATAGATTTGTATGTGTTTGTAATCACCTTTTCGAATATCTATATTATTACCATAAAATTGTTTAAAAAATTTTTTTTTTATAGGTAAGAAAAACAATTATTCAAACGTTATTCCACCATGTGGTTATCTAAGTTTTAAATCATAGTCAACAAGTTGCAAATTACAGGGGATTAAGAGGTCTAGTCAAAGCTTCCCTTTTCCATATTGTTTTGTCAATTTAAGAATATCTAGCTCTTCGTTTTTAGATATCGTGAATTGATTTATCTCAATCTCACACAATTAGTAAAATTTTGTCAAATAATACCAGTTTGCCTTTCAGCTCAATTCCATACAATGTTACATTACAATAATGGGCTTACATCCAGTACACACAATATTTTGTATATTATTCAGAATGGTGTACTTATTGTGAATTTGCTAGAATTGGTTGGTGGGGAATCAAATCCTTAATTATTGATCTCCAAATGCAGTTTAAAAGAGCTTACACATTGCAAGTGTCTTTGCTCTTTTCTAGAAAAGCGTAATAGAAGAGTAGCTTAGAAGGGAGCTCTATCCCAGCCATGGGAAACAATCCACACTTTACGTGGGAACTTTGAGGACAGAAAAAGGAAGTTCAGAAAGCAATTGGAGATGCAAGCAAGGATTCTGAACAGCCTAGGAAGTAAGTCTTCCCACTTTACATACTAATATGTCCAGTGGCCAAATTTTCTGAGAGTAATTCAAATATTGATCTGATTCTGTATTAGGTTCTTTATTAGACATGCAATTTTTTGGTTTCCTTTGTCTTTCTTTTGCCGCATTAATCTGTTGGTATGATACTGATTCAAATCATAGACAAGGGTAATTAACATAGTATAACAACTCATGATAGAACTTACAAGCATGGAGAATGGTGTTGTCCACTATAGTGGTGAGTTTTATAGTGATGATGATTTGAAAGATTGAACTCCAATTTCGTCATTTGTAGCCTTAATGTCCTCTGTTTTCTGCCCGTCACCAGGAAGGTACATGACCTCTATTATATTAAAATTTCCAAGCAGTTGTAGCATCAGCGTTCTTGGTCGGAGAATTGAAGTTAAAAAAAGGATATATACTTTTATCATTGACTTTTTTGTACTCAAGATATATTAATACCTTCAAATTGAAATTGCACCTCTCATTTGCTACTATTCTATTTGTATTTTATTTGGTTTTTTTTTTTTTTTTTTTTGGTGTGTTTTTTACTGTGAAATGCGTTTTTTCACACTGTTAGGATGAAAAATAAATTTCATTTGCCAACCAACATTTTTTCTTTTTTTTGAGAACAACAACATTTGGTAGTTGCAAAGAAATCTAAAAATTCAAAATTTAAATTGTTTGCTATTGTTTCAAAACATCAAAATTGATGGTGACTATGTGCATAATGAGTTGAAGACCTTTGTTGTTTAGTTATCATGTCTTTCTTTTGCAGTTCAATTGCCTATACTATTTGCTGAGTTCGTGGCTACAGCCTTCCTGCACAATCAGCAACTTATTTTCAAAGTAAATGAACGAAATACACTCTGGGTTGTGGTAGACTGGCACTGCATATCTCATCTTGACTGGTACATATTTAGTATTCTTATTTTTCCCTTAATGTGCTTTTCTGTTAGCTTTTTCATATTATCTGAGTAGTAGAACAATATAATTATGTAATTATAATTGCGAATTTTGATATTATTACCGTAAATATTGCTCAATGTCATTCTACTGTGTTTATGTGAGTTTAAATTCATAGTGAATGAGTTTAAACTTACAGGGGATTAGAGGTCTAGTCCAAGCCTTCTTTTAGATAATGTTCATATAGATAATTGCGTTACATAGAATGTTTAATTGAAATACTGGTCTTATATCCAGCATACAGAAAAACTTACTAAAATTTTCAATATGTTGTACTCTTCATTGAGAAATTGCTAGAATTCATGGGTATAAAATCAAACACCAGATTGATCTTGGAATGGATAGATGTTACAAGAGCTTAAGCATTGCAAGTATAGTTGTTCTTTTCTAGAAAAGGGCAATAGAAGAGAAATTTACCCATTTTTGTCCATTGATAAAATCAATTTGATTTCAGAAGTAAAAAATTTCCATTAGATTTGCCATAATAAACCTATAGCTGAAACTTTTCATTTCTCAAGCTTTACTCATAAGTATGTTTTTCTGTTTTCTCCCCTTCGTCTTAAATCAATAACCTCATTTGTAAAACTTATGCAGTACCTATTGGAGAAGAATTGTCTATACTGGTGAAATTGTTAGGCGGGGATGCACCTCAAATGGCCATGTCTTACATTCTGATGCAAGTTGCTATTGAGAAAGATCCAGAAGCAGAATGGGAAAGGTCATTACGGTGATCAACAAAGCTTCCTTTCTCTCCTCTCTGAAGCTTTGTCCTTTTATCAAAGCTCTATACTCAATTCATAGATGCAAAAATGCTTATAGATGAGGCTCTACTCAACGTCATGGATGTCAAGAAGAAACAATGTCCAGTGATTCTTCTGTTAAATTTCATTTTTCTGGTCATTAAATGCAGCTGAAAGATGAGCCGGAGTCTTAATAATCTTGAATCAGCCAGTTTGCTAAAGGTCAAATCAACAAGGTTTTAGGAGCAGGTTGTTCATATATTTATGTTGTTCTTGTGTGTTGCGCTTTGTGTGGAGCTGTAATGAAATAATCCAAAAGCCTAAATAGCTAGGGCAGCTAAAATTCAAGTGCTTTTGGTCCTGTTAGCTTGGTTAATAAAAGATTGGTGCCCTGAAGTTTGATTTGTAATTGTGATAATCCTTTTGACATTTGAGGAATTCGCAAAGAGGAGATTCAATTGTATTGTAGAGTGTGTGCAGTACTGTATGTATGTATACTCTAATTATGTTTTTTTTATTTCATTAGTAGTATTATAGAACATGATCAAAGCTCTTGATTTTTCAATCTCTTGTAACTTCGTTGCTCTTGATTTTCTCAAATCTCTTGAAAGTTTTAGTTGTGCACTGTGCTAGAAAAGATTAAGAAACAAAGAATTGTTTTACCGTTTCCTCTGTTTCCTATTCTATTGTCTACGACTCTACAATCCCATTAGATACTTACTACTGTTTACTTGGGGGAGTTCCGAATCCATGGGCTTTTAACACTGATTGCTTGCAATCAATGCTTAGAATGCTCAACGAACAAAGGCTTGTGAGTTTGGGAATTGGGCTTGGTTCGTTTTGCGAAGTAGGCCCTACTGAAATTGGGCCTGGTAAGTCCTGCAGAATGGGCTTCCGTTGAACTAGTCTGCAGTAAAACAAACAGTCTAAACAGATTGCAAAATACAACAACATGGTCTACTAACAGTTAGTTTACAGCAAAATCAGCATATATTTCTCAATAAATATCTGATGAGTACATTTACACATATTTTGGGCCACTCTTGGGTCTGCTTTAGCTTTTCTCATAAGCTTTGACGTGAAGGTTGTTTTTACTTTTTTATCCTCCTTTTCTTAACCGCGGGTGACCAGGCCTTTGCTGCACCTCGTCCTAAGGTTTTCTACAGGTAGACCTCTTCGTTGGTCACTTGGTCAAATTGGCCAAGGCATGGGCTTGGTGGGCCCTTCAGTTCCCTTTTCTCTTGTCCTTCTTGGGCTTCTTTGGTTGGGCTTGGGGTTTCATTTGCTAGTCCAGCGGTGTTATAAAAATGGGCATCAACAATCTTCAATTGAGCTTGAGGAGAACTAATTATAGTAAAACCCTAGATGCAATATAAAGCTCTTGAAAAGTCTTTGTTTACGTTCCTTAGGCAATTTATGGGCTTAAATTAGTTGAAAACAAAAAACTGAAATCCTGACTCTCGATTGATGGAATGCTTGCCTCAATCAATTGACACTTAATTATTCTTAATTGATCAAGCATGTGTCGAGCAAATGTCGTGATCACTACAAGTTGCACAATAACTTGCACTTCATCTTCAATACAAATTAACACTTGTTTAAAGACTACAAGCATAATAAGTAAGGCATATTTGTTCACAGTTTGCCAACACTAAAACCTAGTCTCAACAATTCTAGTTTATGAAATTGTTCAATTTGGACATTGTCAAACTATTGAATCTTTTAAGTGACATCAAATTAGTCACTTCTTTGATTCTATTGTTTATACCATTTTACAAAACATAAAAAAGTTCTAGTATTCGGAGAGCTTTGGACAATATTGTTAGGGAAAAATCACAAAATAAAATATAAGATAGCTTTGAACTTGTTTTAAATTTTAAAAATTTTCTATATAAAAAAATTCAAAAAAAAAATTTCTTATAAAGAGAGAATTTGTTGTTGTTTTTTTCACATTTGTTTTCTTATAAGATTTTTTGTTTATTTTATTTTTTCTAACATTACTATAATTTAAAATTACAAAATATATCATATCATCTTAATCTCATCATCTTCCTAAATAATGTAATGTTGTATTCTTATATTGAGATGACATTAATGTAAAATTACAATAACATTATATCATCATAATGTAACATTACAGCGAATCAAACACCCTTTAAATGTGGTTTACTACTAATATGAATGATTTTTTTGGCAATGGACACTAAAAGGCAATTCCCAAAAATTTGAAGGATTTGAATTTTGAAGGACTAATTACACATTGCATTAAATTGCCAAAAGGAGCTGTCCACTGGTTTGATTTGTTTAGGTGGCCATAAATAAATAAATTAAGCCTTTGGTTTATTGATAAAGCTTATTCTCATTCCCATGTCACGTTACTTGGGGAAAACCAATTACATGCATAGTTGTATATAATTCTAAAATGGTTAGGTGGGTTGTTCTTTTCTTTGGCTAGGTAGCAAATTATGCATTTTGTTTACTAATAAAGCATCTTCTGGTTCACATTAATATGAGCTTGCCTAAGAAAGACACATAATACATGGAATATAATGCCAAAAATCAATTAGTAGTCTATTGCTTAGGTACTTAGGTTAGGTAATATGCTGTGCTCTTTCTCAGTTTCTGGATTAAGTGGCAAACCACGGTCTTACCCATATCATCTTCTTGTTCGCATATGACCCTGATGGGGAAGGACAAAAGCTTGATTAGTAGTCTATTGGTTAGGTATGCTGTGCTTTTCTGACCGATTTATTCTATTTTTTCGTAGAAACTATTCCCATGTCTCTGTACATTGCTTTGCGGTCAAGCTTTTCACGTTGCAAAATCTCGAAAGCTTTGCTAAAACCAAAAATGTCTTCATCATACTTTTAATATTTTATTTAAAAGTTGGCAAATTTATTATAAAGATAATAGGTTAGCCAAATGTGGAATCTCACATTGATAAGGAAAGAGATTCCTTAATTATTTATAAGTGTGGTGATTAATAGGCTAAAATTTATTAGAGTACAAATTGTGTTAGCTACGTGGGAGAAAATATTAGGTCCACCAAGAGGACTACTGCAGAAGGATTACTAATGTGGTCCTTCCTACCAATGAGATAATGTCATTTGTGCAAATATGTGAGTGAACTTCCTAATCAGCACAATGAATAAAAAATAAAAATTACTAGGTGATGTCACATTTACATAAATAACAGCATTTTATTGATTGGGAGATCAATGAGGACCACGTCATCAATCCTCCTGATAGACCTAATAATTTCTCGCTACGTGGAAGTGCTGCCAAAGGCCATGTAGCTGAATTGGCACCTCCCCATGCACAAAGTGTTTGGGGGTCTAGGGAGGAAATGATTCAAGCTGCGGGGTTAGCAACATGTTTTAATTATCTCTTAAAAAAATAAGTAACCTAGCCATTGGTGAGTTAATGGGCTATTTATGCATTATGTCCAACATGAATATTAAAACTCCCACTAAATTAGATTAATGGTCCTAATTAATTAGAATAATTTGGGTGATAAAATTTGTGCACCGAAAAAAAGTTTTGTCAAGTGCCATCCGAAAGCTTGAATCTTCTTAAAGAGAGCAAGTGTCACACCTAGGGATGGAGGTAGTCGTGGACTCCCCCCACCCCACCCCCCCCAATTTTTTTTTATAAAAAATATATTAGCATGTACATAAGTACTAATTTCAGTAATTTTATTCCATAAAATTACACTTTGTCCCCCTTAAACAATATCATTGCTTTTTTTAAGAGAATGTTATAGCCACAAACTTTTCTAAAAAAAATTTACAAATTATTGAGGTAGCAAATTCTTATTATTTCACATTAGAACCCACGACTTACATCATTTTTTTACTTACCAATAACCACTTACCATATCAATAATTTGTAAAAAAATTTATCTCTCTAGCAATTTCCTCCTTTTAAAGGCCATAAAAAAATTTATTGACTAAAATTTAAATCAAAATATACAAGCTCAAAAAAATTATCTCAACAACAAAAATTACCAATAGTAAAGCTAAAAAACATTTAGTTCAATCAACCTATTTTACCCAAAATAAACAACCAGCCCTTTAAAAAATTTTAAACAAAATAATTGTACCCTTACCCAACAACAAATGCATGCAACAAAAAATATTAATTAATTTATTTAAATAAATAAATCCCAGCAGTTAAGCAGCAGAGTTGAAGGCCGAAGCTGCTGCTGCCGCATGTAGTTAGTAGCAAAGTTGCCCCCTAACTCCAAGTCCTAGTGTAACACCCCAAAATCATAAATAATAAAAGTCTATTCAATCTAAATAATCCATAAAAATATTAAATAAATACAACCAACAACCTAAAATCTCAACACAATTGTCAGAGCTCTAATCCCACCAAAGATTAAAAAAATCCTCAAAATAATTCTCCAGTACAATATTTAATACCATAAAAATAATAATGAAATTCTTAGTTTCACAATATAATTTGTAACTGTTGTCTTCCAAAAATCTCTACTCTAATGATCCCTTTAATGTATCTGTAAGGGGGAATAAAAGGGGGATGAAATAACTCAATAAGTGGAATTCACTAACATTGGGGTGTGAGAACAAACCTTTTAAATGAATAATCCATACAACAAATTTATAACTTTCAAACGATCTATATTTTTAACATCAAATATTTCATATAAAAATATCATTATATGGTGAGCCATCATAATATACCAACACCATCATATTAACAATTTCCTAAGCTTTTCTCATGGTCAATGTTTACGCCCCGTTGACAAGGTTGTGTTGTCTCCTTTTAGGACTGGAACTCCCTCTTCATCCCTTTTCTTAAGAGTAGTTCCTTTGGAACCTGAAGGTGCACTCCCTTGCTAAGGAGCTCCTTTTTTTGTATCCTTAATGGTATAATCCCTTGCTAAGGAGCTATCAATTGTGCATTGTTCCCCTTTTCTAGGACCATCCCTTGCTAAGGACTAGCTATAGTGTGACTGTCTCCTGCTAAGGACTAATACAACACTGAGCTTTTAATCACTACTTGCCATAGGATTCAAAACAAATTCAAGATGCTCACATCAAATAATCTAGTCATAATACTCAAAAATACAAAGATTTCTCCACACATACAAATTTAAATAAGTTTAGGTTGTCCCACAAGTTTTTCATATAACAAATAGTCAACATTTCCATACAATGTGCACATCAAACTTTATAGGCTATCAATATATTTATAAAATATCAACATATTTCTTTGATATAAGGATAGTTTGATAATCAAAATTGTTTTGGGAAAACCCCTCAAAATTAGTAAACACCACTTACCTCTTAGTTGCAAAATGAAATCAACCACCCTTGAGTCACAATAAATCAGTATAATTAGAACCTAGCAACACCAAACATAGGTCCATCAATACACAAATTTCCCACTAAAATCTGCTTTCATACTTAAGTAATATAATCTTGGACAACACTGATATATCCTAAATTTTCCATCTATTCACTTAACTATCCAGTTCACTTTCAGCTTTGATTAGATTTTTGGGCTTAAAAATATTGCTGCATAACTAGATTTTTTTGGCTCTGCCTAATTAGATTTTTCCATTAATATAATCATAGATATTCACGAAACTACAATATGGCTGAATGATGGATATTTGATCAATCTAATAGTAGAAGCCATATGTTATATCTTAATTCATTAATCCCAAAGCTAGCCCATTATTCCCTTGATGTCGTAAAACTTAAAAGATATTGCTGGACAAATTTCTAAACAATAGTAGTGTGTGGATGACAAATTGATTAACTTAGATAATATATAATTTCTTATTCCTACATTATAGGGGCTAAAAAGATATTCTAGGCTTGAAAAGCATTGTTGCCTTCTACAATAAATTAAAGATGAATACACGTCACTAGAAGGATGATAAAGAAGATAAATATCAACTATAAAGTAACATTTTCCCTTTCACATAGTGAAAAACTTCCGTCTAAAGTCCAATCCTATTAAATTGATAAAGTCCAAGCCTATTACTCTGTCGGTACAATTCTCAAAGCCTGTGGAGGACCCCTTTCCTGACATACAGCCATATGCATCATTCCTAATCTAATATAATAACAATTATAGGAGCCCTTTTTCTATTAATATAATGATAGATTAGGTTCATGACAATTGCTAGCCATTGAATATTCAAACTTCCTAAATTTAGAGCAAGAGAAAATCATACCTGCAATTTCCACGCAAAGCCGCATAGAAGAAAAGAAAAGCTTAATCATGTGTTGCAGCTAAAACAAAAGGAACCCTCTTATGTATATACATGTGTAACTTAAGAGGAAAAAGGCTAGGATTTTTTTTTTAAAGCTTATCAAGGCCAATATATATATATATATATATATATATATATATATATATATATATTTATATTTATATATATATATACTTATGTCATCTCACTTGGGCCTCTTATACCATAATAATTATATGATTTAAATATCTTAGGCCCAAATCAATTAAATCCATTTAATTGTGGGCCGCCTTTTTAATTTATGTATAAGAAAGAAATTATTAATAAAATTATGGGGTGTTACACCTAGCTTCATCCTTGGTTGCACCTCAGTCCTTTGTGTGTGTGTGTGTGTGTGTGTGTGTTTTCTATATTATAAATCTCCAATTTTTATTTTGCTCTAATTTTTAATTTTGTGTGATTTTATTATATTTTAGTGTATTATAACTAACAACAATTATAACTAAAATCCTTTCAGCTTTATAATTGAAATCAGGTTGTGAGATATAGTGCATATGGCAATATATAACATAGTGTATTCAAAAATAATTAACGTCTAATTTTGAGAAAAATAAATAGTAAACAATTAGTTTAAAATCATACAAATTTTCACAATTAGTGAAAAATCCTTGAAACTTTCTCTATATATTTTTTATTATATGTGAATTTTAAAATTTTAATCATTGGATTGCATGTTCTTATTATATCTTCCATACTTGCAAAATTTCAAGAAAATAAAAAAATCAATAGTTATATCATCAATCAAATGTTTAAATGTTAAATTTTTGTAAATCAAAATTTTGCATAAAAAATAAGTTTGTTGGTTGAATGGTAAATAACATCTAATTTGAGCAAAATTTTATGTGTATTAAAAACATAAAAAAACGACAATCCAGTCATTAAAATTTTAAAATGTAAATTAAATAAAAAGATATAAGAGAATTAGAAGAGTTTGTGTTTAGAGAAGAAGCCTTTTCCTTTTTCTCATCATCTTGGTCGACACTCCACTAGTACTGACGGGACTGACGAGTCCGTCTCACATGGACGATCCCATCAATATAGACGAAGGCACCATCAGGCATGACGAAGTAATTATTCACGCTACTGACGAAGACAGCCAGGCCATTCAATGCAGCCAATTAAACCCAGAATGGTTACAAGGCCAACTGTATGAACCGTTGGAGCACATTGATGCCACATTACATAGCACCAAACGTTACCAAGAGGAGCATTAAGACCTCCATAACTACTCCAACGGCTAGAAGCCATGAAAACATATATAAAGCCCACACATTGCCAAGAACAAGGTACATACACACCAAGAGACCTATTTTTGTTCTATTATTTTGTATTGCTCATTCTCGAATAGCATCTTATACTAACTTTGGTATCGGAGGCGTTGTGGCAGGCACCACACCGGTGACCACCTTTGAAGGCCGGAGATTGCTTCCATCTGATATCTTGACTGACGAACTTACGCTTCATCAATTTGGCGCCGTCTGTGGGAACAACATTTTCGTGTTCAGATTCAAAAAAGTAGTTTCCGATTAACTGTTACTTTCAGATGGAGTCCAATCAAGATTCCGCAGCCTTAGCCCAGCAGCTTCAGGCTCTCGCAGCTGCCGCCGAAGAACTCACCAAGCAAAATCAGGAAATGAAACTACAGCTTCAACAGGAGGAGAATCGATCCAAAAACAACATGGAGGACGAGGGAAATAGCCACAGAATGAGCGACCATCAAAGGCCTACTACTCCAGTAGACCAAAATTCAGATCTTCTTCAGGAAATGAGGAAGGAGATGAACGAATTGAAAAATGCCATCAGGGAGAAGACAAACCAGAGCGTGGGCAGATTGGTAAGGGCAACGGATTCGCCTTTCACGGCCGCGGTCTTAGGATGCCCTGTACCGTCGAAGTTTCGGCTGCCACAACTAGAACCATTTGACGGGCTCAAGGATCCACAAGATCACCTCAACACCTTCAAAACGACTCTTGGGCTTCAGCAGCCCCCTGACGAGATAATGTGTCGTTCCTTTCCTACCACCTTTAAAGGAGCTACAAAGGAATGGTTCACCAAGCTGCCAACGTCATCCATTAACAAGTTTGACCAGTTGAGTAACGCCTTCTTACGGCACTTCATTGGGGGGCAGCGTCCCAAGAGGCCAGCAGATTATTTGCTTACCATCAGGCAGGGAGAAAAAGAAACCCTGAGGTCGTACGTTAAGCGCTTCACTCGGGAGACCCTAGAGGTGGACGAAGCTGATGATAAGGTACAGCTGACAACTTTCAAAGCAGGGTTGAAGTCCAGAGATCTCGTGGCTTCGCTCGCGAAGAATCCTCCAAAAACGATGGCAGAAATGCTCATAAAAGCACAGAAGTACATGAATGCTGAAAACGCACTAGCAGCCAAAAAGGACACAGAGAAGCTAGGAGACAGAGGAAGGAGGGAGGACGAATGTAGGGGACAGAAAAGGGAGCGCCCAGATCGTCGGACCAATGACGGTAACAGAAGGAAGGACGATAAAAGCTCTCAACCGATAAAATTTACTCCTTTGGTAATGCCTATTGATAAAATTTTAACGCAGATTAAGGATGAACATTTCCTCAAATGGCCAAGGCCATTGCATTCATCTTCAAACGTCCGTGACAAGAACAAGTACTGCCGGTTCCATAAGAATCATGGTCACTACACCGAAGATTGTCGGGACCTTAAGGAGCAAATAGAAGAGTTGATACGGAAAGAAAAGTTACAAAGGTATGTGAAGAAAGGAGAGTTTAGCAAATTCAAGGACGAAAACAAAAATTAGAGAGAATCCTCATCCAGAGATGAAGGTAACACCTCCTAACCCCTCCAAGATATTATTGGTGAAATTAATACAATAACAGGAAGGCCGTCCCTAGGTGGGTCATTCAAATCCCTCAGGAAAGCCTATCAAAGGCAAGTGAACAGTGTCTACATGATACCTCCGTCCAAGCAGCGACGGACGAATTAGGATATGTCTTTCAATGAAGCAGATGCCAAAGGAGTGAAGCAGCCTCACAATGATCCATTGGTCATAATGCTGACTATAGAAGGATTCAACACCAAAAGAATCCTCGTAGACAACAGTAGTTCAGCAGATATCGTCTACCTCCCAGTATTTCAGCAGCTCAAGTTAGATCCAAAGAGACTGCGCCCATTTGACACCCCTCTCGTCAGTTTCAGCAGAGACAGAGTATATCCCAAGGGCATGGTGACGTTGACAATAACAGTGGGGACCTAGCCGAAGCGGTTGATTCATCAGATAGACTTTTTGGTGGTAGACTGCCCCTCGTCTTACAATGTGATTATTGGAAGACCCACACTCAACAAATGGAGG
This sequence comes from Quercus ilex subsp. ballota, assembly GCA_032727855.1. NCBI lineage: Eukaryota > Viridiplantae > Streptophyta > Magnoliopsida > Fagales > Fagaceae > Quercus > Quercus ilex. The sequence goes on along the minus strand of CM064910.1, from coordinate 9,939,732 downwards.
GCAGCTACGTCCACCTATTGCCTGAAGGTGAAGTTCCTAACGGACATCGGGGTTGGAGAAGTGAAAGGTGATCAGGTCTTGGCCAGGGAATGCTACCAGGCCGTCTTGGCTGCAAAAGAGAATCACACTTGGACGATTGAAGAGAAAGAAGAAGACAAAACGGAAGCCTTGGAAACAGTGAAACTGGACGAAGAAGAGGCCACCAAGACGACGAGGATAGGGACGACGCTAAGCCCTGAGATGAAATCAAGGCTAGTCCAGTTCCTAAAAGAGAACCAAGATATCTTCGCCTGGAGCCATGAGGACATGCCTGGTATATCCCCAGAAGTCATCCAGCACAAGCTGAACATGGACCCAGAGAAGAAGCCCGTCAAGCAAAAATGAAGGGTATTTGCTCCAGAACGAGACCAAGCTGTTACAGACGAGGTAAATAAACTGTTGAAGGCAGGATTCATCCGAGAAGTATACTATCCTGATTGGCTTGCAAACGTCGTCCTCGTTAAAAAAGCGAATGGGAAGTAGAGAATGTGTGTGGACTTCACAGACCTGAATAAAGCATGCCCGAAGGATAGTTTTCCTCTACCAAGGATAGACCAGCTTGTGGATTCTACTGCCGGACATAAGTTGTTGACGTTCATGGATGCCTTCTTAGGATACAACCAGATAAAAATGGCTAACGAAAATCAAGAGAGGACTGCTTTCATCACAAGCCAAGGGCTCTATTGCTACAAGGTAATGCCTTTTGAGCTAAAAAATGCAGGAGCTACTTACCAGAGGTTAGTAAACAAAATATTTAGCAAACAAATCAGCAGGAATATGGAAGTATATGTGGATTATATGCTCGTCAAGAGTAGGGAAGAACTCGCACATCTGGACGACCTGAAGGAGACGTTCGCCACCCTCAAAGAATACCAGATGAAGTTGAATCCTAGTAAGTGTGTCTTTGGTGTAGCTTCAGGTAAATTCTTAGGGTTCATGGTGTCCCAAAGAGGAATAAAAGCAAACCCAGAGAAGGTACAAGCCATAATCAACATGGCATCACCTAGGACCATCAAGGAAGTCCAAAAGCTCACAGGAAGAATTGCAGCTCTTAATAGGTTCGTCTCTAGAGCGACGGACAAATGCCTCCCCTTCTTCAAGACCTTGAAGAAGGCATTCGCCTGGACAGACGAGTGTGAAGCAGCATTTCAGGAACTCAAGCGTTACCTGAGCAACCCACCTCTCTTAAGTCCTTCCAAAGAAGGGGAAAACTTATATCTATACTTGGCGGTATCAAGTACCGCCATGAGTGCAGCTCTGATTCGAGAATAAGACAAGAAACAGCTCCCAGTTTACTACGTCAACCAAGCCTTCCAGGGGGCTGAGTCCAGATATCCAAAGATTGAGAAGATTGCATTTGCGTTAATAGTGGCCTCCCGAAAACTAAGACAATATTTCCAAGCAAGTCCCATCCTGGTGATGACAGATCAACCTATCAAAAAGTCCATGAACAGGCCTGAAGCAGCTGGAAGAATGGTCCAATGGGCAATTGAACTCAGCCAATTTGACATCAAGTATCATCCCAGGACAGCCATTAAGGCACAAGCCTTGGTGGACTTCATCGCCGAGTTCACTTCCCCGAACGAAGATAAGCACACCAACGAGACCGAGAAATGGACGATACAGACCGACGGTTCGTCAGCTCGAAAGAAGGGGGGAGTAGGGGTCGTCATAGTCACCCCAGATGGAGAAGTACTAAAGTATGGAGTTCAACTAAAATTTTCGGCCACCAACAACGAGGCCGAATATGAAGGGATTCTGACAGGATTAAGACTCGGAAAGGTGCTTGGGGCTAAGAACCTGTTAGTCCAAAATGATTCAAAACTGGTAATTGGGCAGATCTAGGGAGAATATGAAGTAAAGGAAGAGAGAATGCAGAAATATCTCAAGCTGACGAAACGTTTGGCTCAGGAGTTCGATGAAGTGGAATTCGTACAGATACCGAGGAGCCAGAATATGGAGGCAGACGAAGTCTCGAAGATAGCCTCGTTAGAAGAAGGTACGACGAATGTGGACTTTATGATGAAAATTCAGAAAAACCGCAGCATTGAAGAAGTTCCATCGTTCACAATCCAAAGCACAAACAGCTAGATGATGCCCATCATATCCTTCCTCCAGGACGGACACCTCCTTCCGAATACAGACGAGGCCAGGAAGATTAAGAAGAGGGCAGCTAGATTTACAATCCTCAATGACACCCTATACAAGAGAGGCTTCTCCATGCCCTACTTGAAGTGTGTCAGTAAAGAAGAAGCTAGGTATATCCTGGAAGAGATACATGAAGGAATCTGTAGGGACCATGCTGGCCCTAGATCCCTGGTAAGTAAGGTTATTCTAATAGGTTATTTCTAGCCTACTATGCAGGTGGACGCAATGGAGTTCTTCCAGAGATGTGACAAGTGTCACCGGTTCGGGAATGTCCAACGACTTCCAGCAGAAAGACTGACGACGATAACGTCCCCATGGCCATTTGCACAATGGGGAATCGAAATCGTTGGCCCATTGCCCCTAGGCAAAGGTCAGGTAAAATTATTGCTAGTTGCCATTGATTACATTACGAAATGGGTTGAAGCAGAGCCACTGGCGACTATCACCGAAGCAAGGATCCGAAACTTTGTGTGGAAGAATATAGTTTACAGGTTCGGGATTCCGAGGACGATCATATCAGATAGCGGACGATAATTCAACTGCCAAGGCTTCAAGGACTTCTGCTCAGGCCTGGGCATCAAGAACCAGTTCTCATCACCAGGACATCCACAGGCGAATGGACAGATGGAGGTGACAAACCGTACGCTGCTCAAGATCATAAAAACCAAGCTGGACGATGCAAAGGGCGCTTGGCCAGAAGAATTGCCCAATGTCTTTTGGGCCTACAGAACAACAGCAAGAACCCCAACGGGAGAGACCCCCTTCAGGCTTACCTACGGGACTGAAGTAGTGATCCCGGTCGAAGTAGGAGTAACTAGCACCAAGCGAGAAATGTTCAACGAGGAAGCCAATAATGAACATCTACGATTCAACCTGGACTGTCTAGATGAAGTAAGAAACAAAGCCTGCAGCAAAATGACAGACTACCAAAAGAAGATGACGAACTATTACAACAGAAGAGTGAAACTCAGGCGACTCAACATAGGCTACCTCGTCCTACGCAAAGTAACCCCGGCGACCAAAGATCCTACTCAAGGGAAACTTGGCCCCACATGGGAAGGACCCTACCCAGTCGTCCATTACTCCAGACAGGGTAGCTACCACCTAAAAACCCTGGACGGACAAAGACTGCTGAGGCCATGGAACATTGAACACTTGAAGAAATACCACCAATAGAAGTAACATTCAAATGTATTCATTACTGAAATCAATAAAGAAGTTATCCAGCTAATGTTTCTCTGCGAGCAGGTCTATTCGATTATAAGTCACAAAAAGCCAAAAATGGCTAAGTAACAAGATTCCGCCTTGACGGATGTAAGTTACTGACAATGACAAGATCCCTAAAAAAGGGTGTGAGTCACAAAAAGCCAAAAATGGCTAAGTAACAAGATTCCGCCTTAACGGATGTAAGTTACTAACGATGACAAGATCCTTAAAAAAATGGTGTAAGTCACAAAAAGTCAAAAATTGCTAAGTAGCAGGATTCCGCCTTGACGGATGCAAGTTATTGACGACTATAAGACCCCCTAGAAGGGTGCAAGTCACAAAAGCCAAATATGGCTACGTAACAAGATTCCGCATAGAATGGATGTAGGTTACTAACGATGACGATCCCTAAAGGGACGTAAAGTTGTAAAAAAGGGGCTAAAGGAATAACCCTGCCTAGATGAGTACGCAACATGGACGATTGAAAGATCACACCAGCATATCACCAACCAAAGATCATACAATCACAAGTACAAGTAAGTATGCAGAGGTAAATTAAATTAAAGCCCAAAAGCAACGGGCAAATTATAAGTGTTTCTACAACCAAAGACCCATAAACACTGGGCTAAAAACATTGTTCTTAAAGTAGATTAATTAAGAATTAGATATATAAAACAACCCAAAACATAGTGGGCATCTAAGAAGAAAAAAAAAATAGAAAATTATTATGAAGTGTCAAGTTCGGGCTTCAACATCAGCGTCATTACCAGCAGCGTCTGCATCGGCAAGAGCATCATTGGCAGGAGCATTCTAAGGGGCAACAGGCTCTGTGGCAGAAGGTTGGGCGGCCTTGTCAGCAGCCATCTCCTGGTCTACCTCTTCCAAATCCAGTTTCTCCATGTCTACTCCAGAAAGATGCTTGGCGAGATATCTCCTTAGGAGTTCAAAACCTTTGAAATACTAGCTGAACAAAATAGTATTATATTCGTCAATTGTCTGAAATGTCTCGACGGACCTGGCAGCAATGGTCTTAAGACTCTCTCGAACGCCAAGAAGTTGTTCGTCCTTCTCCAACAACAACTGACGCTCCGCTCTAAGATCGTTTGTAGGGTCTTCACTATTTCCTTCAAAGAAGTAGCCTCGCCCATGGAGTCAATAAGTTTCTTCTTTAAAGTCGAATTCTCCGCCTCCAAAGCCTCCATCACCGTCGTGAGGGATGCCATCTTAGCCTCTTGAGTAAAAAACTCAGAAGTAATATGGAGACTTTCTTCCAGCACCTGGGAAGGAGTTCAAAGACATCAGTGAAGTGAAAAAGAAAAGGAAATCAAAAGTTGCCCAAAATATCTTACCTGGACAAGCTTATGGACATGACGCGCGGCAACGTCATTGAAAGGAATGCCAGACAAGACCTTCAAATCCGCAGTAGTCACGACTTCGTGAGCCCTGTCCACCGCCAGCTTCTCGTCACTCCAGATTGTAGATGAACGAGAATCGACCTTCTCCTTCTCTCTCTCCGAAAAACGTGGCCTCTTGGAGACGGGAGTAGCACCAATCTCTTCCACAAAAGTGGTGGGAGAGGCCATCCTCGTCATCTCGGCTCCGGAAACAATAAGAGTGACGGAGGCAGCTGGAGCGACGGAACTGCCCTTCCCGGTGACACGAACCGCTCTCTTCCCAATATTAGACAACGGCTCGTCCTTCTTGGACCTCATCTTCGTGTACATATCCTTGTTGAATTTGGTCGTCATTTCTACAAGAGGAAAACACAAGTTAAAAAAAAAAAAAAAAAAAAAATAGAGAGACAAGTCAGCACTGACGAACCCAACACTTACTCTTTTCCCTCGATTTCAAGATTTTGCAGGACGAAGCTGGAAGGATCTGGTTCGAGGCAGTAGAAGGCTAGAGTTCTTGGGCTCACAAGATCGTCCCAGCTTTCAATTGTTTGTACGTATTCAATCGCCTTCTGCACTCGCTCCTTATACATGCTCTTTAGTTTGGGCCGCCTTTTAACTGTGCAAAAAAAGAAGCAAAAGAGCCAGTAGCAATAAAGGCCAACACGACAGAACTTAAGTAGCAAGAAGAAACGTTGACGCACCTAAGGTCGGGGTTTCCCACCGACGATGCAACCTCGGGAGTTCACCCCAAACCTCGCTAGAGGGGGTCTCAAAATCGTCCCCGGACACAAAGAAAAATCTGGACTTCCAGTACCTGAATGACGAAGGTAACCCCTTGACGATTCTAGTTCTCCTTTCCCAAGGCACCAATTCATAATACCCGTGCTCCTTAGACGCTTTTAACCGATATAAATAGGCGAGCTCGTCAACCCGGAGCATATCTTCGTCCGTGGCAGCCAGCCATATTCCCATACAGCTGACCAATATTCTCCACGAATTTGGCATAAGTTGCCCAGGAGCAATACCAAAGTGGTCTAATAGCTCCATGAGGAAAGGGTGGACGGGAAACCTCAACCCACAAACGAAGGCGGACTCATAAAAACATACCTCGCCTGGGAAGAAATGACAGGCCCGGTCCTCCTTATTAGGCAGGCGAACCCTAACCCGATCCGGGAATTGAAATCTATCCTTGAATCTCCCCAGTATATCTGCGTCCAATCCACACTCCTTCCCGAGGGCATAAAAAGGCCTAACATCTCGATGGGAAGAGACGGCGGTATCCCCCTCCACTGGGTCACCGCTAGACGACAACCCAATCGCGAGCTCACTGGATTTGACCTCAGACATCTCCCCTCGCTCCCTCACTACGTTCTCAAACCAATCTAACGACCGACGAAGCAAAGGCAACAGATCAGCCAAGGCGACACTCAAACAGTTTCCCTCAAAGACGAAATCCTCAATATTGGGGAAAACACCTAAAGACCCTCCTAAACGTGCAAAGAGGAAGGAAATTGATGGGCAAACTGTCCTGATTTCAGAACTACCAACCATAGAAACCCAAAAAGAAGCGCAGAAAAGAACAATACAGCTAAACCCCAGGGAGATAGAAAGCAAATAGAAAGAAAAAATGGAAGGAAAAGAAGGGAATCAGAAACACTACCACAGCAAAATGACGAAAGAAAAAGTGAGAAAAGAAGGAGAACATATCTTGAACAATGGCGGACCGAGGAAGCACTGCCAAACAGCACACCAATTCGAAGAAGAATAGCAGAAGAAGGCTAACAGAGGAGAAGTAATGATTGAAGATTTTCGAAAAGTGAAAAAAAAAAAATAAGGAGAGGAAGTGTATAAAAACAAAAGCTCGAAAAACGGAAAGACCGGCGAGAAACCCAATAGTTGGAGCATTAACTCCACCAGTCAGCACGTGCCACGTATGCCACGATCTGTGGAGCGCCGCCACTTCGCACTTAATACAGAGCAAAACCCCAAAAGTCATTTGCAACCTGTAACCCTTCACATTCTATAATCGTCAGGACATGACGAACACAGAATTGGGGGGCAACTGACGGGACTGACGAGTCCGTCTCACATGGACGATCCTATCAATACAGACGAAGGCACCATCAGGCATGACGAAGGCACCATTCAATGCAGCCAATTAAACCCAGAACGGTTACAAGGCCAACTGTATAAACCGTTGGAGCACATTGATGCCACATTACACAGCACCAAACGTTACCAAGAGGAGCATTAAGACATCCATAACTACTCCAACGGCTAGAAGCCATGAAAACATATATAAAGCCCACACATTACCAAGAACAAGGTACATACACACCAAGAGACCTATTTTTGTTCTATTATTTTGCATTGCTCATTCTCGAATAGCATCTTATACTAACTTTGGCATCGGAGGCGTTATGGCAGGCACAACAACGGTGACCACCTTTGAAGGCCGGAGATTGCTTCCATCTGATATCTTGACTGACGAACTTACGCTTCATCAAGTACTAGAACTTTAAAAAGTTCATTACTTTGTAAATAAGTGGAGAAATTCACCTTGTGCGTTGTAAATAAGCAGAGAAATTCACTTTGTAAATAGATCAGTATGAACTGAGGACGTATGATCTAGACTTCGAGTCAGTTTGGCAATAGCTTATTTAATATTGGTTTGGATACAGCGTTTTGTAGCGTTGCGTTTTCAATGTTGCGTTTTCAGTTTTTTTTTTTTTTTTTTGCTTTCACGTGGTTCAGGAGACAGAATTTACTGTTCATGAGACAAATGCTACTGTTCACGCACTGTTCATGGGACCCACAACCACTTTATTCAAAAAAAATATTAAAAATGGATCCCACGGCACTATTCATACATTTAAAAATTATTTTGTTATAGTATTTTTAGCAACAATAAATTTTCAGCAAAAATAAGTCGTATCCAAACGGACTCTTAATTAAAACGAAAGTTTTTTACTAAAAGTGTAAAAAAAATTAAAAATTAAAAATTAATTGAATAATACAATAGGAGCCGTGATGATGTATAATGTGGACTTATTCATTGATTGACCAGAGGTGGCCTTTTGAGATATCAGAATGTGGGCCCGCAACTTCATTATTATATGCTAAGCAGCTAGACTATTTGGTTTCTCTTGAATAAATTAATAATCAACCATTTCACCATCTACCTACTCTTTCACAGGCTCTTCTATTGTCTTGTGTTATTCAGCAAATTTCCATTTCCAAAGTATGGCTGGTGCTCTACTTTCTGCAATTGTGGAGCGGTTTGGTTCTTTAATTTCTTCAAAGTTCAAGTTGACTGTAACTGTTAAGGAAGAAGTCCAAAAGCTTGAAACCAAATTCCGTACCATTCAGGCAGTGCTCAATGATGCTGAGAAGAGGCAGCTGAAGGAGGAAGCTGTGAAGCTTTGGTTAGATAAGCTCGAAGGCGTATTGTACGAGATCGATGACGTGTTGGATGAGTGGAACACTGTCATGATCAAAGCAGAGATTGAGAAACAACAAAAAGAATTCAAAGAAGAAGAAAAGGCTGAAACTAGTACTTCTAAGAAGAGGAAGGTATTGACCATCGCCCCCAACTTTAATTTCTCAGTTCCTAATCTTTTACAGCATCGTGATATTGCTCATAAGATAAAAGAGCTTAACGAAAAATTAGACGAGATTTACAAAGAGAGGGAGATGTACGAGTTTGAATTGAGTAGGTCCATTGAAGAAGTAGTTGAAAGACCAAAAACTACTTCTTATGTTGATGTGTCTGATATTCTTGGTCGTGATAAGGTTAAGGATGATCTAGTGAGTATCCTATTGGGCAAGGGTACTGAAAAAGAAAAATGCCCCCATGTCACCTCTTTGGTGGGCATCGGTGGTATGGGAAAAACGACTCTTGCCCAACTAGCCTTTAATCATCACGGGGTGAAAGATCATTTTGAGAAAAGAATTTGGGTTTGTGTTTCTGAACCTTTTGATCAATGTAGGGTTGCCAAAGCAATCATTGAAGCTCTTGTAGTTGGCGACCCCAAAATTACTGAATTGCAAAGTCTGTTGGAAAAAATTTGTGAATTAATTGGGAGAAAGAAGTTTTTTCTTGTCTTTGATGATGTGTGGACTGAAGGCTATGCAAAGTGGAAGCCATTCAGAGATGCACTCAAAAATTGTGGTTCCCAAAGTAGTAGAATTCTAGTCACCACACGTAAAGACAAAGTTGCGAAGATGATGGAAAGTGCAAATACAATCAAGTTGGAGGAATTGTCTGAGGAAGATTGTTGGTTGGTCTTTAGTAAAATAGCATTTTTTGATAAGGATCCTCAGCAATGTGAGCAACTAGAAGACTTTGGCAGACAAATATCAAAGAAGTGCAAAGGTTTGCCCCTTGCTGCAAAGACTCTAGGGAGTCTCATGCACTTTAAGAAAAGTAGAGAAGAGTGGAGGAATGTTTTGAATAACAATTTGTGGGAATTAGAAGATGTTGAAAATGGTCTTTTTGCACCGTTGTTACTGAGTTATTATGATTTGTCATCACCACTGAAACGGTGTTTCTCATATTGTGCTATCTTTCCGAAAGATCATGTCTTTGATGTTGAAGAGTTGGTATATATGTGGACAGCACACGGATTTGTTGAGTCGAAGGGAAATAAGGAGGTGGAAATCATGGCACGAGAATACTTTGAAAATTTAATCATTCGCTCTTTCTTCCAAAAGTATAGGGAATATATACGGTTTGGCACGAGGTACAAAATGCATGATATAGTGCATTACTTTGCACAATCAATTACTAAAGCTCGCCATTTGGGATATTCAACAGCATCCCAATTTCCTCCATCTACTGATAGATCCAAAAATCTTCGCACTGTCATCTTTTTTAATCATAGTGACTATAACATATCCAATTTAGTCCAGAATTTTAGCCGTTTACGAGTATTAACTTTGCACTTCGGAATGAAATTTTCGGATACAATAGGAAATTTAATACATTTAAGGTATCTCGATTTGATTTGGTGCGAAGAGGCTTTTTCTTGTGGCAAATGGGTATTGCCTAAAACTATATGTAATCTATGCAATTTACAATTTTTGAAGCTTAGTGAGAGTGATATTTCTCAGCCCAGAATATTACCGCAAGGAATAGGTAAATTAATTAACTTAAGACTTCTTACTGGATATAATTTAGTGATTCCAAGAGGGATTGGAAGATTGATTTCTCTTAGAACATTAAATAGTGTCCTCATAAGTGATGAGGATAACAAAGGATGTAAACTCGAAGAATTAAAAAATTTGATCCACCTTCGTGATTTGTCTCTATCTTTTAATAAAGGGAATGTTCTGATTGCCTTTGCTCTGAATGATAGAAGAATTGAGAGTAATGTATTAATTTTAAATGCGTTAGAGCCACCTCAAGACTTGGAGAAGTTACGCATTAGTTATTACAAGGGCACCACAATGTCTCCTATTTGGTTGGCGTCTTTAACCAATTTGAAAGAGCTTTGTCTCTATCACGCCACAGTGTTAATGAGTTTGCCTCCTTTGGGGATGATTCCGTGCCTTGAATCATTAAGTATAGTGTTTATGGAGAGATTGAAAAAAGTGGGATTTGAATTTTTGGGAATAGAATCTGAAAACAAGAAAGAAGACATGAAAATATTCCCAAATTTGAAATATCTCACGTTTTATGGTTTGGGCAAGTGGGAAGAATGGATTGGAGGAACGAGAGAAGGAGGAAAAGAAGACGAAGAATGTATTACTATAATGCCACATCTTCAAAGGTTGAAAATTCTCTACTGCAGAAAGTTAAAGTCATTGCCAGATTTCCTGCGTACAACTCCATTGAAGGAACTGGAGATCAGTGCCTGTCCAATTATCAAGAAACGTTGCCAAAGAGAGACAGGAGAGGACTGGCACAACATTTCTCACATCCCAATCATCAAATTAGCCGATGATCCTGAGGATATGACGTGGTAACTCGTTCTGCTTCTTCTTCTTTTATTTTCTGGTTAAAATTCCCACGGAAAATAAATTACTAACAACGTAGATTGATGAAATTTAACATATTCACATAAATTTGAATTAGCGTGGTTTATTGTTGTTGCTTAGATTCAGCTATATTGAGTTGTATCCAAAATTGCTTTTTTTTTTTTTTGATGGGAAAGATAGAAGTCATTTTATTGCATATGAGAAAAGGAAGTTACATGATAGATAAGAGCTTGCATAATACAGCAAGGGTCCTCTTCAATCCAAACTACATAGTCATCGATGCTAGACGCATACTTTGCTAGTAAGTGAGCTGGAACATTTCCTTGTCTTCTGACATGAGAAAAGCCAACAGTCCGAAAATCCCCACACAGTTCCAGTATACCTTGGACCACCGTAGCAATAGAGGATGGGGGTGAGGAGCTGTTGCACAGAGCATTATACACGACCATTGAATCTCCCTCCAGCACAACATCACGCACACCAATATCCTTGGCAAACAGTAAACCCATCTCAAAGGCCTTGGCCTCCACCTCCACCGCACCTAAAGGTGCATGTATCTTCTTGCTTAACGTAGCTTCAAGTCTCCCTGCCTCGTCTCAGATCACCACTCCAACTCCCACCAATTTTTGCTTCAAGAAAACAGCCCCATCCACGTTGATTTTAAAATGGCCACCCCTTGGAGGAGACCATGCTACACTATGCGTAGGTAAGGGCGAAGTTGGAGTATTTTTCGCTACTGCCGCCTGGTACTCCAACAGGTAATCCGACGCCCACCGTGACAGTTGTTGCCCAGATTTTCGAACTCCACCAAGTCTAGTTTCATTCCGGTTATGCCACAAGGCCCATGCGGTGGTGGCTGTCAGTGTAACGTGGTCATCTCCAACGTCATCACACATCAACAAAGACCACATAATGTCTTGGAAGGATAGGTTCACTCCATTAGTTGGCCGAAACACCAGTTTAGAACATTCCCACGCCTCTCTGGCTCTCGGACACTCCCAAAGCACATGACCCACTGTCTCCGGCGCCCTCTTGCACCCTTCACAGACTTCCTCTTGGATTATCTTCCATTTCATCAAGTTTTGCTTAGTCGGCAAAACATCTCGACAAGCACGCCAAAACAAAGTGGCGGATTTTATGTGGAACTTGCATGCACCAAACCTTCCTCCAGAAACATCTTTGGTTGCTTGTGTTTGAGCTGCTGCCTCTGTTTGCTGAGTAAAACTGATTCACAGCTAGCTTGTAAGCGCTGCGCACCGAAAACAACCCATTTTGTGTCTCTGTCCATATGAGTTTGTCAGGTGGCAAGCGAGAACTGATGGGAATGCTTTTTATAACTTCAGCCTCGTGGGGTAAGAATAATGAATCAATGACCGTGACTTTCCGTTCTGCTGTAGTAGCATTTATCAACTCTTGTACCCGAGTATCTGAGTGCAGGAACAATCTTGGAGAGCTTATCCTATACGTGGATGGACTCGGTAACCACTTGTCCTCCCACACACGTATATTAGCTCCATTTCCAACTCTCCACCTCAAGCCATCTCGGACTAGCTTTTGAGCCGCCATAATGCTACGCCATGTGTATGATGAGTTCTTACCAATTGTAGCATCTATGAAATCGCACCTTGGGAAGTATTTGGCCTTTAAAACCCGATAAACCAAAGAGTCATGGCCTAATTGGAGTCTCCATCCTTGTTTTGCCAACAAAGCCAAGTTAAAGAGTTTTAGGTTCTTGAAACCCATACCTCCTTTTGACTTAGGTTCGCACATCTTCTCCCAACTCAACCAAGGGATTTTATTTTCATCCTTCCTTTGTCCCCACCAAAACTTCCTTATCATGGCTGTCAACTCATCACATAGGGAGTCCGGCAACTTGAAACAACTCATGGTGTAGGTTGGTATAGCTAGGGCCACTGCCTTGATCAAAACTTCTTTCCCAGCTTTGGATAGCATCTTTTCCTTCCATCCGGACAACTTTCTGCCTAACTTCTCCTTAATATCATTGAAAGTACTTCTTTTATTTCTTCCCACTAGGGATGGTAGACCTAAGTATTTTTCATGCTGTTTAATGACTTGGGCACCAAATCTTCTTTTAATCTCATCCTGGATCTCCCTAGGAGTGTTGCTACTGAAGAAGAGGGAAGTTTTTGCTTTGTTCAGCTGCTGACCAGAGGCTTTTTCATACACTTCCAAGACTCTTTGAAGCGAGTCACATTCTGCTAGGGAAGCTTTGCAGAAAATGAGGCTGTCATCTGCAAAAAATAAGTGGGACAGCTTTGGTCACCCACGGCATATTGCAATCCCCTCCATGCTACCATTGCTCACTGAGGCTTTAATCAAGGCTGATAGTCCTTCTGCACACAACAGAAACAAATAGGGTGATAGGGGATCTCCTTGACGGATACCCCTTGAAGGAATAATATGACCCCTAGGGCTACCATTGATCCTTATGGCATAAGTTACAGTAGTAACACATTGCATGATCAGCTTTCGCCACCTATCAACAAAACCCAATTTTTCTATAATTTTTTCCAAACAAATCCACTCTACCCTATCATAGGCCTTACTCATATCAAGTTTTATAACCATCTCACCCACTTTACCTCTTTTTTTTCGACTAATATGATGCATGGTCTCAAAAGCTACCAATACATTATCCGTGATTAACCTTCCATGCACGAAGGCACTTTGGGTTTCACTGATAATGGACGGTAGGACTTTTTTCAACATGTTTGCTATTGTTTTAGAGGCAAGCTTATACACAACATTACAGAGGCTAAGAGGTCTATAATCTGAAACTGTTTTTGGTTCCTTTATTTTTGGAATAAGTACAATATGAGTTTCATTAAAATTAGGCGGAGACATACCATAGTTAAGGAACTCCAAAACTGTGGACGTCACAACCTCACCACAAGTACTCCAGAAGTGTTGGAAAAATATAGGGGGCATGCCATCAGGACCAGGAGCTTTGAGGGGGTACATCTGTTTCAGGGCCAGTCTAATTTCCTGTGCTGTGAATGTACGGGTCAGCTCTTCATTCATGGCAGTCGACACTTTTGGTTGGATAGCATTAAGGATGTTAGTAAACTCCTCTGGACTGTTCGATGTGAAGAGCTTCTCAAAATAATCCACTGCAATATCCCCCACCTTTGCCTCATCTTCCTGCCACCTCCCATGCTCATCCACTAGACCTTCAATGTAAATTTTTTTAGTGTCTCGCAGAAGCTTTGGCATGAAAAAAGCTAGTGTTTCTATCTCCCTCCTGAAACCAGTTCAACCTTGATCTTTGGCGCCACATCTCATCCTCCTTTTCTAACCAACAGTTCAGGTCAGCTCTAGTCGACCTCATATCACTGATCATGTCCGGGCTTGCTGGTTGTAGTTCCAACCACTCCAATCTACGTTGTAATTCAACAATTTTCTTACTCACATGGCCAAACTCCTCTTTGTTCCATGCATCCAGGTTGTGTCTACATTGCTCTAAGCAACTCCTCAATAGACCACCTGTCCCTGTTTGTAATCCCTCTTCCCATGCAGCTTTGACTATATCCTCACATCTACCATCCTTCAGCCACATCGATTCGAAACGGAAAATTTTCTTACTTCTCTTCGGCCTTCTCTTCTTCTCCAGATGAAGTGAAAGCGGTGAGTGGTCTGAAGCTGACAACGAAAGGTAGTACAGCTTTGCTGTGGGGAACAAATCAATCCACTCCTTGGTTGCTAAAGCCCTATCCAGCCTTTCTCGAATTTGAGTACCGTCTGCCTTCTGGTACAGCCACGTGAATTTTGGCCCTATGAAGTTCACCTCCCGGAGACCACAGTAATCTATAGCATCATTAAAATTCTCCATCTGCTTCCTCGGTCTAGGCCGCCCTCCTTCCTTCTCGGTTAAACCGGTAATCTCATTGAAATCACCAATAACTAACCAAGGGAGTGACGACGTACCCTTGAGGAATTTTAACTTAGCCCATGATTCCGGTCTTTTCACTGTATCGGGGTTGCCATAGAAACTTGTGAGATGCCAGTGACTCCCATTCCATCCCCCTTTAACCCAGATGTCTATATGCTCCTGAGAATACGTTTGGACCTCCACTTTGATTCCTTCCTTCCACAACATGGCCAGACCGCCTTTACTTCCATCACTAGGGACTATTAATCCATGCTTCATCTTACAGTGATCCTTCACTTGCTCCATCCACTCCCTGTTCGATTTCGTCTCCATCAAGAAGACAATGTTGGGCTCTTCTTTATTTACCGCCTTCTCTAAGGCTTTAACTGTCCGGAGGTTCCCAAGCCCCCGACAGTTTCAGCTTAAAAGACTCATTGGTCTCGTCGGGGTTGCCCAGCAACCTCCGCCGTTTCTACGCAGTCAATTGTCGTATCCACTTTCTTCTTCTTTTCATGAGCTATTATCTCATCTAACTCACTGTTTAGGCTTTCATATTTTCTCTTTGAACCAAACTCTACGTCCAAGGAAAGGCTTGCATGGTTGCATGGGCTACGGGTCACCATTCTCTTCCACGTGCCCTCACTTAAGCCCACTTCTCCTTAATCTAATCTTTTATTTTGAGACAACACCGGTTTACCAATGGGCCTTATTTTTTGTTTGCCTTTACTACCATTCTTATTGGGCTTGGTTTTATTTTTCACCCCATCCAAGCCCATTTTAGTCTAGCCCACTTCAAAAGCTGCACTCTTATTCACGGTACTACCATCCGTGTTCACCAACTTTCCATTCAAATCATGGAAATGATTTTCCCAGACACGATCAGCCTCCATAACTGCAATATCAATCAAGTTGCCGTAACTGACACTCTGATTTGCTGAGATTTCTGGATCAACGTGCTTATTTATCGGGATTGCGGGCTCATTATGGATAGCGTCATCAATGTCTTGCAAAATCTCCTCAAAATCCGGGATTTTGTTTCGTGATTCACGTGCTTCCAGCTCAACCCTCTGTCCGTCGTCCACTTGCTCTTTCTCTCCGCCGTTCACCTCCATCGGCACTGCCACCACAGAGTCCGATACAACCCTCCTGTCCGTCCTTTCCATCGTCGGCATATCGGCATGTACCTCCGTGGATGTACTGTGTTGTGGCTTCATTCTCCGTTGTTGGTCATACCCCTGAACCTCAACGACCGTCTTCTTCACATGGTTGAACTGAGGGGCTCTAATCCATGGCCCAAACTGTTGGTCCTCAATCCGTAGCGAACCTCGACTGCTCAACCATAAGTCACAATCCTTGTCGTCATGCGAGAGAAGACCACACCAGTAACAGATGTTCGGCAATCGCTCATACATAAACGCTACCCAACCCTCACCGGATTGATCCCATGAAATTTTCCTACCTCTGCACAGCGGTTTCGTAATGTCGATCTCAACGCTCACTCTCATGAAGTTTCCTCCCTTCATTTCTCCGATATCCTTTGGCCGACTCGCCTTTCCAATCGTTTCTCCAATGCTGTAAGCCGCTTCCACCGTTAATAACTGAAACGGGAGGTTATGGATCTGAACCCAGAACGTGGCTGACTTAAAAACCAAGTGATGAACTGGTTCCGCCCCCTCATATCGCTGCACCGCTACTAAATGTCTGTCAAACGCCCATGGTTGCCCTTAAAGTACCTTCTCCGCGTCCTCCTCCGTCTCAAAGGCAATCAGTAGGACGTTATCTTTGCCATCACAGACCTCAAAGTTCCCTTTAGTTCGCCAGATAGGGCGAAAAGTCTTACCCACCGCCTCCAAGTTTACATTCCGGCGAGTAAAAAACTTCGTTGCCAAGACCGTGCCTGTCGTTTTTTTGTCTTTCGTTAGGTCCACCTTAGACCCTTCTACCTCAGTCAGCGAGAGATTCCTCCATCGAGACGTCAGTTCATCCATCGTAACCCTCGTACTAACCCAAACTACAAAAGATAGCGCAAGAAACAAAAAACAAACCCTCCTAGTAAGCAGCGTTACTAGAGGGACCTCACCATCCTTCAAAAGAAGGGAAACTTTCTGCTACGGTAGAGAGAGTGTGGGCACTCCTCCCAGCCGAGAACGTTTAATTGCCCTTTTTTTTGTGTGTGCGTATCCAAAATTGCTTGATGGGTTTAATAAAATTTCACAAATAATTTTAAAAAAAATAAAAGGGTGGAATTTTAGATAGACTAATCAAATGAACAGAGTCACCAAATTTTAATTCATTTGCATTTAAAAGTAAACAACTAAATTCAAATGCCTACCTCTTTCTATTTCATTTGTGGTTTAACATTTTATAAGGGTCTTGCTCATTTTCCTGATTTCAGGGCAGTAAGAAATCGCCTTCTTAAGGGCATGAAGATGAATTCTTGAAATCTGTGTGTGAGCAAGTCTGAACCAATAAAGGGTAACTTCTTCCTCTTCTGCTACTTCTATCATTTGGCTGAAATATCAATTAATTATTTTAATTATCTCCCAAAAACTTCCACCAAAGAAATTACTAGCGACTTTGTCAAATTTAGCCCCACTATTTGCAACGTTAACGGAATGTGTGAATGTTATGGAAGAATTTTTATTATTATTTTTTAAAAAGAACCCAGACTGAATGTATAGTTGCTAATCTTCAGGATTTGATGTTACAACTTTAAAAGTTTGAATCTGGATGTACTTAGATTTCTTATCTTGTGTGTTTGGCAAAAATTAAAAAACTAATTTATTTTACTATTCAGCTTATTTTTAGTACTATTTATCATCCCACTCCACTTTTTAAGTGTCCATTTGAGATCCGCTTTTTTTGCTGAAACTAAAAACTTTTTGTTGAAAGTACTGTAAATAAAGGTAAAAGTTAACTGAAATAGTATAGTAAGACTCATGAATAGTACTAAAAAGTGCAGTAGGGTCATGAATAATATTAAAAATAAGCTGAATAGTAAAATAAACTGGCTTTTTAGTGATGTGTTTCTTGTCAATGAAGAAGGAGAAGAGTGGGATGTGACCACCAAGGGAAGAGGGACCATTTAATAAATACTTTCTATTTGCTGCAATCCAAAGTTGACCATTTTAAAAAGAACACTGTAAAAAGTGGAGGGGAGAAGATGGGATCAGTCCAAACTTCCTAAATTTTGTACAGGTTACTCTGTTCTTTCTATTTCTTTTTTTTTTTTTTTTCTAATTTATTTCAGCATTTGTTTTTTGTTCCATGTAAAAATTTTCACTCTTTGGCCCTCATTCAATCTTAACATCATATCATAGGGCTTTTTGTAGAAAGCTCTGTTATGACTTCAAAGATGCTAGTAAAATTTGTACATAATCTTTTATCTTTGTTTATCAATGCTAGAAAATTATTATTTCTTCATTCTATGAGTAATACTAGAAGTCAGACCATGGTGCAATGGTAAGTGTCCTCCACCTAAAACCATGTATAGTTGGGGCAAAAGCATGAGTCTTGTGCATTGGGTATAACAATTCTAAATACTACTATAAAGAAGAAACAGGGGCATTCAAAGCTTAAAAATGTTTTTGGTAGTTATCAAGTATTAAAGTTATAGGGTTAGGAACTTGCAAGTTATCTATTTATAAAGTAATATTGTATACTTATTTCTTGTGTCAGAGTTTGAAGGATTTCATTCATGGAAGTGTGTGAAGTGCACAAGGTGACCATCAAGGATTCAGGCAAGAAGAGGAAACAAAATACCTTGGATTATGTACTCTTCTACTGGAAGGCATATCCCGATATTTCTGCTTAATCATCTTTCTGTTTCTACTTATAATTTTCTCCATCTATAAAAACCTCATGCTGAATAACTAATTTTCTTTTGGCCTTATTTCAATCAAACATCAGATTTGGGGAAGTACATTTTATTATGAAGCAAGGTGTCACTCATGGATGCACATTTTAGAAAGCACTACAGAAGATACTCCTTTATCAGTTCATTCTGCAGCAAGGAAGTGTATCATGGCCATCTCTAGAGTAATCCATATTATATGGTGGCTCATGAAAGGTGAGCTAGCTAATTGACCAATTTTTATTTTGAGCATTGGACACAGACACAAGATCTATCTTAGAGAGGAAAACCCTGATATGGTAGATGATATAGTTTTCCCTTAATTTCCATTTTGTTTGTTTGATTTTCAAATCCATGCTTTTTGTTGCTTCTCCTTTGCATAAAGTCTTTGATAGCTTTGTTATGTTGTAGGAATTGGTATTCTACTTTTTGGGTTATTTTTATGCTCCTCATCTTGCAAAAAAGTTGAATTAGTTGCTGGTTTTTGTTGATTCTAATGTTTGTAAGTGGGCTTTCAACATCTAATGCATAGTAGTGAAGTCCATTGTAGGAATTAACATTCTGCTGTTGGAAATAGTCTATACAACTAGTCACCCAAAAATTTATAAAAATGTAAAAACAAAGAGAAAGCATTGCTAACTACTCTTTGGATTGCTCGTGTATGGCTCATGATGCTCATCCCTAGTTTAATGCTTAGACTTGAAAATCCTCTTAACATGTTATATCTCCTTGAAATAGAGGTTAGGCCTCTAGGTCTTATATTTATTTTAGATCATTATCATTGTTGCCTATTGTGATTAAAAGTAAATTATTCTAATCATTTAAAGCATTACGTTTTGCTTTGCAAACTTCTTACTTTTAGTGATGCTTGTTACCCTGAATAAGCCCTGAATCCCAGCCACCAGATCCCGACAATAGAGAAAGGATGTTCAGCGACAACTTGGGGATGCAAGCAAGGATTTTGAACTTCCCTGGAAGTAAGTTTTCCTGTTTTACATTCAAATATTTCCAAGGAACAAATTTCCCAAATTTGTCCTTCAAATATTGCTCTAATGCTTTAATAGGTTCTCTATCGTTCTCTACCTTAATTTATTGGTATGGTTATCACTCCTCATATAAATCACAGATGAAGCTAATTAAGCTAGGCACAGCTCGTGGTTGAAGTTACAAGCATGGAGAATGGTGTTGTGCGCTACAGTGTGGTGTTCCACAGTGATGATTGTCTATCGTTCTCTGCCTTAATTTATTGGTATGGTTGTCACTCCTCATATAAATCACAGATGAAGCTAATTAAGCTAGGCACAGCCCGTGGTTGAAGTTACAAGCATGGAGAATGGTGTTGTGCGCTACAATGTGGTGTTCTACAGTGATGAACAATTGGCCTCCAATTTCATCCGTTGTAGCTTTAGGGGGTGTTTGGTAAGTGTTTCTAAACAACAATTTTCAGTTTTTAAATAATATTTAACGCATTTTCACACACTTTTTCACCCACACGTATTCCCACAAAAATTTTTAAACAACAATTTTCAGTTTTTAAACACATATACCAAACGGGCCCTTAATGTCCTCTGTTTTCTCCTAATCATCGGGCTTACATTCAAGGTTTGCATTTTTATTTTTCTTTTCTTATTTCTGTTTTGATAGATTTTTCATGTTATCTAAAATGTAAAACAATAGATTTGTATGTGTTTGTAATCACTTTTTTGAATTTCTATATTATTGCCATAAAATTGTTCAAACATTTTTTTTTTTTTTGATAGGTCAGAAAAAAAATTGTTCAAACGTCTTTCCACCATGTGGTTATCTAAGTTTTAAATCATAGTCAACAAGTTGCAAATTACATATTGTTTTAAGAGGTCTAGTTAAAGCTTCCCTTTTCCATATTGTTTTGTCCATTTAAGAATATCAAGCTCTTCTTTTTTAGACATCGTGAATTGATTTATCTCAATCTAACACAATTAGTAAAATTTTGTCAAATAATACCAGTTTGCCTTTCAGCTCAAGTCCATATAATGTTACATTAAAATAATGGGCTTACATCCAGTACACAAAATATTTTGTATATTATTGAGAATGGTGTACTTATTGTGAATTTGCTAGAATTGGTAGGTTGGGTATCAAATCCTTAGATTGATCTCCAAATGCAGTTTAAAATAGCTTACACGTTGCAAGTGTCTTTGCTCTTTTCTAGAAAAGCGTAATAGAAGAGCAGCTTAGAAGGGAGCTCTACCCCTGCCATAGGAATCAATCCACACTATACGTGGGAGATTTGAGGACAGAAAAAGGAAGTTCAGCGAGTAATTGGAGATGCAAGCAAGGATTCTGAACTGCCTAGGAAGTAAGTATTGCCACTTTACATACTAATATGTGCAGTGACCAAATGTTCTCAGTGTACTTCAAATATTGATCTGATTCTGTATTAGATTCTTTATTTGACATGCAATTTTTTGGTTTCTTTTGTCTTTCTTTTGCCGCATTAATCTGTTGGTATAATACTATGGTTCAAATCATAGACAAGGGTAATTAACATAGTAAAACAACTCATGATAGAACTTACAAGCATGGAGAATGGTGTTGTCCACTATAGCGGTGGGTTTCATAGTGATGATGATCTGAAAGATCGACATCCAATTTCGTCCTTTTAAGCCTTTATGTCCTCTGTTTTCTGCCCATCATCAGGAAGGCTCGTCTACTAATATGACCTCTATTTTATTAAAATTTCCAAGCAGTTGTAGCATCAGTGTTCTTGGTAGGAGAATAGAAGTCAAAAAATATATATACTTTTACCATTGGCTTTTTTGTACCCAACATATAATAGTACCTCCAAATTGAAATTGCAACTCTCATTTACTTACCCTTTTTTTTTTTTTTTGTGTGTTTTTGACCGTGAAATGATTTTTTTTCACACCATTGTGATGAAAAATAAATTTCATTCAACAATCAACATTTGATTTGATTTTTTTTTTTTTTTTTTTTGAGATGAACGTTTGGTATTTGCAAAGAAATCTAAAAATCAAAATTTAAATTGCTTGCTATTGTTTCAAAACATCAAAATTGATGGTGACTATGTGCATAAAGAGTTAAAGACCTTTATTGTTTAGTTATCTTGTCTTTGTTTTTGGTGTGCTGTCGTAGGCAACCAAAAATAAAACCTATACTCCTAAAAATATATGTAGTAGTGCGAGTAAGGATCGTTCCCACAGAGAGTATCTAGCCTAATTTTATGCTACGTGAACAATGAGGGGGGGGGGGGTTTGAGTATAATGAAAACAATTTTAAGAAAAACAACTAAGGAACAATTCAAATCAAAATATTGAAATCAATCAAGAAAACAAACCTTGGTCCAAGTCAACATCCACCATCGGAATTTTACAACTGATCATCGATGCAAGTGTATATCAATTCACACCTTGAATATTCACCGTTGGAACTATTTTCCTATCTCTCCTTAGTTGCAGTTAATTAGAAAACAAGCGATCTAATAAACCCTAACTACTAAACAACCCAAGACAAGCGCTAAAGATTTAATTGAGTAGCAGCCTTAAGAACTAGAGAGATCGATGAAACTAAACAACACAAACACAAGCAGTTGCATTTAATTTAGTCGAGCGTTCTTCCTAAGATCTAATAATTTCTGACGCAGCAAATCATTAAATCTTGGTTGCTTCACAAGTTAGAGAGATCAAACAATTACGGATTTGATATCTAACCTAGGAGTAGATTGCAACGAATAATAAACTAGTAGGCCTCCTAGTAATTAAACAAGACAATCATGAAAATAGGTACAGAAGAACATTCGATATTCAAAACATAAATTGAACAATAAAAACAAATTAGA
The DNA here is from genome assembly GCA_032727855.1 of Quercus ilex subsp. ballota. NCBI lineage: Eukaryota > Viridiplantae > Streptophyta > Magnoliopsida > Fagales > Fagaceae > Quercus > Quercus ilex. The sequence goes on along the minus strand of CM064910.1, from coordinate 9,917,386 downwards.
TCTCACAGTTTTATTGATTCCGAGGCTTCAGTTTCCTTCAACCAAGTATAAAAATTTTAGCCACGCAACGCCATGATGAAAACTCAAAGGAGAAAATCAGAGAAGAGGGGAGAGAGAGGCGTGTGTGTGTCTCTGTAATTGTGATTTCTCCTCCCCTTTTACACGTTAATTCCCCCTTTCCCAAGCCTACAAAATCTCCTAAAAATATTCTAAATAATAACATCCAAATCTGACTAATTAAGGAAAAATATTAAAAATAAAACAAAGTCCTAATATAACTAGAAAAGTGGTGTTTTTCAATTGGAAATTTCGTGCATCAGATCTGGAACCTTCCAAAAATAAACCGCATCAAATCCGCTTATTAGAATATCAAGCAAAGGAACATTCCAGAACGTCAACAGTGCAGGTGCAGCAACTTCAAGCCCGATTTCGATCTTGATGCAGCCCGTATCTCTCAAAACTCAAAACAAGAAAGTTGTAGAGCTTTCTCTTGGCGTTCCATATCATCTTGAATCATCTCAATCGGAGCTCTGATGAGAGAGTTATGCCCAGATTACGAAGCAATGTCAAAGCTGTCCAGAATCGCCCAATTAATTACGTTTTGCATTTTATGCCTCCATTTGCATCCTAAATCAAAATATAAGAATAATGAGTACATTTAGGCACCAAATAAATATAAAAGACTAAAAATTAAGGGATAAAAATATGACATTTTGCATTCTCATCAGTTTTGCAGTTCAAATGCCTATACTATTTCCTGAGTTCGTGGCTTCAGCCTTCCTGCACAGTCAGCAACTTATTTTCCAAGTACATGAACCAAATAAGCTCTGGGTTCTGGTAGACTAGTACTGCATATCTCATCTTAACAGGTACGTATTAAGTCTTATTTTTCTCATAATGTGCTTTTCTGTTGGCCTTTTCATATTATCTGATAAGTAGAACAATATAATTATGTAATTATCATTACAAATTTTGTATCATTACTATAAATATTGCTCAATGTCATTCTGCTGTGTTTATGTTAGTTTAAATTCATAGTGAACGAATAGCAACTTACTGGGGATTAGAGGTCTAGTCCAAGCCTGCTTTTACATAGTGTTCATATAAATAATTGTCTTACATAAAATGTTTCATTGAAATAATGGTTTTATATCGCATACAAAAGAACTTTCTAAAATTTTCAATATGTTGTACACTTTATCGAGAAATTGCTAGAAGCCTAGAATTCATGGGTGGGGAATCAAACACCGAATTAATGTTGGGATGGATGGAGGTTAGAAAAGCTTAATCATTGCGTGTATAATTGTTCTTTTCTAGAAAAGGGCAATAGAAGAGAAGTTTGACCATTATTGTCCATTGATAAAATCATTTTGTTTTCAAAAGTAAAAAATTTCCATTTGATCGGCAATAATAAACCTATAGTTGAAACTTTTCATTTCTCAGGCTTTACTCATAAGTATGTTTTCTGTTTTCTCCCCTTCATCCTAAATCAATGACCTCATTTGTAAAACTTATGCAGTCTAAGCCTATTGGAGAAGAGTTGTCTATACTGTTGAAAATTGTTAGGCAAGGATGCACCTCAAAATAGAATGCACTGAACCTCTTTCATCAACAGGTTCATCTTGGTTTGCCATCCAAACAACAGTGGGAGTTCAGGACTTGTTTAACTATATGGAAAAGCAAAAGGCATTATCTCCAACAGGGAAACCCTGGCAGAGAATTCACCATTTGCTGAAACCAATTTGTCAGTTGGTTTCTCAACTGATAGAGATGTGCCTCTAAGAGTGTCTAGTGTATTAGATGAAGATAGAAGAAGAGTTGTAGCAGACATAGAACAAGGAAGAAAATTGAGATATCCATAAGAAATGCAAGAGGTATTGCACGATTGAGATCTTTCTGATTGTTAAATATTCTTCATTATATATAATTGAAGAAGGAAATGTTCTGCCCACTTCTTAGATAATCTTTCTACTTGTTTGCCTGCCCACTAGTTATTATAACACAACATTTACTTCCCAGATCTTAATCACTAGTCCCAAATACAAGATGGGTAATTATTGTCAATCTTTCAAACATCGTCCATCATTTCTAATGTCTTATATATGTGTGGCAAGAGACGTAATTGTATTATCGTCTATTTGTAGTCAAAAGTCTTTCATCTCTACTAGGAACCATTCTTAGGAACTAAAACTTCATTGTTTTACAAATTTAAGGGACTTGAATAATCTAATAATCTCGGCACCATCGTACCATTCAGAATACCTACTCATCCTCATTTTCTTCTCTCCACAAATATAAATGTATACTTTAAACAAATTAAGGCATAATTGTATCTTTATTATTCAATAGGAATGCAACTTGATACAAAACCATTTTTCTCACTTAACAATAAGAGTTTCTTTAGTGACATTTTTGTTCATATTCTTCTTGAGTTGTGCAGTCTCAGCCCCATATACATTTACCAAGCTTCCCTAGCAATGCATTTCAAGACTCATGTGAAAGTTCTTAAACTTGATCATCAGGCAATACACCCAAATCAATCATGCGTGCACTTCTCATCATCTCTGCAACTTTAACTTTGCGTGTGGTGACTAGAATTCTACTTCCTTGCATACCATCTTTGAGTGTAATTCTGAATGGCTCCCACATTGCGAAGTCTTCCGTACACACATCATCTAAGACAAGAAAAAACCTTTTTCCCCCAATTTTGTCACAAATTTCATCCAATAGACCTTGCAATGTAGTCATGTTAGGTGTTTGACGATCAATAGATTCAAGGATTGCTTGGGCAAGCTTGCATTGATTGAAAGGATCAGAAACACAAACCCATATTTTTATTTGAAAATGGGCTTTCACGTCGGGATCATTGTAGGCTACTTGGGCAAGAGTCGTTTTTCCAATACCACTCGGACCCACTAAAGAGATGATGTGGGGGTTTCTTTCTTCTTCACTACCCCTGCCCAATAGGATGCTCACTAGATCATCCTTAACCTTACCACGACACGGAATTTCAGACACATCAACAAAGGAAGTAGATTTTGGTCGTTCAACTTCTTCAATGCTCCTTGTCAATTCAAACCCGTACATCTCCCTCTCTTTGTTAATCTCATCTAATTTTTCGTTCAGTTCTTCTATCTTATGAGCAATATCACGATGCTGAAGAAAACTAGTAAATGAAAAATCAAAGTTGAAGAGGGGCCATACCTTCCTCCTCTTAGCAGTACCAGTTGCAGCTTCTTCTTCCTCATCTTTTTTCTCATTATCTTCTACGATCTTGGCGGCCGTGTTCCACTCATCCAACACGTTCTTCATCTGGTTGGATACGTCTTTGAGCTTATCTAACCAAAGCTTCACAGCTTCCTCCTTCACTTGCGTTTTCTCTGCATCGTTGAGCACTGCCTGGATGGTACGGAAATTGCTTTCAAGCTTTGGGACCTTTTCCTTAACATTTGCAATCAACTTGAACTCTGAAGTAATCATTGAAAAAAGCTGTGTCTTAATTTCTGAAACTTGTTGAACCCAATCCATAATTGGAAATTGATTTTTTTTTTTTTTTTTTTTTTTATTTGGGGGAGAAGAATTGGATATTGAAGTTTGATGGATAAAACAAGAGACTGAAAGAGTTAAATGGTTGATGAAAGGAGAAACCAAATAGAAGCTGCTCATATAGTCAATGAAGTCCACGCGGTTCATGACCTGTTAACACTGATGACTTCTTTTTCATTTTCTAAAAAAAAAAAAAAAAAAAAGAGGAAATTTCTCATCAACCCACGGACAACAAAATATAAAATATGTTACGTTTGGTTTGATCTCCTAATTAATTATTTTTTTAATTAAATGTTTCTACATTAGCGTGTATTTTATATTCTATTTTTCTTTTGATGCATTGTAACATTTCCTTTATGATGACACTTTTATGAGTCCAATTGTTACATCTTTATCTATTAGTTTGTTTATATTACCTTTGATTTGATTTTTTATTTTTTTATTTTTTTTATTTTTTGTATTTTGTTTAGCATTTCTAAATTGGCATGTGTTTTGTATTTCATTTTCTTTTGATGCATTGTCAGTTGTAAAGTTTCTTTTATAACACTTAACCAGGGCAACTTTATTTATTTGGAATTAAGTGAAATATTATACATTTAATTTTTTAATTTAAAATAAAAATTGGAAAGAAAACATGAAGGTAAAAATAAAATATGACATAGCAAATGAGGTAGTACAACAGAAGCATAACAACATTAAATTTTATACTATATGTATAGATAGATAGATAGATAGATAAGATTTGATTTTGTTTTTCCATTTTGTTAATTGATTATTTGTGAATATTATTTAAAAGTAATATTTTCTACGATTAATTAATATGTGCAATTTTAAATTTAAAGAGAAAATTTTAAATAAAAATTACAGTGACTATTATGCTGCTAGTACGCAGAAACTATAAGTAAAAGTTATGTTATGTTAATAAACTTTAATGGACATAACAAAGCTCTTGAACAAGTTTGATTTCAACTAAGAATTAAAAAAAAAAAAAAAATCAAGTTTGAAAATAAAAATTGAGCTTTCTGTTAAGCTTGATTTTGATAACAAAGTAAACAAATCAAATTTGAGTACTATAGTTATTACTTTTCATCACAACTGTCGAAGCTCTAATTCCAAAAAACTAAAAACATCCTCAAAAATAATTTTCACCAAAAAGAAACTGCAACTGCCTTCCTCCAAGAAACCCCCAAGAAAACTGTAAGTATCTATAAGGAAGATGAGACTTAAGTGCAGTCTTGCTCTCTGTGTGAACTATGTCCAGATACTTTTTGAACTTTCTAGGTACCATACTTTAGCTTTTTACATTACAGCAATATCATGGAAAAATAACTCTTTGAACTTTCTAAGAACCATACCGACGGTCATTGCTTTGCGGTCAAGCTTTTCACGTTGCAAAATCTCAAAAGCTTTGCTGAAGCCAAAAATGTCTTCCTCAAACTTTTAATATTATAATTAGATGTTGGCAAATTTATTGTAAAGATAATAAGTTAGCCAAATGTAGAATCTCACATTGATAAGGAGAGAGACTCCTTAATTATTTATAAGTATGATGATTAATGGGCTAAAATTACTGGAGTAGAAATTGGGTCAGCTTTGGGGATAGTGGCAGGAATTTGTAGGGGGGGGGGGGGGGGGTAGGGGGCGGGTAATAAATAAGAGGATTGCATTTTTTTTCTTAATATATATCCATACTATGAATAATTATCTAAAATATATAGTAGTATCATAAACACAATTCAATATACAATATGTGTTTTTTTTTTTTTTTTTGTGATACATATATATAATACAGTTAAGTGGATTAATTTATAACTCAATATATAGTTTTTAATTTGCCTTTTGACCTAGGTTTTCAATTGAAATTATAACACATTAATTATAATGATTAAGATAAAAGAATATTATTAATAGATTAAAAGATGGATAAAATTAGACAACAATCGTTGAAATGCATAAAAATAAATTGAATCAAAATATCTAGTAATATATTATCAATTAAAAAAAGTAAAGAATAGATGAAGACAAACTTTTAAAACCATAATTATTTTACAACTTTTTACTACAACTTTATCATGTTTCTTCACCAATTACACTTGGCTATATCTTGTAACACTAAAGTTGTGAAATAAGTGTGGTAATATTTTTTTTCCGTACCACACCTGGGAGTAAACTAAACTACCAAAGTGATAAATTAAGTTTGCTTTTGACGTGTATGTTTTTGAACCATACATGTGGTCCTTTCTTAATAGCTTTATTGTATTGGAATTAGAGAAAGTAGTGTAGAAGTCTTGGAGTCTGTTAACCTAAGAGCATCCTTATCAGATGTTGCAAAATTTTTGCCATTTTACCACATCAAACACCTACTTTATTATTTTACTATATCATTTTACAACATCTCATTTATCAGATGTTTTATAATTCAATTCTATACATTAAAATAATATTTACTACACATTAAAATAATATATTATTCCCTAATTCATTATTATCAACAACAGCAACAGCACCAACAACCCACACCGTAGCTCAACCGCCACAGCCCACAACCACCGGCCACCCCCACAGATCAACCACCGACCACCAATATCAGCCACTTGCTACCAAAAAAAAAAAAAATCAAACAAACACTACAACCAATATTAGCCCCTACACCAGAAAAAACCACCATCAACCAAAATCTCATACCCATCCCAAATCTCACACCCATAATCTGATCAGCCTACCACCATCAACCAAAATCAGCCAACCACCAACAATCAAAACAACCAACCACCAAAAGAGAGAGAGAGCGATCGGTGAGATCGGAGCGGCGATGACGATGGCGATGATCGGAGTGGCCTCGCCCATGCCGCTTGAGCCTCCAACGGCGATGATCCGATCGGAGTGGCGATGAGAGAAGAGCTGGGTCCGATCGGAGTGGCGATGGCGATGAGAGAAGACCGATGATCCGATCGGAGTGACGATCTGATCGGAGTGACGATGGCAATGAAAGAAGACCGATGATTCGCCGATCGGAGTGACGTGATAAGAGAAGACCGATGATCCGATCGAAGTGGCGATCGAATCGGAGTGACGATGGCGAGCCGGTGAGAAGACCGATGATTCGCCGATCGGAGTGACGCGATGAGAGAAGACCGATGATCCGATCGAAGTGGCGATCGAATCGGAGTGACGATGGCGAGCCGGTGAATGAGGGAGAAGGGAAGAGCTGGGTCTGATGTGAGAGAGGGAGCCGGTGTGTGAGAGAGAAGAGAAAAGAAAAAAATGAAGAGAGAGGAGAGAGAAAAGAGAATATAAAACATTAAAAATTTATACCACATTGCTACAGTACCGTTGCAAATTTGCAACGGTACTGTAGCAATGTGGTATAAATTTTGAGATTTGCCACATCTCATAAAGCTTCATTTTCTTGTTTGGTGTGGTAAATGTGCCAAATATTTGGCATTTGGCACATTTACCACACCTGATACAGATGCTCTAAGTATCAATTACTTGAAGTAAGGAAGAAAAGGAAAAGGCAAATGGGACAGAGAGACAAAGGAGAAAACTGAGAGAACGTAAACAGCAAATCCACTGGCAGTGGCACTGACCGCATAATTTTTTGAAGATGAAGAAAAAACAGTGTGTGAAACACAGGCTCCTTCAACTGTCTATACCAAAGTAAGCTAGAGAGTTTTTTTTTTTTTCCAAAAAACGAGAAAGGGACATTTTTTGAAATTATGTTTCTTTCTTCAGAAAATTGTTAAACCAAAGGAGTTTCTCTGAAAAACAAAGGGGGGGGGGGGGGGGGCGCCAGAAGGGTACTTTGAAAAATCTTCTAACATTTTGGGATATTTCATTTATGAATGTTTATATTTCTATTTTAAAAAAAAAAAAAATTGGGGGGCCTCCGCAACAGTGGCTCTGCCACTGTACGTGGAAGTGGGGCTAAATCAAAATAAATAACCTAGCCGTTGGCGAGTTTAATGGGCTATTTATGCATTATGTCCAACATGAATATTAAAACTACCACTAATTAGATTAACGGGCCTCGTTAATTAGATTAATTTGGGTGATAAAATTTGTACATGAAAAAAAGTTTTGTCAAGTGTCAACCAGTGACTTGAATCTTCTTAAAGAGAGCAAATGTCACACCTAGGAATGAAGGGAGTCATGGACTTTCCCCTTCCCAATTGTTTTATAAAAAATATATTACCATGTACATAGATACTAATTTCGGCAATTTTATTATATAAAAGTACATTTTGTCCTCTTTAACAATATTATTACTTCTTTTAAGAGAATGTTATTACTTATCAATAACTACTTATCATATCAAAAAATTTATAACTCTGTCATAAAAAAATTTATAGATTAAAATTTAAATCAAAATATACAAGCTCAAAAGAATTAACTCAACAACAAAAATTACCAATAATAAAGCTAAAAAACATTTAGTTCAATTAACATATTTTACTCAAAACAAACAGCTGACCCTTTAAAAATTTTTAAATAAAATAATTTCATCCTTACCCAGCAACAAATGCATGCAACAAAAAATATTAATTAATTAATTAAAATAAATAAATAAATAAATAAATCTCAGTGGTTAAGCAGCAGAGTTGGAGCCCAGAGTTACCGCATGCAGTTACTAGCAGAACTGCCCCTTAACTCTAAGTCCTGACTTCATCCCTAGTTGCCCTCAGTCCTTTTTTCTTTTTCTTTTTTTTGGTATTTTTTTTTCTATATTATACATCTCCAATTTTTGTTTTGCTCTAATTTTTAATTTTGCGTGATTTTATTATATTTTAGTGTATTATCACTGACAACAATTATAACTAAAATCCATTCAGCTTTTTGAACCTGTGGCCAATTACTTTTTGAACCTTCTGGTATCATACTTAAACTTTTTACATTGCAACAATATCATGGAAATAACTCTTTGAACTTTCTAAGAACTATACCGACGGTCATTGCAATCAAACTTTCACATTGCAAAATCATAAAAGCTTTGATGGAAACCAAAAATGTTGTTAAATATAATATTATTATATTAGCAACGTGATGTGTTATACCATGTTGTGTATGCCAGAGTGGATGCGGAAGGAGAAGCATAGAATAGGAACACTGAGAACACGAGGGTTACGTGGTTCAGCCTTGTCGACCTACATCCACGGAGGAATCCCTTAAGGGCTACATCTTTGTTATATGAGAGTACAGTACAATAACCTGTGTTACAATGAACCCTAACATGAGTATATATAGGCGACTAAACTCTAGACTACTAGTACAAGCAAGAGTGGACTTAGGCCTATTACATTGGGCTAATATGTCTATTATATATCTCTAACACCCTCCCTTAAACTCAAGGTGGAAGCTCGATGAAAATTTGAGGTTGGATAAGCATGAGAAGATCACTTGGAGATGCCTTTGAAGAAACCACAATAAAGAATGTACCAATTGACCAATTTAGGAGCTTCAAATGAAGAAACGGAGTCCAAAATTGGAATCTACGCGAAAAACTGAGCAAGATAGGCCATTTCGAAAATTTTAACTTTTGGTCAAAAGTCAACGCAAAAGTCAAAGTCAACGGATCTGGTCAAAGTCAACGGTCAGTGCTCACGGGTCAGATCCGGGTGGTCCGGGTCGGGTCGGTCCGAGTCAACGTCAGCTAGGTGACGTGGTGCTGACGTGGCTAGCTGATGTGTCTGGTGACGTGTCCAAGGCTGGCGTGGCTATTTTGCTGACGTCATCAAATGACGTCATGGATGACGTCATATTAAGGCTGACGTAGTTCTTCGGCGCGTGCGAGTTGTCACCGGCGCGTGCAGTAGATGCCAGAAATTATACCGGCGCGTGAGGGCGCGTGTATTGTCAGATTATGGCCAGAATTTCAGGGTTTGTAGAGCGGTGAACGAGGAGGCCGTCTGGGCGGCGCGTGTGGTAATAGGACGATCTGGAATTCAGGAATCTGAGGCGGCGCGTGGGAGAGTTTCGGAGACAACTGCGGCTCGTGGAGGCGCGTGGCAAGGCTTTTGGTGACCGGATTTCTGGGTTTTCCACACGGTAGGCTGTGGAGCATGGTTGTGCAGTTGGTTTCGTCAGGCGAAGGCTTGATTTGCACAGATCTGAAAGGTGAGTGGTTTGACTTGCTTGAGAGATCAGAGATGTAGCAGCGAGGCAGCAACGAGGTTTCTGTGGGAGTTGTGTGATGCTGTGGACCCAGATCTGAAAGAAGTCATGGGCACTGTTGTGGATCTGCGTTATGCACGTGAGAATCTTCTTTGCTTGCTAGAGATGTTTGTTTGATGCCAAGGACGAAGTTTGACTCTGATACCATGTTAAATGTAGATTATTATATTAGCAACGTGATGTGTTATACCATATTGTGTATGCCAGAGTGGATGCGGAAGGAGAAGCATAGAATAGGAACACTGAGAACACGAGGGTTACGTGGTTCAGCCTTGTCGGCCTACATCCACGGAGGAATCCCTTAAGGGCTACATCTTTGTTATATGAGAGTGTAGTACAATAACCTGTGTTACAATGAACCCTAACATGAGTATATATAGGCGACTAAACTCTAGACTACTAGTACAAGCAAGAGTGGACTTGGGCCTATTACATTGGGCTAATATGTCTATTATATATCTCTAACAAATGTCTTCGCCAAACTTTTAATACTTCAATTAAAAGTTGGCACATTTATTGTAAAGATAATGAGAGGGTGTTTGGTTTGAGTTGTTTTCAGTTATATAACACAAAACTCACCCAAAACTAAAAAAATTAAGGGGCCACTGAATTTAGATTTCTTTCATTTAGTTTTTATATTATATTTTCATAACTCAATACTCAAATTTTTAAGGAGAGTGGATTGGAAACTGAGTTAAGGATTGAGGCTATTTCTAATTATGAAGATATGAGTTTGGGTGGCATGTTTGTAATTAGATGCATGTGGGGCCCAAGTCAGTGACTTGTCAAATCTAAGTTCAATTGCAAGCTTTTTCTTCTTTAGGTTTACTTCTAACTTCACAAGTTCTCTTAACTACAAACACTCACCTCTCCCTTTGATTATTCTCTATAGCCATTACAACTCCAACCACCTCCGTCACTCATCTCACCCACCTCTCCCTCTAATTTTTCACTAAAGCCATTACAACTCCAACCACCTCCTTCACTCATCTCACCCACCTCTCCCTCTGATTTCTCTCTAAAGCCATTACAACTCCAACCACCTCCTTCACTCATCTCAATTTCTCTCTAGAGCCATTACAACTCCAACCACCTCCTTCACTCATCTCACCCACCTCTCCCTCTGATTTCTCTCTAGAGCCATTACAGAGCCATTACAACTCCAACCAACTCCTTCACTCATCTCACCCACCTCTCCCTCTGATTTTTCTCTATAGCCATTACAACTCCAACCACTTCCTTCACTCATCTCACCCACCTCTTTGAACCTCAAATAAATTTCCTCCGAGTTAGCCGAATGTGGAATCTCACATTGATGAGAGAAACTCTTTAATTATTTATAAGTGTGGTGATTAATGGACTAAAATTTATTGGAGTAGAAATTGGGTCAGAAGTGTGGAAGTAGTGCCAAATCAAAATAAATAACCCAGTCGTTGGTGAGTTAATGGCCATATTTATGCACTATGTCCAACATGAATATTGAAACTCCCACTCAATCAGGTTAATGGACCTAACTAATTAGATTAATTTGGGTAATAAAATTTGTAAAAAAAAAAATTGGAGGCTTGAATCTTCTTAAAGAGAGCGAGTGTCCTACCAGAGACGAAGGAAGTCATTAACTTAAGAGGGAAGCAAAGTTAATATATATATATATATATATATATATATATTAGCATGAACATAGGTACTGATTTTATTATTTTTGTTCTATAAAATTACACTTTATCCCCTCTTAACAATCTTTTTTTAAGGAAACATTATAACCACAAAATTTTCTAAAATATTTTTACAAATTGTTGAGGTAACAAAATCTTATTGGTTCTTATTTGAAACCACCACTTACATCATATTTTTACTTATTAATAAACACTTACCGCAACAACAATTTATAAATTAAATAAAATAAAAAATTGTAGCTCTAGCATTTTCCTCCTTTTAATGGAAATAAAAAAAAAAATTATAGACTAAAATTTAAAACAACATATACAAGTTCAAAAAAATTAGCTCAAAAATAAAAATTACAAAAAATAAAGTTAAATAAAATTAAACCTAATTAACCTATTGTAGGGTCAGTTTTTGTAACTCAAGCCCAAAAAGTTTGGATTATGAGCCCAATGAACCTGAAACAATGAATTTGTAGAGAGTGGGTAAAAAAGCTAGGCTGATTGTGAATTAAACAATAGTTAACTATGGAATTAAATGATGAACTAACATAAAAACACACTTGAAAAATAAACAAATTAATGTCCGAAGAGATGTATTATTGAATAAAAGGTGAATATAGTTCTCAGAGCTACAGTAAAATTGTTCTCTTCCTCCTTCTCTTTTTAGTTTTGATCCCTATTATCAGAGGCCTCTTCCCTTTATATAGCATTCTTCCCCTTCATCTTCATCGTCCACTTGTTCTTCATCTAAGCATCCACTTGAGTATATGTCATGTCAAGTCTTCTCCACATTAATGCGGCCAGAAAAACAGCTGCAGTGCATTTAATGTGGTAGTTGCAGCTTGTCTTCTAGATATTTTTCCGTTCCTATCATCTTCATATGTGCCTGAAGTCTATCCTTATCATCGAAATCGGTAGAAGGATTACTTGAACCTTCCAGGTATCTGCTTGACCAAGACTCTGTGTATCCGAGGAGAATGGCCTCTTCGGACCACTGGTGATCTCTTCAGACTATACCCCTCATTCATTTCCAGGTACGTTTGTTCCACATGGACTCATTCTCAGACATTTTTCTCTCTTCGAACATGCAGTAATCTTCAAATAGGGCCCTAGGCCCAATACATGATGTTGGGCTTTTGCCCCCCACACCTATTTTTACCCACACACACAAAAAAAAAAAAAAACACCCGGGTTATTTAGAAAATTTTAAACAAAATAATTGTCCTTACCCAGCAGCAAATATATATGCAACAAAAAAATTAATTAATTAATTAATTAATAAACCTCAGTGGTTAAGCAGTAAAAGGCCAGAGCCGTCGCATGTAGTCATAAGCAAAGCTACCCCCTAACTCTAAGTCCTAGCTCTATCCCTAGTCGCACCTTAGTCCAATTTTTTTTTTTTGTGTAATTTTTTCTATGTTCTATATCTCCAATTTTTATTTTGCTCTAATTTTTAATTTTGTGTGATTTTATTATATTTTAGTGAATTATCACTAACTTCAATTATAACTAAAATCCTTTCAGCTTTATAATTGAAATCATGTTGTGAGATAGAGTGTGTATGGCAATGTATAACACAGCATAAACAAAAATAATTAACATATAATTTTGAGAAAAATAATAGTAAACAATTACTCACTCCGTCCCACTTTGTTTATCTTCCATTCCATTTTGGGATGTCCCAAAATATTATCCTGTTTCTAAAAATAAGATTAATTAATTTACTAATGTTCCTATTACACCCCTACTTAATTTTCAAAACTATTTGAAAAGAAAACTAACAAATATTTTTTAAAAATCAATATAATTGGGTCACCTTCTTAGTTGCCTCATTAATAATAACTCTTTAAAATGGTAGTTTTGTAAACTTATACATTTTTATAAGGCAGGCAAGACAATAAATGATATTCTCTTAAAAAGTTTGACTTTTCAAATAGGATAAACAAATTGAGACGGAGGGAGTAATTTAAAATCATACAAATTTTCACAATTAGTGGAAAATCCTTCAAACTTCCTCTATATCTTTTTATTATTTGTGGATTTTAAAAATCTAACCATTGGATAACATGTTCTTATTATATCTTCTATACTTGCAAAATTTCAAGAAAATAAAAAATTAATAGCCATATCATCAATTAAATGTTTAAATTTAAATTTTTGTAAATCAAAATTTTACATAAAAAATAAGTTTATTGATTGAAATAACATCTAATTTGAGCAAAATTTTATGTATATTAAAAACATAAAAAAAAAAAAAAAAACATAAGATCCAATGGTTAAAATTTTTTAGAATTGGAAGTGCGGATAATGCAAGATTTATGGGGTTTGATGCTAAATTTTAGAATATTTGGAATTTTAGCATGCCGAATGCTAATGCTAATAGATCAATGTGAACTAACGACATATGGTCTAGACTTCGAGTCAATTTAGAAACAATTTATTTAGTTGAAATTAAAAAAAATTATTAAAAATGTAGAAAAAAAATAAAAATTAGTTGAATAGCACCATAAAAATAAGATCCATAAATAATACTAAAAAAAATTAAAAACTTAATAAGCATCACCCATCTCTTTCTCTAATTTTCTCTAAAGCCATTACTACTCCAACCACCTCCTTAACTCATCTCACCCACCTCTCTGGACCTAAAATAAATTTCCTCCGAGTTAGCCGAATGTGGAATCTCACGTTGATGAGAGAAACTACCTAATTATTTATATGTGTGGTAATTAATGGACCAGAATTTATTAGAGTAGAAATTGGGTCAAATATATGGAGGTGGTGTCAAATCAAAATAAATAACGCAGTTGTTGGTGAGTTAATGGCTGTATTTATGCACTATGTTCAACATGAATATTGAAACTCCCACTCAATCAAATTAATAGACCTAATTAATTAAATTAATTTAGGTAATAAAATTTGTGCACCAAAAAAAAAGCTTCGACAAATAAAAGGTTGTTTGGTTCACTAATTTTCATAACTCAATTATCTGTTTTTATAACTCAATTCTCAAAAATGGTAGGACCCATAGCAAAATACTCGTTTGCCTGCACAATTTTTTTGTTTTCATAACTCTGTTTTCAATACTCAATTCTCTACTTTTTGAATTATGAGTTGTGGAAACTAAAAACAACTTTTAACTGTTTTCAGTTTTCAATTCTTTATTTTCAATGGCAAACTTGTAAATAGCATTACACTACCAGTCCCACCATCAGACTTTGCTCCCTCTTTATCTTCTTTTCTCTTTTTTTATCTTTTCTTTTTGTCTTTCACGGGTCTGGGACAGACCTGCTCTTCTTCTTCTTTTTTTCACTTTCTGGGTTTGGTTCTTTTTTTTTTCCTCTTTTCTTTTCTATTCTCCTTTTCTTCTCTTTTCACTTTCTGGGTTTCTTTTCTATTCTCCTTTCTTTTCTTTTCTTTTTTCTTTTCTTTTCTTTTCACGTTGGTTTCTGGGTTTTTTTTTTTTTTTTTTTTTTTTCCTTTTTCTAGGTTCGGTCTCCCCAGTGTTCTTCCCTTTTTTTTTTTTTTTCTTCTTTCACTGAGTTCGGTGATCTGGGTATTTTTTTTTTCTTCCTTTCTTCTTTCACTGGTTCGGGTTTGTGGGTACTGAAAAAAAAAAAAAAAAAAAAAGCACCAGTGACAGGTATAGGCCCATAAATAGTGTGAAAAAATTGAGTGATGACATTTCAGTGATGGAGCCAAACGGGTATTAATTTTAGAGTGATGAATAATGAGTGATGAGTGATGTAAATTGAGTAACGGAAATTGAGTGATGAAAAAGTAGGAGCCAAACAGCCTCTAAAGGATCTCAATTTTTTTAATGAGAGCAAGGGTGGCACCTAGGGATGGAGGGAGTCATCAACATGTTCTTATTATATCTTCTATGCTTATAAAATTTTAAGAAAATAAAAAATTAATAGTTATATCATCAGTTAAATGTTTAAATTTCAAATTTTTGTAAATCAAAATTTTACATAAAAAATAAGTTTATTGATTGAAATAACATCTAATTTGAGCAAAATTTTATGTGTATTAAATACATAAAAAAAAAAAATACAATCCAATGATTAAAATTTTTTAGAATTGGAAGCGCGGGTAAAGCAAGATTTTTGGGGTTTGATGCTAAATTTTAGAATATTTGGAGTTTTAGCATGCCCGATGCTAATGCTAATAGATCAATGTGAACTGACAACATATGGTCTAGACTTCGAGTCAGTTTAGGAACAGTTTATTTAGTTGAAATTAAAAAAAATTTACGAAAAGTGTAGAAAAAAAAAATAAAAATTAGCTAAATAGTACAAACTGTACAACAGAACTCATAAATAACATCAAAAAATACAATGAGATCTATAAATAATAATAAAAAAAATAAAAACTAAGGCCCTATTTGGTAGAATAGCTAAACAACATATTTTCAGTTTTTAAACAATATTACACATATTTTTATATATATTTTCACCCACACATATTTTAAAAAACTACCAATAATATTACTTAATCTCTTCTACCAAACGGTCCAAACCGCCCCAAATAAGCGTAATTTCAAACTCATCCTTAGTTGATGACAGCTGGCTCTGCTTTTTAGATTATATAGTGTGAACTGGTGATGTAAAATGTGGACTTATTCATTGATTGACCAGAGGTGACCCTGGTTTTGAGATATCAGAACGTGGGTCCTCAACTTCTTATTGCATGCACTCTGAGCAGCTACACTATTTGCTATTTGGTTTCAACCATTTCACCATCTACCCCCACGTACTCTTTCAAAGACTCTTTTTTTGTCTTGTGTTATCCCACAAATTTCCGTCTCCCTCTTATTTTTCTCTAGAGCCATTACAACTCCGACCACCTCATTCACTCATCTTACCCACCTCTTTCTCTGATTTTCCCTAAAACCATTACTACTCCAACCACCTCCTTAACTCATCTCACCCACCTCTCTGGACCTAAAATAAATTTCCTCCGAGTTTGCTGAATGTGGAATCTCACATTGATGAGAGAAACTCCCTAATTATATATACGTTTGGTGATTAATGGAGTAAAATTTGTTGGAATAGAAATTTGGTCAGATATATGGAGGTGGTGTCAAATCAAAATAAATAACCTAGTTGTTGGTGAGTTAATGGCTGTATTTACGCACTATGTCCAACATGAATATTGAAACTCCCTCTCAATCAAATTAATAGACCTAATTAATTAAATTAATTTGGGTAATAAAACTTGTGCACCAAAAAAAAAAGTTTCGACAACTTTGGGCTTGAATTTTTTGAAAGAGAGCAAGTGTCACACCTAGGGATGGAGGGAGTCATTAACTTGAGTGGGGGAGGGGCAATATATATATATTATAGCATGTACATAGGTACTAATTTTAGTATTTTTGTTCTATAAAATTACATTTTATCCCCTCTTAACAATATCATTACTTCTTTTAAGAGAATGTTATAACCACAAACTTTTCTAAAATATTTTTACAAATTTATTGGTTTTATTTGAAGCCACCACTTATATCATTTTTTTACTTACTAATAACCACTTGCCGCATCAACAATTTATAATAAAATAAATAAATAATTGTAGCTCTAGCATTTTCCTCCTTTTAAAGGGGAAAAAAAACTATAGACTAAAATTTAAAACAAAATATACAAGTTCAAAAAAATTAGCTCAAAAATAAAAATTACCAAAAATAAAGCTGTGGGGTCGGAGAATTTGGCAATCCAGTGGCCCACTTTGTGCCAAGCCCAATGCCCATACCGAGGAGGAGGAAGCCCATTGCCCTCGCCGAGGACAACCCTGTCCTCGGCCAACTAAGACCATGGGAGAAGGAAGTAACGGGCCACCATAGGCAGCCCTCTAGGGCATCTAAGGAGAAAGAACAAGTACGACATATTAGTCATGGAAGAATAGTCGAGGAGCAAAACCATGATTGAACTGTCACTTCCACATTAAATGCGCACGACTCATGTTCCGACAGCATTAATGGGAAATGACCCCTGAGCAGTGCTGCCTCGGTTGCTGCAACTCACAGGGAGTTTTGGTGAGGCAGCTGATCGGAAGGGTTGTCAGATAGAGGCGTGGATGATCAACAAGTGGAGGAAAGGGATCGTTGGAGGAGGACTATATAAGAGGAAGAAACAGATTAACAGAGGGGGATTTCAGATGAGAGAAGGACTACCATGAAGCTCCTCGGACCTAGCCGAGGACAGACTTTTGAGGATAATTTCGATTTGTCTGCGTTCGATGGTGGCTAACACTGCCTTGGACGTTGTCCGCTTGCTAGAGCCTAGTTCTTGAACTCATTCTCTACAAATTCATTGTATTGGGCTAACTGGGCTTGAGTTCACTCACTGAATAGTAAAAGTGCTCAAATCCAGACCCTACAAAAGCTAAATAAAATTAAGTCTAATTAACCTATTTTTACCCCAAAAAAAAAAAAAAAACAACCGGGTTCTTTAGAAAATTTTAAACCAAATAATTTTGTCCTTACCAAGTAGCAAATATATACGCAACAAAAAAAATTAATTAATTAATAAATAAACCTCAGCAGTTATGCAATTAGAGGCCAAAGTCGCCGCATGCAGTCAGAAGCAAAGCTACCCCCTAACTCCAAGTCCTAACTCTATCCCTAGTCGCACCTTAGTCCAAATTTTTTCTATGTTATATATCTCCAATTTTTGTTTTGCTCTAATTTTTAATTTTGTGTGATTTTATTATATTTTAGTGAATCATGACTAACATCAATTATAACTAAAATCCTTTCAGCTTTATAATTGAAATCATGTTGTGAGATAGAGTGTGTAACGCAGCGTAAGCAAAATTATTTAACGTATAATTTTGAGAAAATAATAGTAAACAATTAATTTAAAATCATACAAATTTTCACAATTAGTGAAAAATCCTTCATACTTTCCTTATGTCTTTTTATTATACATGGATTTTGAAAATCTAACCATTAAATTGCATGTTCTTATTATATCTTCTATGCTTATAAAATTTCAAGAAAATAAAAAATTAATAGCTGTATCATCAGTTAAATGTTTAAATTTCAAATTTTTGTAAACCAAATTTTTATATAAAAAATAAGTTTATTGATTGAAATAACATCTAATTTGAGCAAAATTTTGTGTATTAAAAACATTAAAAAAAAGTGTGTGGGTAATGCAAGATTTATTGAGTTTGATGCTAAATTTTAGAATATTTGGAGTTTTAGCATGCCAGATATTAATGCTAATGGATCAATTTGAATTGATGATGTATGGTCTAGACTTCGAGTCAGTTTGAGAATAATTTATTTAACTAAAATTAAATTTTTTTACTAAAAGTATAAAAAAAAAAAACTTAAAAGATAACATAATTGTATAATAAAACCCATAAATAATATTAAAAAAATATACCCCCTAACTCCAAGTCCTAACTCTATCCCTAGTTGCACCTTAGTCCAAATTTTTTCTATGTTATATATCTCCAATTTTTGTTTTGCTCTAATTTTTAATTTTGTGTGATTTTATTATATTTTAGTGAATCATGACTAACATCAATTATAACTAAAATCCTTTCAGCTTTATAATTGAAATCATGTTGTGAGATAGAGTGTGTAACGCAGCGTAAGCAAAATTAATTAACATATAATTTTGAGAAAATAATAGTAAACAATTAATTTAAAATCATACAAATTTTCACAATTAGTGAAAAATCCTTCATACTTTCCTTATGTCTTTTTATTATACATGGATTTTGAAAATCTAACCATTAAATTGCATGTTCTTATTATTTCTTCTATACTTATAAAATTTCAAGAAAATAAAAAATTAATAGCTGTATCATCAGTTAAATGTTTAAATTTCAAATTTTTGTAAACCAAATTTTTATATAAAAAATAAGTTTATTGATTGAAATAACATCTAATTTGAGCAAAATTTTGTGTATTAAAAACATTAAAAAAAAGTGTGTGGGTAACGCAAGATTTATTGAGTTTGATGCTAAATTTTAGAATATTTGGAGTTTTAGCATGCCAGATATTAATGCTAATGGATCAATTTGAATTGATGATGTATGGTCTAGACTTCGAGTCAGTTTGAGAATAATTTATTTAACTGAAATTAAATTTTTTTACTAAAAATATAAAAAAAAAAACTTAAAAGATAACATAATTATATAATAAAACCCATAAATAATATTAAAAAATATAATAAGATTCATAAATAAATAAATAAAACTAAGAACTAAATAAGCGTCATTTCAAAGTCATCCTTCGTTGCTGACTATTGGCCCTACTTTTTAGATTATACAGTGTGAACCGGTGATGCACAATGTGGACTTATTCATTGATTGACCAGAGGTGGCCCTGCTTTTGACATATCAGAATGTGGGTCCTCAACTTCATTATTGCATGCACTTTGAGCAGCTACAGTATTTGCTATTTGGTTTCTCCTCAATAATTAACCATTCACCATCTATCACGTACTCTTTCACAGACTCTTCTATTGTCTTGTGTTATCCAGCAAATTTTCATCTCCCTCTGATTTTTCTCTAGAGCCATTACAACTCCAACCACCTCATTCACTCATCTCACTCACCTCTTTCTCTGATTTTCTCTAAAGCCATTACTACTCCAACCACCTACTTAACTCATCTCATCCACCTCTCTGGACCCAAAATAAATTTCCTCCGAGTTAGCCGAATGTAGAATCTCACACTGATGAGAGAAATTCCCTAATTATTTATACGTGCGGTGATTAATGTACTAAAATTTATTGGAGTAGTAATTGGGTCAGATATATGGAGGTGGTGTCGAATCAAAATAAATAACCTAATTGTTGGATATATGCACTATGTCCAACATGAATATTGAAACTCCCACTCAATTAAATTAATAGACCTAATTAATTATATTAATTTGGGTAATAAAATTTTTCACCAAAAAAAAAGTTTCAAAAACTAAGGGTTTGAATTTTTTTTTAAAGAGAGCAAGTGTCGCACCTTTTAGTATTTTTGTTCTATAAAATTACACTTTGTTCCCCCTTAACAATATCATTGCATCTTTTAAGAAAATGTTATAACCACTCACTTTTTAAAAATATTTTTATAAACTATTGAGGTAACAAATTTTTAATAAATTGCGTCTAAACACAACACTTACATCATTTTTTTACTTACCAATAGTCACTTACTATACCAACAATTTATAGTAAAAAATCTGTAGCTAGCATTTTATTCCTTTTAAAGGTCATAAAAAAATTTATAAAGTAAAATTTAAAACAAAATTTTAGACAAGTTTGCTAATCCCAAAAATTCATATGGTTTTCTTTAGGGAATTAAATCCTTAAATCTGTGTGTGTGAGCAAAGTTCATCGTCGGCTTGATACGGCATTGCAAGTCTGATCCAATAAAGGGTAAATTTGTCCTACTGCTTTCATCCTCTTCTTTTCTGCGACCTTTGTTATTTGACTGAAATATCAATTAATTATTTTAATTATCTCTCAAAAACTCCCACCAAAGAAATTACTAGCAACTTTTTGAGAGAAATTTATCAAATTTAGGCCAAACTTACAGCGACACCATCACCAATGATTCCATTTAGTAGGAACACTATTTGCAACATCACCGAAATGTGAATGTAAGGAAGAATTTATTTTTATTTTTTAAGAAGAACCCAAACTGAATGGTGTTGAAACTTTACTAGTAGATTTTTATTATTGGCATATGGCCTTGTTATTTAATATTTTTATTTTTACCATCTACAAATTATGCTACCTTCTATCCTTAATTTTGAGGGCTTGAATGTATAGTTGTTAATCTTCAGGCTTTGATGTTACAACTTTAAAAGCTTGAATCTGGATGAACATAGATTTCTAGTCTTAGTGATGTGTTTCATGTTGTCTACTCTGTCCTTTCTATTTCTCTTTGTTTTTTCTAATTTATTTCCGCATTTGTATTTTGTTCCAAGGTCAATAATTATATTTTTAAACCTAATAATGCCCTAGGAATTTTTTGCTCTCCTTCAGTCTAAACATCATGTAAAATATTTCTCATGGACTTTGGCCCCTCATTTAATCTTGACATCATATCATAGGGCTTTTTGTAGAAAGCTCTGTTATGACGTCAAAGATGCTAGTAACATTTGCACATAATCTTTTTTCTTTGTTTAACAATGCTAGAAAATTATTACTTCTTCATTTTATGAGTGATATTAGAAGTTAGAGCATGGTGCAATGGTAAGTGCCCTCCACCCAAACCATGTGTAGTTGGAGCAAAAGCATGAGTCTTGTACATTGGGTATAAAGGTTTTATGAGTAATTAATACTACTATAAAGAAGAAAGGTTGGGGCACTTAAAGCTTAAAAAAAAAATTGGTAGTTATCAAGTTTTAAAGTTGTAGGGTTAGGTACTTGCTAATTATCTATTTACAAAGTAATATTGTATTTCTTTTTTTTTAGTAAACAATAATACATATTACTTATTAGAATACACATTAAAATAGTAATACTAGTGTTTTAAACTGGGTTTATAATACATTACATAGATGTGGCAAAATTGGACACGACCTGTAAACCCAACACGACATGACACAAAATTAGTAGGTTATGAGTTGAGGCTTAATGGGTTAATGTCATATTCGGGTTGACACAATTGACCCGTTTAATAAACAAATTAGGTTAGTGTCCAACTCTTGGTACCCGTTTAATTAAATGACATTTTATTAATATACTATTTAAACTTTAGGTATATAAACTTATTAGTTATTGTGGTTTATTTTCTTTGACATATTATGATTGATTAGTTGTGATATTGAGATATAATTGAGTTTTGAGTGATTATTTGTGATGCAGTTACTCGTTAGTTCTGAATTTTATATTGATTTTTTTTATTTAGTTTTTCATAATTCATATCAATTTGGTTAATACTAATTTTTTTTTTTTAGTTTTTCATAATTCATATCAATTTGGTTAATACTATTTTTTTTTATATATAATATCTGATAAACAAGTTAACACGACTGACCCGTTTAATAAATGAATTGTATTATGATCGAGGAATCTTGACCTGTTTAATAAACATGTCGGATTAGTGTTAACCTATATAGTCAGATACTCATAAGTCGACACGACACGAACCTCACTCGCAAACATGAATTGTCACCTCTTACATTACATAACCAAAGTTTGAACTATTTTGTGACATGGAAGTAATCTATCTATGTATATCTATATCTATATAATAACTAATAGTCGAAACATTTGACTTTTTGTTAACCACTCTTTATTGTGCCACGTGGTTATATAAATTACAGCCACATTTACATTTTAAAATACCGAACAGCTGTGTCTTTTCAATATATCTATTCACAATTACACCTATTCCGAACCAATGCTAGTGTGCCTATAAATAGGCATCCCTCATTTCATTTTAAAAAGTTAGTTTTTCATTCATTCATAAGAGTCTTCACAGAGAGAGAGAGAGAGAGAGAGAGAGAGAGAGAGTTCCATTCGTCATCCACGGAGATTGTAGTGCTTCTTTTACATGTTGTTCATCATTTTATCTTGGTCAATTTTATATCAACCATTCTGAATTCATTTGGTCGGTAAGTTTTACTTTATTTCTCTCATACATTCACACAAAGATTTGTACATATATTGTTTATTGGCTACATAAATTAATGCTACATATATGCTTTAAAACTCCGAACAGTTGTAATTTTTTTTTTTTCCGTTAAGTTTCAGTTTGTGCCTTTTTATTTTTTCATTAAATTTTAATATCTACTCATTGTTTCATATAAGATGCATATGTTACAATAAAAAACTGTCATTCAGAAGAAAAATAAAAGAAAAATGAGTAAAAATTGTAAAAGAAAACTAAAGTAAAAAGAAAGAAGTAAATGATATATCAATATCACACTTGAATAGTTTATCAAAAAAATATCACGCTTGAATAGGAAATTCTGGTTATAGTGACAGGTTCCAGGGGTTAAGTGAATGGTATATGGGCATGTGGCTTGATTTTTTTTTTTTTTGTTTTAATAAAAAATGCTTTTCTGTCAATTATGGAATACAGAGAAGCAATTTTTATAATTCTTTTTCAGTAGGTACTGATTACGTTTAATACAATTTAATATCTTTGATGCTATCCGTTGGTCTTTATTCATACTTTGAAAATTATTTGTCACTATTTGGGCGGGGTCATGGGGCAATTGCCAAATGAAGAAGTTAAGAAAGGTGAAAGAGAGAAAGTTGAAAAGAAGTTATCAAATGAAGATATTGTTTGGTATTATTGTTGCTTCTCTTGTCTGTTGGTGTGGTTTGATTCCTGAACCTTTCCACTTTTTTTAACCCAAAAAAAAACCAACTTACAAATGGCAATTTTGGAGAATACTCACAATTTTCTTATGTTTCTAAGAAAAATGAAAAAGAAGAAGTTGAGAAGAAGTTACCAAATAAATATGAACCACCATTTATACCTAAAGGATTATAACCTTTCAACATGCGTCTTTTCGGTCAATAGACACATTTTCATTCAATA
This sequence comes from Quercus ilex subsp. ballota, assembly GCA_032727855.1. Classification (NCBI taxonomy): domain Eukaryota; kingdom Viridiplantae; phylum Streptophyta; class Magnoliopsida; order Fagales; family Fagaceae; genus Quercus; species Quercus ilex. The sequence continues at coordinate 9,893,495 of CM064910.1, read as the reverse complement.
GGTACCTTTTCGGTCAATAGACACTTCTTCAGTCAATAAACACATTTTCATTCAATAACACCTTTTGGTATATCCAATTTGAATAGTTATAACATCTCAATAGACACCTTTTGATATATATTTTACAATTTATCTTGTATAAAACACAAACTAAACTAGAAACATAACATTATATCTCTTATTCATTCCCACAAAAAACTAATATATAAAACAACATTGCTATTTTTCTTCTGAAACTCATCTCGTAGCTATTCTCCTGCGTTGCACGGGTTAGCAACTAGTTATATTTAAAAGCTAAAGTGTAACACTTATTATTCTTACTCTCTAATTAAGCCACATCGTTGCCATATCACAAAGTTTTTTTTTTTTTTGGGTTTCCACTTCACACATTCTCTTTAATCAATCACATTTTCTCTCTTTCAACTCATTGTCTTCCCATATAAAAAAATATAATTAAAAAAAACACAGCTCATGTTTATACTATTAATGAATAATGAATTTCCCATTGAATCTCAATTGCCTTAAATTTAGCAATCTCTCTCTCTCTCTCTCTCTCTCTCTCTCTCTCCTTATCAAACAAAAGGCGTCTCTCCCCATCAAAACATTCAATTGCCTCCCTTTGGATTTAAAATCCACTGATTTAATTTTTTATATATAGATTTTGGATTGCTTTCTTTCCACACTAGAAGTCACCAAATTATAACTAGAATTGGAAAGTCCATTTAAGGTTAGTTTTTCTTTTTCTTCCCCTGAACTTCTTTACTTTTCTATTGCAATTTTTATGGTTTGTACTAGATTTTCTTTTTTGGGGTTGTAAATACCACGGTTCTTTTTTCTTTTTTCAATTGATAGTCTATTTCTTTGTATTCATGTTTACAATTTTTTTTACATAATTGTGTTTTACCCATTAAAATTTTTTATTTCTAAAGAATTGGAATCTGTTTTATTGATTTATAACATGATCATTTTCCTCCCATTTGTTTATTTTATTTTTTGAATGGCTTTGTAATTTTTTAAATTAAATACTACATAAATTCTTGCTAATTTTCTTTTAATCTAATCTAAATCTATGCTAATTTCTAACATCTTAGGATAACTTGGAAGAGGAAACAATATATTCTGATCGATAGGTATGGACTATATGGTGTTCATCTTTTTCTCTGTATTTGGAATTATAACTTAGCTTTATATGGTTATTTTCATTAATTTTTCAACAAAGTATTATGTAAATTACATTATGGTAAGTCAAACATACTAAAGTTTTTTTTTTTTTTTTTTTTAAAAGAAGAAAGATCTAATCTCTAATTCTTACCATATATCTTCTCACAAAAAAAAAAAAAAAAAAAAAATCTTACAATTTATAATTTTTAAGGAAATAACTTTGGGATGCTTACAATGTTGAACTATTGCATCCTTTTTTTGACTGTGGACATGCATGCAGTATTACTTTACATTTTCCATGGTAATATTAATGTCCATTACTTTAGAATTAAAAAATTCTCTCAATTGAAGCATATTCCTCGATGTGAGCTCATTCCTAGGAAATTATGCAACTAATTAATTCAAATCATGCTAACCAATAGATATATATACACACACATATACATATCCAACACGAGTTAAAATAATTAATTTCTACATACAATTCCCCTTTTGGTATAATTAGGGGTGAGAAGTCATTCCCTACGTATATATTTCTTCTATCTAATTGGAAAAAAAAAAAAAACCATAAAATTATCATTTATGAAAGAAATTATTTTCTCCAATAAAAATTTTTGGGAAAAAAATAATAATATGGAGAATCTCTAATTTCTCATAAACCTATATGATACCCCAAACGTCCTCTATTCAGACTTTTTACTTACCACATTGGATTTTTAAAAGAACATATATATATATATATATATATATTACTAACTAAAAAGTCAATTTGTTTTTTTTGGGGGGGGGGGGGGGGAGTAACCTAAAAGACGAGTTAAAATAATTAATTTCTACGTACAATTTCCCTTTTGGTATAATTAGGGGTGAGAAGTCATTCCCTACGTATATATTTCTTCTATCTAATTGAAAAAAAAAATCATAAAATTCTCATTTATGAAGGAAATTATTTTCTCCAATAAAAATTTTTGTGAAAAAAATAATAATATGGAGAATCTCTAATTGCTCATAAACCTATATGATACCCCAAAAGTCCTCTATTCAGAATTTTTACTTACCACATTGGATTTTTAAAAGAATATATATATATATATATATATATGCAACTTATCAGTTATAAATACATTTTTCAATTATCAAAACATACAAGGTCTCTTCCTCTTCCCCAACCTTTCTCCTTTCTCAACACTTCTATATTGTATATACCTTTTTCCCTTCCCCTACATATTTTTTTTATATTTATATATGTTCTCTTTTAATCTCTCTTAAAACGAATAAGCATAGTATTTTTTTTTTTTTAATTTTCACTACATGTTTGTTTTTTATATCAACTATCAAAGATACCTCTCTATCTCTGTCTCTCTCATTTCGATTTCTCTATAATCTTGATCTTCTATTTGTTAAAATTTAGAAATTGTGTTTGGCTTCATCTTGCTAGGTTCTTTTTTTATGATCATTGGTTTATATGTTGTGAGTTGGGCTAAAATTGAAGACCTGGAAGAGATCAAACAAGATATAGTTGCCACATGAATATTTTAGAAAACAAGAGTATTAACATATACAAAAACAAATATGAACATATATAAACAATTATACCATGAATACATTTGTTTTCCCCTACCCCTTTTATGTTATTTATTGATTAACTAAGATCAATTACTCATTTAGTTTCCTTAGTTTTTCACACTTTTTAAATTGTATGGAAAGGAAAAATAGATATTGGTATATGTTTTGGAGAGAAAAATTTTGTAATAGTTGATTCTCATATATTAGTTTAGCGATTGTCAAAATATAAATTGTTATAACTTTGTTTAATAATTCTTATGTGATAAAATGGAAACAAAGTTTGGATAAATTGCTCACTAACTTCTCTAAAAATGCAAAATAATGTTAGCTTTCATATGGAAGCATCAAGATTCATTTTCATGTTCTAATAAAAATTATATGTTTTCCATTCTCTAATTCTGTTGTGTTTTGATGCCTATCTCACTCTATTATAACGTATGTCATATATAATAATTGAAAGTAAAGTGCAATACAATTAAAAAAAAGTGCGGGATGTTTCCTTGCCAAAAAAATATATGTATACAAAAAAAATCAAAATATAGAATTCTTTACTTAGATAAAATATTATATATATATATATATATATATATATATATAATAATGTAATCATATTATTCTGAGATGAGTTTGGGACTATTACTTACAAGTCTCAACTATTATTCTTATTCGTTACTTGACAAAAAATAATATGATATTAATTTCGCTATGGTTATGATAATTTGGTTTGCCCATGATATGTTTGGAACAAGTAACTGATCTAAAAGCTATTCTTTATATAACTTATAATTCACAAGTAAGTGATCAAATCTTCAATTTACAATTTGCATGCTTTTGCATTTTGCGAATACGTGAATACGTGCATTTTACAATTTTCAATAATCAACCGTTTCACCATCTACCTACGTACTCTTTCACAGGCTCTTCTTTTGTCTTGTGTTATCCAGCAAATTTCCATTTCCAAACTATGGCTGGTACTCTACTTTCTGCTATCGTGCAGCGGCTTGGTTCTTTAACTTCTTCAGAGTTCAAGTTGACTGTAACTGTTAAGGAAGAAGTCCAAAAGCTTGCAACCAAATTCCGTACCATTCAGGCAGTGCTCAATGATGCTGAGAAGAGGCAGCTGAAGGAGGAAGCTGTGAAGCTTTGGTTAGATAAGCTCGAAGGCGTATCGTACGAGATCGACGACGTGTTGGATGAGTGGAACACTGTCATGATCAAAGCAGAGATTGAAAAACAACAAAAAGAATTCGAAGAAGAAGAAAAAGCTGAAACTAGTAATGCTAAGAAGAGGAAGGTATGGCCCATCACCCCCAACTTCAATTTCTCAATTCCTAATCTTTTTCAGCATCGTGATATTGCTCATAAGATAAAAGACCTTAACGAAAAATTAGATGAGATTAACAAAGAGAAGGAGATGTACGGGTTTGAATTGAGTAGGGCCATTGAAGAAGTAGTTGAGAGACCAAAAACTACTTCTTATGTTGATGTGTCTGAAATTCTTGGTCGTGATAAGGTTAAGAATGATCTAGTGAGGATTCTATTGGGCAAGGGTACTGAAAAAGAAAAACACCCCCATGTCATTTCTTTGGTGGGCATGGGCGGTATTGGAAAAACTACTCTTGCCCAATTAGCCTACAATGATAAGGAGGTGCAAGCCCATTTTGAGATAAAAGTGTGGGTTTGTGTTTCGGATCCTTTCGATCAATGCAAGGTTGGCAAAGAAATCCTTGAATCTGTTGAACGTCAATCCCCCAACTTGACTGCATTGCAAAGTCTATTGGATAGAATTTGTGATAAAGTTCGGGGAAAGAAGTTTTTTCTTGTCTTTGATGATGTTTGGACCGAAGACTATGCAATGTGGCAGCCATTTAGAGATGCACTTAAAAGTTGTGGTTCTCAAAGTAGTAGAATTCTAGTCACCACACGTAAAGACAAAGTTGCAAAGATGATGGAAAGTGCAAATACGATCAAGTTGAACGAATTGTCTGAGGAAGATTGTTGGTTGGTGTTTAGTAAAATAGCATTTTTTGATAAGGATCCTCAGCAATGTGAGCAACTAGAAGACTTTGGCAAACAAATATCAAAGAAGTGCAAAGGTTTACCCCTTGCTGCAAAGACTCTAGGGAGTCTCATGCGCTTTAAGAGAAGTAGAGAAGAATGGAGGAATGTTTTGAATAACAATTTGTGGGAATTAGAAGATGTTGAAAGAGGTCTTTTTGCACCGTTGTTACTGAGTTATTATGATTTGTCACCACCATTGAAACAATGTTTCTCATATTGTGCTATCTTTCCGAAAGATCATGTCTTTAATGTTCATCAGTTGGTATACATGTGGATAGCACACGGATTTGTTGTGTCAAAGGGAAATATGGAGGTGGAAATCATGGCACGAGAATACTTTGAAAATTTAGTCGTACGCTCTTTTTTCCAAGAATGCAGGGAATATAGAGAGTTCACAAGGTACAAAATGCATGATATAGTGCATGACTTTGCACAGTCAATTACTAAAGCTCGCCATTTGGCAGATTCAAAAGCATCTCAATTTCCTCCATCTGTTGATATATCCAAAAATCTACGCACTATCATCTTTTTTATATATAGTGATTATAACAAGTCCATGTTACTCCAGAATTTAGTCCAAAATTTTAGCCGTTTACGGGTATTAACTTTGACCGTCAGAATGAAAATTCCAAATACAATAGGAAATTTAATACATTTAAGGTATCTTGTTTTGTATTGGGACCAATCTCATGGCATACGAGTGTTGCCTGAAACTATATGTAATCTATATAATTTACAATTTTTGCGGCTTTATTATATTGATAGTCGTTGCCCTTGCATATTACCACAGAGGATGGATAAATTAATTAACTTAAGGCATCTTATTGGAAAAAAATTAGTGATTCCAAGAGGGATTGGAAGATTGACTTCTCTTAGAACATTAAAAGGTGTCTTCATAGGTGATGAGAATAGCACTAGAACATTAGAAGATTTCTTCATGGGTGATGAGGATAGCAATAGAACATTAAAAGGTGCCTTCATAGGTGATGAGGATATCAACGGATGTAAACTCAAAGAATTAAAAAATTTGATCCACCTTCGTACTTTCTCTCTGCAATTTACTAAAGGTTATGGATGGAGTAATAAAAGAAGACTTGAGAGGGATGTATTAATTTTAAATGCGTTAGAGCCATCTCAAGACTTGGAGAAGTTATGCATTAGGAATTACTTGGGCACCACAATGTCTCCTAGTTGGTTGGCGTCTTTAACCAATTTGAAAAAGCTTCATCTCGTCCACCCCTCAGAGTTAATGAGTTTGCCTCCTTTGGGGATGATTCCGTGCCTCGAATCATTAACAATAAAGCGTGCGTGGAGATTGAAAAAAGTGGGAGTTGAATTTTTGGGAATAGAATCTGAAAACAAGAAAGAAGACATAAAAATATTCCCAAATTTGAAATATCTCAAATTTGAAAGTTTGGGCTACTGGGAAGAATGGATTGGAGGAACGAGAGAAGGAGGAAAAGAAGACGAAGACTGTATTACTATAATGCCGCGTCTTCAAAAGTTGGCAATTCGCTTCTGCAGAGAGTTAAAGTCGTTGCCGGATTTCCTGCGTACAACTCCATTGAAGAAACTGGAGATCGTTGACTGTCCAATTATCAAGAAACGTTACCGAAGAGAGACAGGAGAGGACTGGCCCAACATTTCTCACATTCCATTCATCAAATTAGCTGATAATGATGGGATACGGTAACTTGTTCTGCTTCTTCTTCTTTATTTTGAAAACAAATACTATCAATTAAATATGCTCAATTTCTGGTTAAAATTCCCACAGAAAATAAATTACTAACAACGTTGATTGATGAAATTTAACATATTCACATAAATTTGAATTAGCGCGGTTTATTGTTGTTGCTTAGATTCAGAGCTATATTGTGATGTATCCAAAATTGCTTGATGGGTTTACTAAAATTTCACAAATAATTTAAAAAAAATAAAAGGCTGGAATTTTAGATAGACTAATCAAATGAACAGAGTCACCAAATTTTAACTCATTTGCATTTTAAAGTAAACAACTCAAAATCAATTGCCTACCTCTTTCTATTTCATTTGCGGTTTAATATCTTATATGGGTCTTGCTCATTTTCTTGATTTCGGTGCACTAATCTCAAATAACTCATATGGTTTTCTTTAGGGATTCGGATTCTGAAACGTCCTCGGATTCTGAAACTTGCTTGGATTCTGATACGGATTGGTAACTTTTTCCTACTTATTTCATCCTCTATCTATTTCATTTGCTTTTTAATATTTATATGGGTCTTGCTCATTTTCTTGATTTCGGTACACTAATCTCAAATAACTCATATGGTTTTCTTTAGGGTTTATTCTGAAAAGTCCGTGGTCACTCATGTGTCCTCGAATTCTGATACTGATCGGTAACTTTTTCCTACTTATTTCATCCTCTATCAATTTCATTTGCTTTTTAATATTTATATGGGTCTTGCTCATTTTCTTGATTTCGGTACACTAATCTCAAATAACTCATATGGTTTTCTTTAGGGATAAGGAATCGGATTCTGAAGCATCCTCAGATTCTGATACGGATTGGTAACTTTTTCCTACTTATTTCATCCTCTTTCTATTTCATTTGCTTTTTAATATTTTATATGGGTCTTGCTCATTTTCTTGATTTCAGGGAACGTGCCGAGGATGAGGAAGATGCTAGTGATTTTGAGCCAGAGGAGAACGGCGGCGAGGAGGAAGAAATTGATGAGGAGGATGAAGACGAAGATGGTGGGAAGGTTGATGTTCCAGCAAAGAGGAAGAGGTCGGATAAAGATGATTCGGATGACGAGGATGATGGTTGAGAGGATGACGAGAGACCATCCAAGCGATAGGGTTGGGCCTCTGCTTGGTTTTTCCAGATTTTTCTTATTTTCTTTTAATTCCAAATAAAAAAAAGAAAAAAAAAGTGCAAAACGGTGTCGTTTTAGTGGTTCTAACGGCAGCCACTAACAGCCATGTAATGGAACTCTATATTGACAAAAATTGAAAGTTAGAGGATTGAATTGACAAAACTGAAAGTTAGACTGTTAGAGGACTGAAATGAAAAAAATGTGAAAGTTAGAGGGTCAGTTTTGCATTTTTGCCTAATATTTATATGAGTCTTGCTCATATTCTTGATTTCAGGGAAATAAACAATGACCTTCCGTAGTTTTATCAAATTCTGGCAAAACTCACAACGACACTGTCAGCAATGGTTTTCTTAACTCTTAAGTGCACGTTGATGAAATCTTGAAATCTGCGTGTGAGCAAGTCTGAACGAATAAATGGTAACTTCTTCCTCTTCTGCTACTTCTATCATTTGGCTGAAACATCAATTTATTATTTTAATTATCCCTCAAAAACTCCCACCAAAGAAATTACTAGCAACTTTGTCAAATTTAGGCCAAAGCCGCCAAACTCACAATGACACCATCACCAATGATTCTATCTAGTAGGACCATTGAGTTGGACAGACTCAGGTCATTAGGGGACCTTCGTTGGGGTGTATGATGGTCATGGAGGAACTGAGGCTTCACGTTTTGTCAATGACAAACTTTTTTGCAATCTTAAAAGTATGTTATCATCTTTAATGCATGGCTATATATTCAATTTTATTAAAGACTTAGTTTCAATAATTGTTAGCAATGGCTCTGTATGTACTAATAGTTAGTTGACAACCTTGCACAAACCTGGCTAGTTGGACGTGTTAGTATCCCTGAACGGCTAGCGAAATCAACTACTAGTAGAAGATAGAGAAAGTAGTTAACATACTTATGGTCTAGTGTAGAACAGTAAATAAAAAGATAATATTTGGAGAAATTCCCCATTGTGTGTTTCATGCACATTCTTACAACTATGCTACCTTAAGTGAACCTTTACATTCATTCCATGAAGATTAACTCTTAGTTGAAAACAGCATGAAGAATGGTGGGTTTAAAGTTAAACTTCTTGATATGCAACCATGCATCTCTGCATAGCACTCCCTATCACTCTCTAATAATTGCTACTCTTAATTAGTTCCAACAGGAATCCGGTTGTTTCATTTAATGATTTTGTAAATAGAGCTAGATGTCATATACTTTCTGCTCTTGTGATGCAGGATATGCAACTGAACATCAGGGCATATTGGAAAATGTCATCGAAAAGGCTTCCTCAGCAACTGAAGAAAGCTTTCTCTCCCTTGTTAATAAGCAATGGCTTAGTAAGCCACAGATTGCTTCTGCTGGATCATGTTGCTTGGTGGGAATAATATGCAATGGACTTTTACATATTGCAAATGTTGGAGATTCTCGGGTGGTTTTAGGCCGAGCAGAAAGAGGCACTGGGGAAGTCACAGCTATTCAACTATCCACAGAGCACCATGCAAATATGGAATCAGTGAGGGAGGAACTTCAGTCATTGCATCCCCATGATTCACAGATTGTGGTGTTGAAGCACAAAATTTGGCGTGTGAAAGGCCTCATACAGGTCTTGGATTTTTATTTTTTTAAATGAATTTTCTTTTTCCTTTGTCAGACAGTTACTTATGAATCATGATTCTCCGAGCTTCATTTTTTAGTTTTTACCTTCGCTTATATAATTTTTAGCTTAGATTTCCATCTTCACAAATTTTAACTTTTATGCAATGAATGCTTTATGATTCATCTAGCCTTATAAAAAAAAATTTTAAAAAATGTTTCCATTTAGAAGCTTAGATAGTATATCTCAGGTCTTTGTGGCACTTATTATATCTATGACCAATATTTTGGCACTGCATGAGCACTCATACTTGTCATGATTGAGCAAGTAAGAAGCAACACTGCAACGGTAAAATGCATACTGAGATTATCAAAGATGCAGGTGACTTAAAAAAACAGTATGACTTACCGTTTTTAAAAGAGCTTCTAATTTCAATTTCAGGTTTCAAGATCCATTGGTGATGCATATATGAAGAAGGCAGAGTTCAACAGAGAGCCTCTACTGCCTAGATTTAGGCTGCCCGAACCTTTCCTCAAACCGGTCCTTAGTTCAGAGTCATCGATTTCAGTACACAAACTACACCCTGAAGATCAATTTCTCATATTTGCTTCTGATGGTCTATGGGAGCATCTCAGTAACCAGGAGGCTGTCAACATTGTTGTTAATTACCCACGTTATGTAAGATTTCATTGTCTATATTGCAAATTAACTACTGTCATAATCCTACACGAAAGCCTTTGGTCCTAGTATCACTAGTGAAAAATTGTTGTTTCAAAACAATGACTTTCATTGACCTTTCCCTTGCTTTGCAATCCGGGGAATTGCCAGGAGGCTTGTCAAAGCTGCACTTCAAGAAGCAGCTAAGAAAAGAGAAATCATTTACTCAGACCTGAAAACAATTGATAGAGGCGTGCGGAGATATTTTCATGATGATATCACCAATGATTCTATCTAGTAGGACCAGAATGTGTGAATGTTAAGGAAGAATTTTTATTATTATTTTTTACAAAGAACCGAGACTGAATTTATAGTTGCTAATCTACAACTTATGCAACCTTCTATCCTTAATTTTGAGAGCTTGAATGTATAGTTGCTAATCTTCAGGCTTTGATGTTACAACTTTAAAAACTTGAATCTGGATGAACATAGATTTCTAGTCTTGGTGTTGTGTTTCTTGTCAATGAAGATGGGGAAGAGTGGGAAAATTTGATAAATACTTGCTATTTGTTGCAATACATAGTTGCCCATTTTGAAAAGGGCACCATAATAAGTGGAGAGGAGAAGATAGGACCAGTCCAAACTTCCTTGATCTAGGCACTTAAATTTTGTTTCTTGAATGTGTTACTCTGTTCTTTCTATTATTTTTTTTCTAATTTATTTCCTCATTTGTATTTTGTTCCATGGTCAATTATTATTATTTTTTTAACCTAATAATGCCCTAGGAATTTTTTGCTCTCCTTTAGTCTAGACATCATGTAAAATATTTCTCAATCTTAACATCATATCATAGTGCTTTTTGTAGAAAGCTCTGTTATGACTTCAAAGATGCTAGTAACATTTGTACATAATCTTTTATCTTTGTTTATCAATGCTAGAAAATTATTATTTCTTCATCCTATGAATAATACTAGAAGTCAAACCATAGGGCAATGGTAAGTGCCCTCCACCCAAACCATGTGTAGTTAGGGCAAAAGCATGAGTTTTGTGCATTGGGTATAACAATTCTTTGAGTAATACTACTATAAAGAAGAGAGGGGCATTCAAAGCTTAAAAATGTTTTTGGTAGTTATCAAGTTTTAAAGCTATAGGGTTAGGTACTTGCTAGTTATCTATTTATAAAGTAATATTGTATACTTATTTCTTGTCTTAGAGTTTGAAGTATTTCGTTACATGGAAGTGTGTGAAGTGCACAAGGTGACCATCAGGGATTTAGGCAAGAAGGAGACAAAATACCTTGGATTATGTACTCTTCTACTGTAAGGCATATCTCGATATTTCTGCTTAATCATCTTTCATTTTTTACTTATAATCTTCTCCATCCATAAAAACCTCATGTTGAATATCTAATTTTCTTTTGGCCTTATTTAAACCAAACATCAGATTGGGGAAGTACATTTTATGATGAAGCAAGGTGTCACTCATGGATGCACATTTTAGAAAGCACTATAGAAGATACTCCTTTATCAGTTCATTCTGCAGCAAGGAAGTGTATCATGGCCATCTCCTCAGAAATCCATATTGTATGGTGGCTGATGAAAGGTGAGCTAGCTAATTGACCAATTTTCAACTTATGTAATTTCTACTTTTATTTTTTAGGGTATGAAATCTAGTGTGCTAATTTTCTTGGCTTAGTGTTACAGATTTTGGAAATCTAGTACAAAGGTGTGTAGAGTGTGTGGGAGAATGGAATGTTACCACCAGGAGTGGAGAGGATGAGCTGAGAAATGCCTCTCTTGTTTTTTCCCATCAGCAGTTGCCCAAATTTGGAATGACATTCAAAAATGGACAAACCCCAATTAGTAACTAATCTGTTCAAAAAAAGAAGAAGAAGAAGAAGGTAATGAGGCCATATTACAATTGTTTTCTTTGGGCCGTTCAATTCTAATTCACATGTAGGTAACTTTATGTTCTTTTGATGCTATTGCATTTGCTTTTTAATCCATGGTCAATAACTTTTATTTCCAACTTGCAGGAATGTATTGGTCTTATTCATTTAGAACATCATGCAAAATGTTTTGTTCACATTTGGCCTCATTCGTTGTAAACATTATGCAAACTCAAAACTAAGATAGGTAGGTAGTGAGTGAAAAAGATAACTCACAGATGGAGAAAGAGTAATGGGAAAGGCTTTAAGTACAAAAACCCCAATGCTTATAAAAAAAGCCCTGTTATCCATTCAAAGATGCTACAAACAGGCTTAACCTGTGATCTGGTTTTCTATAGCAGTCCATCTTAAATGGTGACATATGAAAAGCAAACTATTTAATTTTTAATAACTGTACTCACTCTTCCATTTATCATTTAGTTCTTGAACCTTTTTTCATTCAACTGGTAATAATTTTTTTTAAAGAAGAAAGCGGGGTGCCCTCACAGCTCAAACCTATAATTATTAATCATCTGGTCTTGATGTTATAGGGTTATGTACCTGCTATCTATCAAGTTCCTAAGTAAATATTTCGTGCCTTTTGCTTTTTTTTAGAGGCTTAAATGTTTCATGGGCATGGGAGAGTGCAAAGTATGAGAGGCGACCACCAATAGATATGCAGATGTTACAAATACTTTGGCTTCATTTGTTGGATTAAGTAACCATCACAATCCCTTTGGAACTAATAATCAAGATATGCTTGTGATTTTTATTTTAAGTATTGGACACAGACACAAGATCTATCTTAGAGAGAAAACCCTGATATGGTAGATGTTATATTTTTCTTAGTTTTGTTTGTTTGATTATTAAATCTATACTTTTTGTTGCTTCTCCTTTGCATAAAGTCTTTGATAGCTCTGTTTTGTTGTAGGAATTGGAATTATACTTTTTGGGTTATATACTTATTTTTATGCTCCTCATCTTGCATAGGAGTTGAATAAATTGCTGCTGCTTGTTGATTTTAAGGTTTGTAAGCGGGTTTTCAACGTCTAATGCATAGTAGTGAAGTCCACTGTAGGAATTGACATTCTGTTGTTGGAAATAGTCTGTACAACTCGTCACCCAAAAATTCATAAAAAAGAAGGAAAGAGAAGGCATTGCTAAGTACTCTTTGGATTGCTCATGTATGACTCATGATGCTCATCCCTAGTTTAATGCTTAGGCTTTGAAATTCCTCTAAACGTGTTATATCTCCTTGAAATAGAGGTTAGGCCTCTAGGCCTTATATCTATTTTAGATCATTATCATTGTTGTCCATTGTGATTAAAAGTATATTATTCTAATCATTTAAAACATTATGTTTTTCATTGCAAAATTCTTTAGTTTAGTGATGCTTGTATAATCCTTGAATCCCAGCCACCAGACCCTGAGCACAGAGAAGGGATGTTCAACAACAACTTGGGGATGCAAGCAAGGATTTTGAACTGCCTTGGAAGCAAGTTTTCCTATTTTGCAAACAAATATTTCCAAGGAACAAATTTCCCAAATTTGTCCTTCAAATATTGCTCTGATGCCTTAATAGGTTCTCTATCTGGCATGCAACTATTTAGTTTATTCTATCTTTCTCTGCCTTAATCTATTGGTATGGTTGTCACTGATCATATAAATCACAGATGAAGCTAATTAAGCTAGGCACAGCCCGTGGTTGAAGTTATAAGCATGGGGAATGGTGTTGTGTTCTCCAGTGTGGTGTTCCACAGTGATGATGATCTGAATGATTGGCCTCCAATTTCATCTGTTTTAGCTTTAATGTCCTCTGTTTTCTCCTCATCATCGGGCTTACATTCAAGGTTTGCATTTTTATTCTTTTTTTCTCATTTTTTTTTTTAAATATTTTTTATGTTATCTAAGATGTAGAACAATAGATCTGTATGTGTTTGTAATCACTTTTTCGAATATCTATATTATTACCATAAAATTGTTTAAACATTTTTTTTTTGATGGGTAAGAAAAACAATTGTTCAAACATCATTCCACCATGTGGTTATCTAAGTTTTAAAACATAGTCAACAAGTTGCAAATTACAGGGGATTAAGAGGTCTAGTCAAAGCTTCCCTTTTCCATATTGTTTTGTCAATTTAAGAATATCTAGCTCTTCTTTTTTAGACATCGTGAATTGATTTATCTCAATCTCACACAATTAGTAAAATTTTGTCAAATAATACTAGTTTGACTTTCGGCTCAATTCTATACAATGTTACATTACAATAATGGGCTTACATCCAGTACACCCAATATTTTGTATATTATTCAGAATGTTGTACTAATTGTGAATTTGCTAGAATTGGTAGGTGGGGAATCAAATCCTTAAATTGATCTCCAAATGCAGTTTAAAAGAGCTCACACATTGCAAGTGTCTTTGCTCTTTTCTAGAAAAGCATAATAGGAGAGTAGTTTAGAAGGGAGCTCTATCCCAGCCATAGGAAACAATCCACACTTTACGTGGGAACTTTGAGGACAGAAAAAGGAAGTTCAGCAAGCAATTGGAGATGCAAGCAAGGATTCTGAACTGCCTAGGAAGTAAGTTTTCCCACTTTACATACTAATATGTCCAGTGACCAAATGTTCTCAAAGTAATTCAAATATTGATCTGATTCTGTATTAGGTTCTTTATTTGACACGCAATTTTTTGGTTTCTTTTGTCTTTCTTTTGCCACATTAATCTGTTGGTATGATACTATGATTCAAATCATAGACAAGGGTAATTAACATAGTAAAACAACTCACGACAGAACTTACAAGCATGGAGAATGGTGTTGTCCACTATAGTGCTGAGTTTTATAGTGATGATGATTTGAAAGATTGGCCTCCAATTTCATCATCTGTAGCCTTTATGTCCTCTGTTTTCTGCCCGTCACCAGGAAGGTACATGGCCTCTATTATATTAAAATTTCCAAGCAGTTGTAGCATCAGCGTTCTTGGTAGGAGATTTGAAGTTAAAAAAAGGATATATGCTTTTATCATTGACTTTTTTTGTTTTTGGCATAGAATAATACCTTCAAATTGAAATTGCAACGCTCATTTGCTTCTATTCTTTTTCTTTTTCTTTTTTTTTTAAATTTTTTTTACTGTGAAATGCTTTTTTTGAAACTGTTAGGATGAAAAATAAATTTCATTTGCCAACCAACATTTTTTTTTTTTGAGAACAACAACATTTGGTAGTTGCAAAGAAATCTAAAAATTAAAAATATAAATTGTTTGCTATTGTTTCAAAACATCAAAATTGATGGTGACTGTGCATTCTGAGTTGAAGACCTTTGTCGTTTAGTTATCATGTCTCTTTTGCAGTTCGATTGCTTATGCTACCTGCTGAGTTTGTGGCTTCAGCCTTCCTGCACAATCAGGAACTTAGTTATCATGTCTCTTTTGCAGTTCAATTGCTTATGCTATCTGCTGAGTTCGTGGCTTCAGCCTTCCTGCACAATCAGGAACTTATTTTCAAAGTACATGAACGAAATAAACGCTGGGTTGTGGTAGACTGGCACTGCATATCTCATCTCGACTGGTATGTATTTTGATTCTTATTTTTCTCATAATGTGCTCTTCTGTTAGCTTTTTCATATTATCTGAGAAGTAGAACAATATAATTATGTAATCATCATTAAGAATTTTGATATTATTACCCTAAATATTGTTCAATGTCATTCTGCTGTGTTTATGTGAGTTTAAATTCGTAGTGAATGGGTTTCAACTTACAGGGGATTAGAGGTCTAGTCCAATACATAATATTCATATAAATAATTGCGTTACATAGAATGTTTCATTGAAATACTGGTCTTATATCCCGCATACAGAAAAACTTGCTAAATTTTTCAGTATGTTGTACTCTTCTTTGAGAAATTGCTAGAATTCATAGGTGTGGAATCAAACACCAGATTGATCTTGGGATGGATGGACGTTACAAGAGCTTAAACATTGCAAGTATAATTGTTCTTTTCTAGAAAAGGGCATTCGAAGAGAAATTTTCCCATTATTGTCCATAGATAAAATCATTTTGATTTCAAAAGTAAAAAATTTCAGCTAGATTTGCCATAATTAACCTATGGTTGAAACTTTTCATTTCTCAAGCTCAACTCATAAGTATGTTTTTCTGTTTTCTCCCCTTTGTCTTAAATCAATAACCTCATTTGTAAAACTTGTGCAGTACCTATTGGATAAGAGTTGTCTATACTGGTGAAATTGTAGGCGAGGATGCACCTCAAATGGCCATGTCTTACGTTCTGACACAAGTTGCTATTGAGAAAGATCCAGAAGCAGAATGGCTAAGGTCATTACAGTGAACAATAAAGCTCCCTTTCTCTCCTCTCTGAAGCTTTGTCCTTTTCTCGAAGCTCTATACTCAATTCATAGATGCAAAAATGCTTATAGACGAGGCTCTACTCAACACCATGGATGTCAAGAAGAAACAATGTCAAGTGATTCTTCTGTTAAATTTCATTTTTCTGATCATTAATAATCAAAGATAAAATATTGCAGCTGAAAGATGCGCCAGTCTTAATAATGTTGAATCAGCCAGTTCGCTATAAGTCAAGTCAACAAGGTGGCTTTAGAAGCAAATTGTTTATATATTTATGTTGTTCATGTGTGTTGTGCTTTTGTGTGGAGCTGTAATTAAATAATTCAAGCCTAAATGGCTAGGGCAGCTAATATTCAAGTGCTTTTGGTCCTGTTAGCTTGGTTTATGAAAGATTGGTGCCCTGAAGTTTGATTTGTAATTGTGATTATCCTTTTCACATTTGAGGAGTTAATGAGAAGATTCAATTGTATTCTAGAGCTAGATGCAATAAAAAGCTCTTGAAAAGTATTTGTTCACGTTCCCTAAGGTTTCTTTAATGAGTAATGTTACAGTCACAAATTATTTTACAACATTTTTACAAACTGTTGATGTGACCAATTTTTACTAGTTTTCATTTTTATAGTTGGGTTTGGTAGGCACAAAACCCTAGGCAATTTGTGGGCTTGAATGGGTTGAAAACAAAAAACTAGAATCTTGACTTTATATTGATTGAATGCTAGCCTCAATCAATCGACACTTAGTATTCTCAATTGATCAAGCATGTGTTGTGATCACTACGAGTTGCGCAATAACATGCACTTCATCTTGAATACATTTTAACACTTGTTTAAAAACTCCAAAATTAAGCAAGGTATTGTTCATAGTTTGCCAACATTAAAACCTAGTCTCAATAATTCAAGTTTATGGAAATGTTCAATTTGGACATTGTCAAACCATTGAATCTTGTAAGTGACAACAAATAAGTCACATCTTTAATTCTATTATCCGTACCTTTTTGCAAAACATTAAAAAAATAAAAAAGTCTAGTGTTCAAAGATCTTTGGACAATATTATTAGGAAAAAAAAATTCACAAAATAAAATGTAAGAGCTTTGTACTTGTTTTAAATTTTAAATTTCTATATTAAAAAATTCAAAATTATTTTTTCGTTTAAAGAGAGAATTTGATTTTTTTTTTTTCACATTTGTGACCTTAGTTAAACAAGCTAAGTCAAATCCTTTCGAGTATTATAGTATTCAAATTTGGTGTATTTTCGTTCTATATATATATATATATATATATATATTGGTGTTTTATTTTTATTTTTTTTCTTATAAAACTCACACTTAGTAGACTCACCAAAAAAAAAAAAAAATCCTTAAAGCTTAACACTAAGCTCAATTTTGTTTTATTTTTTTGTTAATATCCATGTAACTCAACTGAATTAACACTTCCTAATATTTCTAACAAAAACATTTAAAGTTCAAATCTCTTTTCCCTATTATAACTATGAAATTGATAAATAAAAAAAATTTAATATTAATTAAAGAAGCGGTATTTATCCATGAATCTATAGTGTGGTGAATAAAACCTGAAACCTCCAAATTAACGATACATCTCAAGTTCATTGAGCCTACTTCTAGGGGTACTTATGGAAGTAACACTAAGCTCATTTTTTAGTTTAAGACTTGTTTTGTTCAAGAGCTTTATTTAAGTTCATTAACATAGCATAATTTGCATAACAATTGTATATTAAACGCAATATTTATTTCAAAATTTTCTCCTTAAAATTGCACATTAATTAATCATAGCGATAAAAAGATTTCAATTAATCACCAAAAAAATATTGAGTATTTTTATAAGTATAACAAAAATTCTCAATATTTTCAAAATTGTCTACCACCTCACACATGGATTATAAATAAATTAATTAATTAGATAGAAGAATGCAAATTCCGTTGGATTATTGTAAAATTGTTGTCCTAGTTTTATTGAAAAATATTACTTCTAAATTCTAATAAGTAATAACTTTAAGGAGTTAATTTAGCAGTTCTTGAGGTCTCATAATATCCATGAGATCTTGGGTTTGAAACTTCTTGTCAAATACTCAAAGGGTTTTGAAGATTCTAAACACCTTTTTTTGTTATAGCCATTAAAATAAATAAGTAATAGCCATTAAAAAAGTATTATTAAAAAGTATTAATTAATTAATTTAAAAAAAAAAAAAAAAAAAAAACCTTAGTTTAAAGAAACGACATCGTAGGTTCAACCCTAATAAAACGAAAACCTACTTCTTCGTTCTTCCCTCTTCGTCTTCCGTCCTTTCTCTCTCTGCAACCCTAACCCTAACCCTAATACCAATAATCAAATGAACCTCTCTACACCCTCCAACAATCCCAACACAAATCGAAACCCACCATCACCATCACCATCACCATCCCCAAAAAGCCAAGCAGAATGCAGCAATTGCGGCAAAGCAAGCCAATCAGGCGGGTCCCACACCGACACCGACACCCACAACCACAAGTGGGCCCAGTTCCATTTCCACCACGTCAGGCTCCGAGGCGTCGACCGTCTCCTTTGCACCTCCTGCGTCCTCCGCCTCCACCCTTCTTCCTTCTGCCCTCTCTGCTTTGACCACTTTACCCCTCCCAACTCCCCAATTCACAACCACACCCCTTGCTCCAAATGCTCCTCTCTCACCCACTCCCACTGCCTCCCCACCACCACCACCACCACCAACAACCCTTCTTCTTCTTACCTTTGTCCTCCTTGCTCCGACCCCAATTTCTCCTTCCTCCAATTCCAACCCCACACCGCCACCCGCCTCGACGCCCGCTCCGCCTCCGTCCTCCTCTGCGCCGCCCGCATTGCCTCCGCCTCGATGGCCAAGGCTGCTGCTGTGGCGCGTGCCGAGGCCGAGAGGAAGGTCCGCGAGGCTGCAGCTGCCAAGAAGCGCGCGCGCGACGCCATGGAGCATCTGGCCATGGTGGAGGCTAAAGCAGGACGGAAGGACTGCTGCATTGAAAACAAGAATATAGATGGGGTTTTGAGTAATGGGAATTTAAAGTCTTTGGAAAGCGTGGTTCCCAAGAATAATAATAATAACAATAGTTGTAGTAATGGGGTTTTCGAGGAGAGAAAATTGGAGGTTGAGTGTAGGGCAAGTAATGTGAATCGGGTGCAGAGCGAAAATGGGAAGGAAAATGAGAGCTAGATTATGACAATAACAACTACAACAACAACGATTGAATTTGTGGTTTTGTGTATTGTGTGTGCTTTCAATGTGATTGCAGGTGCATTGGGAGTTCAGCTCAATGAATTGCAAAAGAGATTTCAAGTTTCACTATATGTGAGATTGCACGCAAAGAATGGTTCTTCGGTGAGTGATTGTATACATTTGTTGGCTGTTTTGCTGGGAGGGTTTTTGAGAATTATGTGATTATGTGTAGTTATAATTGATTCGATGTGCCTCAGTTGTAATTTTTAGTAGGCACATTGTTATCGTTGGTAGTCAGTCTAATACAGATATAGATAGTTGCTAATTCCCAATTTTTTGGTTCTGTTTTGGTTAAAGACGAAGATGTTATTCTTTTTCTGGTGAAATAATGGCATATATTTACTTGTATTTAGTGATGCAGATATTTGCTTATGTGGGATTTTGTAAATATTAATCACAATGACAGCTACAAAAAATTTTCTTTAGTTGATTTTTTGCTAAGCCAAGGGTTGAGTTGTTTATGAAGTTTGAAGAAGATTCAACTTTTCTGAGTTCATTAATGAATTATTTAACTAGTGCTATTGTTTTGATCCTGCAAATTTCTTTCTGCATTAGATTTTTGTCCTCTGACTTACTGTAGATCTTTTCAAGGGCTTACGTTTTATGGGTTTCTCGTTGGAAGAGAGGTATACCAGACAAAGTGAGGCTGCAGTTTGGCACTAATAATGTGTTACAATAGGGTTGGCAATATATATATATATATATATATATACACACAATCACAATATATGGACATAGGACTCATAGAAAACTATTTTGGATTCAATGACCTGAAACCCTCTCTTTTTTATGTCTTAGTACTTTGCCAAGAGACCTTTTCTCTCTTTGTTACACTAGTTCGCTTCAGATCTTGCTTAATGCAATCTTTCATTCTTATCACATTATAAAGGGGGAAGATTTCTTGCCAGATGAGTAGTAAAATTGTTGTATTCCTATTCTACTGCAGAAAAGCACAAGTCATTGTGTGTGTGGTTCATCACTTCTTCCTTTGAGTATAAAATCAAATTTGCAGTCTTGGCTTATTAATTTTGCACATATTTGCTACCACTTCGTAGGTGATTCATTTGGAATTGTAGAAAAAAAAAATTCTTGATTTTATGATTTCTGCATATATGAACCTTCTCAATATATTTCCCTGCCGTTTTCGCAAAAGTTGGTAATTGGTTTGCAGCAACCAAAGTGAAAGCAGAAAGGCATAATGCATGCCATCCAGAAAAGGTCGTGGTGGTTGCATATCTACATTCCTGAATTCCAGCTGCTTCTCAATAGCTTTAACTAAGACAACATAGGTTTAAGAGACTTGTTATTCAATGATTATGGTTTCTGTATTACCAAATATGTCAGTAAGAATCAGTGAATCATGCATTTATTTCTTACTTGGCTTAAATCTTCATTTACACATACAACAGTCATGGATTTAGACAAAGATGTTAGCACGCTCAAAATATACATGCATAAGACCTACAAACAACACAAACTTAGCCCACAGAAATAGGATTGCAAAAAGGACCAGACAGAGATCTTGAGAAACAAGTTGGTTCTTGATTACAAAAAAGGGGTTAGTTCGAGCAAGCAAGAACTGAACATGGGAAGACCTGAAAGCAAAATTGATTGCATTCTAAATGCGATGCTTGGGTTAAAATTTCTGAATGCATCTTTCTAGCAACAATCAATGGAAAACAGAAGCTATGCAGCAGCATTTGTAATTAAGGATGCTTTCTTCTAATCCTAGGTTCTTCTAAATACAAATATTCTTCTCCTTTGGACAGCAAATAGCTTTCAGGTTGCTTGGCTAAAGTTTGTGACTGTCCATACCTGAACAAAATAAAATTGACAGCTCTCTCCAATTCTTTTAATCACTTTCTTTTTCCCTTTCTTGTTGGCAGCAGAAAAACATTACAGGTTCTCTTTGTTGAGTCTCCCCCACATGTTTCTCTTTCTATCTTCAGGAAAGAAACCCAGCCTGAAAAGCGACTTCTGTGCCAGGTAACCATTTTTGTGCTTGAATGAATCGACCAACTGTGAAACATTTGACTCTCTTGTTGGCTTGAGCTCCAAACCCCTTGTTACCATACTCAGCAAGGGTCAGATTCAATTCCAAAGGTATTATTGTTGTTAAACCATCCCTCTGGACTAATTAAATCTCCCAAAAATGATTGCAGTGGCATGCCCAGGTAAGTGATTCTTCAGTCTTTCAAGGTAGTAAGACTTGTCTCGGTCGATATTGCTGTTATGGACCACAAAACCAGTGCTTTGACCCCTGTCACTCCTGGCTTACACAGCTATTATATCTACCATCGATCCAAAAAACTCTGAAATGGTCACATTGACACAACCTTTGAAATAGATTATTACTTCGATTTGGTTACCTACTGGTCCTAAGCTAGATTTAGAGGATTCCTTGTAATCTGTTTCATTACAAATCGAGTCAAGGGTGACATTTGTGTTTGCTAGGGTTTTTGGGAGTGATCTAACCCGGCAACAACGCCAATGACAATTGCTGCAATTACTATGAGAGAAACACCCAACACAACCATGTTTCCAATCAATTCATCTTGATTTATTTCCTCATCAAATTGCGCCATAAGCAAGGAGACAAAAAAGAACTTCTATTTGGTTATTTTTTGTTTATTTGCTACTCTTCTCTTGTGATAATGGAGAGGGCATTTCAAAAGTAGGGTCATCTAGCTTTTTGAATGCATGAGATGGAGGTTAGCACAAATGAGTTTGGCGCCTCTCAAAAGCAACCAAAATCATATATGTCGCTAACAGTATGTAGTTTTTCTTTATTTCTTTTTCCTGCTGCAGCTAACAGTATGTAGTTAGGTACTGAAGGGTTTTGATGCAAGTTTGTCAAAACTACATGGCTATTTTTAGAACCCATTTTGGTATGAATAGCAAGATAGGCAATAGCTGAGTCATTTCCTCGATGTATATGAGGCAACTTGCTTGTCGGCATAACCATAAACAAAACATAAAAGAGCGATAAGAAGTTAGCCCTATTTTGGGTAGATAAATATACCTGTGTTAGTAAATTCTTTAACATCCAAATCCAAGCACCTAAAATGTAAGATTGATTTTTAGGGTGATTTCAAAATAAAAAGAAGAAGAAACACTTTAATCCTTTTTTAAGGTAATTCCACGATTGAGATCTTAAAAGTTTAAACAATACCATTGAACTACAAGGATTTAGGTGTTTATTAATTTTTCTCTAAATATTAACAATGCGATGAATCTAAACCACTCATTTTAACAAGAAGTAACTAAAATTTTAAGAACTCCAAAATGGTTTTTTTTTTACATCAAAGTTATTTTAAGAACTTTAGAGAATCTCAATCTAAAAGGAGGGAATCTGTGAAAAGAGATTTTCCTGGACTTTATAAGCAGTATCTGCATTTAGGAATAGGGATTTCCGTGTATACAATCTTCTTATTAACCTTATTATAATTTATTATAATTAATAAAAATAAAAATAACAACAACAACAAAATACCAAAATATAGGCAAATGACTTGTATTCCTGAGTTTAATTGCAAACCTACCAAAAGAACCGAAACAAAAAACATTTTCTATTATTTGACACGTACATAAAATCATTATTATTTCTTATAACTCCAAATATTCATATAAACAAAATATTAAAATGTGAAAAAAAATTCTATTTTTTTGGAACATTTGGAAGTTCTCAACTCTCTTTTTTTTTAATAGGAGGGAGTCTCAACTCTTAAATAGGATAATAATCCCAAATTTGAAATCTACACAAAAAATTAACACTCTTATTCTTACATTTGAGCCTTCCACCTTCAAGCTTACATCTTAAAATAAAGACCTATTCCCTAATGTAAGCCTTGACATTTTTAAACAAACCGTTAACTACCATTCATACGTATGGGTGCAGAATTGGTAGTTTTGGCATCCAACAATAATGTCCCATGATTGGTCAAGGTGAATGAAACCTTACAAACACCATCAATCTGCACATTCAGATAACTTTCCTGACACAAATTTTTTTTCCTGGACAAGCTCTACTATTACCTGATAGTAGAAAAAGGGTCACATTATAAAATGTGGAAGAGATCAGAATTAAGGGAAAGTGGTCCAGTTTGATTGATTTGCACCCATCCAACACATCAAATTCCATGCTCAAGACACAAGTTCTGTACTATTGCAGCTTCAGCCTCAAGCCATTAGTTGCTATACACAAAAGCTTGCATCTTCTCCTCAATCTGACGATTTTCCCTGAGACCCTTTGTAAAAACCTGCAAGTCACATAAATAATGCAAACATTCAAATCTACTGCAAGTTATAAATAAAGAATATAAAACATCGAATACTTTTTTTTGATAATCAAAAGTCAAAACATCAAACACCTATATAATAACTGTAAGTATAATGACAACCAAACCTGGAGGATGTCATTGCCCTTATGAGCACCTTCATCGCTGCATGAAGAAAAAAGAATCGAACTCTTTCTCACCGAACATAGTATAACATCTTTTTGCCACTCATTATAGTTCTGATTATCAGGGTTCACGAGGAACAACCATTGTCTTTGTCCATGCCTACTTTAAGTGGGTACATCACGTATTTTCTAAGCCCTCAGTAAGTATGCTACTAACAGCATCTTGTGCTGTGGAATCATCATGGGCATATGCTCCCCTGTCTGCTTCCTCTCTAGCGATAGATCCAACCAACAATCCATGAGTAGTAGCATCTGGGACCCAACCTCTTTCCAACATCAAATCCAGTAATCGACAAGCTTCACGTTTATTACCCTCTTTCCAGAAGCCATTAATCAAAATGTTGTAAATTTCAGGATT
Organism: Quercus ilex subsp. ballota; assembly: GCA_032727855.1. Taxonomy (NCBI): domain Eukaryota; kingdom Viridiplantae; phylum Streptophyta; class Magnoliopsida; order Fagales; family Fagaceae; genus Quercus; species Quercus ilex. Next base: position 9,869,248 of record CM064910.1, on the reverse strand, counting down.
TAGAATTTCAGAATTAGAAATAAGTTTATTGATCGCACTTGAAATCACACACAATTGAGAATGGTTGGACATACACAAAAGAAGATCAAATAGTCTTTTAGAATCAGGTACCCAACCCTCATTAACCATCATGTTAAAATAGAAGACACACTCCTTTAAACGATTAAGTGAACTCATGCTTTGTATGAGGAAGCTATACACTTCCTGATCAAGACTGCAACCCCGTATCAGCATTTGTGAGAAAACTACTAACACATCTTTTGCCCTGTCTAATTTAGACAACTCAAGCATAATTGTACTGTAAGTTCCATTATTACAATAAGTGCCAGAATAGTAAGCCAACTGCCATAACTTTATTGCTTGATCAACTTTTGCCGTGGCACAAATACCCTTGATCAACGTATCAAATGAGGAAGACTGAAGAGGGAATTTGTTACTAGACATATAATAAAACACTTCAGCAGCTTCTAGAGTCCTTTCCACCTGGCATAGGCCATCGATCAGCTCGGAATAAGATTTAGAATCCAAAATCCAGCATTTAGCACGAATCTCATGAAACAGCTTCAAAGCATCATCATGTTTGTTCAATTTACAGTTGCCAATAACTAGAGCCAAGTACGTGGCACAATCAGGAATAAATGAAGAAACAATCATTTTTCCAAGAAGTTCAAATGCCTTCCTGATACCCTCATTCTCACAAAGCCATCTGATAAGAAAATTCCAAGAATCACAGTTGGCTATGTTCTTTTCAGACATTTTCTCAAGTAGGCCTTTTGCCACTGAAAATTTACCAGAACTGCAACAAACTTCAAGCAACATATTGTGTAAAGAAGTTTCAGAAACATCATTCTCCTCCAAGAACTCTATAGCTTCATTTATTTTCCCTAATGTACACAATCCATTTACTATATCCAAATACACATTATTTGCTGGCTTTATATCACTACTTATCATCTCTTTGAAAATGTTCAATGCATCATCCAGCAAAAGGTTCTCACACAAACACCGTATTAGACCCTCGTAAACAAATGAATCAGGAACAAAGTTAGAAGCTCTCATTAATCTAAACAACCTAATCCCCTCCCCTGGCTTATTCTCCCTACAAAATAAAGGTATTGTACAGGTATAAAAACTTAAATCAGGCTGACACCCAAGTTCAAACATTTCACCTAAAACATTAACAGCTTCATCCACTCGGTTTTTCTCAACAAGACCCTTTATGACTATCTCAAAGGTCCTGCTATTAGGATTGCATCCTTTCTTGTTCATTCTTCTAAACTGATCCAAAGCAGACTCAACCTTATTGGTCCCAAACAAAGCCTCCAACAAATAATTCAAACTATCAACTGTTGGTACAAGTCCGGCTTTCACCATTTCCTTATAAACAAACATCACATCTTGAAATTCCCTCTTCTCCTCCACAACAGCACCCAATACAGCATTAAATGTATCTATAGAGGGTTTATAACCACCCAAGTTCATATTAACAAGAACCCGAATAGCTTCACTCGGCCTATCATGCCTAACAAAGGTATTAATTAATGCCACAAGAGCTTCCTCAACACCAGGACACCTATCTTTCACCATATTCTGACAAAAACCTTCCATTTCCTTAACATTTCCAGCCAAACCCAGCTTCAGAATTATCCAATAATACGTATCAGTGGTATGGTGGAACCTTTTTTGGAGAGCAGCCCATTTGAATATCCTCACTGCTGAGTTCAAATCACTGGTATTATCCAAAACCCGGATTAAGTTATCCGGGGCAAGCTTATTCCTTAAAAATTTAACATTTTGTTCATAGTCAGATGAGTTCAGTGGATTTTGATTGTTTTCAGGGAAAATTTCGATGGTATTAGCACATGAAACTGAAGAAATGAATGCATTGAGAGTGACCCATTTGGGGATTCTCTTGGAAATTACTAAAGGTGAGAGCTTTACAGCCATTTGAGGAGTTCATGAACATGAACCAATATTTTCTCGGAAAAAGAAGAATTTCTCGAAGGGTAAAAAGGAAATAACTTTCACGGGAAAATGAACTAATGAGAAGGAAGATGTAAAGGAATGGTGATCACTGACCTGAGAAGAGATGCACCAGACTGAATTCAGCAGAGGCTACTGGAGAGGAGACGATAGTGTCAATGGAGGACTTTTGGTTTTTGCATTTTACTTGCTAAAATGTGCAAGAAAGCAAGGGTTTTGTTCTATGCACCCAATCCATCTCTGTTTGTTCCCGGCCCATATATTACCAAGCTACTGGCCATTGGGCTTTATTACTTTATTAGGGTTTAGGGTTTTAGGGTTTAGGGTTTAGTAAAATTTTTTACCGTCAATTAAAAGATATGGAATTCAAACTCGTTTATGCCAAAAATTGATTAGTGTTTTAGCTTGACGATAAGAGTAATAATTATAAAGTGTATATTATAAGTTAAAATTCTATCATATCTATCTAAAAAAAAGTGTGTAAGAATTAAAAAATGGTGAAAGGAACATGTAAAAATTAGTGCTTATAAATAAATAATAAACCTCAAAAGTTCATATGTTATTATATTTATAAACTATGGACTCGTATCCATTAACCAATGTGATTTCCCCCAAAGTAATAAGAAGACAGTTAATTTTGTTGTAGATTGAACCAAAAACCTTCCTCATGTGCATGAATATAATTTGTTTGAAACAAAACTTCATAATCCTTTTCCTCTTGAATAAACGGAGTACCTAGTCTTTTTTTTTTTTTTTTTTTTTTTTGTGGAAAAAAGTGTAGGGAATTTCACCGAAATTCCAACCTGTGAGAAACAAAAAAAAATTAGAGAAAACACATGTCAAAGAAAAAAACAATAACACACACACAAGATAGTATTTACGTGGTTCGGCAATTTGCCTACATCCACGGAATTGCAGGGATTTCACTATTATCAAGAAAAAATAAAAAGTGCGGCTACAGTGTTTCTCTTTCTCTCTTTGAAACACAACAATAATAACAAACCCTAATCACAAAAATGGCTTCTATATCCTGCGCACAGGATTACAATGGGCTAAGCCTCATAAAATCTCCCATTAAAAAACCATGCAACATTATTCAGGTTGGGTCGGGTCGTCAATCGGATCAAATATAAATTAGGCTCCACAAAGCTCAACAAAAAGAGCATAGATATCAATAAGCTAAAAGATTATAGTAGTTTTTTGTTCCCATGTAGCAGATATATAACATCACACACAATTACATAATACATAATGTCATGTATATTATCTACATGGGTGGTAGACTCCTATCCTCTCTCAAAAGAAAGTAGTGATAAAAAAAGGTAAGACATGTATCAAATAGCGCTTCACTTTGCATTTGGTTCTTTCATTTTTTTATTTTATTTATTTTTTTTTTAGAGAGAGTTTCAACCTATGGCATCTGCTCCTGATGATAGCTTTTTATCATCAAGTCAAGACACCAATCAGTTTTTGGTGTAGGCGGAGATTGAACCCCAGATCTCTTATACAACCATCAGAGATTTTACCAGTTGAGCTAACTGGAACCCACAGTTCTTTTATTTTTTAATTAGCTTATTTGTCACTCCATTTGGCCTACGGTAGGAGGAAGTTTACACTGCATACAACGAATGCAAGGTATACTTTCTCCCATAATAAATATGATTATGCAAGTCTAGCTGAATTCTCCATTCATGTGTTTTGAAGAAGGTTTTGAAGAAGGAATTTGAATTTAGTTAAATTTATATGAATTTTATGTTTTTTTACTGGTACAATTGAGTGGGATATAAATCATATGATATCAAATATAAAGTACGAAAAAAAAAAATCAGGCAGAACAAAATTACTCTACCAAGAATAACTCTACTGCTCTACCTTCAGGATATATAATATTGTGTGTTTTTTTTTTTTAATGAATAAGTACATTTTATTTAAAATAAAAATATATAATCCAAATTACAATTCAAATAACAGGAAGCCTATGTCCTTAAAATTTTATTTGCTAACAAAGTAACAAGTAACATCCTTTCTACGGAAAAAAGAGACCACACGGCACTTTGTTGTAAATACAAGTTTTCACTCATTTACATGACTCTTATTTAACATCCAATCTAATCATCTGATTTTTTTTTTTTGGTCGCTAGAAATCATTTGAATAATTTCCTCCTCTATTTTGATGTGCCCAATATTGTGAAATTTGACATTCCTTTGCATCCATTATCCATATATGGTCCACAGCAACGCAACAGCCAAGGCTAACTCTTTAAGAATCATATTCAGAACAAATTGCATGTTTGGTTAAAAGCTTTTTCTCGATTTTATCACATTTGAGGTTGTGGCTTCTGATGCTAAGGCTGATTCCCCCCACTAGAACTTTCAAGCACTGCTGTTAGAAATAGTTACTTTCCATTTTAATACATAAATTCAATTATATGTATGTATAAGTAAATGCACAGGCATGCATCAATAAAGTTATAAACATATCATTTCTCAAGGGCTTCCATTACACAAGAATCACGAAGGAGAACAATAAGGATACAGACAACAAATTTATTAACATTCTTCAACTCATTATGAGCACAACACTGCCTCTACCATGAAACATATTCATGCATCTACAGTAGAAAGTTCCATGACAAGGAAAAAAAACCAAAGACCAAAATGTAGCAAGATGATTCAAATATGCAGTGAGAGCGACTCAAAGGCTCTGTAGGCTGCATTCCTGTCTAAAAATATGACATGCTCTTGTCATTTGGCTTCAATTTTCTTTAATCCCACCATGTTCCTTCATAGCATGATACGATCATAGAAGGCTAATCAGATTCCACCAATAGATTTCCATATTCCAATTACATGATTGCATAAATAAAAGCTTCCTCAGCTGTATAACTTGTGTTCATTTGTTTGTCAATTGTGTAAGTAGTGTCTTCTGTTTCTCTGTCCAGTAGTTCAACCTCCTGCCTCAACTTGAAGACATGACCAATATAAAAAAAAAAATACTGTCCACAAAATATAAATGCATTTTTCTGTGGACCTTCATGAACAATTGGAGCGAACAAATAGTGAATACTCATTGTGATACATATAACTGTCTCGGTGATGGGAAACTAACATACTTGATGCTCCATAGGCAAAACAAACAATGGTTTGATCTTCTCTTTAAATCCCCATTTAAATGGTTCACAAGAAGTCCACTGTAGCAACTAGCAACTCCACAACCTCAGAAAATTGTATCATATAATTCTGATCTAACTCTGTCCAAGCACTGCTTTCAATTTCTCCCCAAGATAAACTTGAGAACTCCAGCAATAAAACTTAAAATATGATATAAAATTATATGTAACTATTCTATAACCTTTAGGTATTACTAAGTATATTATAATTCTAGGGAAAAAGAGCCTCCTTTCAACTATCTATAGTCCAAACCACCATCATTAAATGGCACCATTTAGATATCTTCAGGCCTTTTCCCCTTCCCATTTTTAGCTTCAGTTTGCACTTATGGACTAGCTATGGCCCCTAGGTGAGTGCAGTCTGGGCAACAGTAATTATAATTGGTTGCCATCCAGATAGATGATGCACAATCCATTTCTTTACAGTAATTACGATATTTAAAATTTGAAGTATGTCACCCAAGGCAAGCTCTTTCAGGCACATATTCCTTAAAATACTAGCTGCTTCATACCTACATAAAAGATAGAACAGAAGATAAGAGAAACTGGAGGGAAATTCCAGTAAGCCATATAATAAGAAGCAAAAGTAGAAGTGTTACTTGCACTGAGAAGCGATTATTGCAGATCGTCCAGCAGGGGATGTTAGAAAATTTTCAGTTTCATCCCATGTAACCTTTGAGTATCGATTAGGATTACCATCTATAGGGTTCACACAATGCCAAAGTTTCTCATTCTTAGGAACATACAACTGCACATCACCGGAAATGTGCTTCACTACCATCTGCTGCTCAATAGCACTCTCCAGAGCATTTTTAATATCAATATTCCGATGCTTGGGGTCTCCATATTGAATGCAATCAATTATATTTGCTTCAGTAGGCATTATCTTTTCATTTTTTAGGGTGTCCAATGCAAGCAAGATTACCCCTAGTAGGCCTTGGACATACCCAGAAGGCTTTGGGAATCCAGGAGTCTCCAATATACAGGTACTAGTGCCACCCATTTCTGCTGAAGACAAGGATGGATACTCTGGATCACGAGGATATCCATTATTCAGCATGTTCGGGTCAACTGACAGCTTCTTCTGCACCATATATCCATTTTGTGATTCACTTAAACATGCATGATTTGAAGACTTTGTAATAGAAATATGTCTAGGCTCTTGATTTCTTTGCTGGACAGTAGGAGGGTTGTGAACACTGTTGGAATATCCAGAGATATTCAAGAAATTAATATCAGGCACCTTTGTAGGTGGTCTTGAGGTAAACTTGGATCCATTAAGCCTCAGAGGGGTTAAGGGAGGAACAAAAGTGTTAGTATTAAGTGGAGGTGGATGCATATTACGAGGTGAAAATGTAGGTTGAGTGGCAAAGTTGTTTGGCCGTAATGACTGTGAATAATTATATTGGTGATTTTTTTGGTGGTTACTGCTATTGCTCCATGAAGGACCAGGATTGCCATGAACAAAATTTTGGGCAGGTCCACTTGAAGGAACATTTGGAATATAAGAAAAATTACCAGATTGATGAGAGTTCACATTGCTGTAATGTTCTACTGGTAAACTCAAAGTTTTTGATCCATTAGCTTGACTGAAGTTTCTTGAAGTTGATTTTCCTTGATATCTACTGTCCACCCCCTTTCCTATATATGCCATAGTATGATTTCCAATATGGGGATTACCCTGATAGGTTTTCATAGGTTGCGTTATACCAATGGCATTAGAAACTGGCATCTGTAATGTGTTGGAACTTGATGAATAGCTATTATTATTAACAAGCTGTTGCAATTCATCGTTCATTATTGGTGGCCCTCCAGCTAAAAGACTGGTATAAAGCCAGATGCTCTTGGCAGCAGAAAGAAGAGGTGCAGAAGCCTGCTGAGGCTGTGCTAGAAGAATGTTGTACCTCCTCATGCTCAACTGATGCAGAGCATTAGAGAAATCCTGGTCACCAGAAATCAAGAGGTAATTAGCCGGTGCAGGATTGTCCACTGCCCAAAACAACATGTCCACCAAAATCCTCTTGTCACTTGCATCTTTGACCCCTATATTCACATTAATGAAAAAAAAATTATATATCATAGCAGAACAAAAATACCAGATGCAATGCAATCAACCAAAACAAGTAAATGAAAAATCAAATATTAACAAAGTATAGAGCATAGCAGTATTACACTACATTGTCAAGGATATTCAATAAACCAAATGCAACTTTTTCACAAAATAGGACACACACTACCAAAAGGATTAAGATATTACAAGGTTTTGACAGTAGAAGAACAATGAAAAAAACATAACATAGTTTTTATGATGTTAGTAGTAAATATTAGGGTAAATTTCACTAACCCATCCTGAGGTTTGGACTAATACCAACCAGGTCCAACACATTTTAAAATTGACCCATTTGGTCCCTAAAACCAATTTGGTCCTAATTAAACACCGTTAGGCCCATCTCAACCCGTTAGTCGCTTAAGCTCAGATCTCTCTTCCTTCTCCTCTCTCTGATTCTCTCATCTACCTATCTTCTCTTATCATTCCCTAACCCTAAACTCAGATCCTCCAAAACCTCATAGCTACCACATCAAGCCACAGTCACTGCGAGCCTTTACCACAGTGGCTTTCTCTCTCTCTCTCTCAAGCTCAGCCATGGCTGAACACCACGAAGCCCACACCACCACAAATGGCAGCTGAGCTCAACAGCACCACCACAACTGCCGGCCACTGCCTCTTACTCTTTATTTCTCTCTTATTCTCTTCTCTTTTCTTTTTTTTCTCATTTATTTTCTCATAAACAAACCCCCTTTTGTGTTTGGTTTGGTTAATTTAGGGATTGAGTTTTCTGTTGGCTGTAGGGATTTAGTGATTTTGATTTGGATTTGTAAAATGGAGTACTAAGTGTTTTGAGCTTTGGCTATTAGGGTTTCGAAAATGGTATTTTGGGGTTGATTTTAAAATGGGTTTGGATGTACTGTGTATATCAGTATATGTGCCTGAATCAGTGATGGGTAAGATTTTTTTGTGCAGGTGAGGCAGTGATTTTGTTTGGGTTTGTACAGGAGAAGAACTTGATGGATTCATTAGTCAAAATTTGTCTATATATTTTCTGTGTATATGTCTCACCAATTTGGTATTGGTTTGGCTGGGTTTGGTGTACAAACTGAGACAAAAGAGAGGGGTATAGGTTTGGCTAGGTTTGGTGTACAAACAGGGAGAGAAGAGAAGGACAAAAGAGAAAATAGAGGGACGAGTTAGAATCAGAGAGAGGAGAGAGAGATGAGAGGGACTAATGTCATTAACGGTGTTTAGGACTACATTGGTTTAAGGGACCAAATTGGTCAATTTTAAAATGACTTGGACCTAGTTAGCATTAGCCCAAACCTCAGGGTAGGTTAGTGAAATTTACCTTATATATTATTAACCACCAACAACAAAAACCACATCATAAAGTTATAGAACATAAATTTTCTACAAACATCAAATTAATTAAAATCTCTATGCATGTCAGATGGGCAAATAGGAGATGACTAAAATTTATATAATATTCTACCAATAATAAAATAAAACAATTATATGAATGTCAACTAGTTTGGATGATAAAATCTCCTCCAAAAAACTTGGATCAATTCTCTATCACCTATATACCCTTCAATTAAGGTTTAAACACACACGTATTCTACTGCAAGAAAATAATAACATCAACATGAGTTTTGCAAATGTAAGATAAATGATGAAAAAAATCATACAATTAGTCATGTCTCAAGCTTGAAAGTATATATAACCCAATAGGCAACTACATAACATTTGCTAAACCAAAACCTCTTCCCCCTCCCCCCCCCCCCCAAAATAAATAAATAAAACTAACGAAACCAATCATGGGTCAAGCTCCAAAAGGTAGAACACAAAAACCAACCTGCCGGCTTCCACATAAATTACAGCAAAGACAACTACCACAGAGGAAAAAAAAAAACAAAGAATCCATGAAACCAGTCACCGATCAAGCTCCAAAACTGTATACACAAAACCCAACTGGCCAAATTTTACACAAAATCACAGCGAAAACATTGACCATAATGAAACCAATCATGGATCAAGCCCCAAAAGTTCTACACATAACCCAACTAGCCAAATTCTACAAAAAATCACAGCAAAAACCAATCATGGGTCAAGCTCCAAAATTTCATACACATAACCCAACTAGCCAAATTCTAACCAAAAGCACAGCAAAAAAATTGATCACCCTAAACCCAATCATGAGTCAAGCTCCAAAATTTCATACGCATAACCCATCAAGCCAAATTCTACCCAAAAGCACAGCAAAAACATTGATCCCCTTAAACCCAATCATAGATCAAGCTCCAAAATTTCATACACACAACTCAATTGACCAACTTCCATTAAAATAAAAAAAAAAAAAAATTCACCACAGCACATGGTAAAGCATATAAAAAATGAATAAAGAAATAAAATAAAAAGGGTTAGCAATTTTATACCAGCGGGGACATGGTAGAGCGAGATGCCAGTGCTGGAAAGAGCATGCTGGACAGGATCAGGGATAGCATTGGTGTCACCATAGGCTGAAATAGAGATGGGTCCACAATAACCCATCTTCATCAACGCAGAGCTTATGTTCTGAGCTATGGCATTTGGGTTGTACCCTTCTTTTGGAACCCTGCAATTTTCTATGTCCCACCACACAGATGTCTTTGCCGCACCATAACCAAACACCGTAGTTTTGCTTCCACCACCATTGTTGTTGATGCTGGTGGTGCTCTCCATTTTTGGAGATGGAAAGAAAAAAAATGGGGTGGTGGAGAAAGAGTCTAACACTAATAAATAAAGTAGAAGATTAAGTTGGTTTGGCTTTTGTTGACTTATTAGTTGCAGTTGTTTTTTCTGTCACAGTTGTGTCCCACGCTGTGATGTGAAAGTGTTGGTGACGAATAAATTTGATGATGAGGATTAGAGAGAGATCTATGGTGGTAGATTTCCTTACCTTTTTATATTGTCTTGTGGGACTCACGTTTGCAACGAGAAGAACCGGTCAGTCAAGGGACTCTCCAAGTCTTGCCTTGTCGTGTGTTTTGGTTGTTGTAGCTTGTTGGTGTAGAATGAGGACTGTTTCTTAATATTGTTTAACAATAATTTTTAGTATTTAAATAATATTATATGTATTTTTACATATTTTTTTATTTATATATATTTCTAAAAAATACAAACGTTATTAAAAATCTCTTATCCAACGGGCTCTTAGTTATCTTGATTCAAAAATTCTAGTACCACAACTTAGGCACAACTTTGTTTCATGTCTAAAATGATGACAAGTTGCGAGTGGTATTGAAAAAAACAGTAGGTTTATGTAAAAGTAACAAGCTGTTAGTAACTATCGACTACATAAGATAACTGTAATAATTGTTGTGGTCTTGATTGATAGTGAGAGTTGTGCGTTTATAAAGGAAAATAAATTAGATTATTAATTTAAGATGTTTGAAAAAGGGAAAAAATTGAATGAAATTTGGAAAATAATTGTTTGGGAACTGAATAAGAAATAAATTATTTAATAAAAATAAGGATATAGCCTTTTTTTTTTAATGTGAAGATATAGCCATTTCTATGTGAAATGATAATTATTATTTGTTTTCCATTCCATTCCATTCTCCAATCTATTTTAATAAGTTGTTATTTGAGCACAAGTTCTAAATACCAAAAACTTAATTGGTAAAGTTTTTGATCATGAGTGTGGGAGGACTTTCGTCTCGGCCCCCAATCAAGTATTGTTCGCTTTGGGATGGGCAATGATCGACCTATGTCCCACCCGCATGAATTTGTTCAATCTCACATCAGGGAGAGATGCCTCCCACACACACTATAGTACACCCTTCCTTAGGCCAAAAGCTTATAAGGCAAGGGTGGGAGGCGTCTCTCTCCGATATGAGATTGAGCAAATTCGTGCGGATAGGACGTAGGTCGATCCTTTCCCATCCCAAAGCGAACAATACTTGATTGGGGGTCGAAACAAAAGTCCTCCCACAATGAGCAACATCAAAACAGTAGCTATGAAAAAAATTGTAAAAATCTTTGTGTCTCTAAACTAATTGGGGAATAAGGTGGATTATGATCCTAATAATTAATATATTTTATCAGATATTGACTATAATCATTTTCGTATCCATTTAATTTAGTAATGATGCAAAAAAAAAAAAAAAAAAAAAAAAAAACTATTTTACTTCTTTCAAAGTGGATAAGATAGAATTTTAAAAACCCTATAATGGTAAACTCTATAAAATCTCAACACGTAGAATATGTGAATATATGAAGATGGGTTATGAGATCACTCTACTGTTTTTGTCACTTCTTTTTAAGAGTTTATCCAGGAAATCGCATTTATTCTTCTTCTTCTTCTTCTTCTTCTTCTTCTCTTCTTTTTTTCATTGAAGAAATTTAAAGGTATTAGATTTGCATCTGAAAATTAATTAATGCTTTAATCTTCTGTATGGTTTAGGAATTTATTCCTCATTCAATCTTTAGTAATTTGTGATCAGTTCATAGATTCTTTTGTTAAGAGAGGAAGATAAATTTAATCAAGTTTAGTATCAACTTAATTACAGTGTTAAATTACTATGAGAAGTATTTTTTGTAAGCTTTTTAGGTTTTATCTACTCGATCGGATAACAGTGACAAGTGTATATTTGAAGTTTGATAAGTTTTACCCATTCCCTGCTCATTTTCCTCCTTTATTTGTGTGAGAAAAAAGTGCACCTTAATTTCTTTACAAATATTGCAATACCAAAATAAAAATCTTCTTTAAAACTCTTTCCAATAATATATATATTTTTAGACCAATTATTTTGACATCTTGCCAACTTCCCAAATTCATCTGTTTGCATTCTTTCATCCGGTAAAAAGTACATTATTTTTATCTATTAATATTTATATTATCTTTGACATCTTCATGATAAATCAATCAATCATCTTTATGTAATAAGAAAATTTTCTTGTATAACAATCTAAAGAGTATTTACTATGTGGAAGATTGATATAAAAATCTAAGAAAGTATCTCGTGTGATGTTCACTCATTTATTATTTTTGAAAATACTTTATTATACGTAAAAAAATTTATTTTGTGTAACCGTTATATATAACATCCTTTTACATAATCTCTAATGTAAAAGGAATATTTTTGTTACTCATTAAAACCACTTCTGAATAAATAAAGAAAATTACGCGGAGAGAGAAGAGAAGAGACGAGGTCCATGCAGTGCAAGCAATAAGGGTTCTGCAATCTGCACCATAACTTTCCTCTAACAAAATATAAAATATAACCTCGCAAGTGGGTCACGAATGGGATGCCATTTTTTTGTGGTGAAGGAACGACTTGACTTGGTCTTACACGCGAAGGGCTTTTTTAATTAATTAGTACATATATGCTTCATTCTAGCCAGCTTGTTCAATGTCTCAACTGTCCCTTCATGGATTCTACAGTTTGCTAAAATTAAGGTTTCCATTTTTAAAGTGCCAATTCGTTAGCATGAAAGCTACTACGTATTAGTACAAATTAATGTTACAAGACAAAACACACTCCGGAAAACGAGAGTCTCTTGATCAACTATCCATATGTAACAGGAATATTTAAAAAAAAAAAAAAAGGGTACTACTTGGAAACTATTTTTCGACAAAAATTATTCATTTTCATGCGGTAATTTGGATGTCACTGAGATATGACCCACAAAATAGTATAAAATATTTTATGTTGTTTGACCCACATGAAAAAAATATTAATATTTCATATAATTTCCAAATAATTTTGATTAAAAAGGCTAATATATTAGACTAATAAGAAATAGAAATAAATTTATTACAAACGTTTGCTACCTTTTCTAGAGTAAGCAAGTTCTCCACCATATCTGATGGATGATCAAAAGTTATAAAAGCATAGTTTAAATTAGCGCCAAGTTTTGCTAATGTATCAACACATTGATTGGCTTTTCTGTAGATGTGATTGATCTGAGTCCAAGGCATGTCCATCAAAAGGTTCCAGAAATCAGTAAGTAAAGGTTCCAAGCGATAGTTAGGAGTAGAATTCTTTGTAAGTTTTTTTTTTTTTTTTTTTTGAGAAGGAGAATTCTTTGTAAGTTGAACAATAAACAAAGCATCCATTTCAACAATTAAGTATAGAATTCCTAGATCAAAAGCAATGTTGAGCCCATCTCTCAAGGCCCAAAGTTCTGCTAGGCAGCTATTATTGTTGCCTGACCCTCTAGTAAAACCCTTAACCCAAACTTCCATCACTATTGCGGAGCAGACCTCCGTAGGCTCCATGCCCTGCCCTTCCCGAGTTCCCAAGAGCCAACCCATCCGTGTTTAGGGTAAACCAACCCTCAGGAGGTTTATTCCAGCCAACCTGTATGAAAGATTTCATAGGTGTATGTTTGTGGAAGTGACCCAAAGCATAGATTTCAACTAGTTTGAGGAAAAAATGCCATTTGGAAAAAATATGTCAATGGTTAGTCAATAGTTTGTTAAAGATCGTTATTGAGAGAGAGAGGTTAACTTTGGGAAGGAAATTTTTTTTTTTTTTTTTTTTTTGGTGGAGTTTATTTGTGATGATTTTATTAAGCAAGTGATGTTTCATGATTTTTTTGTTTTACTTTTAAAAAGTGGAAAGCATTTTCCACTCTATTTGGCTTGTTTTCAATTGACAATGAAAAATGATTTATTTTGACATATATTTTCCAATGTATTAAGTACTAGAAAATGTAAAAAAAAAATATAAATAAAATAAAAAATCTACCAAAGCAAACAGAACTTTATTGGCATTTATGGTTGTCTTCACATGAGAGAGCACATGTTCAAACCCTAGGCAAGGTACCTCAACTTATTGTAGCAAAACAAGAGCACACATATTCTAGCAAGTCAATAAACTTTAATGGTTGAATTCAAATTTTACTTTGCCCAACTCCTTGTTAATTTTAATGTACACACAAATTTCATATGGAATCACACGATGACGAATAATTGATTTTGTATTGATAGGTATGAATGTGAGTACAATTATCTATATAATTCTTCGAAAGAAAGAATATTATAAATTCATTTAATTTGATCTCCAATACACTTTACAACCCAAGATCTTTAATAATATCTTGAAATCATCTTGCTAGATGTGTATATGGAAGTACTTGACTCAATGCTAAGGTTTGTTGGCTTGATCTCAAGCTAAGTCAAGTGGAAGTTAAAAGAAAATTCCTACTTCAATTTAAAGGAATGTGAATGACTTTGATCTTGAACGATCAATAGTGCTCTTTAGGAACTTAGAGATCTCTTCTTTTTGGTAGAGAGTTAGTATGGTGGTTCTCTAAGTATATTCTTTTCTCACATGAAGAACCTTTATTTATGGGCAATTTTAGGATATTTTATTTGGAATTAAAAAAAAAAAATTCAATGAGATTCAATATTGAATTCAATCTTGGATTTAATTAGATGTTCCATGTAGATTGTAGAACTTTCGTCTCATATTGCCACATGGCTCCAACCAACTTACAACATGTGTATCTTTTTTTTCTTTTCTTTTTTCGTGACCATAAGGGTTGGACATGTATGTGGCTAAATCTCAACCGGGCGCGGCTGTGTACTTTTTTATTGGGACCAACTATTATAATGATATTAACTTGAAACTATTTGTGTGTTTGGCAAAAATTAAAAAGCTAATTTTTTTTTACTATTCAACTTATTTTTGCTACTATTTATGAGCTCGTTACACTTATTGATACTATTCATAGATCTCACTATATTATTTTAGCTAACTTTTACTTTTATCTACAGTACTTTCAGCAAAAAAAATTTCAATTTTAGCAAAATAAGTGGATCCCAAACAGACTATATATATATATATATATACACATATATCATTCAGAATCAATCAGATGACTATCGAAACACCATAACAATATTTATATAAAATTTTATTAGATCATGAATATCAATATAAAACATTGTAAGCAACCATAATTATCATAAAAATTATCCTATCAAATAACAACCAAAACAAGATATTAATTTAAATACATGAAAGACATTAACATCAATTTTTCCAACATTGCTAAAAGTAAATATTGAAGCTAGTGGGTTTCAGTTAGCTCAACTGGTAAAGTCTCTAATGGTTAAATAAAAGATCTGAGGTTCAATTCCTGCTTATACCAAAAACTGATTGGTGTCTTGGTTTAATGATTTTTCATTTTCCCAACTTTGTTCATTAATATGGTTAATTGTTGTCTGATTAGTGCAGCAATTAATCAAAATCTATACGGGCCAGATAATTATATATCAAACCTTTTTTTTTCTCACTACAAATGCTTTGTTGTAGAGGTAGAGCCACAAACAATTGAAATTCTTCAAAACAAAAAAGAAAAAAAATTTGGGATAAATATCCAAAGTGCTGTAAAAAGTGACATGTTAGCATTCACATTAGTTCATGTATAATAGAAAAAAATATAGAATTTACACAATTTTGTTTAAAATTAACCCACATCAATCTGCGTATACAATAACCATGTAAATTTACGTTGACACTATTAATTTTGTATTTAGTTATTTATTCTTTCTTTACGTATCTTAAGAATG